>JALAZF010000779.1:1200000-1852718 GCA_022829125.1 Lathyrus tuberosus
GAACATAACCTATTCATTAATTTGCTAGAGCTGTCTTTCTGAGTCAAGTGTCAGACCTGTTAATGGGTTGACCTGCATTCCTTAACAATACGAACCTTCTCTTGGGCATCGTACAAAGATCATTCACTACCTGAGAATCGATTTCTCAAGACACCCGTAGACTTGGATAGTCTCAATACCCTTTGGATTTTCCATTTCCTTAAAGAAAAGGAAATAACCCTGATCCTATGATCAATCTCAAAGTACAACATTACCAATATAAGAACTAATTTTCTCTTTTAACCAACATACTGGACCTGTCACTAAACTGAAACAGTCACTAGCACCCTAGCCTCCTCTTGGGCTTTGTACAATGATTCTCCCCAGCGGAGCTAACTTTTTTAGCCTCCATCTCGGGCTTCGTACGAGATACCAAACACTTTCTTGTTGAGTACCAAAGACTCTCTTGTTGAGTCAAAGCCTTTTAGCCTCTATCTCGGGCTTCGTACGAGATACCAAAATACTCTCTTGTTGAGTATAAAAGACTCTCTTGTTGAGTCAAACATTTTCAGCCTCCATCTCGGGCTTCGTACGAGGTACAAAGACTCTCTTGTTGAGTCAAACACCTTTAGCCTCCGTCTTGGGCTTCATACAAGACACATACAAAAGCACTCTCTTGTTGAGTCAACCCTTTTAGCCTCTCTCTCGGGCCTAGTACGAGACATATAAAAACACCCTCTTGTTTGGCCAATAGCCTCCTCTTAGGCTTCGTATAAGAAAACCCTGGTCGAGTCAATCAACCTTTTAGCATCAAAATATGTGCCTTGCTTATAGTATACAAACATCAACAACTCCTTTTCCCCCATCTAATTGCTATAAGCGGCAAGCCTCTAAATTATTTACATCCACGCCACTGTACCTCTTTTAGCATGAGAAATTCCTAAGGAAAGATGACATTGCTCTAAACTGAGTTAAAGTCTTCTCCTTCAGGTTAAAAATCCCCTATAAAGGAAATTATGGCATTGCTGGATTCACATATCCCAGTTAAAGTAATTCTCCTTTATAATTAGTCACCCAACAGTTGAGACAAACAGACCAAATATCCCCTTTTAGAGATGACAAATTCTCTCTAAAGTCAAAACCCTTTAGCTTCACATCTTGGGCTTCGAACAAGATACAAATAGACCCTTCAGCTTCACATCTTAGGCTTTGAATAAGATATAAACCACCTTTAGCTTCACGTCTTAGGCTTTGAACAAGACACCAAAACAACCTTTTTCCTGAATGGGAGGAACTACGATCGCTCTGATTTCCCTGTTTCGTTAAACGGGAATACGTAGGCATAAGATTGAAAAATCTTAGCGAGCACACTAATAAAAAAACCAAAATCCCGTACCTTCAGACATCAATCGAAAAGCATCAGTCCTAACATCCTACCAATAGTATAGTCCCGTCATTTCATTCTTAGCAAAATAAGCAGAGAGAGGCCCCACATCCACATAGCATCTGTAACCTAACAGACCGCTGTTCAAACTCAGTATGCAAGCAGGGTTAATTGGAGACATCTATTTCCCTTCCTTCATCAGCTTCAATAGGATAAAAAATGAATCGACCAGTAGTACCCCAGAGCGACAGTGCTTAAGAACCACGTCCAAAATCGCTCGCTACAGAAAAATGGCGCCCACCGTGGGGCTTTCTTCTCTTTCTTGCAATTTTCGGTGGAAACCCTAAATTCAACAAACTGTCACAGAAATGGCGACTCTGTTGGGGAGTCATTGTCTATATAGGATCATAAGACTAGAGGTCTAGGATGATTAAGACAAATATATATACTGCTTTTCCTAATTGATATCTATGTTTATTTTTCTGCTAATGGGAATGCGTGTGATGCCGCATGTGGAAAGATTGCGTATACACCTATGATAGGTGATGGCAATGCGGGTAATCTTACTGGGAGTGAATTCCAGCTAAGAGCCCCCGATAGACCATCAAACTCAATAGAGACTCCCTTTGTAGATACATTGCCTATACGACTTCGGTTGTTGAAAGTAGTGTGGTCGACTGGGTTATCTGAGAAGCAGAGGTTTTTAGCAGACTTAAGCCATTTTGTAGTGCGGAAGCTATCAGAAATAGTTGTCACGCGATACTACCCTCATCTGAGATCACTCTAGGATACATCAGCTCGCTGGCGATCCGCTTGCTGTTGTTATCCCAGAAGGGTCAATGATTTTGTGGACAGGTACAAAAAATCACCAGTATTAACCTTGGGGGGGGGGGGGGTAGAGCCTTGACTTCATGACACCGACCCTTTGACCCCATGTTTTTTCTATGTTTTTGTGTGCTACATTCATACATTCATTTAAAAGACATTAAGACAAAGAAAATCTTCTCTTCTAGTCTCTCTTTTTCAAATTAAACTAAGACAATGATTATAAATATCAGAGAAAGGAGATTGCGCTAATGGATTTCGGTGGAAGGAAAACTCATAAGTACACCTTCAAGGTTCCAAAGTTAGAGGATTTGAGAGGTTTAGCGAGAATGATCACCAACCACGAGGCTTTCAGAGCCAAGTATGGAGGACTGTTGTCCTTGTTAAGGGTCCACGTAATTGAAGGAATCTGTCATACCCCAAATTTTGACCACTAAGATTCCCATCATTGTGTCAATCATCATCACAATATGGATGAACCATCATGCCTCATCAAGTGCCTCAAGGGTTGTTGAGCACTCACTACAATCAAAATTAGGGTTTTAAGCCCTCTCAGAGCCTTAGACAAAGGATCAATCGAGGAATGACTTGATCTTCAACTTGTCTAGCCTCTAAAATATCCACAATGGATCAAAAGGACTCCCACTTCAAGTATTAAGCACAAGGCTGCTCCCTTCT
This sequence comes from Lathyrus tuberosus, assembly GCA_022829125.1. Lineage (NCBI taxonomy): Eukaryota > Viridiplantae > Streptophyta > Magnoliopsida > Fabales > Fabaceae > Lathyrus > Lathyrus tuberosus. The sequence goes on from JALAZF010000779.1 coordinate 1,202,867, forward strand.
AGGTGGATCAAGTCTCAAGATCGGCAGTGTCACCAAATTAGGGTTTTGGTCTACCAGGGCCTCCAGATGGAAATTTTTCACCTAGGCACAAGCCAATGATCACAAACATAACCTAATATACTCCATGGAACCTCATGGACCCAATCATCAAGTCAATTTTGCCTCAAGGGATGCATACATCAAAAATCAGGAATTAAGGTTTCTTGACCTAATTCACCCCTAAGTTGACTTTTGGGACAAATCATGAACCAAGACCTCAAGAGAGGATTTAAGGGTCTACAATATACCACATTTATCCATTTGCAACAATGGATTAATCCAAGAAGCTTGAGCAACAAGTCTCAATTTCATCTGCACCACAATTAGGGTTTCGCGAGGAAAGTCAATTGTAACTTTGACTTTTGACTAGGACATGCTCCCAAACCCTAAGACATGATTCAATATACCCTATGACACCCATGGAACATGTCCATCAAGTTTGATTTAGGTCAAGGACATGATTTCCTGAAGAATTGCACAGTTTGGAATTCATCTGATAAAAAGTCAACTGTGCACAAAAGTCAACTTTGACTTTTTGAGATTTTTCACCAAAATGGATTTTTAACCCTAAAATGATGTTAATGTATGATTTCAATCATCATTCATCAAGAAAAATCAAAGAAAGTGGGATAACTTGTAAAAGGGGTAACCATAAAAACTTAGAAAAATTTCTAAGTTATGGAAAAAGTGACACTGATGTGCCAACTTTGGAGGACCATAACTCCTAAACCACAAGGCCATTGTTCCCCCATTCAAAGCTTGATTTGTAGATCACATTTCCCTCTACAAAAGCTTCATACTGACCTATGTCCAAATTCCTCATGAATTTTGAGTTATGGAGTGATCAAAATCAAGAAAAGTCACTTTGTTCCAACACTTAGTGAAAATTTCACTAAGTCAGAATCTGCCTTTACCTTTTTCCAAATGTAGGGGGATTTTTCACTTAGATTCAAAAGAGATCAAAACCAAACATGTTCAAACAGTTGTTGTATCATGTAAGGGCTTTCCAAAATGGCCAAGAACATTACCAAATTCAATTTGAGCTATGAGATATGACATTGGCAAGATGCCTTGCTGAAATCTGCCAAGGCAAGGCAGATTTTTGCACTTTTGGTCGATTTGCCAAAATCAGCCAAATCCAAACACTCCTATCCACTTGGACACCTCTGAGGATTGAATCTAAAGGGGACAATCACTGAGCCAAGCCTCCAAATTCTTTGGAACAAGAAATAGCATGTTGAACCTAGAATTGCCAAAATAGGGACAAGACTCCAATTTTGGATTGGAGCATTCAATGGAAGCATCAAGGTGGCATGAAATGAGCTCTTAACAACTGAATTCAGTCAAGACTTATCCAAGACCAAGGGAACCAGCAGCCTGTGCCCTAACCTCTAGTCAATGGCTAGAGGAGATTTGGATTTTCATTTGCCAACATTGGCCAAACCTACTCAGCAGTTGCCATTCACTATTCCTTGCAAAACAAACTTGCTCTACTATAAATAGAGCTCAATTGTGATCAGTTTGAGTACACCAAAGCCATTAAACAGATGCTTTCCTCAAAATCTCTTCTTTCACTCCAATTTTGCCTTCTAAGGCAAGTCACTATCGGGTTTTGAGTTTGAGAGCTTTTCCAATCAAACCAATCACACACACACACCTCATATACATCACATATGAGCTGATCAAACACTTAAACAACAACTGGAACACTGATTTCTCAGAATCACCAGTCAATTGCTCAAGGTTTTAACCAAGTTGCAGTTGAGATGCCATTAAGTGATCCAGCCAGTTTCAATCAAGTCCAAGCATTCAAACACACTCCATAGGGTGTAGGGAAGCTGTTCAGATCATCACAACTCATCTGTAACACCTCCAACTCAGAAATTAATTTGCTCTTGCTGTCACAACCTAGAGGTAAGCCTAAACTTGGTCATCTCTCAATCCATACAATTTTTGCTGCATAATAATTTGGCCATATGTTCATAATCATGCATGGAATGTTTCCCCTCAATTAATTGCATTGTTTGAATCGTGTATCAAAAATCCCAGCCTTCATGCAGAATCTAGGGTTCTTGAGGATTGTTCATGATTTCTTGTTTTATGTTTAATTTAAATGAAATTAATTGTCATAGACATGATCGTGAGGTTGAAACGAGTTGATTGTTATGTGGATTGCATGATATGATTAAGTATTCAGTGAGATTAGATAGAAAACGCAAATCTGGGAAATTCAGAACACGCGCGTGTTCTTGCCTTTGTTATTGGCGCCATTTTCCAACATTTGAATATTTGAATTTTGTGATTTTTATTTAATTGATTCAAAAATTAATTTCTCTCTGAGTTTTAATGATTTTGAGTTGATTCTTTTTTTAATAATTCACAAAAATGTTAAAATATTTTATTTTACCAAAAAATCCCAAAAATATTATTTATTTCATATAATTGATATTTTTGCAAAGAATTAATATTTTAATTGTTTTTGACATTTAAAATATTTTTTCCCTCTTGATTTTGTAAATTTTAATGACTTCCAATCATTTTGTAGGGCAAAACATGATTTTTGAAGCATTAATCCAAGATCATAATTTGTTTCCCACATGTTAAAACAATTTTTGATCATTTTAATTGAATTTTTATTCAAGTAAAATACATTTTGGAAATAAATTAGGGTTTTTGATTAATTCAACCCTCATAAATCATTTTCAAAACACTTTTGGGCCTCTATTAGAGTGTAAGACCCACCCCTCTTGTACATAAATATTTTGGGCCTCACTTATTGTATAAGTCCCTCTGTACATTTTTAAATTCAGCACGATCGTCGCCAGTTTAAAAATAAACCATCTGGGTCTCTCCTTGAGCTATAAGACCCATTAAAAACTTTTGGGCCTCTAATAGAGTGTAAGACCCAACCCCCTTTTAACCAAAACCATTTTGGACCTCACTTATTGTATAAGTCCCTTCGCGTTAAAAGAAAACCTCGGCGCGATCGCCATTTTAAACAGAAAAATCATTTGGGCCTACCCTCGTGTTATAAGCCCCACTCTTTTTCTTTAAACCTTTTGGGCCTCTTGAGAGAGTGTAAGACATATCCCTTTGTACAGAAAATAATTTTTGGGCCTCAGTCACTTGTATAAGTCCCTCTGTACAAATTCAAACAACAGTGCGCTCACTGATAAAACCCTGGGCCTCTCCTTGAGTTGTAAGCCCCACATCTTTCTTTTTCAAAGCACTTTCTCCTTTGATTTTGAAATATACTGTTGTTTTCAATCTTTCTTTGTTGAACAACTAACCAAAGAGCATGGAAGCTCTACAACCGAGTAAGTGTTTATATGCTTTCATTTACCGCTTTCATATACATATAACTGTACTGTGTGGTTGTTTCGCTGTAAGTCTTCTTTCTTAAACTCATATCAACTGTGTAATAATAGTATAGATATTTAGAGTTTCCCCGGCAACTACGTCTAGCATGAAGCCCATTGATCGCTCTTAAATAGTCAAAACTAGATCCCCATAGGATTACCAGACACAGTCTTCCCTCCTCTTGGGGTTAAACAATATGGAGATATGAAAGGCAACATTCTCGGTGAACCATTTCATAGACTGTCACTCGTAGAAGTTGTCAAAGAAACTCTATTCCCCGGAGATGATCTTTTCTCTGTGAATGACATCTCTTGAGTTTCTTCCAAATTCTCGAACTTTCCTGACTTGATCTATTCTCGGTGAATGGCATGTCTTGAATTTCTCGGGGTTTGGGGACCCACAGGCTTCTTAAAAGCACTTGTCAAGAAACTCTACTCCCCAGGGATGATCTTTTCTCCGTGAATGGCATCTCTTGAGTTTCTTCCAAATTCTCAAACTTTCCTGGCTTGATCTATTCTCGGTGAATGGCATGTCTTGAATTTCTCGGGGTTTGGGGACTCATCGGCTTCATAAAAGCATCAGCCTCCTCTTGGGCATCGTACAAGGACCCACAGGCTTCCTAAAAAGTCCCTAGCCTCCTCTTGGGCTTAGTACAAGGACCCGTCAGCTTCTTAGAAGTATTCACAGCCTCCTCTTAGGCTTCGTATAATGATCTCTTCCTTCGGGAATGATAGCCTCCTCTTGGGCTTCGAACAAGGACCTCTCGGCTTCCTAAAAGCTTCCAGCCTCCTCTTGGGTTTCGTACAAATTGTCCCGACGACCTCCTAGAGGTATAGGAATAGAACTAGTCATCTTCATAGAACAGTCCTTTCAAAGAGTCTACTATTGTTTCTCAAAGCATAGTACAAAAGATGAAACTCTAGACACGGACAGTCTAATATCCTTGAGTCTCAAAAACATTCTCAAGTAACCCCTTTGTTAAATAAGAAGAAAACCCGTAGACTCGGACAGTCTTAATACCCTTTGGATTTCCCGTTTCCTCAAAGAAAAGGAAATATCCCTGAATCAAATCCTTGAGTACAGTGTTACTCGTATAAGAACTGATTTTCTCTTTTAAAATCAGTATATTAGATCTGTCACTCAACTGAAACAGTTACAATAGCCTCCTCTTGGGCTTTGTACAATGATTCTTCCCAGCGAAGCAAACGTTTAGCCTCTCTCTCTCGGGCTTTGTACGAGACACATAAGAGACTCCCTCGTTGAGTCAATCACCCCTTTCGCCTCCATCTCGGGCTTTATACGAGATACAAAAAGGTTCTTATTGAGCCAAACAAATTTTAGCCTCCATCTCGGGCTTTGTACAAAATACAAAAACACTCTCTTGTTGAGTATAAAAGATCCTCTTGTAGGATCAACCCCTTTTAGCCTCTCTCTCGGGATTTGTACGAGACACAAAAACACTCTCTTGTTGAGTATAAAAGATCCTCTTGTAGGATCAAACGCCTTTTAGCCTCTCTCTCGGGCTTTGTACGAGACACACAATAGCCTCCTCTTAGGCTTTGTATAATAAAACAACAGGTTGATCCAATCAATCTTTTAGCATCAAAACTGTGCCTCGTTCACAGTACACAAACATCAACAACTCCTTCTCCTTTCATCTAATTTCTGTAAGCGGCAAGCCTCTGGATTATTTACATCCATGCCATTGTCCCTCTTTTAGCATGAGAAATTCCTAAGGAAAGATAGCATTGCTCTACACTGAATTAAAGTCTTCTCCTTCAGGTTAAAAATCTCCTATAAAGGAAATTATGGCTTTGCGGGATTCACACGTCCCGGTTAAAGTAATTTTCCTTTATAAACAGTTGTGACATACAACCCCCTCTTTAGAGATGACAAATTCTCTCTAAAGTCAACACCCTTTTAGCTTCACATCTTGGGCTTTGAACAAGATACAAACACCTTTCGCTTCACGTCTTGGGCTTTGAACAAGACACCAAAACACCATTTCCTCCCATAGAATAGGAGGAACTACGAACGCTCTGATTTCCCTGTTTCGGTAGACGGGAATACGTAGGCATAAGATTGAAAGAAAAATCTTAGCGAGCACACTAAACAAAAACCCAAAATCCCATACTTTCATATATCCGTCCTAACATATTAACCTCCCACCAATTAATCGAACACCACTTTTAAAAAAATAAACCCAATAGAGACCCCGAATCTTTGTAGCATCTGTAAACCAACAGTTTTGACTGTTTAACCTCAGTTTGCAAGCAGGGTTAATTTGAGACATATATTTCCCTTCCTTCATCAGCTTTAATAGGATAAAAAAGAATCGAGCTGTAAACACCAAAGAGCGATAGTGCTTCGCAACCACGATAAAAAATCGCTCGCTACAGGAAAATGACGACTCCACTGGGGACGCATGGTGATTCTGCTGGGGACGTGTCATTAGGATCTATCTCACCTTTGTAGCGAGATCTTGTTCTCTTCCCATCTATTAGGTGGAAACTTTAAAAGTGGCATCCACCGTGGGGCTCTTCTACCTTTTTTCTCTTCTCTTGTGTGAAAACCACAGATTGGGGCTTCCGCCGGGGAACCCGTTTTCTGTCAGGAACATAGGATTCATAGCTTTAAAGGTCTAGGATGATTAGGACAAATATATATACTGCTTTTCCTAATTGATATATGTGTTTATTTTTCTGCTAATGGGAATGCGTGTGATGCCGCATGTGGAAAGATCGAGTATACACTTAAGATAAGTGATGGCGACGAGGTCGACCATCAACCTCAGTGGTGGCTTCCCAATGCAACCCATTCCCTCTCATGGGCAATGGGCCGATTGTGACGTCTGAGAAGCCGAGGAGCCAACCCTTTTGTAGTGCGGAAGCTATCGGAAATAGTTGTCACGCGATACTACCCTCATTTGAGGCTGATGATCTATTCTCGGTGAATAGCATTTACTCTAAGATTTCATACAGCTCGTTGGCGATCTGATTGCTATTTGTTATCCTGGGAGGAGCTGATGATTTTGAGTACAGGTACAAAAAATCACCCTAGTAAACCTTTGGGATGGGTAGAACCTTGACTCCATGACAACGACCCTTTGACCCCATGTTTTTTCTATGTTTTTGTATGCTGCATTCATGCATTCATTTAAAAAACATTAAAACATTCAAAAAAAATTTCTCTTCTAGTCTCTCTGTTTTTCAAATTAAACTAAGACTGTGATTGCAAATATCAGAGAAAAAGATTGCGCTAATGGATTTCGGTAGAAGGAGAACTCATAAGTACACCTTCAGGATTCCAAAACTAGAGGATTTGAGAGGTTTGACGAGAATGATCACAAACCAAGAGGCTTTTAGAGCCAAGTACGGAGCTCTGCTACCTCTATTAAGAGTCCATGTGATTGAGGGAATCATGGATGCACTCGTTCAATTCTACGATCCGGTTTATCATTGTTTAACATTCCCGGATTACCAGCTGGCGCCAACGTTGGAGGAATATTCTCATCTGATGGATCTACACATCACTGATCGAGCTCCATTTTCTGGACTGGAATAAATTCCAAAGAATTAGACCATTGCAAGAGCAATTCATTTGGACGAGTCTGGAGTCAGGATTCATGTGACTACCAAGGGTGGCATACAAGGTTTGCCAGCCCAGTTTCTGACAAAGAAAGCTCTGTACTTCGCTAGAATAGGGAACGGGGCTGCTTTTGAAAGCATCTTTGTCTTACTCACCTACGGATTATTTTTGTTGCCCATCATTAATAATTTCGTCGATATCAACGCTATTAAGGTTTTTCTCATTGGAAACCCTGTGCCGACTTTGCTTGCGGATGCGTATCATTCTGTACACTTAGGGAATTTGTACAACGGAGGGGAGATCACATGTTGTGTACCTCTGCTTTATAAATGGTTTGTCTCCCATTTGCCTAAGTCTGCTGCTTTCTGGGATCATAAGAGTGCCTTGCGTTGATCGCAGAAGATCATGTCTCTCACCAACTCTGACATAGATTGGTGCAATAGGGTTTATGATGGAATCAGGATCATTGACCGTTGTGGAAACTTCCCCAACGTACCTCTTATAGGAACTAAGGGAGGAATCAACTACCATCCGGTATTAGTTCTTCGTCAATTTGGATACCCGATGAGGCATGTTCCACGGAATGCTCATCTGGAAGGTCTTTTCTTCAAGGAAGGAGAAAATGACCGAGCACTAAAGAAGGAAATAGTGCACGCTTGGAAACACGTTCATAAGAAAGGACGGGAGTCTCTAAGAAAGCCGGAGTGTGTCTCGGTGGAGCCTTATCTCCACTGGGTACAAACTAGAGCTCTCAAGCTAAAAATTCCTTATCCTAGTTACGGAATTCTTCCGCCGAGGGAATCTGTCATGTACTTCATGACCGAGACTGAAAAGCTTCAGGTTACTCTCAACAAAGTTCAACGGGAGAAGAGGTCTTGGAAGAACAAGTACCGCACCCTCAATGTAGAGTGTATCAAAATACAGCAACTGCTGAAAGATAAGGATGCTCTGATCGAGATTTTGGAGCAACATGCTGTGGATAATCAGGATGACTAAAGGAATTTGCTCGCTCCTTTCACTTGGCAAAGGAATGACAACCCAACAACGGCTCAAGAGCCCCGGTCAAAGAAAAGGAAGATACCAGAATCATCACCCGAGTTCTCTCGGGACCCCTTAGCTTAGGTTTCTGTTTCTGCACTTTGTAATCTACTGTATTTCCATTTTCACAATTTTTTGAATTTCAATAAAAAGGGGTTTCCCCACTGTTTGATATTTGCAATCTAATTGTTGAAGTTTATTTTGATTAAACCAAAAAACAATTAATATAATCATTGCATTCATCATTCTCACATCGCGTATTCTTCTTCCCTACGAATCTCACATTTGTGTCTCGATTCTAGAGTCAAACTGTCTCATTCGTACAATACTCGGGCCAATCGTCAGAAAAAGATGGATGATCTTGAGGAAGAAAACAGAGAGTTGAAAGAAGAGATCGACGCTCTGAGAGAGGATATGAGAAAGCTTCGTAATGACATGCAAGCCATGGCAGAAGCTCAGCTACAAAGGACTGTGATCTCAGAGATCACCTCAATGCCCATAGTGGAGAAGTTTGATCTTAGGTATCAGATGTCGAAATATCGTCCCTGGGGCATGCCTGCAAACTATATCCCAGAAGGATATGTTCCGCCGATCGCTGAAGATCAGAGAATCGCGATAGATGCCGCTGGTCCTGAAGGTTACAAACTTCGGGAAAGCGAAGATGCCAGAGGCATATTGAAGACTCCTGAAGGTTACAAACTTTGGGAAACACCAAGACTCACTGCCGTAGTCACGGTACCACCCCCTATGGTGCACACTGTCCCAGAAGGACAGATTCCACATATACCTTCTGGTAAAAAGGAAAATATGTTTGACCGAATGGATGAATTCCGGGAACAGTTCTTAGAAATGCAGAAGGAACTGCAAGCCATTCGCGATCAGGGTCTCTTTGGAAAGGATGCCGCAGACCTCTGCTTGGTCCCCAATGTGAAAGTCCCGCACAAGTTCCAAGTGCCCGACTTTGAAATGTACAAGGGTAACTCTTGCCCTCAGAGTCACTTAGTGATGTACGCTCGGCGAATGTCAACTCAGACTGAGAATCAGGACCTACTGATTCACTACTTTTAGGATAGTTTAACTGGTGCCGCACTAAAATGGTACATGGGTTTAAACCGTGCTACGATTAGCACATTCAGAGATCTTAGTACTGCCTTCGTCCAACAATACAAATATAATTTGGACATGGCACCGGACAGAGATCAACTCAGATCAATGTCACAAAAGGACAAGGAAACCTTTAAGGAGTACGCCTAGAGGTGGCGTGAAATTTCCGCTCAGATTTGTCCACCTCTTGAGGAAAAAGAGATGACAAAGATCTTCTTAAAGACCTTAAGCTCATTTTACTATGACAAAATGGTTGCCAGTGCGCCCGGTGACTTCACCGAGATGGTGGGCATGGGAGTTCGTCTTGAGGAAGCCGTCCGAGAAGGACGTTTGGCAAAAGACGCTGGACCATCAAGTAGTACAAAACGATACGGTAGTGCTCTCCCTAAGAAAAAAGAGCAGGATATTGGGAATATCTCTCTCGGAAAGCAAAGGCGACGTTATCAACCAGTAGCAGCTGTAACTCCTACTATCAACCCTGCGTCTATTCCTAAGTATCAACCTCAAGTTGCGCAGAGTCAACCTAATCAGCAAAGGACACAACAGCCTCTTCAGCAGGCTCTTCCTCTATACAATAACAACCGTACAACACGACCATCAGGGTTTGATCTTATACCCATGTTATACGCAGAACTATTTCCATTACTACTGGCTAAGGGGCACATCCAGACTAAGTCTCCTCTTACAGTACCGGAAAATTCGTATTTTTTGTTTAAGGTGGATCAAACATGCCCTATTCATCAAGGAGGACTAGGGCATAACATAGAGAACTGTCTCAATTTCAAATCCGACGTGCAAAAGCTTGTTAGGAGCGGGCTCTTATCTTTCAAAGATACGAATCCCAATGTTCTCACAAACCCGCTGCCTCAACACGAGAAAGCTGCAGTCAACCTGATTGAGAGAGAGTCTAACAATGTCTATCAAATTCACGATGTACTCTTATTGAGGACCAATTTGGTCAAGATGCATTGTAGACATAGTGGATATGGCCATGTGCCACCTCATAATTATCATCAATGTGATGTCTACTCTAAAAATAATAGAGGATGTTCGGTAGTGCAATCAGCTCTACAGGCACAGATGGATCTCGGATGGATCTAAGAGCACCGAGTTCGTGGAGTTAACATGGTCTATACGAACTCCAACATCATTCAGAACCACGACATCTGTGCAATGAATGCCAACTTGGTGGCGATGCACTCAAGGCAAAGCCAGTATCATAATCTGCCACGACACGATTACAGTTCCTGTCTGACTTGCTCGGTAAACAAACAGGGATGCTTTTTCATACAAGAGGCCCTCTAGCGTCAGATGGATCCAAGACTTCCATGATAGGAACCCTTATCAGATCAACATGGTTCAGATCTTCGATATTCGCGTGATGAATACCAACCTAGTAGAGTTACATGCTGAGCAGGTCCGACTCAGATTCTTAATATCACACGACTATCAAAGCTGTAAAGCAGGTTGCGAAAACGATCGAGGTTGTACCCTTGTCCAGGAGGCACTTCAGCACTTGTTAAATCACTGGTGGATGCCAATCTATATGGATGAAGATACTCAGCAAATTAGTATCAATAACAGGAATCCTACTCGACGTCAAAGTCAGGATGTCCGACTCGTGGAAGCTAACCTAGTGAGGTTACATTGTATTCAAAGTGGGCGTGGCCAGGTGCCACCACACAACTATGACCGTTGTAGTGTCTATTCAGAAAGTAACCAAGGGTGTTACCTTGTGAGAGCAGCTCTTCAGGGTCAAGTGGATCGTAGAGATATTCGCCCATATCTGGGTTCTGGACCCATCAACTGGACGCCGAACTACCTTGCCAATCAAGTCGAGGATGTTGTCACAATCTCTGGTCGTCACCAGACCAGGGATGTTTTTGCCATCATCCCTCTACTTGACGAATCTAGAGCTCCTAATCGGGAACGGATCAAGATTACTTATGATGGTCAAAAAAATCAGAAGGTTCCCATAGTCGTCTATCTACCGGGACCACTACCGTATGAATCAACTAAGGTTATCCCTTACAAATACGGTGCAATGAAAATTGAAAATGGAAAGGAAATTCCATTACCCTCCGTCGTGAATATTGCAGACATCAGTCGTGTAACACGGAGCGGTCGAATCTTCAACCGAGGAGTTGGAGAACCTACCAAGGAAAAGGAACTTTAGACAGAAGCTCCCGATCCATCAGTCGGTCAATCCAGTAATCCCGACCTTTCGAGAAATAATGATGAGATGCTGAAGCTCATCCAAAGGAGTGAATATAACATTGTTGATCAGTTGTTATAGAATCCTTCAAAGATCTCGATATTATCACTGTTACTCAGTTCAGAAGCCCACAGGGAGGCTCTACAGAAAGTCTTGGAGCAAGCCTTTGTGGAACAGGATGTAACAATCAGACAGTTCGATAGCATTGTCTCTAACATCACTTCCTGTAATAATTTGGGATTTAGTGATGAGGAATTACCCGAAGAGGGTCGCCGTCATAACATGGCGCTCAACATTACAGTTAACTGCCAGGACGATGCTTTAGCCAGCGTACTGGTAGACACAGGGTCAGCCCTGAATGTTATGCCGAAGTCCACTTTGATGCAATTATCATTCAAAGGCCCTCCGATGAGAATCAGCGAGGTCGTCGTCAAAGCGTTCGACGGGTCCAGAAAAATAGTTATCGGCGAAGTTGATCTTCCCATAACTATCGGTCCTCACACTTTCCAAGTCACTTTCCAGGTCATGGACATCCGGGTAACATACAGTTGTTTATGAGGAATACCTTGGATACATCATGCTGGAGCGGTCACTTCGACCCTCCACCAAAAGCTAAAGTTCGTTCAGAACGATCAACTTGTCACAGTCTATGGAGAACAGGCCTTGCTCATGAGTAACTTATCATCATCTACTTATGTAGAACCCGAGGAGGTTATTGGGACGCAGTTCCAAGCGCTGTCGGTGGGAAAGGATAATCAATCCCAAGGAGGAACCTCGATTTCCTCATACAAAGATGCTATCAAAGCGGTCGAGAGTACCGATACAACCGGATGGGGATAGCTTGTCATTCATATTGACAATAAAACAAAGAAGGGTCTTGGTTTTTCTGCAACTTGTACCCAGACAGCTGCCAGCGATGGAAGTCCTCATCCCATTTAGAACTTCTTCCACAGTGGAGGTTTTCTTCACCCAGTCCCTCAAGCAGTCCATGCTATCAATGAGGAAGATCCCTCTGACATAGAGGAAGAGTGGAAGTCCTATCTTAACAAGAACGGTTATATGTCTCAGGACAAAACGCAAACTCCTTTTTGCTTTCCTATAGAGAGTCCGAGATTTATACCCAGGTCAGACATCGAAATGATATACGGGGATTGTGATCCGAAAGGATGTCGTGCTCCGCCAAATTCATTAGAGGAAGACACTCCGATGAAAGACAATTTTGACTACACCTACTATGGCCCAATGGATGGTCTGCCAATGTGGCAACCTTATCCAGGAGACTTGGGGCAAGAGAGTCAGCCAAACAATGAAAATCAGCTGACCGTCATTGAACAGAATACCTGTATCCCCACCATGTCATGGGATCAACACTCAGGTCATTCAGAAACTACTCAACACGGTGATGAATTTGCAACGTTTGCCGGACTTGAATTCACCAACTATGCTTTTCCCGAGGTCAACGTCATCGAGAGGGATGACTCCTCCAGCTTGAAAGAAGTGTGGGACACCTTGGGACAACCTAGTGGAAAATACGACTATATGCTCAAGTACACCGCTCCCGAAAGCTCTCGTATCAGGCTCGAAGATATCCAGCCAACTGGATGGGGAGATACAACTGAGAGCACATATGCTATGCAAAATACAACAGAGGAATTCTCCTACGACAACTCTGCTTGGGAGACAGATTCCAATGATCCTGCTCCACCAGAAATCAGCGTCATTTCTGAAGACAAATCAAGGAAGGTGCCAGACTTTGTGATTCACCGAGGAGTTCGTAGCCAATGGGTTGCTGTCGATGTTCCGGAGGTCGTTCGTCAATCAAAGTAATTGCCATCTTTAACCTTTCACCCTGCCCATGTGAAACGGATGTTTTGATAGGGCTCGCTTTCTGTAAATTTTCCCTCTTCGCTCCACCCAAAGCGACAGAGTTTTGTTTTATAGGGTTGTAGTTTCAAGGATCGACTTGTTCATAAATAAAATAACGTCGTTATGTAATTTCCGCATTTATTGCTGTTTTCTCTTTTTGTTTTTCTCAGAAAATGGTAATCCTAAAAAACAATTAAAAATAAAAACAAGCAGTAAAATAAATACACTGCACACATTCTCGCATTTTCTCTATCTCTTCTAAACACGAATTATCACGTCATGCAGATTGCTTGTTTTAAACCCAGTTGAAACATACGATTCGATGCCTTCTCCCGACTTTGGGTTCCCGATATTTGGGGCTGAAGAAGAAGTTGACAATGAAATTCCAGAAGAGATCTCTCGACTACTCAGACAGGAGGAAAGGTCCATTGAACCTCACAAAGAGCCGTTGGAAACAATCAATGTGGGTTCGGAAAAAGAGAGAAAAGAAATCAGGATTGGGGCACTGCTCAGTCCAACTGCCAGAGAGGGTTTGATAAAGCTTCTCAGAGAATTTCCCAATTTATTCGCTTGGTCCTATCAGGATATGCCAGGGTTGGATACCAGCATCGTGGAACATCACTTACTGTTAAGATAGGAATGTCCGCCAGTAAAGCAGAGGTTGAGGCGGACTCACCCGGAAATGGCCATCAAAATCAAAGAGGAGGTACAGAAACAGATCGACGCAGGTTTCCTCGCTACATCTGAATATCCTCAATGGTTAGCCAACATCGTACCCGTTCCCAAAAAGGATGGAAAGGTCAGAATGTGTGTTGATTACAGGGATCTGAACAAGGCAAGTCCAAAGGACGACTTTCCTTTACCACACATTGACATGCTGGTAGACAGCACAGCAAAGTTCAAAATTTTCTCCTTCATGGATGGATTCTCGGGCTATAACCAGATCAAAATGGCGCCGAAAGACATGGAGAAAACATCTTTCATTACCCCATGGGGTACCTTTTGTTACAAGGTGATGTCGTTCGGTTTAAAGAACGCCGGGGCAACCTATCAAAGGGCCATGACTACTCTGTTTCATGACATGATACACAAAGAGATAGAGGTATATGTCGATGACATGATTGCAAAATCTAAGACAGAAGAGGAGTATGTGACCCACCTGTCGAAACTATTCGAGCGTTTGAGGAAGTACAAACTCCGCTTGAATCCCAACAAGTGCACCTTTGGTGTCCGTTCGAGGAAACTCTTAGGGTTCATCGTCAGCCAGAAAGGAATTGAGGTTGATCCTGACAAGGTCAAGGTCATTCGAGAAATGCCTTCTCCGAAAACTGAAAAACAAGTCAGAGGATTCTTGGGACGTTTGAACTACATCTCCAAGTTCATATTCCTTATGACCGCCACGTGTGCGCCAATTTTTAAAATGCTAAAAAAGAACCAGGATTGCGTTTGGTCAGAAGATTGCCAAACCACCTTCAATAGTATTAAGGAATACCTGTTGAATCTGCCGATTCTATCACCTCTAGTGGAAGGAAAACCACTAATCATTTACCTCACAGTCCTAGAGGACTCAATGGGATGTGTACTTGGCCAACAAGACGAAACCAAACGGAAAGAGTCTGCCATCTACTATCTGAGCAAGAAATTCACCGACTGCGAGACTCGGTACACGATGCTTGAGAAAACTTGTTGCACTTTGGCTTGGGCAGCCTAACGTCTTCGCCAATACATGATTCGTCATACTACTTGGTTTATCTCCGAAATGGATCCAATCAAGTACGTCTTTGAAAAGCCTACTCTCACGGGAAGAATTGCCCGTTGGCAGATGTTATTATCAGAATATGACATAGAGTACCACGCTCAGAAAGCCGTTAAAGGAAGTATTTTAGCCGATCATTTGGCTCATCAACCGATTGACGATCAAGAATTAACCGGGTTTGACTTCCCAGACGAAGATGTCATGTATCTAAAAATGAAAGATTGCAATGAACTGTTACCTAGTGAAGGGCCAGAACCAGGTTCCCAATGGGGACTTATCTTTGACGGAGCAGTTAATCATTATGGAAACGGAATTGGGGCAATCATTGTTACCCCTCAGGGTACCCACATTCCTTTCACTGCCAGACTTACGTTCAAATGTACGAACAACGAGGCCGAATACGAAGCCTGTATTATGGGTCTCGAAGAAGCGATTGATTTAAGGATCAAAAACTTGGACGTATACGGCGATTCAGCCTTGGTTATCAATCAGATAAAAGGAGATTGGAACACATACCAATCAGGATTGATTCCTTACAAGGACTATGCAAGAAGGTTTTTACCTTTCTTTAACAGAGTCGAGTTTCATCACATCCCTCGTAGAAAGAATCACATGGCTGATGCCTTAGCCACTCTCTCTTCTATGATTAGTGTAGGTCAATGGAATGACCTACCTAAGATCGACATAATGCACCTAGAACGCCCCGCTTACATCTTCACGATCGAAGCAGTCATAGACAACAAACCTTGGTATCACGATATCAAATGCTTCCTTCAGAAACAAGAGTACCCATTTGGGGCACTCAGAAAAGACAAGAAAACCCTCAGAAGATTGGCTGGAAACTTATTCCTGAGCGGTGATACTCTCTATAAGAGAAACTTCGACTTGGTCTTGCTCCGATGTGTAGACAGACCAGAAGCAGATATGCTTATGAAAGAAATTCATGAAGGGTCTTTTGGCACTCATGCCAACTAACACACAATGGCGAGAAAAATTCTAAGAGCAGGGTACTATTGGTTGACCATGGAATCCGACTGCTACAAGTACATGAGGAGGTGTCACAAGTGTCAGATATACTCCGACAAAATTCATGTACCGCAATCACATCTCAAAGTTCTTTCTTCCCCGTGGCCTTTTTCCATATGGGGAATCGACATGATTAGCTTGTTCGAACCTAAAGCTTCAAACGGACATCGGTTCATCCTGGTAGCCATTGACTATTTCACCAAGTGGGTCGAAGCAGCGTCGTACGCTAATGTAACCCGACAAGTGGTGGTTCGATTTATCAAAAACAATATCATTTTCCGTTATGGTGTTCCGAGCCAGATCATTACAGATAATGATCTAACTTGAACAACAAGATGATGAAAGAGTTGTGCGTTGAGTTCAAGATCGAACACCATAACTCATCTCCCTACCGACCCAAGATGAACGGAACGGTAGAAGCGGCTAACAAGAACATCAAGAGGATCGTTCAAAAGATGGTTGTAACCTATAAAGATTGGCACGAGATGCTACCCTTTGCTCTTCACGGTTATCGAACATCTGTCCGCACTTCAACAGGGGCAACCCCTTTCTCTCTAGTATATGGCATAGAGGCAGTGCTCCCCATCGAAGTAGAGATCCCATCAATCCGGGTATTGATGGAAGCTAAGCTTTCAGAAGCTGAATGGTGTCAAAGTCAACATGACGAAATAAACCTGATCGAAGAGAAGCGAATCACGGCACTATGCCACGGTCAGTTGTATCAGCAGAGAATGAAGAAGGCGTTCGACAAAAAGGTCCGACCTCGTGTCTTCAGAAAAGGAGACCTCGTGCTCAAGAAGATACAATCGTTTCTCACCGACTCTCAGGGCAAATGGACCCCAAATTATGACGGCCCCTATGTGGTCAAGAAAGCTTTCTCAGGCGGTGCCTTGAGACTTGCAACCATGGACGGAGAGGAATTTGCCTACCCCACGAATGTTGATGCAGTCAAGAAATACTTCGCCTAAAAAAAACATCTCGGTGGATTGAAAACCCGAAAGGGCAGTCCAGGAAAAAGTTAGAGACATGACAAAAATCATCCTGATGGATTGGAAATCTCACAGTACAATCCAGGAAAAAATTAGGGATAATGGCAAGTAACTATGTTCAACAGAGGCAAGTCCCTCAGCAGCAGTTACATCATCCATCAGAGGAAAACTCTAGTCAAGGTCATCTTCGACAGAAGCTCAGGATATCCCGAATTCAAAGTTGGTAGAAGGATAATGGTCGTTATGTTTCAACGTAGCCCTTTTCCCTGTAAATTACCATTTTCAAACTTTGTATATACTCTTTGGAATCACGCGTTTGGCTGATCTCCATCTTATCAATAAAATTTGAGCCCTTGTCCTTTTGTTTGTAATTCTTATTCGTTTTAGCTTTACAGAATGGCGTTTTAACATGATTAGCGATTCTTGAAATGAAACAAAAATGAATTTACATGTTAAAACTTTTTATGCTTTTAAATTAAAGATGGCAATTGCTTTTGACTGTTGAACATCGAAAGAACGTCGATTGCGTCTCCAAAGGTGTTTGAATTTCAAAGTGCAGAATCAAAGTACTCCTTCTAACCCAGTATGCCTGAATGAAGGGATCAACTGTGTCAGAGACCTTGTTTTGTCTGACACGCCTCGGCCGAGTTCTTATCTCCTAAGCCCGATCAACGGTATTCCCCGCAGGGACTATCTCTCCTAAGCAAGGTAGGATTGCTACTTTTTTGACCAACGGTACTTCTTCGCCCCGCGATGGCCGAGTATCCAGTCGTGTTCACTCGTCAGTCTGTATGTCGCGTCAGTTTTGTCAGCATATACATATATACATCATGCATTTTATTTGCATTCGCTTTCATATTGCATCACTATCACTCTAGTCGGTCTTTTCCCTTAGTGATAACATTATTCTCAATCGAGTGGTCAGTTCTTGCCTCTTCAGGAAATGCTGCGTTTGAACAATCTCGCCTCTAGTGTATCTCTGGATTAGAGTCGGCACTCGACCACTTTGATCACTTGAACCTCTGAAAAGCCAGAGAAGCTTTCTACAAATGTCACTCTTCGCCATTGAAGATGATATCCTTGCTTTCCCAGATTAAAGAAAAATCCCCAGAGAAAGCCTCCTAAGCAGAGATTTGGCAGTACAGCTGCCTTTCTCCGAAAGACCGCTGATGAAAAGGTCATCGGCACCTCAAAATTAGAGCCCATCATATGGCATTTCTCCGGGAAGATCCCGAGAAAAGTATGATGTAAGACCCCCAAGCGGAAGCAGTCTCTCAAGAGACTCATTTTCCCTAGATAGAGTCGACAAATGGCATCTCCAACAGAGAAGTTTGTGTACCTCTACAACTCAGACGAATGGGTTCCCCAGCAAGTCTGACATCAAAACTTTTTCCACTCAAATGGCATCTCCCCAGGAAAATCCGGCGAGAAGTTTGAGGAAAACCGCTACAAATAGCGTCCCTTGTCAATAAAGTTTATTGACGGAAGAAACTGAGATCAGTTCCTTGGTAGGAAACCAGGATCGAGGGGAAGTTTACAACAACAACTTAGACCAGTTCCTTGGTAGGAAACCAGGATCGAGGGGAAGTTGACAAAAGAAACTAAGACCAGTTCCTTGGTAGGAAACCAAGATCGAGGGGAGGTTTATTTCAAAAGAAAACTGAGACCAGTTCCTTGGTAGGAAACCAGGATCGAGGGGAAGTCTACCTTTTCTAAGCATCATTGCTTAGTAAAAGAGGATGAATGCACAAGCTTCCATTCATAGCCATCAAAATTTCGGGTATTCCGATATTTAATCCTCTTGCACCCCGAATGCCCGAATACCTTCGTCATTCACACCTTCGGGTCCAAGAAGATTAAATAGGGGCATCTGTCATACCCCAAATTTTGACCACTAAGATTCCCATCATTCTGTCAATCATCATCACAATATGGATGAACCATCATGCCTCATCAAGTGCCTCAAGGGTTGTTGAGCACTCACTACAATAAAAATTAGGGTTTTAAGCCCTCTGAAAGCCTTAGACAAAGGATCAATCGAGGAATGACTTGATCTTCAACTTGTCTAGCCTCTAAAATATCCATAATGGATCAAAAGGACTCCCACTTCAAGGATTAAGCACAAGGCTGCTCCCTTCTAGGTGGATCAAGTCTCAACATCGGCAGTGTCACCAAATTAGGGTTTTAGTCGACCAGGGCCTCCAGATGGAAAATTTTCACCTAGGCACAAGCCAATGATCCAAAACATAACCTAATATACTCCATGGAACCTCATGGACCCAATCATCAAGTCAATTTTGCCTCAAGGGATGAATACATCAAAAATCAGGAATTAGGGTTTCTTGACCTAATTCACCCCTAAGTTGACTTTTGAGATAAATCATGAACCAAGACCTCAAGAGAGGATTTGAGGGTCTACAACATACCACATTGATTCATTTGTAACAATGGATTAATCCAAGAAGCTTGAGCAACAAGTCTCAATTTCATCTGCACCACAATTAGGGTTTCGCGAGGAAAGTCAACTGTAACTTTGACTTTTGACCAGGACATGCTCCCAAACCCTAAGACATGATTCAATATACCCTATGACACCCATGGAACATGTCCATCAAGTTTGATTTAGGTCAAGGGCATGATTTCCTGAAGAATTGCACAGTTTGGAATTCATCTGATAAAAAGTTAACTGTGCACAAAAGTCAACTTTGACTTTTTGAGATTTTTCACCAAAATGGATTTTTAACCCTAAAATGATATTAATGTATGATTTGAATCATCATTCATCAAGAAAAATCAAAGAAAGTGGGATAACTTGTAAAAGGGGTAACCATAAAAACTTAGAAAAATTTCTAAGTTATGGAAAAAGTGACACTAATGTGCCAACTTTGGAGGACAATAACTCCTAAACCACAAGGCCATTGTTCCCCATTCAAAGCTTGATTTGTAGATCACATTGCCCTCTACAAAAGCTTCATACTGACCTATGTCCAAATTCCTCATGGATTTTGAGTTATGGAGTGATCCAACACTTAGTGAAAATTTCACTAAGTCAGAATCTGCCTTTACTTTTTTCCAAATGTAGGGGGATTTTTCACTTGGATTCAAAAGAGATCAAAACCAAACATGTTTAAACAGTTGTTGTATCATGTAAGGGCTTTCAAAAATGGCCAAGAACATTACCAAATTCAATTTGAGCTATGAGATATGACATTGGCAAGATGCCTTGCTGAAATCTGCCAAGGCAAGGCAGATTTTTACCCTTTTGGTTGATTTGCCAAAATCAGCCAAATCCAAACACTCCTATCTACTTGGACACCTCTGAGGATTGAATCTAAAGGGGACAATCACTGATCTAAGCCTCCAAAGTCTTTGGAACAAGAAATAGCATGTTGAACCTAGAATTGCCAAAATAGGGACAAGACTCCAATTTTGGATTGGAGCATTCAATGGAAGCATCAAGGTGGCATGGACTGAGCTCTTAGCAACTGAATTCAGTCAAGACTTATCCAAGACCAAGGGAACCAGCAGCCTGTGCCCTAACCTCTAGTCAATGGCTAGAGGAGACTTGGATTTTCATTTGCCAACATTGGCCAAACCTACTCAGCAGTTGCCATTCACTATTCCTTGCAAAACAAACTTGCTCTACTATAAATAGAGCTCAATTGTGATCAATTTGAGTACACCAAAGCCATCAAACAGATGCTTTCCTCAAAATATCTTCTTTCACTCCAATTTTGCCTTCTAAGGCAAGTCACTATCGGGTTTTGAGTTTGAGAGCTTTTCCAATCAAACCAATCACACACACACCTCATATACATCACATATGAGCTGATCAAACACTTAAACAACAACTGGAACACTGATTTCTCAGAATCACCAGTCAATTGCTCAAGGTTTTAACCAAGTTGCAGTTGAGATGCCATGAAGTGATCCAGCCAGTTTCAATCAAGTCCAAGCATTCAAACACACTCCATAGGGTGTAGGGAAGCTGTTCAGATCATCACAACTCATCTGTAACACCTCCAACTCAGAAATCAATTTGCTCTTGCTGTCACGACCTAGAGGTAAGCCTAAACATGGTCATCTCTCAATCCATGCAATTTTTGCTGCACAATAATTTGGCCATATGTTCATAATCATGCATGGAATGTTTCCCCTCAATTAATTGCATTGTTTGAATCGTGTATCAAAAATACCAGCCTTCATGCAGAATCTAGGGTTCTTGAGGATTGTTCATGATTTCATATTTTATGTTTAATTTAAATGAAATTAATTGTCATAGACATGATCGTGAGGTTGAAACGAGTTGATTGGTATGTGGATTGCATGATATGATTAAGTATTCAGTGAGATTGGATAGAAAATGAAAATCTGGGAAATTCAGAACACGCGCGTGTTCTTGCCTTTGTTCTTGGCGCCATTTTCCAACATTTGAATATTTGAATTTTGTGATTTTTATTTAATTGATTCAAAAATTAATTTCTCTCTGAGTTTTAATGATTTTGAGTTGATTCTTTTTTTAATAATTCACAAAAATGTTAAAATATTTTATCTTACCAAAAAATACCAAAAATATTATTTATTTCATATAATTGATATTTTTGCAAAAAATTAATATTTTAATTATTTTTGACATTTAAAATATTTTTCCCTCTTGATTTTGTAAATTTTAATGACTTCCAATCATTTTGTAGGGCAAAACATGATTTTTGAAGCATTAATCCAAGATCATAATTTGTTTCCCACATGTTAAAACAATTTTTGATCATTTTAATTGAATTTTTATTCAATTAAAATACATTTTGGAAATAAATTAGGGTTTTTGATTAATTCAACCCTCATAAATCATTTTCAAAACACTTTTGGGCCTCTATTAGAGTGTAAGACCCAACCCACTTGTACAGAAATATTTAGGCCTCACTTATTGTATAAGTCCCTCTGTACATTTTTAAATTCGGCTTGATCGTCGCCAGTTTAAAAATAAACCATCTGGGCCTCTCCTTGAGCTATAAGACCCATTAAAAACTTTTGGGCCTCTAATAGAGTGTAAGACCCAACCCCCTTTTAACCAAAACCATTTTGGGCCTCACTTATTATATAAGTCCCTTCGCGTTAAAAGAAAACCTCGGCGCGATCGCCATTTTAAACAGAAAAATCATATGGGCCTACCCTCGTGTTATAAGCCCCACTCTTTTTCTTTAAACCTTTTGGGCCTCTTGAGAGAGTGTAAGACCTATCCCTTTGTACAGAAAATAATTTTTGGGCCTCAGTCACTTGTATAAGTCCCTTTGTACAAATTCAAACAACAGTGCGCTCACTGATAAAACCTTGGGCCTCTCCTTGAGCTGTAAGCCCCACATCTTTTTTTTTCAAAGCACTTTCTCCTTTGATTTTGAAATATACTGTTGTTTTCAATCTTTCTTTGTTGAACAACTAACCAAATAGCATGGAAGCTCTACAACCGAGTAAGTGTTTATATGCTTTCATTTACCGCTTTCATATACATATAACTGTATTGTGGGGCTGTTTCGCTGTAAGTCTTCTTTCTTAAACTCATATCAACTGTGTAATAATAGTATAGATATTTAGAGTTTCCCCGACAACTACGTCTAGCATTAAGCCCGTTGATCGCTCTTAAATAGTCAAAACTAGATCCCCATAGGATTACCAGACACAGTCTTCCCTCCTCTCGGGGTCAAACAATATGGAGATATGAAAGGCAGCATTCTCGGTGAACCCTTTCATAGACTGTCACTCGTAGAAGTTGTCAAAGAAACTCTATTCCCCAGAGATGATCTTTTCTCCGTGAATGGCATCTCTTGAGTTTCTTCCAAATTCTCGAACTTTCCTGGCTTGATCTATTCTCGGTGAATGGCATGTCTTGAATTTCTCGGGGTTTGGGGATGCACAGGCTTCTTAAAAGCACTTGTAAAGAAACTCTACTCCCCAGGGATGATCTTTTCTCCGTGAATGGCATCTCTTGAGTTTCTTCCAAATTCTCGAACTTTCCTGGCTTGATCTATTCTCGGTGAATGACATGTCTTGAATTTCTCGGGGTTTGGGGACCCATCGGCTTCTTAAAAGCATCGGTCTCCTCTTGGGCATCGTACAAGGATCCACAGGCTTCCTAAAAAGTCCATAGCCTCCTCTTGGGCTTAGTACAAGGACCCGTCAGCTTCTTAGAAGTATTCACAGCCTCCTCTTAGGCTTCGTATAATGATCTCTTCCTCTGAGAATGATAGCCTCCTCTTGGGCTTCGTACAAGGACCTCTCGGCTTCTTAAAAGCTTCCAACCTCCTCTTAGGCTTCGTACAAATTGTCCCGAAGACCTCCTAGAGGTATAGGAACAGAACTTAGTCATCTTCATAGAACAGTCCTTTCAAAGAGTCTACTACTGTTTCTCAAAGCATAGTACAAAAGATGAAACTCTAGACACGGACAATCTAATATCCTTGAGTCTCAAAGACATTCTCAAGTGACCCCTTTGTTAAATAGGAAGAAAACCCGTAGACTCGGACAATCTCAATACCCTTTGGATTTCCCGTTTCCTCAAAGAAAAGGAAATATCCCTTAATCAAATCCTTGAGTACAGTGTTACTCATATAAGAACTGATTTTCTCTTTTAAAATCAGTATATTAGATCTGTCACTCAACTGAAACAGTTACAATAGCCTCCTCTTGGGCTTTGTACAATGATTCTTCCCAGCGAAGCAAACGTTTAGCCTCTCTCTCGGGCTTTGTACGAGACACATAAGAGACTCCCTCGTTGAGTCAATCACCCCTTTCGCCTCCCTCTCGGGCTTTATACGAGATACAAAAAGGTTCTTATTGAGCCAAACAAATTTTAGCCTCTATCTCGGGCTTTGTACGAGATACAAAAACACTTTCTTGTTGAGTATAAAAGATCCTCTTGTAGGATCAACCCCTTTTAGCCTCTCTCTCGGGCTTTGTGCGAGACACAAAAACACTCTCTTGTTGAGTATAAAAGATCCTCTTGTAGGATCAAACGCCTTTTAGCCTCTCTCTCGGGCTTTGTACGAGACACATAATAGCCTCCTCTTAGGCTTTGTATAAGAAAACCACTGGTTGATCCAATCAACCTTTTAGCATCAAAACTATGCCTCGTTCATAGTACACAAACATCAACAACTCCTTCTTCTTTCATCTAATTGCTGTAAGCGGCAAGCCTCTGGATTATTTACATCCATGCCACTGTCCCTCTTTTAGCATGAGAAATTCCTAAGGAAAGATAGCATTGCTCTACACTAAGTTAAAGTGTTCTCCTTCAGGTTAAAAATCTCCTATAAAGGAAATTATGGCATTGCCAGATTCACACATCCCGGTTAAAGTAATTCTCCTTTATAAACAGTTGTGACATACAACCCCCTCTTTAGAGATGACAAATTCTCTCTAAAGTCAACACCCTTTTAGCTTCACATCTTGGGCTTTGAACAAGATACAAACACCTTTGGCTTCACATCTTGGGCTTTGAACAAGACACCAAAACACCATTTCCTCCCATAGAATAGGAGGAACTACGAACGCTCTGATTTCCCTGTTTCGGTAAACGGGAATACGTAGGCATAAGATTGAAATAAAAATCTTAGCAAGCACACTAAACAAAAACCCAAAATCCCATACTTTCATATATCCGTCCTAACATCTTAACCTCCCACCAATTAACCGAACACCACTTTTAAAAAAATAAACCCAATAGAGACCCCGAATCTTTGTAGCATCTGTAAACCAACAATTTTGACTGTTTAACCTCAGTTTGCAAGCAGGGTTAATTTGAGACATCTATTTCCCTTCCTTCATCAGCTTTAATAGGATAAAAAATGAATCGAGCTGTAGACACCAAAGAGCGGTAGTGCTTCGCAACCACGGTAAAAAATCGCTCGCTACAGAATCCTGTCCATGTTAATCCAGTTCTACGATCCAGTATATCACTATTTCACATTCTCGAATTATCAGCTTGCACCAACGCTGGAGGAGTACTCTCACCTGACTGATTTACATATTACTGATCAAGCTCCCTTTTCTGAACTGGAAGAAATTCCAAAGGATCAAACCATTGCAAGAGCAATTTATTTGGATGAGTCAGAAGTCAGGACTCACATAACCACTAAGGGTGACATCCAAGGTTTGCCAGCCCAAATCTTGACAAAGAAAGCCCTGTACTTTGCTAGTATAGGGAACGTGGCCTCTTTCGAGAGCATCTTTGTTTTTCTCACCTACGGGTTATTTTTGTTTCCCAACATTGATAACTTTGTAGATATCAACGCCATTAAGATTTTCCTAATTGGAAACCCTGTACCAACCTTAATCGCAGATGCGTAACATTCGGTACACTTAGGGAATTTGTACAACGGAGGAATGATCACGTGCTATGTACCCTTGGTTTACAAATGGTTCACTTCCCATTTGCCCAAGTCTACTGCATTTTGGGATCAAAAGAATACTTTATGTTGGTCGCAGAGAATCATGTCTCTTATCAACTCTGACATCGATTAGTACAATCGAATCTACAAAGGGATCAGGATCATTGACCATTGTGGAAATTTCCCAAATGTATCCCTTATAGGAACTAAGGGAGGAATCAACTATCATCCAATTCTCGTTCGTCGTCAATTCGGATACCTGATGAGGCACATCCCACGGAATGCTCATCTGGAAGAACTTTTCTTAAAGGAAGGAAAAAATGATAGGGCTCTAAAGACGGAAATAGTGCACGCTTGGAAACACGTTCATAGGAAAGGACGAAAGTCTCTAGGGAAACCAGATTGTGTCTCGGTGGAGCCTTATCTCCATTGGGTACAAACTAGAGCTCTCAAGCTGAGGATGCCTTACCCTCGTCAGGAAGTTCTTTCATTAAGGGACTCTGCCCTTTATTTCATGATTGAGATGGAAAAACTTCAAGTTACTCTCAGCAAAGTTCAGCAGGAGAAGAGGTCTTGGAGGAACAAGTATCGTATTCTCAATGTGGAGTGTAAGAAAATACAGCAGCTATTAAGAGAAAAAGATGCTCTGATTGAGATTTTAGAGCAACGTGCTGTGGAGAATCAAGAAGACCAAAGGAATTTGCTCGCTCCTTTCACTTGGCAAAGGAATGACAACCCGACAATGGCCTAAGAGCCGCGGTCAAAGAAAAGGAAAGTACCAAAACCAGCACCTGAGCTCTCTTCAGAGAGGACTCGGGATCTATTAGTTTAGATTTCCTTTTTCAGCACTTTGTAATCTACTGTATTTCCATTTCCGCAATCCTTTGAATTCAATAAAACGGGGTTTCCCCCACTGTTTGATATTTGCAATCTAATTGTCGAAGTTTACTTTGAATAAACAAAAATAATTAATAATCATTGCATTCATCATTCTCACTTAGCGCATTCTTCTTACCTACGAATCTCACGTTTGCATCTCGATTCTAGAGTCAAACTGTCTCTTTCGTATAATACTCGGGCCAATTGTCAGAAAAAGATAGATGATCTCGAGGAAGAGAACAGAGAGTTAAGAGAAGACATCGACACTCTGAAAGAGGATCTGAGAAAGCTTCATAACGACATACAAGCTCTAGTAGAAGCTCATATGCAGCAACAAAGGACTGTGATCTTAGAGATCACATCAACGCCCATAGTGGAGAAGTATGATCCTAGGTACAAGATGCCGAAAGATCGCCCCTGGGGCATGCCACTTAACTATATCCCGGAAGGATATGTTCCACCGATCGCTGAGGATAAGGGAACCGCAGCAGGAGCCGCTGGGACTGAAGGTTACAAACTTCGGGAAAGATAAGATGCCATGGGCATGACAGGTACTCCTGAAGGTTACAAACTTCGGGAGGCACTGAGGGTCTCGGCCATAATGACTATACCATCACCCGTGGTACACACTGTCCTGGAAAGACAAATTCCCCAGATACCTTCTGGTGGAAACGACAACATGTTCGACAGAATGAATGAATTCTAGGAACAGTTCCTGGAAATGTAGAAAGAACTGCAGGCCTTTCGCGGCCAGGATCTATTTGGAAAGGACGCCGCAGACCTCTGCTTGGTCCCTAATGTGAAAGATCCACACAAGTTCCAAATGCCCTATTTTGAAAAATACAAGGGCAAGTCTTGCCCTCAAAGCCATTTGGTGATGTACGCTCGACGAATGTCAGCTCAGAAAAAGAACCAGGAGCTACTAATTCATTACTTTCAGGATAGTTTAACCGGTGCCGCACTCAAATGGTACATGGGTTTAAACCGCGCTACGATCGGCATGTTCAGAGATCTTGGCGCTGCTTCGTTCAGCAGTATAAATATAATTTAGACATGGAACCAGACAGAGATCAACTCAGATCAATGTCACAAAAGGACAAGGAAACCTTTAAGGAGTATGCTCAAAGATGGCATGAAATTGCCGCTCAGATTTCTCCACCTCTGGAGGAAAAAGAGATGACAAAGATCTTCTTAAAGACCTTAAGCTCATTTTACTACGACATAATGGTCGCCAGTGCGCCCAGTGACTTCACTGAGATGGTGGGCATGGGGCTTTGTCTTGAGGAAGCAGTCCAGGAAGGCTGTTAAGTTAAAGACGCTGGATCATCAGGTAGTACGAAACGATACGGTAGTGCTCTCCCTAAGAAAAAAGAGCAAGATATTGGGAATATCTCTCTCGGAAAGCAAAGGCGACGATATCAACCAGTAGCAGCTGTAACTCCTGCTATCAACCCGGCGCCTGTTCCTACGTATCAACCTCAGGTTACGCAGAGGCAACCAAATCAACAACAATATCAGCAAAGGACACAACAGTCTCTTCAGCAGACTCGTCCTCCATACAACAACAACCGTACAACGCGACCACCAGGGTTTGACCCTATACCCATGTTGTACGCCGAACTGTTTCCATTACTACTGGTAAAGGGGCATGTCCAAACTAGGTCTCCTCTCACAGTGCCAGAAAATCTGCCTTTTTGGTTCAAAACGGATCAGACTTGCCCTTACCATCAAGGAGGACTGAGGCATAACATAGAGAACTGACTCAGTTTCAAGTCCGATGTGTAAAAGCTTGTCAGGAGCGGGGTCTTATCTTTCAAAGATACGAATCCTAATGTTCTCATGAACCCGCTGCCACAACATGAGAAAGTTGCAGTCAATTTGATAGAGGAAAAGTCTAACTACATCTATCAAATTCATGATGTACTCTTACAGAGCGGATATGGCCATGTGCCACCTCATAACTATCACCAGTGTGATATCTGCTCTAAGAAGAATCAGGGATGTTCTGTGGTGCAATCAGCTCTACAGGAACAATTGGATCTCAGATGGATCCAAGAGCATCGAGTTCGTGGAGTCAGCATGACCTATATGAATTCCAACGTCATTCAGAATAACGACATCTGTACAATGAATGTCAACTTGGTGGCGATGCACTCAAGGCAAAGCCAGTATCATAATCTGCCGCGACACGATTACAATTCCTATCTGACTTGCTCGGTAAACAAATAGGGATGCTCTTTTGTACAAGAGGCTCTCCAGCATCAGATGGATCTTGGATGGATCCAGGACTACCATGATAAGAATCCTTATCAGATCAACATGATTCAAATCTTCGATATTCGTCTGATGAATACCAGCTTGGTGGAGTTACATGCCAGGCAAGTCCAACTTGGTTTTCTCACTCTACATGATTACCAGAACTGTAAAGGATGTTGTGAGAGTAATCGAGGATGCGCTCTCGTTCAGAGAACTTTACAACACTTGTTAAACCATTGGTGGCTTCCAATCTATATGGATAAAGACACGCAACAAATCAGTGTGGTTGATGGGAACCCTACTCGGCATCGAAGTCAGGATGTTCGATCTACGAAAACAGATCTAGTGAGGTTACACTGCATTCAAAGCGGTCATGGCCATGTGCAACCACACAACTATGAACGTTGTAGAGTCTATTCGGAAAATAACCAAGGATGCTACCTCGTACGAGCAGCCCTTCAAGGTCAGTTGGATCGCAAGGAGATTCACCCATACCTGGCTTCGGGGTCCGTTGACTGGACGCCGGACTACTTCGCAGATCAAATCAGAGACGTGGTTGTAATCTCTGACCCTGAGAGGAACAAGGATGTTTGTACCATCATCCCTCTATTGGACGAATCAAAAGTTCCTAGCAAGAAACTGATTGAAGTTACTTACGACAGTCAAAAAAATCAGAAGGCTCCTGTAGTTATCTATTTGCCGGGACCAGTACCGTATGAATCAGCTAAGGCGATCCCTTACAAATACGGTGCAAGAATAAAATAGAAGGGAAAGTAAATTCCATTACCCTCCATCGTGAATATTGCAGACATCAGTCGAGTAACACAGAGCGTTCGAATCTTCAATCGAGGGGTTGGAGAGCCTGGCAAAGAAAAGGAATTTTCGACAGAAGCTCCGATCCACCAGTCGGTCAATCCAGTAATCCCGAACTTTCAAAGAACGACGATGAGATGCTGAAGCTCATCCAAAGGAGTGAATACAACATTGTTGACCAACTGTTACAAACTCCTTCAAAGATCTCAGTGCTATCACTTTTACTCAGTTCCGAAGCCCACAGAGAGGCTCTACAGAAAGTCTTAGAGCAGCCCTTTATGGAACAGGATGTGTCAATACGACAGTTCGATAGCACCATCTCTAACATCACTTCCTGCAACAACTTAGGATTCAATGATGAGGATTTGCCAGAGGGGGGCAAAAGCCACAACATGGCGCTCAATATCACAGTTAACTGCCAGGACGATGCTTTAGTCGGCGTACTGGTAGAGATAGGATCGACCATCAACGTTATGCCGAAGTCCACTCTAATGCGACTATTATTCAAAGGATCCTCGATGAGGGGCAGTGAGGTCATCGTCAAATCATTTGACGGATCTCGAATAGTAGTTATCGGCGAATTCGTCCTTCTCATAACTATCGGTCCTCACATTTTCCTAATCACTTTCCAGGTCATGGACGTCTGGGTAGCGTATAACTGTTTATTAGGAAGACCTTGGATACACCAGGCTGGGGCAATCACTTCGACACTGCACCAGAAACTAAAGTTCATCAAGAATGATCAATTCGTCATGGTTTGTGGAGAACATGCATTGCTCGTGAGCAACTTGTCATTATCTACTTGTGTAGAACCCAAGGAGGTTGT
This sequence comes from Lathyrus tuberosus, assembly GCA_022829125.1. Taxonomy (NCBI): domain Eukaryota; kingdom Viridiplantae; phylum Streptophyta; class Magnoliopsida; order Fabales; family Fabaceae; genus Lathyrus; species Lathyrus tuberosus. The sequence continues at coordinate 1,233,003 of JALAZF010000779.1, forward strand.
TGGGACTCAGTTCCAAGCACTTTCGGTGAGCAATGAGAATCAATCAGAGAAAGGAACCTCGATTTCCTCATACAGAGATGCTCTCGAAGTGATTGAGAATAACAGTGCAAAAGGATGGAGACAGCTTGTCATTCCTACTGATAATAAAACAAAAAAGGGTCTTGGTTTTTCTGCAACCTGCACCCAGACAGCTGCTAACGATGAAAGTCTTCATCCCATTCAGGACTTCTTCCATAGTGGAGGTTTCCTTCACCCATTGCCTCAAATAGTCCATACTATTAATGAGGGAGATCCCTCTGATACGGATGAGGAATGGAAGTCCTATCTCAATGAGGACGGTTATATGTCTCAGGAAGAGGTGCCTACGCCCTTTTACTATCCCGCACAGAGTCCGAGATTTATACCGAGGTCAAACGTCGAAATGATATACGGAGATTGTGATCCGGAAGGATGCCGTGCTCCACCAAACTCATTAGAGGAGGACACTCCATTGAAATACAACTTTGACCATGACTATTATGGCCCAATGGATGGTCTGCCTATCTGGCAGCCGTACCCAGGAGACTTGGGGCAATAAAGTCAGCCGAACAATGAAAATCAGCTGAGCGTCATTGAACAGAATTCCTACGTCCCCACCATGTCATGGGATTAACACCCAGGTCATTCAGAACCTATCCAGCACGACGATGAATTTCCCAAGCTTGCCAGACTAGAATTCATTAACTATGCTTTTCCCGAGGTCAACATCATCGAGAGAGATGACCCCTCCAGTTCCAAGGAAGTGTGGGACACCTTGGGACAACCAAGTGAAAAATTTGACTTCATGGTCAAGTATACTGCTCTCGAAAGCTCTCGTATCAGGCTCGAAGACATCCAGCCAACTGGATGGGGAGATTTGCCTGAGAGCACAAATACTATGCAAAATACAACAGAGGAATCCTCCTTCGACAACTCTGCATGGGAGACAGATTCCAATGATCCTGCTCCACCAGATATCAGCGTTATTTCTAAAGACAAATCAAGGAAGGTACCAGACTTTGTGATTCACCGAGGAGTTCGCCGCCAATGGGTTGCTGTCGATGTTCCGAAGATTGTTCATAAGTCAAAGTAATTGTCGTCCTTTAACCTTTCACCTTGCCTAGGTGAAACAGATGTTTTGATAGGGCTCGCTTTCTGTAAATTTCCCTCTTCGTTTCGCCCAAAGCGACAGAGTTTTGTTTTACAGGGCTGTAGTTTCAAGAATCGACTTGTTCATAAATAAAATAACGTCCTTCTGTAATTTTCGCATTAATTGTTGTTTTCTCTTTTCGCTTTTTTCAGAAAATGGTAATCCTAAAAAACAACTCAATAATAAAAACAAGCAGTTTTCAAAGAAAAATACACTGCATACACTTGCATTCTCTCTATCTCTTCTAAAAACAATCATCACGTCATGCAGATTGCTTGTTTTAAACCCCATTGAAACATATGATCCGATGCCTTCTCTCAACTTTGAGTTCCCGGTATTTGGGGCTGATGAAGAAGTTGACGACGAAATTCCAGAAGAGATCTCCTGATTACTCAGACTGGAGGAAAGGTCCATTGAACCTCACAAAGAGCCATTGGAAACTGTCAACTTGGGCTCAGAAAAAGAGAGAAAAGAAATCAGGATTGGGGCACTGCTCAGTCCAACTGCCAAAGAGAGTTTGACAAAGCTTCTCAGAGAATTTCCCGATGTGTTTGCTTGGTCCTATCAGGACATGCCAGGGTTGGATACCAGCATCGTGGAACATCATCTACCGTTAAGGCAAGAATGTCCGCCAGTAAAGCGGAGGTTGAGACGGACTCATCCAGACATGGCCATCAAAATCAAAGAGGAGGTACAGATACAGATTGATGCAGGTTTCCTCGCCACGTCAGAATATCCTCAGTGGTTAGCCAACATAGTACCCGTTCTGAAAAAGGACGGAAAAGTCAGAATGTGTGTCGATTACAGAGATCTAAACAAGGCAAGTCCAAAGGACAACTTTCCTTTACCACACATTGACATGCTGGTAGACAGTACAACAAAGTTTAAAGTTTTCTCCTTCATGGATGGATTCCCGGGCTATAATCAGATAAAAATGGCGCCGAAAGACATGGAGAAAACTTCGTTCATTACCCCATGGGGGACCTTTTGTTACAAGGTAATGCCGTTCGGTTTGAAGAATGTCGGGGCAACATATCAAAGGGCCATGACTACTCTGTTTCATGACATGATACACAAGGAAATTGAGGTATATATCGATGACATGATTGTAAAATCTAAAACAGAAGGGGAGCATGTGACCCATCTGTCAAAGTTATTCGAGCGTCTAAGGAGGTACAAACTCTGCTTGAATCCCAATAAATGCACCTTCGGTGTCCGTTCAGGGAAAATTTTAGGGTTCATCATCAGCCAGAAAGGAATTGAGGTCGATCCTGACAAGGTCACGGCCATTCAAGAAATGCCTTCTCCGAAAACTGAAAAACAAGTCAGAGGATTCCTGGGACGTTTGAACTACATTTCCAGATTTATATTCCTCATGACTGCGACGTGTGCGCCGATTTTCAAATTACTCAAAAAGAACCAGGACTGCGTTTGGACAGAAGATTGCCAAACCGCCTTTGACAGTATTAAGGAATACCTGTTGAATCTGCCGATTCTATCACCTCCAGTGGAAGGAAGACCACTAACCATCTACCTCACAGTCCTAGAGGACTCCATGGGGTGTGTACTTGGCCAACAAGACGAAACCAAACGGAAGGAGTCTGTCATCTACTATTTGAGCAAGATATTCACCGACTGCGAGACTCGGTACACTATGCTTGAGAAAACTTGTTACGCTTTGGCTTGGGCAGCCAAACGTCTTCGCCAGTACATGATTCGTCACACTACTTGGTTAATCTCAGAAATGGATCCAATCAAGTACGTCTTTGAAAAACCTCCTCTCACGGGAAGAATCGCCCGTTGGCAGATGTTTTTATCAGAATATGACATAGAATACCACGCTTAGAAAGCCGTTAAAGGAGGTGTTTTAGCCGATCATTTGGCTTATCAACCGATTGACGATCAGGAATCAGTCGGGTTTGACTTCCCAGACGAAGATGTCATGTATTTTAAAATGAAAGATTGCGATGAACCGTTACCCAGTGAAGGGCCAGAACCAGGTTCCCAATGGGGATTAATCTTTGACGGAGCTGTTAACCATTATGGAAATGAAATTGGGGCAATCATCATAACACCTCAGGGTACCCACATTCCTTTCACTGCCAGACTTACATTCAGGTGCACAAACAACGAGGCCGAATACGAAGCTTGTATCATGGGTCTCGAAGAAGCGATCGATTTGAGGATCAAAAACTTGGATGTTTATGGCAACTCAGCCCTGGTTATCAATCAGATTATAGGAGATTGGAACACATACCAATTTGGATTGATTCCTTACAATGACTACGCGAGAAGATTGTCACCTTTCTTCAACAGAATCGAGTTTCATCATATCCCTCGTGAAGAGAATCACATGATCGATGCCTTAGCCACCCTCTCTTCCATGATTAGTGTAGGTCAATGGACCGACTTACCTAAGATCGACATAATGCACCTTGAACGGCCCGCTTACGTCTTCACGATTGAAACAGTCATAGACGACAAACCTAGGTATCACGATATCAAATGCTTCCTTCAGAAACAAGAGTACCCACCTGGGGCACTAAGAAAAGACAGAAAGACCCTCAGAAGGCTGGCAGACAATTTCTTCCTGAGCGGCGACACATTCTATAAGAGGAACTTTGACACGGTCTTGCTCCGATGCGTAGACAGACCAGAAGCAAACATGCTGATAAAAGAAATTCATGAAGGATCCTTTGGCACGCATGCCAATGGAAATGCAATGGCGAGAAAAATTCTAAGAGCAGGATACTACTGGTTGAACATGGAATCCGATTGCTACAAGTACATGAGGAAGTGTCTCAAGTGTCAGATATACTCAGACAAAATCCATGTACCGCCAACGCATCTCAAAGTTCTCCCTTCCCAATGGCCTTTTTCCATATGGGGAATCGACATGATCGGCATGATCGAACCTAAAGCTTCGAATAGACATCGGTTCATCCTGGTAGCCATTGATTACTTCACCAAGTGGGTTGAAGTAGCGTCGTACGCTAGTGTAACCCGACAAGGGGTAGTCCGATTTATCAAAAACAATATCATCTACCGTTATGGTGTTCCGAGCCAGATCATTACAGATAATGGATCCAACTTGAACAATAAGATGATGAAAGAGTTATGCACAGAGTTCAAAATCGAACACCATAACTCATCTCCCTACCGACCTAAGATGAACGGGGCGGTAGAAGCGGCTAACAAGAACATCAAGAAGATTTTTCAAAAGATGGTCGTAACCTACAAAGACTGGCACAAGATGCTGTCCTATGCACTTCACGGTTATCGCACATCTGTCCGCACTTCAACCGGGGCAACCCCTTTCTCTCTAGTATATAGCATGGAAGCAGTGCTCCCCATAGAAGTAGATATCCCATCAATCTGGGTATTGATGGAAGCTAAGCTAACAGAAGCTGAATGGTGCTAAAATTGACACGACGAACTCAACCTGATCGAAGAGAAACGAATAACGGCACTATGCCATGGTCAGTTGTATCAGTAAATAATGAAGAGGGCCTTCGACAAAAAGGTTCGACGTCGCGTCTTCAAAAAAGGGGACCTCGTGCTCAAGAAGATACAATCATTCCTCACTGATTCCCGGGGCAAGTGAACTCCGAATTATGACGGCCCCTATATGGTCAAGAAAGCTTTCTCATGCAGCGCCTTGAGACTTGCAACCATGGACGGAGAGGAATTTTCCTACCCACAAATGTTGATGTAGTCAAGAAATACTTCGCCTAAACTAAAAAAAACGTCTCGGTGGATTGAAAACCCGAAAGGGCGGTCCAGGCAAAAGTTAGAGACATAATAAAAAAAAAATCATCCCGGTGGATTAGAAACATCAAAGTACAATCCAGGCAAAAGGTAGGGATAATGGCAAGTAACTACGTGCAACAGGAGCAAATCCCCTAGTAGCAGTCATGTCGTCCATTAGAAAACTCCAGTCAAGGTCATCTTCGATAGAAGCTCAGGATGTCCCGAATTCAAAGTTGTTAGAAGAATAGTGGTCGTTATATTTCAATGTAGCCCTTCTCCCTTAAATTACCATTTTCTAAACTTTGTAAATACTCTATGGAATCACGTGTTTGGCTGATTTCCATCCTATCAATAAAATTTGAGCCCTTGTGCTTTTTTTTGCAATTCTTATTTGTTTTAGCTTTACAGAACGACATTTTAGCATGATCAACAGTTCTTGAAACGAAACAAAAATGAATTTACTTGTCAAACTTTTTCTGCTTTTAAATAAAGATGGCAATTTCTTTCGACTGTTGAACATCGGAAGAACATCGATCGCTTCTCTAGAAGTAAGCGAGCTTCAAAGTGCAGAATCAAAGTATTCCTTCTAAATCAGTGCACCTGAATGAAGGATCAGCTGTGTTAGAGACCATGTTTCATCTGACACCCCGAGCAGAGTTCTCATCTCATAAGCCCAACCAACGGTTGTTCCCCCACAGGGACTATCTCTCCTAAGCAAGGAAGAAATGCTATCTTGAACCAGCGATACTTTTTATCTCCCACCGTGGAAGAGTATCCAGTCATGTTCATCCGTCAGTTTGTATGTCGCGTCAGTTTTATCAGCATAAACATACATACATCATGCATTATTGATTTACATTCGCATTCATATTGCATCACTATCACTCTAGTCGGTCTTATCCCCTAGTGATAAAAGTCCTCACAATCGAGTTGTCAGTTCTTTCCTCGTCAGGAGGTAGATCATCTAAGAAATTTCTCTCCAGTAGAGACGGTCTTCGACCACTTTGATAACTTGAACCTCTGAAAGCCAGAGAGCTTTCGACAAACGTCACTCTTCGCCATTGAAGATGATGTTTTTGCTTTCTCGGATTAAGGAAAATCCCCAGAGGAAGCCTCTTAACCGAAGACTCTCAACAGCACAGTGGTTCTTCTCTCCAGAAAGTCAATGTTTACAAAGTCATCGGCACCTCAAAATTGGATCACATCATATGGCATTTCTCTGAGAAGATCTCTGAGAAAAGTATGATGTAATGTCCCCAAGCGGAAGCAGTCTCTCAAGAGACTCGTTTTCCCCGGTAGAGTCAACAAATGGCATCTCCAACAAAAAAGTCTGTACACCTCTACAACTCAGACAGATAGGTTCCCCAACAAGTCTGACATCAAAAGTTTCTCCCATCAAATGGCATATCCCCAGGAAAATTCGGCGAGAAGTTTGAGGAAAACCGTTGCGAATAGCGTCCCTTGTCAAGAAAGCTTATTGACAAAAGAAACTAAGACCAGTTCCTTGGTAGGAAATCAGGATCGAGGGGAAGTTTATATCAGAAACTGAGACCAGTTCCTTGGTAGGAAACCAGGATCGAGGGGAATTTTATTTCAGAAAGTAAGACCAGTTCCTTGGTAGGAAACCAGGATCAGGGGGAAGTTTATTTTAGAAACTAAGACCAGTTCCTTGGCTGAAGACCAGGATCGAGGGGAAGTTTTTACCTTTTCTAAGCATCATTGCTTAGCAAAAGAAGAAGGATGCTTGAACGGCCATTCTTAACCACCATCAAAATTTTGGGTATTCCGATATTTAATCCTCTTGCACCCCGAATGCCCGAATGCCTTCGCCATTCACACCTTCGGGTCCAAGAAGGTTAAATAGGGGCATCTGTCATACCCCAAATTTTGACAACTAAGATTTCCCATCATAGTTCAAATCAACATCACAATATGGATGAATCATTATGCCTCACCAGTCTCCCCAAAGATGGGTGAGCATTCACTACAAACAATAATTAGGGTTTCAAGCCCTCTCAGAGCTTTTAAACAAAGGATCAATCAAGAAATGACATGATCTTCAACTTGTTTAACCATTCAAATATCCACAACGGATCAAGAGGACTCCCACAACAAGAATCAGGCACAGGGTTAGAGCATTCTAGGTGGATCAAGCCTCAAGATCGACAGTGTCACCAAATTAGGGTTTTGGTCGACCAGGGCCTCCAGATGGAAATTTTCCTCTGGGCATGAGCCAATGCTTCAAAGCATAACCTAAGATGCTCCATGGGACATCATAAACCCAATCATCAAGTCAATTTAGCCTCAGGGGATGCATTCATAAAAAATTAGGAATTAGGGTTTCTTGACCTAATTCACCCCTAAGTTGACTTGGGACAAAACATGAGCCAAGACCTCAAGAGATGGTTTGAGTGTCTTTAACATACTAAATTGATCCATTTGCAACAATGGATTAATCCAAGAAGCTTGAGCAACAAGTTTCAATTTCATCTGTACCACAGTTAGGGTTTCGCGGGAAAAGTCAACTGTAGCTTTGACTTTTGACCAGGACATGCTCCCAAACCCTAGGACATGATTTAATACACCCTATAATACCTATGAAATCAATCCATAAAGTTTGATTTAGGTCAAGGACTTAATTTCATATAGGATTGCACAGTTTGGAATTCATCTGACAAAAAGTCAACTGTGCACAAAAGTTAACTTTGACTTTTTGAGATTTTTCACAATTATGGTTCTTTGACCCTAAAATGATGTTAATCTGTGATTGGAATCATCATTCATCAAGAAAAATCAAGAAAAGTGGGATAACTTGTAAAATGGGTAACCATAAAAAACTTAGAAATTTTCTAATTTATGGAACAAAGTGGCTAGGGTACCAACTTTGGAGGATCATAACTCCTAAACCATAAGGCCATTTTTTCCCATCCAAAGCTGGATTTGTAGCTCTCATGGCACTCTACAAAAGCTTCAAACATAACTTAATCCAATTCCTCATGGATTTTGAGTTATGGAATGATCAAAATCACAAAAAGTGAAAATGTCACTTTTTTCCATCACTTAGTGAAATTTTCACTAAGTCAGAATCTGCCTTCACTTTTTTCAAAATGTAGGGGCATTTTTCACTTGGATCCAAAAAGTATCTAAACCAATTATGATCAAATAGTTGTTGTATCATATGAGGGCTTTCCAAAATGGCCAAGAACTCCATCAAATTTCACTTGAGCCATGAGATATGACAATGCCAATATGCCTTGCTGCAAACTGTCATGGCAAGGCAGATTTTGGAGTTTTGCTCGATTTGCTCAAATTTTGCAAAGGGAAAGCAACTATATCCATCTAAACACCTCAAGGGGGGACCAAGGAGGAACCAACTCTGATCCCAAGCCTCCCAAGTCTTTGGAACCAAAAATAGCATGCCAAACCTAGAAATGCCTAAAAGAGGGACAAGACTTCAATTTTGGATTGGAGCATTCAATGCATACACCAAGGTGGCATGGACTGAGCCATTTCCAACTGAATTCAGTCAAGACTTATCCAAGACCAAGGGAACCAGCAGCCTGTGCCCTAACCTCTAGTCAATGGCTAGAGGAGACTTAGATTCTCATTGATCAACATTGGCCAAACCTATGCAGCAGATGCCATTCACTATTCCTTGCAAAACAAACTTGTTCTACTATAAATAGAGCTCATTTGTGATCAGTTTGAGTACACCAAACCCATCAAACAGATGTTTTCCTCAAAATCTCCTTCTTCACTCCAAAATTGCCTTCCAAAGCAAGTCACTATCGGGTTTTGAGTTTGAGAGCTATTCCAACCAAACCAATCACACACACCTCATAAACATCATATAGAAGTGGTCAAAATACTCACATAACATATGGAACATCAAAATCACAAAATCACCAGCCAACTGCTCAAGCCTTTGACAGATTTGCAGTTGAGGTGCCAAATCAAGTTCCAGCTCAATTCAATCCACTCCAAGCACCCAGACACACTCCATAGCACCTACGGAAGCTGTCCATAACCTTGGAACCAAGCTGTAACACCTCTAACACCAAACACGATCACCAGCTGCAAGAGGTAAGCATGAGCTCTTCTAACTCTATGATCCATGCATTTTTTGCTGCACAATAATTTGGCCATATGTTCATAATCATGCATGGAGTGTTTTCCCTCAATCAATTGCATTGTTTGAATCGTGTATGGAATTTCTGAACCTTCATGAAAATTTTAGGGTTCTTGAGGTTTCTCTTTGATTTCTTATTCCATGTTTAAAATAAATGAAATTAAAGACCATAGACATGATCGTGAGGTGAAAACGAGTAGATTGATATGTAGATTGCATGATATAATCAAGTATTCAATGAGATTGGATAGAAAATGCAAATCTGCAGAAACAGAGGGTGGCGCGTGTTCTTGCCCTTGTTCTTTGCTCATTTTTTGAAAATTTGAATATTTGAATTTTGTGATTTTATTTAATTAATTCAAAAATTAATTTCTCTCTGTGTTTTAATGATTTTGAGTTGACTCTTTTTTTAATAATTCACAAAAATGATAAAATATTTTATTTTCCCAAAAAATCCCAAAAATATTATTTATTTCATATACTTGATATTTTTGTAAAGAATTAATATTTTAATTGTTTTTGACATTTAAAATATTTTCTCTTTCTTGATTTTTCAAATTTTAGTGATTTCAAATCATTGTGTGGGTCAAAACCTGGTTTTTGAAACATTAATCCAAGATCACAATTTGTTTTCCACATGTTTAACAATTTTGATCATTTTAATTGAATTTTTATTCAATTAAAATACATTTTGGAAACAAATTAGGGTTTTTTACTAATCCAACCCTCATAAAACTTTTTTCAAACACTTTGGGCCTCTAATAGAGTGTAAGACCCAACCGCCTTTTAACCAAAACTTTTTGGGCCTCAATGTATTGTATAAGACCCAGTATGTTAAAGAAATCTCTGAGCGATCGCCAGTTCAAAAACAAATCATCTGGGCCTACCCTCGTGTTATAAGCCCCATTCTTTAAAAATCATTGGGCCTCTAGTAGAGTGTAAGACCCAACCCTTTTTGAAAACCAAAATAATTTGGGCCTCAGTGTATTGTATAAGTCCGGATACCATCAAAAAGTCTGGCGCGATCGTCGCCTTTTAAAACAAAACTTTTGGGCCTCTCCTCGAGCTGTAAGCGCCGCCACTTGTATAAAAATAAACCTTTGGGCCTCTTGAGAGAGTGTAAGACCCATCCCTTTGTATAGAAAATCTTTTTGGACCTCATTCACTTGTATAAGTCCCAGTACAATGTACAAAACAACAGTGCAATCACTAATAAAACCTTGGGCCTCTCCTTGAGCTGTAAGCCCTTACAATCTTTTCAAAACACTTTCTCCTTTGATTTTGAATATAATATTGTTATCAAAGCTTTCTTTGTTGAACAAACTAACCAAACAGCATGGACGCTCTACAACCGAGTAAGTATTTACCCGCTTTCTTTATCCGCTTTCATATATATAACTGTATTGTGGGGCTGCTCATTGTAAGTCTTCTTTCACAAACCTTTATATACTTGTCAAATATCAACTGTGTAATACTAGTATAGTTATTTAGAGTTTTCCCGGAAACTACGTCTAGCACTAGGTAAAGCCCTGTTGGTCACTCTTAAATACAAACAAAACTAGATCCCCATAGGATTACTAGACACAGTCTTCCCTCCTCTTGGGGTTAAACAATATAGAGACGTGAAAGGCAGCATTCTCGGTGAACCCTTTCTCAGACTGTCACCTTTAGAAATCATCAAAGAAACTCTACTCCCTAGAGATGATCTTTTCTCCGTGAATGGCATCTCTTGAGTTTCTTCCAAATTCTCGGACTTTCCTGGCTTGATCTATTCTTGGTGAATGGATTGTCTTGAACTTCTCGAGGTTTGGGGACCCACAGGCTTCTTAAAAGCATCCCCGCCTCCTCTTGGGCGTTGTACAAGGACCCTTCGGCTTCTTAAAAGCTCTCATGCCTTCTCTTGGGCTTAGTACAAGGACCCAGAGACCTCTACAGGTATAGGAACAGAACCTATTCATTAATTTGCTAGAGCTGTCTTTCTGAGTCAAGTGTCAGACCTGTTAATGGGTTGACCTGCATCCCTTAACAATACCAACCTTCTCTTGGGCATCGTACAAAGATCATTCACTACCCGAGAATCGATTTCTCAAGACACCCGTAGACTTGGACAATCTCAATACCCTTTGGATTTTCCATTTCCTTAAAGAACAGGAAATAACCCTGATCCTATGATCAATCTCAAAGTACAACATTACCCATATAAGAACTGATTTTCTCTTTTAACCAACATACTGGACCTGTCACTAAACTGAAACAGTCACCAGCACCCTAGCCTCCTCTTGGGCTTTGTACAATGATTCTCCCCAGCGGAGCTAACTTTTTTAGCCTCCATCTCGGGCTTCGTACGAGATACCAAAACACTCTCTTGTTGAGTACCAAAGACTCTCTTGTTGATTCAAAGCCTTTTAACCTCCATCTCGGGCTTCGTACGAGATACCAAAATACTCTCTTGTTGAGTATAAAAGACTCTCTTGTTGAGTCAAACATTTCCAGCCTCCATCTCGGGCTTCGTATGAGGTACAAAGACTCTCTTGTTGAGTCAAACACCTTTAGCCTCCGTCTTGGGCTTCATACAAGACACATACAAAAGCACTCTCTTGTTAAGTCAACCCTTTTAGCCTCTTTCTCGGGCCTCGTACGAGACACATAAAAACACCCTCTTGTTGGGCCAATAGCCTCCTCTTAGACTTCGTATAAGAAAACTCCGATCGAGTCAATCAACCTTTTAGCATCAAAATATGTGCCTTGCTCACAGTATACAAACATCAACAACTCCTTTTCCCCCATCTAATTGCTGTAAGCGGCAAGCCTCTGGGTTATTTACATCCACGCCACTGTCCCTCTTTTAGCATGAGAAATTCCTTAGGAAAGATGGTATTGCTCTAAACTGAGTTAAAGTCTTCTCCTTCAGGTTAAAAATCCCCTATAAAGGAAATTATGGCATTGCTAGATTCACATATCCCAGCTAAAGTAATTCTCCTTTATAATCAGTCACCCAACAATTGAGACAAACAGACCAAATATCCCCTTTTAGAGATGGAAAATTCTCTCTAAAGTCAAAACCCTTTAGCTTCACATCTTGGGCTTCGAACAAGATACAAATAGACCATTCAGCTTCACATCTTGGGCTTTGAATAAGATACAAACCACCTTTAGCTTCACGTCTTGGGCTTTGAACAAGACACCAAAACAACCTTTTTCCTCCCATAGAATAGGAGGAACTACGATCGCTCTGATTTCCCTATTTCGTTAAACGGGAATACGTAGGCATAAGATTGAAAAATCTTAGCGAGCACACTAATAAAAAAACCAAAATCCCATACCTTCATACATCAATCGAAAAGCATCAGTCCTAACATCCTACCAATAGCATAGTCCTGTCATGTCATTCTTAGCAAAATAAGCAGAGAGAGGCCCCACATCCACATACCATCTGTAACCTAACAGACCGTTGTTCAAACTCAGTATGCAAGCAGGGTTAATTGGAGACATCTATTTCCCTTCCTTCATTAGCTTCAATAGGATAAAAAATGAATCAACCTGTAGTACCCCAGAGCGACAGTGCTTAAGAACCACGTCCAAAATCGCTCGCTACACCTAGTTATATTTGATGAATCAACTACCAACATTAAATGTTATTGAATTAAATTAGGGGTATACTAGTAATACAAGTATTAATTACTTTGAAAGTTAATGACTTTTGCTTATAAAAGTGACCAAAATTTAAAGTCATTTTTTTGCTTATAATAGTGACCGGAGGGAGTATAAGTCAAAGCACTACTTAAACATGGATTCAAGATACAAATTCGAACTAAACATGTATAAGTTAAAGCATTACTTAATCATGAATACAATTTAAAGTTCAAACAAAACATGTATAAGTCAAAGCATTACTTAAACATGGATTCAAGATACAATTTCAAACTAAACATGTATAAGTCAAAGCATTATTTAAACATGGATAAGGCATAACAATATCAAGAATGGATTCATGGATGACAAATTAATGCACAATTAGGACAAGCATGGATTAGGATTTACTAACACCACCTAATCATGAATACAATTTAAGTATTCAAACAAGCATGTATAAGTCAAAGCATTACTTAAACATGGATGATATTGAAAACATAGTTCAAAACATCATGGTGATCATATTTAAAGGTTAAAACATCACAAAGGCTTGAAAATGATAAACATACAAGACAAAGATATTCAAACATGATATCAATACATAAATGATAAAGATGTTCAAGCATGACATCAAAGAAAATTAAAGTGATATTCAAACATGAAATAAACATACAAGACAAAGATATTCAAACATGATATCAATACATAAATGATGAAGATGATAAATGATGCAAATATTGACCAAAAGTTCCTTCAGACAGATTTAAAGGTAACTTCCACTAGTGGATGTTCAGTGCAAAAATTGACCAAAAGTATTTTCAACCAAACAACCTCATACATTCATGATAGCTAATTGAGGGATGATATCATAAACATCATGACAAACAATATTGCAGTTCAAGGTGGATTAAAATAATGGCATGGATCAATGAGTTCAAGATTGTAGAGAACTTACGTCTTGAAGTAAAACTTGTAACTTCACAAAAGTTGTTACATATTTATAATGATGGTTTGGATAGCTTCCTTATACCTCTTATGAACCTTTTGAATGCTTGGAATCACTTCAAGCCAGCTACACCTTCTTTCTTGCAAAAATGAGAAAGATACAAAATGGAACTTCATGAAAATGATGTTACAGTTACAAACCAAGGCTTGGAACAACTTAGGGGTGATTTATGGAAAGTATTTGGATTATCAAGGTGATTGAAAATGGTCATAATAGGGACTTGGCTTGGAAAATGCAGAAAGTCAACAAAACTTCGTTTTGAGGGTTGACTTTCTGTTCTTGCAGGTTTTGGATGGAGATGAAGGTTTGGACACCTTCAAAATGTGTTTTGGGGTGTGTTAGGACAATTGGTTTGGTGGTTTTGTGGCTCTGATATGTTTTGGCAAAGTTTGTGCAATATGGTGTTTTTTTGGCAAAAGGGAGGTTTGATGCAAGAAGCTGAATTTGAGAGGTTTTCTGAATGTTTTTCTCTAGTTTTTGTTGTCTTGGAGGCATGAAGCAAGCCTTTATTTATAGGAAGAGGGTGGAGATCAGCTTGGTGCAGAATTACTACTTGTGGTTCTCTTGGTTTGGTTGAAAAACAACTTGGTAGTTTCAATGATTTTTGAAGTTCCAAGACAAGTACAAATCTTTCCACAAATTATGGTAAAGTGTAGACAATGGCTTCTGATCAAAGAAAAAGGTTGAGTGCAGAAAAAAAAGTTGGAAGCTCAAGAAGACTTGACATTGTGTTTAAAGTGACTTTATCAAAATGGCAATGCGACCTTTCTTCCCAAAATGGAATAATTCATTGAACAATGCTTGGAACCCTTGTACAATGTATCATTAACCTGTGTATTTTACTATTAGGGGAATATTTTCAAGTAACATAGTTTGCAAAGCAAGATCATGCAGATTTGCCTAGGTTTTGCAACTTGGATTTGTCAAGAACATGACCAAAGTTTAGCATGAAAGGGCCAACTTCCCTCCTTCGAAACTCCCAGCTCAAAAAATGGTATGAATGAGTTCTTGGACTCTATGGAAAGCTTGAAACATGCTCTACAACTTTCATGCTTTAAGTTTATCTTGAATCAAGATGGATCATGGTGAAAAATGACCTCAAAGTTGGCTACTTTGTAAGGCAGATTTTGCTGGAAATTTTTATAAGTGCTGGAAATCAATTTTGAATGGAACACCAACTTCATGGCTTCATAACTTGAAATTTATAAAGTTGTAGCATGTAAATAGCTCTTCAAATTGATCTTTGGGCAAGAAAAAAGGATGCTTGGATTGGGTGTTATGGTTTTGGCAAGTTGGCTCCAAATTAGGGTTTTTTCATAACTTAGAAAAAATTCACTTTCTTCAAAGTTGCCCTTTTTACAAGTAACCTCAACTCTCTTGATTTTTATTGATCAAACTCAATAATTAAACATGTTTTCAATGAATATTGACTTGAGGAACTCATATTTGACCAAAAACCCTAAAGTCAAAGTTTTGACTTTGTAGTGAATGCCTTATGTATCAGATGAATTCTCACTTCTTGAACTTCAATGAATTCAATATCTTGGGCTATTTGAACACTTTAAATGGACTCCAAGGATTTATTTGAATGTCTTGAATCATGTCCCAAGGCTTTAGACCATGTCCTGATCAAAAGTCAAAGATACAGTTGACTTTGATTGAGAAAACCTTAATTATTGGTCAGATGAAATTGAATCTTGAAGAACTTGTAATGAAGCCACATTGCACTTGATTATTTATGGAGGGAGGTCCTTTGAGTTTATGAGAGCTTGTTTGGCTGATGATCTATCCAAAACCTTGACTGATTAACCTTTTGAGCCTCTTAGGGAAAACCCTAGTTCACAGGTGAACAAAAAGCAAACATATCTTGATAATTGGTTAGCTAAGCATGAATGATTGACCTAGAATGTTATGCAAATGATGATTGAATCTAGGGGAAAATTTTGGGGTATGACAATCCATAATTTTTATCCTTAAATCAATGGCTTCTTCAAGTCCCATGATACAGGCTTCATATTCAGCTTCATTATTTGTGCATTTGAATATCAACCTTGCGGTGAAAGGAATGTGGGTGCCTAGAGGTGTAACAATTATTGGCCCAAATCCATTTCCATAAGCGTTGACAAGTCCATCGAATACTAAACCCCAACAGGATCCTGGTTCTGACCCTTCGTCTGGTAATGGTTCATCACAGTCCTTCATCTTAGATACATTACATCTTCATCTGGAAAGTCAAATTTGATAGATTCATAGTCATCATTTGGTTGGTGAGCCAAATGATTAGATAAAATGCTCCCCTTGACGGATTTTGAGCATGGTATTCAATATCATCCTCTAACAACAACATCTGCCTGCGAGCAATCCTCCCGGTTAAAGAGGGTTTTTTTCAAAGATATACTTAATTGGGTACATTTTGGAGATCAATCAAGTAGTATGACAAATTATGTATTAACGGAGACGCTTAGCAGCCCAAGCCAAGGCACATCAGGTTTTTTCAAGCACAGTGTAACGAAATTGCGTGCTCTTTTCTTTTAGTTTCATCCTGGTGGCCAAGCATACAACCCATGGAATCTTCCAATACAGTTAAGTATATGATAAAAGGTCTTCCTTTCACTAGAGGGATCAAAATATGAGGCTCAAGAAGATATTATTTGATGCTGTCAAAGGCCTTCTAGCAATTTTCTGTCCATATACAACTCTGGTCTTTTTAAAGAAGTTCGAATATCGGCCCACAAGTAGCGGTCATATGAGAGATAAATCTAGATAAGTAGTTTAAACGGCCCAGAAACCCTCTTACTTGCTTCTCAGTTTTGGGTGCTGGCATTTCTTGAATGGCTTTGACTTTATCAAGATCAACTTCAATTCCCTTTTAGCTGATAATGAAACCCAAGAGTTTCCCTGAACAAACACCAAAGGTACACTTGTTAGGATTCAAGCGGAGTTTGTATTTCCTCAAATGCTGGAATAACTTCAACAAATACTCCACATGTTCTTCTTTAGTTCTGGATATGGCGATCATGTCATCGACATATACTTCAATTTCTTTGTGCATCATGTTGTGGAAAAGAGTTGTTATGGCCATTTGGTAGGTTGAACTTGCATTCTTCAAAGCAAAAGGCATCACTTTGTAGCAAAATGTTACCTATGGTGTAATAAATGAGGTTTTTTCCATGTCTTCAGGTGCCATTCTGATTTGATTATATCCGGAGAATCCGTTCATGAAGGAGAATACTTTGAATTTTGCGGTGTTGTTGACGAACATGTCAATATGCGGTAATGGAAAGTCATCTTTCAGAATAGCTTTGTTTAAGTCTTGGTAGTCCACACATATTCTAAAATTTCCATCCTTTTTCGGAACAGGCTCTATGTTGGCCAACCACTGAGGCGAGTTCTTCTCAACTTCTGCTTGATTAGCGAACATTATGGCTTTAACGGTAAGTGGTGTTCCACAATATCGGTGTCCAACCCTGGCATATCTTGGTAGGACCAAGCAAACACATATGGGAATTCTTTGAGAAGTTCTACCATTTTTATTTTAACAGCTAGACTAAGCAGTGCCCCAATCTTGACTTCTTTTCTGTCTTCTTCGGAACCGGGGTTGATCACCTCTATCGGCTCTTTGTACGGAGGAATGGAGGTTTCTTCTTGCTTAAGCAGTCGAGAAATTTCATCTGGAATTTCTTCCTCTTCTTCATCTTCAGCTTCGAATACTGGGAACTCAAAGTTGGGAGAGGGCATAGGGTCATGTTTTTCAATGGGGTTTGTGATGTTTAATCTGCACATATGATTGATTGCTGGATTTTAGAAAAATAGATAAATGCATAGTGCGTGCATACATTGAAAGTGTTTATCATTTTTTTAGGTTACCATTTTCCGAAAAAGCAAAAAGTAAGAACACTAGCATGGAATTGAAAACAACGTCTTTATTATTGATCGATTATTTCTTGAAACAAAGACATGATAAAGAAATATTTAAAAGGGGGCCCTATAAAACATCTCTCGCCTTGGGCAGGGCGAGAGGACAAAACAAAGACAAAACATTACTTAGAGATGTGGACAACAGTTGGAACATCAATAGCTATCCAATTTTGAGAAACCCTTCCATGCGTCACGAAGCCTTGTGAATCCCTCTAAGGTTTGTCTTCAATAATGGCGCTGACTTTTGGCAGAGTGGGGTCAATAGAATCTTTAATCTTCGTGGGTATATCAAAAAGGAGGTCTTCAGTTGCCTTTTTAATGGATCGTGGGGTGTGGAATGGTACATATGCATCCTCTGGTGACATGTATCCGGGATCTTCCAAGTAAGGCTCCCACTCGTATATTTTGGGATCACAGAATGCAGCTTTGTACTCAGAAAATTTCTTCACATTCTTAGGCTTTTCTTTGGTCGGTGGATTAGGATGTTCTGTAGCAGCTCGTATAAACTTGTGAGGCATGCCCCCAAGGATAACTGGGTAGCTTTTGTAGAACTTTAGAAGGTGCCATGTAAGTGGATAGATCCTTTTCAGAATCGTCTTTAGTTATGACATTCACTTCTGGCATAGTAGAATGGATAAAATCTCGTTCAGCAATTTTTTCAGATCTATCGAAAATGTGGTATTCAACTTCCCTTTCGACGGGTTAAGGAGTATGGAATGGTATGTAGGCATCTTCTGGCTGACTATCATACTCAAGAGTTTCCAAGTAAAGCTCCCAGACTTCTGGAGGAATAGATGAATCATCCTCAAGGTAGCCAAAGTTATCTTCCATAACAGTATCCTCTTCTGGTGAAATAAAAGAAGTAAGACAGTTCTTAGTGTTGTAATTTTCAACAACCATCTCATCATCTGATTCAAGTACACCCTCGAATTTCTCCTGAGGAGAGTACAATGGAGTATGTGCCTCCTCTTGTGATATATATCTAGAATCGTTAAGGTAAGACTTCCATTCTTCTTCAGGATCTGAGGGGTCGTCTTCAGAGTCATCTCCATCAATGGCGTCAACCTCTTGAGGAATAGGGTGGATAAAACCCCAACTACGAAAAATATCTTGAATGGGAGGGATGACTTCATTCTTTCTTGCAGCTTTAGTGAATACTGGAGAAAAACTGAGGCCTCCTCTGGTCTTCTTATTGGTAGGAATCACATCCTGTCCCCACCCTTTAGTGGTACCACTTTCCACCACTCGAACTGCGTCTTTGTAAGAAGAAATAGATGCCCTATTTTCTCTTATTATCTTCTTTACTTACAGAAAGTGCATGGGACTGAGTTCCAATGACCTCTTCGGGTTCCAAGTAAGAAAATGATGATAGATTTCTTATAATCAAAGCCCGTTCACCACATACAGTAACCAAATTTTCATTTTTCATAAACTTCAGCTTTTGATGTTGCATTGAAGTGACTGCTCCTGCTTCATGGATCCAAGGACGACCCAATAAGCGACTGTACGCCGTTTGGATATCCATTACTTGGAAGGTAATTTGAAATGTATGGGGGCCAATAGTTATGGGGAGATAAACTTCACCAATAACTGTTTTCTTGGATCCATCAAAGGCTTTGACGACAATTCCACTTCCCGTCGTAGGAGCGCCTTGAAAGGATAACCTTGTAAGAGTTGATTTTGGCATGACATTCAATGACAAACTAGTGTCCACCAATACACTTGACAAGGCATCATTCATGCAATTGATTGAGATGTTTAGTGCCATGTTATGATTTCTCCCCTCCTATGGGAGATCTTCATCGCAGAAGCTCAAGTTATTGCAAATGGTAATGTTAGCAACAATATTGCCAAATTGACCCACTGTTACATCGTGGTTTAAAAAAGCTTGCTCCAAGACTTTATGTAGAGCTTCCCTGTGAGCCTCAGAACTCATTAAAAGGGATAGTATGAATATTTTGGATGGCGTGTTTAACTACTGATCCACAATGTTGTACTCACTATTTCTGATCACTTTTAAAACCTCATCATTATCCTTCATCTGCTTAGTGTCACTTGATTACCAATTAATTCAAAAGGATTCCCAAATTGCTTCTCCTTTATTATAATCATATCCTCAGCTTCTTTGTTGAACACACGGCCACTTGTGGTGACTCGGCTCACATCAGCAATGTTGACAATTTATGGTAAGGGAACCTCCTTCCCATTTTCAATCATGGTGGCACTGTACTTGTAAGGTATGGCTTTCTCAGATTTGTACGGAACTGGACCTGGTAGATAGATGACCAAATGAGTCACGGTGGTCTTTCAACTATCATAGGTGATCTCTATTGGTTCAAGCTTGGGAATATTAGGAATCCTTCTACTGTCAAAAAGAATTTCCATGTGTTTAGGTTCGTTAAACTGAGGAGTTGTGGTATAAACATCCTCAACAGCTCCATAATCAATGGGTTCCCTTTCATGGAAGACTGTGATGGTTCTTCGGTCTAACAATCCTTGAATCTAATTTTGGATAAGAAGACAACCACGTCAGCTTCTGCGACATTTTCTACAAGCTGCATGATCATGGTGATTGGGACCAAAGTAATCAAGTTTGCACATGCATTTGTGAAATTTGACTAGTGACTCCCTGATATATCTAATGTCATAAACGTAACACCCCATTTAATTATTTAGTCATGTTATGATTTATTTTGGTGATATTGTTTTGGCATTGGCTTGGTTAAGGGTATGTGTGTAAGGGTGGGTGTGAGAGTTTAGTAGAATGAATTAAATGAAATTAAGTCTTAGGATAATATTGTAATAATAATGATATGAATGATGAGAAATTCAATTATTAATATTATTATTAGTGTTATTATTATTATTATGATTACTAATATTATTATGATTACTAATATTATTATGATTATTATTAGGATTATTATTATTATTATTATTAGGAAACTTAAGACAAATAACCTTAATTAGAGGAAAATGGGAAAAGGGAGTTATAGAAATCAATTTCACGTGAAAAGAGAACAGAGAGAAGAAAGGAGCAGAGCTATGGCAAGAGCAATCAAGAGTTCCACCATTGTTGAAGAGAGAAAAAGCTTGAAATTAAGGTAAGGGGGGATAATGGGTTCTTTAATGGTGATCTGAACATGAGAGGGTAGTGAGGGTTCCTTTCCCTCTTAGGATTTTATGCTTATTATTTGTCCTTCTGGTTTGATTTTTGTATCTGGATGATTGTTCTTGTGATTCGTGTTTTGTGTACTGATGTGTGTATGAATCTTGTTTAAATTCTTCATTTTTGTTGTGTTTTACCATTTAAAGGGATTTGGAAATTGTGGGGTTTTGAGGGTTAACGAAAATGGGTTACAAATGGTAGGAAACTTTGATAAATTGATAGGATAATAAAGTAGAATGAAACCACTAATGATAAACTGGAATTGATTTTGTTTTGGGTCTGAAATAGGAGCTTGAAAGTCCTCCAATCGGGAAAATCGCACTGATGCAAAAAACTGATTTTTTGCAACAGACTAGTCATACACGTATGCCAGGGGGCAATACGCGTATGGGGGATACTCCCAGGGGCAGTACGCGTAGCATACGCACCCCGTCCCCATGGCCAATGCAGCCCTCTGCTGAAACGTTCATATGAGAATTGGACAGTACGCGTATGGAGTAGCCATTACGCATACAGGTTGTTCTTAGGAGGATTTTGGAGGAGAAAGGCCTCTGGTCATACACGTACGACATGTGGCAATACACGTATGAGGCATGGCATATAGGGCCCTACACGTAGCATACGTAGGGCTATGGGCGTGGAAACAAGTCCATACACGTATGGGCAAGGTCATACGCGTATGGACAGGGCTGTAGTGCAAATTTTCTGTTTTCCTGATTTCTGTCCCGATTTTGCATGCGATGCAATTTCTCTTGATCCGTAAGACTAAAATTATATAATTGGACGTACGAGAACCGGCAATGAAAGTAATTATGGTAAAACGTGGAATTTTATATGAATTTCATTATGAGCTGTGTTGGGCGGTCATGGGCAACGGTGGTAATTCCGGAGAGAATTAGGGTGAGTATGTGGCTCACGGGTGATCATTGAGGATCGTGGGTTATTCATGAAGGATAATTATATTATGCATAACTGTGTGTCATGCATTCATGCTGTGGCTGTTGGAGATGAGCCTAGGTGGGAATCCATGATGGGTGCCTAGTCTCGTCCGGACTCCATGTGGGAGTCGAGTGGAGATAAGTTGTAGTTCATAGGAACGTATACGACTTATCCGGATTCCGACGGGAATCGGGTTCAATGAAGAAACCGTATGGATTGTGATCATACCACATACATTATGTCGTGTCAGTTGAGTCGCATTGTATATGTGTATGATTGAATATGGGTTGAATATGCCAAGTATTGATGTGGCACTGGTATGTGCATTATGATTGTATGATTGGTGTGATTTGTATGATAACTACTCCTTAGCATGTGATTTTCACCATGTATTATTGAATATAATTCTCACCCCTTTTCTATTGTTGTGTATGTCCTCCTTGGGGAGTACATATAATCAGGTATCTAAGTAGTGCTTGGAGCATGTGTTACTTTTGATCGAGTCCTAGGAGTCGTTCTGATACGTAACATGGGAAGGATGAGGATTTCGTTAATTTCTCTATGTTATTTGTTAATTGTTATTTGTTATGTATCTTGATTTGTTTAATGTTGTTGAACCACGAATTTTGTGGAGGTGTGATGTAATTGGAGTCTCAGTGGTGATCCATTTGAATTTTCCGTTGTTTAATTAATTTATTTATTTTTATGAGGAAATAAGATATGAATTGATTTGATACTTCATGAGAATATTTTTGTCGATGTGGCATCCTACGTGAGTAACTCTAATTTTTTCCGCAAACTATTTTCACATTTGTACTTATTAACGGGATGGGTAAAGTAGGGTGTTATGATTGGTATCAGAGCAGGTTGGTCTGTCCGGCCAGTGTCATAGTAGAGTCTGACTATAGAGTGAATATAGTCATGTGTTTCTTCTAACCTGTATTTTCTTTGGTGTCGAGCAGTATGGCTGATAGAAATGATGCTACGTTACAAGTTGTTGTGCAGGCGGTGCAAAATACCAATCATAATGTTGGGGATGTTGAGTTCCATAATTTGGAAAAGTTCTAGAACAACAAGCCACCTAAGTTCGAGGGTAGGCACAAACAGATGTAGCGCAGAAGTAGCTGAAGGACATTGAGAAGATCTTCAGAGTCATGGGATGCACCGAAGCACAGAAGGTGCAGTTTGCCACTCATATGTTGACTAAGGAGGCTGAAGATTGGTGGGATAACACCCATCAAAGGCTAGAAGCTACAGGTAGTCCTATTACTTGGACGGTGTTCAGGGCTGAGTTTCTAGAGTGGTATTTTCCAGAAGATGTTCGTGGTAATAAGGAGATTGAATTCCTAGAGTTGAAGCAGAGAAACTCGAAAGTTGCAATATATGCGGGCAAGTTCGAGGAACTGGTGAAGTATTGTCCTCATTACAATACTAATGCTGGTGTGGGTTCGAAGTGTATCAAGTTTGAGAACAGGCTGTGTCCCGAGATCAAACAAGGTATTGGTTATCAGAAGATCAGATACTTCCCTGGTTGGTGAACAGGTGTCAGATTTATAATGAAGATAACATGGCTCGGGTTGCTCACTACAAGTCCCTGAGTGACAAAAGGGGTAAGCAAAGACACGGGAGTACGCTTTACAGTGCTCCGGCCGATAAAGGGAAGCAGAAAGTTGTTGTTGGCAAGAAGCCAAGTTGGGGAGGAAATTCTTCCAACCCTATCAAGTGTTTCAGATGTGGTGGCGTGGGTCATTGTGCTAATGAATGTCAAAATAAAGTGAAGAAAGGTTTCAAATGCGGGAAGCCAGTTCATGTTGTGGCAGACTATAGGACCAATATACCTACCCGTTACAACTGTGGCAAACAGAGTCACATCAGCACCCACTCTCAGAAGTCGAAGAAGCCGCAGACTGGTGGAAAGGTATTTGCATTGGTGGGGGCTCATCCTACCAGTGAGGATCGTTTGATCAAAGGTACTTGTTACATCCATAACACTCCTTTGATTGATATCATTGATACGAGTGCGACTCACTCGTTTATTTCTGTTGATTGTGTGAAGAAACTAGGACTTGTGCCGTCTACTTTAAGTAAAGGGATGGTGATTGATACTCCATCTATTGGGTCGATAACTACATCATTAATGTGCTCGAACTGTCTTGTGTCGATCTTTGGTAAAGATTTCAGAGTGGATTTTATTTGCTTACCACTCAGTAATATGGATGTTATTTTAGGGATGAATTGGCTAGAGAGCAATTATGTCTACATTGACTGTTATAGGAAGAGGTTGTTATTTCTTACCCTAGAGGAGGAAGAGTTGGCTAATTTTATATCTACCAAGGAATTGAGAACCTTGTTGGAAGATGGAGCTAAAATGTTCGCGGTGTTTGCCTCATTGTCTATTGAGGGAAAAACGTCGATTGATGAATTAGCTGTAGTGAAAGAGTTTCTAGAAGTGTTTCCAGATGATAATTCAGAGTTGCCTCCGAAGCTAGAGGTGGAATTTGTAATTGATCTTGTTCCTGGTACCATACCTATATCTATGGCACCATACAGAATGTCAGTATCCGAATTGGCAGAGTTGGAGTCTCAACTAGGAGAACTACTTGATAAGAAGTTTATTAGACGTAATGTGTCACTGTGGGGAGCTCCAATATTGTTGGTTAAGAAGAAAGATAGTAGCATGCGATTGTGTATTGATTATCGTCAGCTGAATAAAGTGACCATCAAGAACAAATATCTGCTTCTAAGAATTGATGATCTTATGGATCAACTTGTGGGAGCTCTTGTTTTCAGTAACATTAATTTGAGATCAGGTTACAATCAGATTTGTGTGAAAGAGGATGATAGTCAGAAGACAGCTTTCAGGACTCGGTATGGACATTACGAATATGTTGTGATGTCGTTTGGAGTGTCCAATGCGCCGGGTGTAACACCCCGATTTATTTTATTTATTCTCATAATTTAAAGTTTATGATGTTATGTGTATGTATATGTTTATGTGTGTTGGGTTACGTTTGGATTGCCCTTAGTATGGGGTAGTGACCTTAGAATTATAGAGAATAAGGTATTGGGGGTGTGTGACCAATTGTGTAGAGATGAGTGGTGTGGTTAGTAAGTAATTATTAATATTAGTTAGTAATTATTTATTAGAATAATATTTTATGGGTAATAATAATTGGATAATTATTTTATTTAAGTAATTTAGTTGGAATTAGTAGATTTAAATAATTAGTTATAATTATTTTATTAATCTAAAAATTGGATAGTATGAGTAGAAGAATAAGGAGGAGAAAATGGACTATTCATGAGAATTAATAAGGGTAAGGAAGGAAAACCATATTAGGGGTCTAAGGGTTATAGTAGGAAAGAATAAAATTGGGAAGGGGGAGAATCATTTGTGAACGATCGTGTTTGGAGAAAAGAGGAACAGAAGAGAGGAGTAGAGCTAGGGCTTAGAGAATTCCATTAAGGAGCTTCGAGGAATCTTCATCTAAGGTAAGGGTGGGGTTCTTTTATCACTTAAGGGATAAATAATGTATGTATAAGGGTAGACAAATCATTAGGTTCATATCTATGTGTTTCTCTCATTTTGTTGGTTGTTTCAGTGCAAAGTTGAGGTTTTGCGTGTCGCTGATTCTAATAATATGTAAATTGTACAAATTGATTGGTTGAATTGCAATTTTGTGTTGAAAGTGATTATAATTTATGTGTGTTCTGTTGCATGATAATCTTGTATTCTATGTGCAATTCCTGGACTGTATGCTATGGAAATTAGAGAAATTTTGTGGTCTGGACAGTGTAGAATCGCAACTACAGGGTTGCTGATTCTCACATTTTCGTCGGGCGAATGGGGTGTCTCGCCAGGCGAAGCGATCTCACTTGGAGGTCACTGGGCGAAACTGAGAGGCGAGCGAAGGGTGGAAAATAGGTGCTACTGGAATTTGTATGGGGTATGAAATTCGCTTCTACTTCGTCGGGCGAGCCATGGGCGAAAGGGGAATTTCGCCGAGCGAATGGCGTTTTTGTTGAGCGAAGGTGAGTTCACTTACGTCTCACTGGGCGAACATCAGGCGAGCAGAAACAGTGGTTGCCTGCTACTGGAACGAACATAATTTTCTAAAACTTTAAAAATTCATATCTTTTGATCCGCAAGTCCGTTTCAGTCGCCGTTCGAATCATTGGAAAGTTGATTTTGTGTCCTTTCTGCTAAAATTATTTTCAATGCCAGAATTCTAACTATTCAACGTGTTAATTGTGTTTCCGTGCATGTTGTGATGTGTTGAATGTTGAAATATTGAGTTCGATTGTGCGAACATGTGTCGTAGTTGTGGATTGCAATTGTTGCATGTTTTGACAAGTATATGTTGCATGTTGGACAGTTGTGGTGTGATGTATTGGTTGTATGATAGTTATATGCATTGGTCATCATTGTATGTTGTCGTCGAATGCATATCATGTTGCATAAGTTGTATGATAAGTCGTGTGCCCATGTGGGGTGTGAGCGCCTTATTCGGATTCCTTGAATTGGAATTGTGTTGTTGTTGTTGTTGAGGTAATAATGTGCCCATGTGGGGTGTGAGCGATTACGGGTGTTCGTGTGCCCATGTGGGGTGTGAGCGATCACGGATGTCGTGTGCCCATGTGGGGTGTGAGCGACTTATATGGAAATTTCGACGAGAATTATGATCATGAAAAAGGGATCGAGTTGGTACCACATCATTGAGTCGAGTTGTGAGTCTCATTTCATTACATTGTGTTGTGTTGTGTTGTTGATTATGTGATTGCCTGCTTTTGTGGGAAATTGTAATCGTGTTGATGATTTGATGATAAGGTGAATTATATAATGATTATATGCTTTTATATTTATATTATGCATTTCTTTTGTTGATTTGAGAATCTCACCCTTCTGTTTGAATGTTGCCTCCACGTGGGTAACGTGCAGATAATCAAGGATAGTGTGGAGTTGCGGTTAGTGAAGACGAATTCCTTCACTTTATGTTTTTCATTAGCGTCTGCTCTGATATGTAACACCGGGGTTTTTGGAACGCTTTTACGAGTATTTATTTTGTTGAAAATTATTTAGTTTTATTTAAGATTGATGTTGCCCATGTTGCTTTAAACAGGTTATGTTTTATTACTAATGTGACGAAACTTTTCCGCTGATTTAATAAAGATGAATCTCAAACATGATTTTAATGTTCACAATTAATAAATCTCAAATTATACGTGTTACATGTCGTATGTATGAGCAGGTGTTTGCTTGAAAGTAGCACCCTAAATGTCGTATGTTTTATTTTACTCTGATATTTTATTATAATTTAACACGGGGGTTTTAGGGTGTTACATAATGGTATCAGAGCAAGTCAGTCTGTCCGGCCAAGTTGTCGAGTTGTTGTTGTGTGACAGTTGATTACTGTCGTTGTTGTTTCCTTAACCTTTGTGTTCTGTTGTTGATGTGTAACAAATTTAGAATGGCTGGATGGAACGATGATGCTATTGATGTTGCTTTGCAGGCTGTTGCTCAAGCGGTATAGAACCCACCTCGTGATGGTGAGAATGATGAGTTTCATAAGAATATACCGCCTACCTTCAAGGGAAGATACGATCCAGATGGAGCGCATGCTTGGCTCAAGGAGATCGAGAGAATCTTTCGGGTTATGGAATGTTCTGAGGCATAGAAGGTGCGGTTAGGTACTCACATGCTGGCTGAGGAGGCTAATGATTTGTGGGTTAGCACTCGTCAATTGTTGGGGGAAATAGGAGAGGTAATACTTGGGTTGTGTTCAGTAGTAAGTTCTTAGGCCGAGTTCTCAAAGTGTGTCAAGTTTGAGAATGGATTGAGACCTGAGATCAAGCAGGCGATTGGTTATCAGTGAATCATAAGGTTTATAGATTTGGTGGATTGTTGTAGGATCTTTGAGGAAGATAGCAAGACTCGATCGGCTCACTTTAAAGGGCTGGCCGATAGAAGGGGAAAACAACCGATGAACAGTGGGAAGCCTTATGCGGCTCCAACTGAGAAAGGTAAACAGAAATATGTTGATGGCAAGAAGCCGAGTGGGGGAGGTGCCCCTGCTCCTCTCAAGTGTTACCGGTGTTGTGAGTTAGGTCATTGTGTTCATGAGTGCACGAGTGATGTAAAGAAATGCTTCAAGTGTGGACAGGCAGGACATCTGATTACTGACTGCAAGGTTAAGGTGGTGACATGTTACAACTGTGGAGAACAAGGCCATATTAGTACTCGTTGCCAGAAGCCGAAGCAAGCTTCAACTGGAGGAAAGGTGTTCGCTATGACAGGGACTTAGACTTCCAGTGATGACAGACTGATCAGAGGTATATGTTACATTAATAATATGCCTTTGATTGCTATTATTGATACTGGTGCTACTCATTCTTTTATTATTGCTGATTGTGTGGTAAGGCTAGGCCTCGTTGTTTCTTCTATGAAGGGAGAGATGGTTGTCGAAACTCCTGCAAAGGGATTGGTGACCACTTCCCTAGTTTGTTTGAATTGTCCACTATCAATCTTTGATAAGGACTTTGGTGTGGATCTAATTTTCTTGCCGTTGGGAAATCTGGATGTGATCTTGGGTATGAACTGGTTGGAGTTCAATCATGTTCATATTAACTATTTTAACAAGTCGGTGCAATTTCTTCCTCCTGAGGAAGAGGAAGAAGATGTTTTTCTATCTGCTAGAGAGTTGAAAGAGCTCTTAGAAGAAGAAGCTCAAGTGCTTGCATTGTTTGCATCCTTGTCAGTGGAGAGTGAGTCGGTGATTAATGAATTGCAAGTAGTGCGTGAATTTCCAGA
This sequence comes from Lathyrus tuberosus, assembly GCA_022829125.1. Classification (NCBI taxonomy): domain Eukaryota; kingdom Viridiplantae; phylum Streptophyta; class Magnoliopsida; order Fabales; family Fabaceae; genus Lathyrus; species Lathyrus tuberosus. The sequence continues at coordinate 1,261,523 of JALAZF010000779.1, forward strand.
AGTGTTTCCAGATGATATTGTTGATGTACTGCCAGAGAGAGAAGTGGAGTTTACTATTGATCTTGTCCCTGGTACCAGACCTATTTCTATGGCACCATACATGATGTCGGCATCATAATTAATAGAGCTGAAGAACCAAATAGAAGAGTTGTTAGAAAAGAAATTTGTGAGACCAAGTGTATCACCTTGGGGAGCTCCGATATTGTTGGTGAAGAAAAAGGATGGCAATATGAGGTTATGTATCGATTACAGACAGCTGAATAAAGTGACGATTAAGAACAAGTATCCACTTCCAAGAATAGATGACTTGATGGATCAGTTAGTGGGTGCCCGTGTGTTTAGCAAGATTGAATTGAAGTCGGGTTATCATCAGATACAAGTAAAGGATGAAGATATTCAGAAGACGACTTTTAGGACCCGATATGGACATTATTAGTAAGTAGTGATGTCGTTCGGAGTTACTAATGCCCATGGTGTATTCATGGAGTATATGAATCAAATTTTTTGTGCTTACTTGGATCAATTTGTGGTTGTCTTTATTGACGACATTCTAATCTATTCTAAGTCAAAAGAGGAACATACTGAGCATTTGCAGATCATGCTGCAAGTGTTAAAAGAAAAGAAGCTCTATGCTAAGTTATCTAAGTACGAATTCTGGTTGAGAGAGGTAAGTTTTCTTGGTCATGTTATTTTAGGTGATGGTATTGTCATGGATCCATCCAAGGTAAATGCAGTTCTACAGTGGGAAGATCCAAAGTCGGTAACTGGGATTAGAAGCTTTTTGGGCTTGGTTGGTTATTACCGCAGGTTTAATGAAGGCTTTTCGAAGTTGGCACTTCCGTTGACTCAGTTGACTTGCAAAGGTAAAGCGTTTGTGTGGGATGTTCACTGCGAGAAGAGTTTCATCGAGCTGAAGAAGAGATTGACTACTGTAGCGGAAAAATTTGTGAGTGTAAGCTATTGATTAACTTAACTCAAAAATAAACAAGAGTCGCCACCACACTTTTATTTTATCCACAAAGGGAAAGGAAAAAAGAGCGAACAAAACCTAAATAGTTCTAAAAGAACAAAGAGATAAAGGGTAAGGGGGTTGGTTATGTAAAGGGAAGGTTTTACGCACCCAATACATCTATAGTACTCTATAGGAGCCCTTTGATGTATTCATGCTTTTTGGTCTGAAAATGGTTTGCTTGAAAAAGAGATTGGGAGAGATGAGAAGAGAAATTTTTTTTTAAGATTTTTGTGTTTGGAGAGACTTGCCGCCTCATGCCTACGTACCCACGATGTGCAATGTAGGATCAAAACCTCGTATTCGTGGTACAAAGAACAAAAAATTTGTTTGTTTTGGTTAATTTTAAATGTAAAGACAAGTCGTCATTTCTAAGCGAATAATTCCGCTTAAAGAAATGAATCATGTCTAAACTTATGAAAAAGTTTAAAAGAAAACGTGCACAAAGCACACAAAAAAAATTTGATGAGTTTTTGTATTTTTTATGTTTTTATGAAATGGTCAAAATATGGTTAATATTGATTGACATTTATTAAAGAAAATAAAGCTAAAAAAATCACTTGACCAAAGTCAAGGTTTTATTATGAAAACGGTCTTAAGTTTGAAAACAAGAAGGTTTTGAAAAAGAGAGGAAGTTTTGAAAATTGAAGAAGGGGTGGAGAAGAAGTGACTATCCTAATGCATAAAATAAAAGCTAAGGATAAGAAAGATCTAACCACATGGACAAACTCCATAGCATAAGCATTTTTCCCTTTTTGATTTGGTCTTGATTCAAAATAAGTCTTCAAAAGAGGACTCCAAGTAGGCAAAATCCAAGGTTTTCCATCACAAACTCCCAAGCAAAAGGTTAAGATCCTAACTCTAAGTCCATAAGTCCATAATCAAAAGTATAGGTCCTCCAATGCAAAGGATAGTGGCCATAGTCCAACAATTAAGAGCACAAGTCTTTTAGTGGTTTAATCCTTTATTAATGTTTTTGAGTCCAAAATGGACAAAAGAAAAACAAAGCACAAGATAAGATGGTCCAAGTGGACAAGAGAAAAATTATATAAACATAAACATGATATGATAAATAGCATAAAGCATAAAAATAAAGAGAGATAGGGAGCTATAAGGAAAAGTAAAGAAGTTAGAAGTTAGTGGTTAGTAGCACAAGGCTCTAGTGCCATAAGCCTTCACCGATTATTCCGTTTCGCGTTATGAACTATAGTGATTAAACAATGCACTTAGGCCAAAGTTAATGAACTTGACAGAAAATTGGTAAAACCAAAGCCTCTACAACGTCAAGTTTCAAAGATTATGGTCCTAATACAAAAGTTTAACCAACATTGGGTTGACGCGACCAATCAAGGTCCGAACCACGAAAGTTCAAATTCCGAATTGGATAAAGAGGGACAAATGTTGCGCTATGTTAAGCAATCGCCGAGTAATTTATGGAGTAATTACCCTACAATGAGGCCGGTCAATAGATCTTTGTGCTAATGCATGCTAGATAAATGATATGTAGATCGTCATCCGGAAGCAATACCGCACGAAAAGAAAATAGGTAACGATCTAGTCTTGATCAAGAATTCAACAAAGAAATTCTAAGATCCATAAGACTTTCATCGATCAAAAGAAAAGAGAAAAAGATGAAGAGAAAGCCAAATTGAATTGCAAAGTCAAGAACCTTTCATCTTCAAGTTCAATCACTTTTAATTGATAAGTTTAAGTGTGAAAACATATCACTAACTCAAAGCACCTCAAATGAATTAAACAATTCATTAAAAGATAGATTTGAACTAATTAATGTTTAATTACTCTAACCATATCCAAAGTCCATTGAAATTGAAGAGAAATTAATCTCAACAATGCATTTCAAGGCTAAAACAAGAAGAAAGGGGAAGAAGGAGGAAGAAAACCCAAAACAACCCCAAAAACAAGTCAAAATATGCATTCTGTTTCGAAGTAAGCGGTTACTCACCAAATGTTAACCGGTTACTTAGTTCAAAATAGTGCAGTTTTTTTCAAAATTAACAGAGTAACCGGTTACTCATTAGACTTTAACCGGTTACTCTGCACCAGAATGCAGAAAATTGTGTAAAATTCAGCATGATCCACTTTCAAAACTTTTTACAAACACTTTGTGATCATGGAACTGAAATTGCACGAAATTTAAAGTAAAACCACAACAAAAACCAGCAATTAAGCACAATTACAAGATTCAAATGATCAAGTAACAAAAATCTCCAAAGATCTACATTATGGAAGATGAAGATGAAGCTTCAATAATGGTGAAAAATGGATTACCACTTCAAATCTGAAAATTCCTTCAAATTGCTTTAAGATCCAAATTCCAAATCCTTGATCTACTATAATTGATGAACAAAAATAAGAATGGATGAAGGTTTAGCTCAAAGTTGAACAAGACTCGATGTGAATTCTTGTTAACTTTCAAAAGAAGAAAAGTGAGCTTTGGTGAATTTTGTGGTTGGGAAGAGAATTTGCAAGAGGTTTGTTGGCTATCAAAAGCTTTTCAAATGAATGAAATGAAGCCTCTATTTATAGAATTTAGGCTTGGGAAAATTGGTGGTTTGGAATTAGGCTTGGATGATCAAAATTAGGATTGGAATTCAAATTTGGAGGGAATTATCAAAAGAGTGGTGATTAGTTGTGGTACATGGTGGGGATTAATTATGATGATGTAGGGAATTAAAATGGGATGGTCTAGAATATTCCAAATGTGATCAAGGGCTGAGATTGGTGCCAAATTGATGAAATTTGAATTTGCCGCCATTTTTTAAAATTTCACGAGGGTAACCGGTTACTCACCACAGGGTAATCGGTTACTTAGTGTAAATTTTGAAAAAAAAATGCCTTTTTAGCACACTTTTGTGGTTCGGCTCGATTCTTTTGCTCGTCAAAGAAGGCATGGAAATAAACACATGAACCTTGGAGTCTCTTGAATAATAATAAATCAAATCTTGGAAACTCTTGATCAGATGAATTTTTGAATTAATTGCATATCAACTTTGACTTTGTTCAGATGAAATTCATTCGAGCTACGAGACTGATTTTTTTTGGTATTTTTAACCTGTTCTTCCCCTGAAAATGTTAGTGAAAGGAAACAAAATATTTTTGGATTTTGATTAAAGGTTAGTAAACATAAACAAATAAGCAATAAAACAACTAACACACACACAAACCCAAAGATCCCTGCAAGGCGCAATCCTATAGAAGAGGGAACCAATGTGTGATCTTGTTTGTGGTATGAATGCACAAGAAAGGCAAAGAATCTTAGGGGCAAAAATTAGGGTATTACAGCTGCCCCTATTTAAGTTTCTTCTATTCGGAGATACGAAGATGGGCATCTTTGTCTCGATGAGATAGAAGAGACTTAAATATAACAACAAACCAAAATTTTGGCTCTAAGAGACCACAAAATGATATGATCATGCAAATGATATGCAGACACAAGACCACTGTGGGGGAAAAACGCCACAGGAGACAAACAAACTGGGGAGCAAAGAGAAAAGACTCCACCGGGGGAAAACAAAAGAGGGAAAACACATCCCAACAGGGGAGGAAACAAATCTCCACTAAGGAAGAGCAAAGAGTAAGATTTCAACTGAGGGAAAATTACCGACACCAGAAATAAAAGAGGGAAAAACCTTCCCAACATGGAGAGAAAAATCTCCGCTGGGGAATAGATCGTCTAATACCAGACATCCAGTAATAGTATGATCAAAAGGAAAGATCGTCAACTACCAACCAAGTGATAGCTACAACAAGGTAGTCAATAAAAGGATATGAGAAGAATTACCTACTACCAAAAAAGGGCAGGACGACAAAGGCAATGATCTCATAAAGAGGATAAGGTTACCAACTATCAACCAAGTAACAACTATAACAAGGCAACCAAACCGGGATATATTACCTACCACCAACAAAGGGCAGGACGACAAAGGTAATAAGCCGACCATCAACCAAGTGACAGTTAGAACAAAGTAAACAGCCAAGGGTATGAGAAAGATTACCTACTACCAACAAAAGGGTAGGACGACAAAGGTAATAACCTCAAAAGGGATCGAGAAATATCACCTACTACCAACACAGGGCAGGACGACAAAGGTGATAAACTCGAACAAAGAAGGGAGAGATTACCAACTATCAAATGAGTAATAGCTACAACAAGGTAATCAAACTGGACTATGTTACCTACTACCAACAAAGGGCTGGACGACAAAGGTAACAAGCTGGCTATATCACCTACTACCAACAAAGGGCAGGACGACGAAGGTGGTAAGCCAAAAGAAAGATTACTAACTATCAACCAAGTCATAGTTACGATGAGGTAATCAACCAAGAGTGTGAGAAAGATTACCTACTACCAACTAAGGGTAGGACAACAAAGGTAATAATCTCAAAAAAGGGATCGAGAAGTATCACCTACTACCAACACAGGGCAGGACGACAAAGGTGATAAACTCGAACAAAGGAGGGAGAGATTACCAAATATCAAATGAGTGATAGCGACAACAAGGTAATCAAACCCGGCTATATTACCTACTACCAATACAGGGCAGGACAACAAAGGTAATAAGCCAGCTATATCATCTACTACCACCAAAACGGGTAGAACGACAAAGGTGATAAGCCCAAAGCAAGGGACCAAAATTAAATCCTGGAATAAACCAGAGAGAAACGGTTAAACAAGACTCATCCCGAGGAGGAAATATCTCAACTGGGGATTAATTCCATCCCGACAAATGAACTGGGGAGGAAGGCTAAAATAAAATATCTTCCACGAGGAATAAACTCAGTGGGGAATTAACAAAGATAGTCATTTTCTGCTTACGGGTCGACACTCTAATGGAGAGAGGACACACACGCTCCGCGGGAATAACACCACCAGAGAGCAAAGAAGCACCAACACAAATGCAAAATGCAAAATGCAACAACAATATGCTATGCACAACAGATGAATGCACATGAAATGCTTATGAGTATGCATATGCTGACAAAACAGACATAAAGAATAAACAGAGGGTGGAAAAACATCACAACACCACTAAATACTCGGCTAATCTCAACAATATGGAGATATCATTAGCAACTCTGCTAGGGATTTAACTGAAGAAATCCTGCAAGAGATAAACAAAAGCCATCAAAGGAAAAATAAATCCTACTACAAGGCTCAAATCTTGCTGGAGAAAAGAAGATACTCTTTGGGGAGAAACCCAAATATCGATCTTCTAACATCATTGATCCACAAAGAGGATAAAACATAAACTCTGCTTTGAGGATGGAAGGAAAGATGTTTGGGAATCATAGCAACCCAAATCTTTCTGACATTTCCTGGGGATCATAAAGAATTCACAGGAACTTCCATTCCAAAAGGATGAAGAGATCTGCTGCGAAGAAATAATGCATCCGCTGGGGATTTTTAGACATATAAACATCTACGCCAAATTCACTGGGAATATAAGGCAGATCTGCTGGAGATACAAGTGAAAAGCTCTCTGAGGATTAACCAATTCTGAGCAAAACAAACCTGGACTTGTTGAGGAAAACAACAACAAAGTCAAACTGCGGGGGATTTCAGATCAATACTCATTATGAATGAGAGAAAACCCAACAGGTGACTATTATATCAATATTCCTTGAATAGAGATATCATCGGCAACTTCACTGGGGAACACCCGAAATAGTGATGCACAATCTTCTCTAAAAACAAACAATCTGGAGAGAAATACGCCCTGGACTTGCCGGGGAAGATAACACTTCTCTGCGCTCGGGAATATCCCAAGTAACAACAACACACCTAGAAAGTAAAACTCTGATGGAAATTCCTTATATGATTTTTGCTAGGGACAACGAAAATGAATCTCTGCATGGGGACCACCATTAAGGAGAAGGGGGCCTCAAAAATACTCAAGTGCCTGACCATAACATAATCAGCTGGAGAGGATTCTGATCAAAACCTAGCTTGGGAAAAACCAAACAACATTGACCCTTATGAATTCAACGCATCATAACACAACCTTGAAGGGACTTATCATCTTGTCAACAACTGGTTATATGAACAAAACCCTGCCGAGGAAAAGTCAACAAACTTTATTGGGGAAATATCGACAAACTCTATTAGGGAGCTGTCAATAAATTCTGCCAAAGGAGCGAGAACGAACCCTGCTGAAGAAAACAATGATCCTACCAGTCTTGGAATAACCGTCGATGTTCCTTTTTGCATTCATAAATCAAAGGGAAATGTTTTTATGATTTTAAAAAATTTAATCAATTATTTGCATTTTGTTTCAAAAATCATCATAAAAAATAAATGAAATTTTGCAAACAGAAACAAAATAAGAATTGCAAACAAAGGGACAAAGGCCCAAATTTTATTAATAGAATGGAAGTCCGCAAAGGGCGTAATTCCATGGATCATTACAAAGTTTAAAAAATGGTAAATACAGCGAAAGGGTTACATTGAAATACAATGACCACTATTCTCCCTAACAACTTTGAATTCCCTTGTGCTCAAAACTTCAGATGTGAATGATCGAAGCAGAATCCTTGATAGATAATGCTGCTTTCAAATGATCAAGACTAGCCAGATGCAGTTACTTGCCATAATCCCTAACTTTTGCCTAGATTGCCCTCTCGGGTTTTCAATCTACCGGGACGATTATTTCTGTTTTTGTCTCTAATTTTTGCCTGGACCGCCCTTTCGGGTTTTCAGCCCACCGAGACGCTCATTTTTGCCTAAGCCACCCTTTCGGGTTTTCAAATTAGCGAGCTGTTCTTTTATTTTTTTAGGCGAAGTATTTCTTGACTGCATTGGCATTCACAGGACGAGTGAACTCTTCACCATCCATAGTTGTATGAAGTAATGCACTGCCAGAGAAGGCTCTCTTAACAACATATAGGCCTTCATAATTAGGCGTCCACTTGCCCCTAGAATCATTGGTAAAAGTCGAGATCTTTTTGAGCACGAGGTTGCCTTCTCTGAACACACGAGGTCGAACCTTCTTGTCAAAAGCTTTCTTTATTCTCTGTTGATACAATTGGCCATGACACAAGGTCGTCATTCTTTTCTCTTCAATCAAATTCAACTAATCATATCTTCTTTGGCACCATTCAGCCTCAAACAATTAAGCTTTCATCAAAACTCTCATAGAAGGGATCTCAACTTCCACCGGGAGCACTGCTTCCAAACCCTAAACAAGAGAAAAAGGGGTTGCCCCTGTTGAAGTGCGGACGGATGTACGATACCTATGCAAAGCAAAAGGGAGCATCTCATGCCAATCCTTGTAAGTAACAACCATCTTCTGGAAAATATTCTTAATATTCTTATTAGCGGCTTCAACAGCCTCATTCATCTTAGGTCTGTAAGGAGAAGAATTACGATGCTCAATCTTGAACTCATCACATAATTCCTTCATCATCTTGTTATTTAGGTTCGACCCATTATCAGTGATAATCTTGCTCGGAACACCATACCGATAGATGATTTGGTTCTTGATAAACCAGACCACGACTTGCTTGGTCACATTGGCATATGATGCCGCTTCAACCCACTTGGTAAAATAGTCAATAGCCACCAATATGAAACGGTGTTTGTTCGACGCTTTAGGCTCAATCATTCCAATCATATCAATGCCCCACATGGAAAAAGGCCATGGAGAAGAGATAACATTGAGAGGAGTTGGAGGCACATGAATTTTGTCAGCATAAACCTGGCACTTATGGCACTTCTTCACAAATTTGCAACAGTCAGATTCCATTGTCAACCAATAGTAACCTGCCCTCAACATCTTCTTAGCCATTGCATGCCCATTGGCATGGGTACCAAAAGATCCTTCATGAATCTCTTTCATCAACATGTCTGCTTCGTGTTTATCCACTCATCTGAGCAAAACCATGTCATAATTTCTCTTATATAGCACATCATCATTCAAGAAGAAACTACCAGCCAATCTTCTCAAAGTCTTGCTATATTTCTTGGATGCCTCAAGCGGATACTCTTGATTTTGAAGAAAGCATTTAATATCATAATACCACGGTGTATCATCAACAACCTCTTCAACCGTAAATACATGACCTGGCCTATCAAGCCGCATAACATCGATTTTGGGCACATCATTCCACCGATTCACCAAAATCATGGAGGATATAGTTGCTAAAGCATCTGCCATTCGATTTGCTACTCTGGATACATGGTGAAACTCAACCTCATTGAAGAAAGTTAACAACCTTCTTGTATAATCTCGATAAGGAATCAAATTAGGTTGATGTGTCTCCCATGCTCCTTTAATCTGATTAATCACTAGGGCTGAATCTCCGTATACCTCAAGAATCTTGACTCTTAAATCAATAGCTTCCTCCAAGCCCATAATACATGCTTCATACTCAACCGCATTATTCGTGCAAGTGAACATCAACCTTGTAGTGAAAGGAATGTGAGAACCTTGAGGAGTAACAATTATTGCCCCAATACCATTGCCATATTCATTAACAGCTCCATCAAAAATCAAACCCCAACGGGATCCAAGCTCAGGCCCTTCATCGGGTAATGGTTCTTCACAATCTTTAACCTTTAGATACATCACATCCTCATCAGGAAAATCAAACCTGATAGGTTGGTAATCATCAATGTGCTGGTGTGCCAAATGGTCAGCCAAAACACTTCCTTTTATCGCTTTTTGAATTCGGTACTCGATATCATATTCTGACAACAACATTTGCCAACGAGCAATCCTCCCAGTTAGAGCAGGATTTTCAAAGATATACTTGATTGGATCCATTTTGGATATCAACCAAGTCGTATGATTCAACATATACTGGCAGAGGCGCTTGGGAGCCCAAGCTAAAGCACAACATGTCTTTTCAAGAATTGAGTACCGAGACTCACAATCGGTGAACTTCTTGCTCAAATAATAAATGGCAAACTCTTTTCGACCAGATTCATCTTGTTGACCTAGAACACAACCCATAGACTCTTCCAGCACAGTCAAATACATGATCAAAGGTCTTCCATCCACGTGAGAAGACAAAATTGGAGGTTCAAGCAGATACTCTTTAATTCTTTCAAAAGCTTTCTGACAATCCTCTGTCCAGACACAACCCTAATCTTTGCGAAGAAGCTTGAAGATCGGCACACAAGTGGCAGTCATATTGGATATAAATCAGGAGATATAATTCAAACGTCCCAAGAATCCTCTTACTTGTTTTTCTGTTTTGGGCCCAGGCATTTCCTGAATATCTTTAACTTTGCCAGGATCAACTTCAATGCCTTTTTGTCTGACAATAAAGCCCAACAATTTTCCAAAACGGACACCAAAAGTGCATTTATTAGGATTCAAACGGAGCTTAAACTTTCTCAAATGCTGAAACAACTTCAATAAATACTCAATATGATCTTCTTCAATCTTTTACTTACAAATCATATCATCCACATAGACCTCAATTTCTTTATGCATCATATAATGGAAAAAAGTAGTCATAGCTCTCTGGTACGTTGTACCAGCATTTTTCAAACCGGAGGGCATCACTCTATAGCATAATGTTCCCAGGGTGTAATGAATGTTGTTTTTTCCATATCCTCGGGTGCCATCTTTATCTGATTATAACGGGAAAATCTGTCCATAAAAGAAAAGATACTGAATTTGGCAGTATTATCTACCAACATGTCAATGTGTGGCAATGGAAAATCATCTTTTGGACTTGCTTTATTCAAATCTCTATAGTCGACGCACATTCGGACTTTTCCGTCTTTCTTTGGAACAAGCACAATATTGGCCACCCATTGAGGATACTCATAAGTCACAAGAAAACCAGCATCAATCTGCTTTTGAACCTCCTCTTTGATCTTCACAGCCATGTCAGGATGAGTTCTCCTCAATTTCTGCTTCACAGGTGGACATTCAGGCTTTAATGGCAATCTATGCTCCACAATATCAGTATCAAGACCAGGCATCTCTTGATAGGACCAAGTAAACACATCAACATATTCTCTAAGAAGCTCTATAATCCTCTTCTTAACATTCGACAGAAGCAGTGCCCCAATCTTGACTTCTTTCACATCATCATCTGAACCCAAGTTAACCAATTCCAACTGCTCTTCATGAGGATGAATGGTCTTTTCCTCGTGCTCAAGCAACCGAGAAATTTCATCTAGAATCTCCTCAATATCCTCTTCTTTAGCTCTAAACACGGGGAACTCAAAGTTGGGAGAGGGCATAGGGTCATTGTTTTCAATGGGTTTAACAATCAATTTGCACAATGGTTTATGTTTGATTTTAGAATATGAACAAAAGTGCAAGTATCATGCAGATAAAAGTGATCATCACATTATTATTATTTTGGTTTTTTATGTTACCATTTTTCAGAAATAAAGCAAAAAGGGAAAACATAACATGGATAAACAAAATAACATTTTATTGATGATGATAAAATTTGAAACAAAGCCCTCACAAATTCACTTTCACCTTGGGCAAAGTAAAAGGATTTTTGAAAAGAAACAAAAACAAATTACTTTGAAAAATGAACAACAGTAGGAACATCAACAGCTATCCAATTCTGGCAGACTTGTCCATGTGTCACAAAATCAGGAAGCTCTTCCTCTTCATCATCTTCAATGATGGCAGCAGTAAAGTGATCTTTGTTGATGAATCCGACGCTATGAAAGGCCTCATTAATACGCTTCAAATCTCTTCTGACGTTACCAGGCATAAACCCTAAACCGGTTTTTCCCTGGTTATCAACCACATAAATGACTCGGCCCCAACCATCAGACCGACCAGTTTCTAACACATGCAGAGCATCTTTCAAAGAAGACATGGATAACTCATTCTTCCTAACAGCTTTGTCATCGACAGAAAAAGCTTGGAATGGAGTTCCAACAGTTTCATCAGCATCAACATATGAAAAGGATGAAAGGTGGCTCACCAGCATCGCTTGCTCACCTCCAACAATTACCAGCTTGTCATTCTTAACAAATTTCAATTTCTGATGAAGAGTTGAAGTCACTGCCCCAGCTTCATGAATCCATGGTCGGCCAAGCAGAAAACTATAAGCAGGATGAATATCCATTACTTAAAAAGTAATCTGGAAGAAGCACGGTCCTATCTTGATTGGAAGATCAACCTCTCCAATCACAGTCTTTCGAGATCCATCAAAAGCTTTAACAACAACCCCACTATACCTCATGGGAGGACCTTGGTACGAAAGCCTTGACAAAGTAGATTTTGGCAACACATTCAAAGAAGAGCCAGTATCAACCAACACATTAGAAAGCGCATCTTCTTGACAGTTCATGGAGATATGTAAAGCCAAATTGTGATTTCTCCCCTACTCGGGTAACTCTTCATCACAGAAACTCAAATTATTACATGCTGTGAGGTTGGCAACAATTCCATCAAACTGATTAACAGTCACATCATGCTCAACGTATGCTTGTTCCAATACCTTCTGCAAAGATTTCCTATGAACTTCAGAATTCATCAGTAAGGACAACACTGAAATCTTGGACGAGGTATGCAAGAGTTGATCTACAACACTGTACTCACTCTTCTTGATCAATTTCATTACTTCATCCTCAAAAGCCTTCGAACCACTGGACTGACCAGAAACATCGACATTAGTCTCATTTTGAGCTCGTTTGCCAGCAATAACATTCTCCACAAACTTTGGAGGGCCAGGAGTGAAGATACGACCACTTCGGGTCACTCTACTCACATCAACGATGCTTACCACAGAAGACAAAGAAGGAATGGCCACTTCCTTACCATCTTCTAACATGGTAGCATTGTACTTATACGGAACAACCTTGTCAGACTCATAGGGTACCGGGCCGGGCAACCGAATAACCAAAGGCGTAACAGTGGTCTTCTGACTATCATAAGAGATAACAACTCATTCAGGAATATTAAAGCGTGGTGCAATAACATTCACCTCTTTCTGATATTCATCTCTTTTAGCAGTGACTTCAATCAAATTTTCATCCATCGTCCTTTGAATGTCCCTCTTCACTATCACACAACCACGAGGATTCACGGAACAAATACAGCAAGATGCATAGTCATGATCAATATCATGGTATTCACTCAAAAGTGCATGCATTTCCACAAGAGATCTTCGGATCCAATGGATATCAAAAATTTTGAATGTACCAGGACAGCCATAAACCATATTGACAGATGCCTTGCCATGATTAGGCAGCGGATTCTATTGAACATTAGGGTTGGAATCTTCGAAAGACAAAATACCACTCCTAGCCAACCTTTGAACTTCAATCTTCAATGGATAACAGTTCTCAATATCATGTCCTACTCCTCCCTAATGGAAAGTGCAATGAGCTTCGGGCTTATACCACCATGGTAAATCTTTTGGAACAGCAGCAGGTGGTGTACGGGTCTGAACAAGATTCTTCTGAATTAAGCAAGGAAGCAAATCTGTATATGTCATCGGAATCGGATCAAAATCTTTCTGAAAACGGCCCCGTTGGTTGTTTGGCTGATTAAAACGTTGTTGATGCACAAGAGCTGCCTGAACAACAGGAGCTGAACTGATAATAGGAGTGACAGATGCAACATGTTGCTGACACTGATTATTCTTACTGTAACTCTTCTTGTGTCCTCCATGGGAGATAACATTGGTCTCACCCTCTTTCTTCTTGGAAAATCCTCCACCATACTTCTTGGAATTACCAGCAGAATTACCATCTTCTGACAAACGTCCCTCACGGACACCTTCTTCTAATCTCATCCCCATATTAACCATTTCAGTGAAATCACTTGGGGCACTATCAATCATACGCTCATAATAGAAAGGACTCAGAGTTTTCAGAAAAATCTTGGTCATCTCCTTTTCTTCCAAAGAAGGATTAATCTGAGCAGCAATCTCGCACCACCTTTGCGCGTATTCTTTGAATGTCTCCTTATCTTTCTGAGCCATTGCCCAAAGCTGGTCACGATCAGGGGCCATATCCACATTATAGTTATACTGCTTCACAAGAGCCTCACCCAAATCTTCAAAAGTGCGAATTCGAGTACTGTTGAGTCCCATATACCATTTCAAAGCTGCACTAGACAAACTATCTTGAAAGTAGTGAATGAAAAGCTGATCATTATCCTTCTGAGCCGACATCTTACAAGCATACATAGTCAAATGACTCATCGGACAAGAGTTACCCTTATACTTTTCAAAGTCAGGGACTTTGAACTTATGTAGAATCTTTACATTAGGAACCAAGCATAACTCATGAGCATTCTTTCCAAATAGCTCTTTACCTCTCAGAGCTTTGATCTCTTTCTGCATCTCAGCAAACTGGTCTTGAATCTCTTCCATTCTATCATAAGCACTGGCATTTTCACTTGGAGCAGTATGGAAAATCTGTTCTTCACCAAAAGGAACAGTATGAACCACGGGCGGTGGTACAATCATCACAGGTTGAACAGTAGGAACAACTGGAATCTCGGGAGGCGGTGGTGGTTGATAACCCACAGGAACAAAGTTATGAGGCATGCCCCAGGGGAAACCAGGAGGCATGGAGTATTGAGGAACACTAGCAGGCGCCACAGAGATGGGTGTGGAGATAATCTCAGAAATGACTGTCCTTTGCACAGGAGTTGAAAGTGGAGGAGGAGGTGGTGGTAGCTGATTCTGAGCAGCCAGCAGAGCTTCCATCATAGTAGTGAGTCTTTCCAAACCATCCTTTAGAGTTGATACTTCTTCACGAAGCTCACGGTTCTCTTGTTGCAGTTGATTCATCTTTCTCTTCTGATTAGCCCGAGTATTATACTGGTGCGACAGATTGGCAGAATGAAGACCAAAGGGAAACAATAAGACACCTGGAAAAGGCAAGAAACAATGTAGGATGATGCGAATGCTAATGCATAAAATGAAAACGTTTCATTCAACTTTCAAGGATTTTTAACATATAAAGCAATTGCAAACTTCATAAAGAAATAACACTTTTTTTTTTTGAAATACTGATAAACATCTTATTTTATTGAATATTTTCTGTGATGTTTGCAAAAGGAAAATCTCTAAAATCCTTGAAAATTGACTGAAACAGAATGTCCATGAATGTATGAGTGCATGTATGCAGCAACCACAAACAAGATCACACAAAGCACACGGGTTCAAGGTTCCGAGTCACGAGCATGGAGCCAAGGTTAAGAACCAACCCACAAAGGTATATACTAAGGGTATAACACCTGCTAAACAAGGTTCTAAAGAAGTTCCCAGAGTCTACAACCCATCTTTCGGATATTATTGATTTCCCAACTTTCTTGGTAGTCAATAATATTATCAAGAGATACTCGTCTGAGTGTGGTGTCGCATAACAACTGATTCAAGTCTACACCTGAATAGCCATCACACCACGTCCTAATAAGGCCAACATGAGTTAAGGGTTCTAAAGTCTTTAGCTTTGGGTCCTCAGATCAAGAAGCATAACGGGTTTGCCATTTCTGGTCTGCCATTATTGCCTCTTGGGAGGAGTGCCTCTACTGAGTCCTCGGGAATGGTAGTCAGAGTCGACAGTTTTCCATATTATATTCCATCGTCTACCCCAAATGCGCATGATAAAATATCACCAAAAGAAACCTCATATGGATGTGGAGTTTTCATGTATACTACGTCTGGCCAAATGCCACACAAGTCACACTACTTTCCACCCTAGTCCTAGGTGTATACTCAAGCCGGGGTATTGGGCTTATCTCACCACACAGAAGAATTCCCAAACAGAACAAACAAATAACAAACAAATCAGACAAAAAGCAATAAATAAATCAAAGTAGGCTAAACCCCTCAAGGGATGGACCAACAAGAGGTCAATCTGTCCCCAGCAGAGTCACAACTTTTCTGTAGCGGGGAAATTTGTGAGTGTAAGCTATTGATGAACTTAGCTAAAAAATAAACAAGAGTCGCCACCGCACTTTTATTTTATCCACAAAGGGAAAGGAAAAAAGAGCGAACAAAACCTAAATAGTTCTAAAAGAACAAAGAGATAAAGGGTAAGGGGGGTTGGTTGTGTAAAGGGAAGGTTTTACGCACCCAATACATCTATAGTACTCTATAGGAGCCCTTTGATATATTCATGCTTTTTGGTCTAAAAATGGTTTGCTTGAAAAAGAGATTGAGAGAGATGATAAGAGAAATATTTTTTTTAAGATTTTTGTGTTTGGAGAGACTTATCGCCTCATGCCTACGTACCCACGATATGCAATGTAGGATCAAAACCTCGTAGTTCGTGGTACAAAGAACAAAAAATTTGTTTGTTTTGGTTGATTTTAAATGTAAAGACAAGTCGTCATTTCCAAGCGAATAATTCCGCTTAAAGAAATGAATCATGTCTAAACTTATGAAAAAGTTTAAAAGAAAAAGTGCATAAAGCACACAAATTTTTTTTGATGAGTTTTTGTATTTTTTATGTTTTTATGAAATGGTCAAAATATGGTTAATATTCATTGACATTTATTAAAGAAAATAAAGCTAAAAAAATCACTTGACCAAAGTCAAGATTTTATTATGAAAGCGGTTTTAAGTTTGAAAACAAGAAGGTTTTGAAAAAGAGAGGAAGTTTTGAAAATTGAAGAAGGGGTGGAGAAGAAGTGACTATCCTAATGCATAAAATAAAAGCTAAGGATAAGAAAGATCTAACCACATGGACAAACTCCATAGCATAATGTCATACCCCAAATTTTGACCACTAAGATTTCCAATTATTGTGCAAATCATCATCACAATATGGATGGACCATCATGCCTCATTAGTCTCCCCAAAGATGGGTGAGCCTTCACTACAATCAGAATTAGGGTTTCAAACCCTCTCTGAGCTTTAAACAAAGGATCTATCAAGGAATGACATGATCTTCAACTTGTCTAAACCTCTCAAACATCTCCAACGGATCAAGAGGACTCCCACCTCAAGGATTAAGCACAAGGCTGCAACAGTCCCAGTGGATCAAGCCTCAAGATCGCCAGTGTCACCAAATTAGGGTTTTGGTCAACCAGGGCCTCCAGATGGGAATTTTCCTCTGGGCATGAGCCAATGCTTCAAAGCATAACCTAATATACCCCATGGAACCTCATGGACCCAATCATCAAGTCAATTTAGCCCCAGGGGATGCATTCACCAAAAATCAGGAATTAGGGTTTCTTAACCTAATTCACCCCTGGATTGACTTTTGAGACAAAACATTAGCCAAGACCTCAAAGGAGGATTTGAGGGTCTCTAATACACCACATTGATCCATTTGCAACAATGGATTGGTATAAGAAGCTTGAGTAACAAGTTTCAATTTCATCAGAACCACAATTAGGGTTTTGAGGAAAAAGTCAACAGTGCCTTTGACTTTTGACCAAGACATGCTCCCAAACCTTGGGACATGATTTAATACACCCTATAATACCTATGAAATCAACCCATCAAGTTTGATTTAGGTCAAGGACTTGATTTCATAGAGGATCGCACAGTTTGGAATTCATCTGACAAAAAGTCAACTGTGCACAAAAGTCAACTTTGACTTTTTGAGATTTTTCACAATTATGGTTCCTTAACCCTAAAATGATGTTAATGTGTGATTGGAATCATCATTAATCAAGAAAAATCAAGAAAATTTGGATAACTCGTAAAAGGGGTAACCATAAAAAAAACTTAGAACTTTTTCTAAGTTATGAAACAAAGTGGCAAGGGTACCAACTTTGGAGGATCATAACTCCTAAACCACAAGGCCATTTTTTCCCATCTAAAGCTGGATTTATAGCTCTCATGGCACTCTACAAAAGCTTTAACTATAACTCATTCCAATTCCTCATGGATTTTGAGTTATGGAATGATGAAAATCATAAAAAAAGTGAAAATGTCACTTTTTTCCAACACTTAGTGAAATTTTCACTAAGTCAGAATCTGCCTTCACTTTTTTCCAAATGTAGGGGCATTTTTCACTTGGATCCAAAAATTATCAAAACCAATTATGATCAAACAGTTGTTGTATCATATGAGGGCTTTCCAAAATGGCCACGAACTCCATCAAAGTCCACTTGAGCCATAAGATATGACAATGCAATATGCCTTGCTGCAAATTGTCATGGCAAGGCAGATTTTGAAGTTTTGCTCAATTTACTCAAATTTTGCAAAGGGCAAGCAACTCTATCCATCTGAACACCTCAAGGGGGAACCAAGGAGGAACCAACTCTGATCCTAAGCCTCTCAAGTCTTTGGAACGAAAAATAGCATGCCAAACCTAGAAATGCCTAAAAGAGGGACAAGACTCCAATTTTGTTTTGGAGCATTTAATGGATGCACCAAGGTGGCATGGACTGAGCCATTTCCAACTGAATTCAGTCATGACTTATCCAAGACCAAGCGGACCAGCAGCCTGTGCCCTAACCTCTAGTCAATGGCTAGAGGAGACTTGGATTCTCATTGCTCAACATTGGCCAAACCTCTGCTACAGTTGCCATTCGCTATTGCAGCCAAAATAAACTTGCTATACTATAAATAGAGCTCAATTGTATTCAGTTTGAGTACACCAAAGCACTACAACACTTGCTTTCCTCAAAATCTCTTTCTCTAGGCAAAAATACCTTCTGTAGCAAGGTAACTCTGAGTTTCTGAGTTAGAAAGCAATTACACCATAGCTTATGATCCAAACACATCCAATTTATCATGTCTAAGCTGTCTAAACTCTCACAAGTGACCTGTAACACCAAAATCACAAAATCACCTCTCAAAACCTCAAAATAGGACTTTTGTGCATTTTCAAAGCCATATCTTGATTCAGTCACTTTCCAAACTAGATAAAACCTCAAACACACTCCAAATATCATCCTTAAACTGTCCCAAATGGTTCCCCCCATCTGGAACACCATTTGAGAGAGTTGCTATTTTGGCCACTTTTGTCCCTTTTGCAAGAAAGAGCTCAATCTTGTTCCTGAGATTTCCAGCTGATTCTAACCATCCTAAAAGCTTCTAAGAGATCATTTAAGGTTGTTCAAAGCATCAAATCATTTCTGGAATAAGTGGCTTGGCAGATTGCACAAAAGCTCCAAAAAGAGGTAAGCATCACAACTTGGATTCTTTGAATCATGCTTTCTTTTGATGTCCACTAATCATGTATCTCTTATACATGTTATATGTGTTGTGTTTGCACCAATATATCATGTAATTCATGCTTGTACCAAGAGATGGCATAGAAAATGCAAATCATGGCCTATTTCAAAACCACTATCAGGTTTTTAAATAGGAGCATGATCTGAAAAAAAAATACCACCACCATTGGATTCCTTGTGATTTTCTAGGAAGGATAGACCTAAATTTTGTCCCAATCCATGGAGAAATGAGAAAGTTATGGCCTTCACATTTTCAACCAAAATCTTGCCTTGCCTTGCCTTGGGCCAGGCCAAAAACAAGTCAAGCCTTGTATATTTGTGGTTGTGTTTCTATCAACGGGTGTATCACCACCCCAGTGGTAAGGCGCGCGCCCTATACACAAGAGGTCTGGGGTTCGAATCCGCCTCGCCCCAAATCCTCTTTTTGCTATTTTCTCCACTTTTTTATTGTTTTTCTTATTATTTTTAATGATTTAAAAAATTAATAACTCCCTCAATTTTAATTATTTTTTATTGGTTCTTTTTGCAAAAAAAAAATCACAATGTTGAAATATTTTATTCCACAAAAAAAATAAATTTATATTAGTTATTTAATATAATTAGTATTTTTGTGAATAAATTCCTTTTTAATTGGTTTTTAACATTTAAAAGTGAATATTTACCTTGAAAATCAAAACCAAATGAGTTTTAATTTATCCTGTGATTAAAACCTCATTTTTCAAACCTTCAACAAAAATCACAAGTGGTTTATTCAAACTTATTTGGTATTTTTATCATTTTTATTTGGTTTTCTTTAAATATTTCTTTTAAAAGAAAACAAATTTAGGGTTTCCTTGATTTTCACTCAAACAAAACTTTTAAACACTTTGGGCCTCTAATAGAGTGTAAGACCCAATCCCCTTTTAACCAAAACAATTTTGGGCCTCAGATATTGTATAAGTCCCTCTGCGTTAAAAGAAAATCTCAGCGCGATCGCCAGTTCAAAAATCAAACCCTTGGGCCTACCCTCGTGTTATAAGCCCCATTCTTTAAAAATCATTGGGCCTCTAGTAGAGTGTAAGACCCAACCCTTTTTGAAAACCAAAATAATTTGGGCCTCAGTGTAGTGTATAAGTCCCGATACCATCAAAAAGATCGGCGCGATCGTCGCCTTTTAAAACAAAACCTTGGGCCTCTCCCTGAGCTGTAAGCCCCACCACTTGTATAAAAATAAACCTTTGGGCCTCTTGAGAGAGTGTAAGACCCATCCTTTTGTACAGAAAACCTTTTTGGGCCTCAGTCACTTGTATAAGTCCGTCTGTACAAATTCAAAACAACAATGCAATCACTGATAAAACCTTGGGCCTCTCCTTGAGCTGTAAGCCCCAACAATCTTTTCAAAGCACTTTCTCCTTTGATTTTGAATATAATATTGTTATCAAAGCTTTCTTTTTTGAACAAACTAACCAAACATCATGGAAGCTCTACAACCGAGTAAGTGTTTACCCGCTTTCTTTATTCGCTTTCATATATATAACTGTATTGTAGGGCTGCTCACTGTAAGTCTTCTTTCACAAACTTTTATATCCTCTTCAAATATCCACTGTGTAATACTAGTATAGTTATTTAGAGTTTTCCCCAACAACTTCGTCTAGCACTAGGTAAAGCCCTGTTGGTCACTCTTGAATACAAACAAAACTAGATCCCCATAGGATTACCAGACACAGTCTTCCCTCCTCTTGGGGTTAAATAATATGGAGACGTGAAAGGCAGCATTCCCGGTGAACCCTTTCTCAGACTGTCACCCTTAGAAATTGTCAAAGAAACTCTACTCCCTAGGGATGATCTTTTCTCCGTGAATGGCATCTCTTGAGTTTCTTCCAAATTGTCAGACTTTCCTGGCTTGATCTATTCTCGGTGAATGGAATATCTTGAACTTCTCGGGGTTTGGGGGCCCACAGGCTTCTTAAAAGCATCCCCGCCTCCTCTTGGGCGTTGTACAAGGACCCTTCGGCTTCTTAAAAGCTCTCATGCCTTCTCTTGGGCTTAGTACAAGGACCCAGAGACCTCTACAGGTATAGGAACAGAACCTAGTCATCAATTTGCTAGAGCTGTCTTTCTGAGTCAAGTGTCAGACCAGTTAATGGGTTGACCTTCATCCCTTAACATACCAGCCTTCTCTTTGGCATCATACAAAGATCATTCGCTATCTGAGAATTGATTTCTCAAAACACCCGTAGACTTGGACAGTCTTAATACCCTTTGGATTTCCCATTTCCTTAAAGAACAGGAAATAACCCTGATCCTCTGATGAATCCCAAAGCACAACAATACTTTTAATCAGTCCCTTTATAAGAACTGATTTTCTCTTTATCCAACATACTGGACCTGTCACTAAACTGAAACAGTTACAATAGCCTCCTCTTGGGCTTTGTACAATGATTCTCCCCAGCGGAGCTAACCTATTCACACTCTCTTGTTGAGTATAAAATACTCTCTTGTTGAGTCAACCACTTTTAGCCTCCATCTCGGGCTTCGTACGAGATACAAAAACACTCTCTTGTTGAGTATAAAAGACTCTCTTGTTGAGTCAAACAATTCCAGCCTTCATCTCGGGCTTCGTATGAGGTACAAAGACTCTCTTGTTGAGTCAAACACCTTTAGCCTCCGTCTTGGGCTTCGTACAAGACACATACAAAAGCACTATCTAGTTGAGTCAACCCTTTTAACCTCTCTCTCGGGCTTCGTACAAGACACATAAAAACACCCTCTTGTTGGGTCAATAGACCCCTCTTAGGCTTTCTATAAGGAAACCCCGGTTAAGTCAATCAACCTTTTAGCATCAAAATATTTGCCTTGCTCACAGTATACAAACATCAACAACTCCTTTTCCCCCCATCTAATTGTTGTAAGCGGCAAGCCTCTGGATTATTTACATCCACGCCATTGTCCCTCTTTTAGCATGAGAAATTCCTAAGAAAATATGACATTGCTCTACACTGAGTTAAAGTCTTCTCCTTCAGGTTAAAAATCCCCTATAAAGAAAATTATGGCATTGCTGGATTCACATATCCCAGTTAAAGTAATTCTCCTTTATAATAAGTCACCCAACAATTGTGACAAACAGAACCCCTTTAGAGATAACAAATTCTCTCTAAAGTCAAAACCCTTTAGCTTCACATCTTCGGCTTCGAACAAGATACAAATAGACCCTTCAGCTTCACATCTTGGGCTTTAAACAAGATACAAACCATATTTAGCTTCACATCTTGGGCTTTGAACAAGACACCAAAACAACCTTTTTCCTCCCATAGAATAGGAGGAACTATGATTGCTCTGATTTCTCTGTTTCGTTAAACGGGAATACGTAGGCATAAGATTGCAAAAGAATCTTAGCGAGCATACTAATCAAAAACCCAAATCCCGTACCTTCATACATCAATCGAAAAGCATCAGACCTAACATCTTAAAACCTCACAAATAGTCCCGTCATTTCATTCTTAGCAAAATAAGCAGAGAGAGGCCCACAATCTAAACCGCATCTGTAAACCAACAGTCATCTGTTTAAACTCAGTATGCAAGCAGGGTTAATTGGAGACATCTATTTCCCTTTCTTTATCAGCTTCAATAGGATAAAAAATGAATCGACCTGTAGTACCCCAGAGCGGCAGTGCTTAAGAACCACGTCCAAAATCGCTCGTTACACATAAGCATTTTTCCCTTTTTAATTTGGTCTTGATTCAAAATAAGTCTTCAAAAGAGGACTCCAAGTAGCCAAAATCCAAGGTTTTCCATCACAAACTCCCAAGCAAAAGGTTAAGATCCTAACTCTAAGTCCATAAGTCCATAATCAAGAGTATAGGTCCTCCAATGCAAAGGATAGTGGCCATAGTCCAACAATTAAGAGCACAAGTCTGTTAGTGGTTTAATCCTTTATTAATGTTTTTGAGTCCAAAATGGACAAAAGAAAAACAAAGCACAAGATAAGATGGTCCAAGTGGACAAAAGAAAAATGACATAAACATAAACATGATATGATAAATGGCATAAAGCATAAAAATAAAGAGAGATAGGGAGCGAGAAGGAAAAGTAAAGAAGTTAGAAGTTAGTGGTTAGTAGCACAAGGCTCTAGTGCCATAAGCCTTCATCGATTATTCTGTTTCGCGTTATGAACTATAGTGATTAAACAATGCACTTAGGCCAAAGTTAATGAACTTAGCAGAAGATTGGTAAAACCAAAGCCTCTACAACGTCAAGGTTCAAAGATTATGGTCCTAATACAAAAGTTTAACCAACATTGGGTTGACGCGACCAATCAAGGTCCGGACCACAAAAGTTCAAATTCTGAATAGGATAAAGAGGGACAAATGTTGCACTATGTTAAGTAGTCGCCGAGTAATTTACGGAGTAATTACCCTACAATGAGGCCGGTCAATAGATCTTTGTGCTAATGCATGCTAGATGAACGATATGTAGATCGTCATCCGGAAGCAATACCGCACGAAAAGAAAATAGGTAACGATCTAGTCTTGATCAAGAATTCAACAAACAAATTGTAAGATCCATAAGACTTTCATCGATCAAAAGATAAGAGAAAAAGATGAAGAGAAAGCCAAATTGAATTGCAAAGTCAAGAACCTTTCATCTTCAAGTTCAATCACTTTTAATTGATAAGTTTAAGTGTGAAAATATATCACTAATTCAAAGCACCTCAAATGAATTCAACAATTCATTAAAAGATAGATTTGAACTAATGAATGTTTAATTACTCTAACCATATCCAAAGTCAATTGAAATTGAAGAGAAATTAATCTCAACAATGCATTTCAAGGCTAAAACAAGAAGAAAGGGGAAGAAGGAGGAAGAAAAACCAAAACAGCCCCAAAAACAAGTGAAAATATGCATTCAGTTACGAAGTAACCGGTTACTCACCAGACGTTAACTGGTTACTTAATCCAAAATAGTGCAGTTTTTTTCAAAATTAACACAGCGTAACGGGTTACTCACCAGACGTTAACCGGGTACTCTGCACCAGAATGCAGAAAATTGTGCAAAATTCAGCATGATCCACTTTCAAAACTTTTAACAAACACTTTGTGATCATGGAACTGAAATTGCACAAAATTTAAAGTAAAACCACAGCAAAAACTAGTAATTAAACACAATTACAAGATCCAAAGGATCAAGTAACAAAAATCTCCAAAGATCTACATTATGGAAGATGAAGATGAAGCTTCAACAATGGTGAAAAATGGATTACCACTTCAAATCTGAAAATTCCTTCAAATTGCTTCAAGATCCAAATTCCAAAGCCTTGATCTACTATAATTGATGATCAAAAACAAGAATGGATAAAGGTTTAGCTTAAAGTTGAACAAGATCCAATGTGAGTTCTTGTTAACTTTCAAAAGAAGAAAAGTGAGCTTTGGTGAATTTTGTGGTTGGGAAGAGAATTTGCAAGAGGTTTGTTGGCTATCAAAAGCTTTTCAAATGAATAAAATGAAGCCTCTATTTATAGAATTTAGGCTTGGGAAAATTGGTGGTTTGGAATTAGGCTTGGATGATCAAAATTAGGATTGGAATTCAAATTTGGAGGGAATTATCAAAAGAGTGGTGATTAGTGGTGGTACATGGTGGGAATTAATTATGATGATGTAGGGAATTAAAATGGGATGGTCTAGAATATTCCAAATGTGATCAAGGGTTGAAATTGGTGCCAAATTGCTAAAATTTGAATTTACGGCCATTTTTCAAAATTTCACGAGGGTAACCGGTTACTCACCACAGGGTAACCGGTTACTTAGTGTAAATTTTGAAAAAAAATGCCTTTTTAGCACACTGCTGTGGTTCGGCTCGATTCTTTTGCTCGTCAAAGAAGGCATGGAAATAAACACATGAACCTTGGAGTCTCTTGAATAATAATCAATTAAATCTTGGAAACTCTTGATCAAATGAATTTTTGAATTAATTGCAGATCAACTTTGACTTTGTTCAGATGAAATTTATTCGAGCTGCGGGATTGATTTTTTTTTTTGGTATTTTTAACCTGTTCTTCCCCTGAAAATGTTAGTGAAAGGAAATAAAATATTTTTGGATTTTGATTAAAGGTTAGTAAACATAAATAAATAAGCAATAAAACAACTAACACACACACAAACCCAAAGATCCCTGCAAGGAACAATCCTATAGAAGAGGGAACCAATGTGTGATCTTGTTTGTGGTATGAATGCACAAGAAAGACAAAGAATCTTAGGGGCAAAAAATAGGGTATTACAACTACAACTCCAGTTTTGATTCTACCCGAACCAAATGAACTATTTGTGGTGTATTGCGACACTTCTTTGATGGGTTTATCAGGTGTTAATTCAGGGTGGTAAGGTTGTGGGTTATGCTTCACGACAGTTAAGGGTCCATGAGAGGAATTATCCAATTCATGATTTGGAATTAGCTGCAATGGTGTTCGTATTGAAAATTTAGAGGAATTATCTTTATGGTTCAGGATTTGAAGTGTATAGTGATCATAAGAGCTTGAGGTATCTGTTTGATCAGAAGGAGTTGAATATGAGACAAAGAAGGTGGTTAGAATTCTTAAAGGATTATGATTTTGGCTTGAACTATCATCCCGATAAAGCTAATGTTATGGCTGATGCCTTGAGTCGGAAGACCTTGCATATGTCTGCTATGATGGTTAAAGAGTTGGAATTGATTGAGCAGTTCATAGATATGAGTCTAGTTTGCGAACGAACACTACATAGTGTGATGTTGGGTATAATGAAGATCAACAATGAATTTCTTAATAGTATCAGAGAGGGTCAGAAGTTGGATGTGAAACTGGTGGATTTGATGATTGGAAATGAACAGGAAAAAAACAATGAATTCAGAGTGGATGAACAAGGTATGTTGAGGTTCCGTGATAGGATTTGTATTCCTGATGATTCTGAGTTGAAAAGAATGATTCTAGAATAAAGTCACAGGAGTAGCTTAAGTATCCATCTAGGAGATACAAAGATGTATCAAGACTTGAAGAAGATATTTTGGTGGCCTAGATTGAAGCGTGATGTGGCTAAGTTTGTATATTCTTGTTTGACTTGTCTAAAGGCGAAGGTGGAACATCAGAAACCTGCTGGTTTGATGCAACCGTTAGATATTCCAGAGTGGAAGTGGGACAGCATTTCTATGGATTTTGTGACAGGGTTGCCTAACACTTCGAGAGAGCATGATGCCATTTGGGTAGTGGTGGATAGACTGACGAAGTTGGCACATTTTATTCTGATTAATATCAGTTTTCCTTTGCAGAGGCTGGCAGAGATTTATATTCAGGTGATTGTGAAGTAGCATGGAGTTCCATTGAGTATTGTGTCGGATAAAGATCCAAGGTTCACTTCTAGATTTTGGGAGAGTTTGCAAGAAGCTTTGGGATCGAAACTAAGATTGATTTCAGCTTATCACCCACAGATGGATGGACAGACGGAGAGAACTATACAATCTTTGGAGGATTTGTTGAGGGCTTGTGTGCTTGAACGGGGAGGTGCTTGGGATAGCCATTTTCCGTTGATTGAGTTCACTTATAATAACGGTTATCATTCCAGTATTGGAATGGCGCCTTTTGAAGCTTTGTATGGTCGGAGGTGTCGGACGCCTTTGTGTTGGCATGAATTTGGTGAGAGTGTGGTACTTGGACCTGAGATTGTTCAGCAGACTACTGAAAAGGTGAAGCTAATTCGGGAAAAAATGAAAGCTTCACAGAGTAGGAAGAAGAGCTACCATGATAAGAGGAGGAAAGATCTTGAGTTTCAAGAAGGAGACCATGTGTTCTGGAGAGTCACTCTGGTGACCGGTGTTGGACGTGCATTGAAGTCGAGAAAGCTTACTCGGTTTATTAGTCCATATCAAATTTCTGCAAGAGTTGTACCTGTTACCTACAGAGTGGCGTTGCCACCCAATTTGTCGAATTTGCATGATGTGTTCCATGTGTCACAGCTTTGGAAATATGTTCTGGATCCGTCACACGTAATTCCGATGGATGAAGTAGAAGTTAGGGATAACCTTACGGTTGAGGCTTTTCCAATACATATTAAAGACCGTGAAGTGAAGCTACTGAGAGGTAAAGAGATCAATCTTGTGAAGGTAGTGTGGGGAGGCGCTTTCGGTGGAAATATGACTTGGGAGTTAGAGAGCAGGATGCGAGAGTCGTATCCGGAGTTATTCGTATAAAGTAAATTTTCGAAGAGGAAAATATTCTAAGTGGGGGAGAGTTGTAACGCCCCGATTTATTTTATTTATTCTCGTAATTTAAAGTTTATGATGTTGTATGTATGTATGTGTTTATGTGTGTTGGGTTACGTTTGGATTGCCTTTAGTATGGGGTAGTGACCTTACAATTATAGAGAATAAGGTATTGGGGGGTGTGACCAATTGTGTAGAGATGAGTGATGTGGTTAGTAAGTAATTATTAATATTAGTTAGTAATTATTTATTGGAATAATGTTATATGGGTAATAATAATTGGATAATTATTTTATTTAAATAATTTAGTTGCAATTAGTAGATTTAAATAATTAGTTATAATTATTTTATTAATCTAAAAATTGGATAGTAGGAGTAGAAGAATAACGAGGGCAAAGTGGACTATTCATGAGAATTAGTAAGAGTAAGGAAGGAAAACCATATTAGGGGTCTAAGGGTTATAGTAGGATAGAAGAAAATTGGGAAGAGGGAGAATCATTTGTGAACGATCATCTTTGGAGAAAAGAGGAACAAAAGAGAGGAGCAGAGCTAGGGTTTAGAGAATTCCATTAAGGAGCTTCGAGGAATCTTCATCTAAGGTAAGGATGGGGTTCTTTGATCATTAAGGGATAAATAATGTATGTATAAGGGTAGACAAATCATTAGGTTCATATCTATGTGTTTCTCTCGTTGTGTCGGTTGTTTCGGTGCAAAGTTGAGGTTTTGTGTGTTGGTGATTCTAATAATATGTAAACTGTACAAATTGATTGGTTGAATTTCGATTTTGTGTTGAAAGTGATTATAATTGATGTGTGTTATGTTGCATGATAATCTTGTATTCTATGTGCAATTCCTGGATTGTATGCTATGGAAATTAGAGAAATTTTAGGGTCTGGACTGTGCAGAATCGCAACTGCAGGGTTGCTGATTCGAAGATTTTCGCTGGGAGAATGAGGTGTCTCGCCGGGCGAAGCGATTTTGCTTGTAGGTCGCTGAGGGAAACTGAAAGGCGAGCGAAGGGTGGAAAATAAGTGCTATTGGAATTTGTATTGGGGAGAAATTTTGCTTCTGCTTCGTCGGGCAAGCATTGGGCGAAATGGGAATTTGGCCAAGCGAATGGGGTTTTCACTGGGCGAAGGTGAGTTCACTTGCGTCTTGTTGGGCGAACATCAGGCGAGCAGAAACAGTGGTTGGCTGCTACTGGAACGAACGAAATATTCTAAAACTTTAAAAACTCATATCTTTTGATCCGTAGGTCTGTTTCAGTCGTCGTCCGAATCGTTGGAAAACTGGTTTCGTGTCCTTTCTGCTAAAATTATTTTCAATGCCAGAATTCCAACTATTCGATGCGTTAATTATGTTTCCGTGCACGTTGTGATTTGTTGAATGTTGAAATGTTGAGTTCGGTTGTGCGAACGAGTGTCGTAGCTGTGGATTGCAATTGTTGCATGTTTTGAGGGGTTTATGTTGCGTGTTGGACAGTTGTGGTGTGATGTATTGGTTGTATGATAATTATATGCATTGGTCGTCATTGTATGTTGTCGTTGAATGCATATCATGTTGCATAAGTTGTATGATAAGTCGTGTGCCCATGTGGGGTGTGAGTGCCTTATCCGGATTACTTAAATGGAATCATGTTGTTTTTGTTGTTGAGGTAATCGTGTGCCCATGTGGGATGTGAGCGATTACGGGTGTTCGTGTGCCCATGTGGGGTGTGAGCGATCACGGATGTCGTGTGCCCATGTGGGGTGTGAGCGACTTATATGGAAATTCCGACGGGAATTATGATCGTGAAAAAGGGATCGAATTGGCACCACATGTATTGAGTCGAGTTGTGAGTCTCATTGCATTGCATTGTGTTGTGTTGTGTTGTTGATTATATGATTGTCTGCTTGTGTGGGAAATTGTAATCGGGTGATGATTTGATGATAGGGTGAATTGTATAATGATTATATGTTTTTTTATTTATATTATGCATTTATTTTGTTGATTTGAGAATCTCACCCCTTCTGTTTGAATGTTGCCTCCACGTGGGTAACGTGCAGATAACCAAGGATAGTGCGGAGTTGCGGTTAGTGAAGACGAATTCCTTCACTTTATGTTTTGCGTTAGCGTCTGCTCTGATATATAACACTGGGGTTTTTGGAACGCTTTTACGAGTATTTATTTTGTTGAGAATTATTTAGTTTTATTTAAGATTGATGTTGCCCATGTTTCTTTAAACAGGTTATTTTTTATTACTAATGTGACGATATTTTTCTGGTGCTTTAATAAAGATGAATCTTAGACATGATTTTACTATTCACAATTAATAAATTTCAAATTATACGTGTTACATGTCGTGTGTATGAGCATGTGCTTGCTTGAAAGTAGCATCCTTAATGTCATATGTTTTATTTTACTCTGATATTTTATTATAATTTAACGCGGGGGTTTTAGGGTGTTACAATAGGCATATTCATGGAGTACATGAATCATATCTTCCATGCCTACTTAGATAAGTTTGTTATAGTTTTTATTGACGACATTTTGATTTATTCTAAGTTGGAAAGGGATCATGCGGAGCATCTGAGGATTGCATTACAAGTGTTGAAAGATAATAAGTTATTTGTGAAACTTTCTAAATGTGAGTTCTGGCTGCATGAAGTGAGTTTTTTGGGACATGTTATTTCTGGTGATGGCATAGCGGTGGATCCATCCAAAGTGAGTGTTGTACTTTAGTGGGAACCTCTGAAATCAGTGACAGAGATTAGGAGTTTCTTGGGTTTACCAAGTTATTACCGCGGGTTCATCGAAGGGTTTTCTAATTTAGCCCTTCCTCTGACTCAGTTGACTAGAAAAGGTCAGGCCTTTATGTGGGATATCTTGTGTGAAGAGAGTTTTAGAGAATTGAAAAAGAGGTTGACTACAGCGCCAGTATTGATTCTATAAAAGCCAAGTTGGTAAGGTCATGGGTTATGCCTCACGACAATTGAGGCTACATGAACGGAATTATCCTACTCATGATCTTGAGTTAGCTGCAGTGGTTTTTGTGTTGAAAATTTGGAGACATTACTTGTATGGATCGAGGTTTGAGGTGTTCAGTGATCATAAAAGTTTGAAATATTTATTTGACCAAAAAGAATTGAATATGAGACAGAGAAGATGGTTGGAATTCTTAAAGGACTATGATTTTAGCTTGAGTTACCATCCAGGTAAAGCTAACATCGTGGCAGATGCTTTGAGTCAGAAGACAATTCACATGTCAACATTAATGATTAAGGAGTTGGATTTAACTGAACAGTTTAGAGACTTGAGAATGGTTTGTGAACTGACTCCTGAGAGTGTGATGTTAGGTATACTGAAGGTTAATAATGAGTTCCTTAATGAGGTTAGAGAGAGTCAAAAGCTCGATTTCAAGCTGGTAGATTTGATGACCTCAGGAGGGTCGGATGCAGAAGGTGACTTTAAGGTAGATGATTTTGGCGTGTTGAGATTTTCAGGAAGAATTTGTGTGTCAGATAATCCTGATTAAGAAAAAGGATCTTAGAGGAGAGCCACAGGAGTAGCTTGAATATTCATCCAGGAGCTACGAAAATGTATCAGGATCTTAAGAAACTGTTTTGGTGGACAGGTATGAAGAAAGATGTAACTCGATTTGTATATGCTTGTTTGACTTGCCAAAAGTCAAAAGTGGAACATCAGAAGCCTTCTAGTTTGATGCAACCAATGGAAATACGGGAATGGAAGTGGGATAGTATCGCGATGGATTTTATGACTGATTTGATGCTATTTGGGTGATTGTGGATAGACTGACAAAATCGGCACATTTTATATCAATTAGCATCAGTTTTCCTTTGTCAAAGTTAGCGTAGATTTATATCAGAATAATAGTGAAGTTGCATCGGGTTCCGTCGAGCATTGTGTCTGACAGAGACCGAAAGTTTACTTCTGGATTTTATATGAGCTTGCAGGAAGCTTTGGGTTCTATTTTGAATTTAAGTTTTGCTTATCATCCGCAGACAAATGGACAATCTGAGAGGACTATTCAGTCACTGAATGACTTGTTGAGAGCTTGCATACTCGAGCAGGGATGTGCTTGGGATACTCATTTACTGTTGATTGAATTTACTTACAATAACAATTACCATTCTAGTATTGGAATGGCTCCTTTTGAAGTATTGTATGGTAGGAGGTGTAGGACACCTCTATGCTGGTATGATTTCGGTGAGAGAATTGTACTTGGACCCAAGATTGTGCAACAGACTACGGAGATAATCCAGATGATTAGAGAGAAGATGAAGGCATCCCAGAGTAGACCGAAAAGTTATCATGATAATAAGAGGAAAGACTTGGAATTCAGCGAAGGCGACCATATGTTTCTAAGGGTCAATCCTATGACTGGTGTTGGTTGTGCACTGAAATCGAAGAAGCTGAATCCTAAGTTCATCGGACAATATCAGATTTTGCAGAGAGTTGGAGTTGTTGCGTACAGAGTGGCGCTGCCACCCGAACTTTCAAATTTGCATGATGTGTTTCATGTGTCGCAACTTTGGAAGTACATTGTTGATCTATCCCATGTGCTTCAAAGGGATGAAGTGCAGATTCGGGATAATCTTACCATGGAGGCGATGCCGATAAGGATCGAGGATCGCAAGATGAAATAGTTAAGAGGAAAAGACATTCCTTTAGTGAGAGTAGCTTGGGGAGGAGCGGCTAGAGGAAGTGTGAATTGGGAATTGGAGAGCAAGATGCGAGATTCCAATCTGAAATTGTTCTCATCAGGTACATTTTCAAGGACGAAAATATTTTAAGTGGGGGAGAGTTGTAACACCCTATTTAATTATTTAGTCGTGTTATGATTTATTTTGGTGTGATGGTTTTGGCATTGACTTGGTTAAGGGTATGTGTGTAAGGGTAGGTGTGAGAGTTTAGTAGATTGAATTAAATGAAATTAAGTCTTAGGATAATATTGTAATAATAATGATATGAATGATGAGAAATTCAATTATTAATATTATTATTATTATTATTAGTGTTATTATTATTATGATTACTAATATTATTAGGATTATTATTATTATTGAGAAAATTAAGCGAAATAACCTTAATTAGAGGAAAATGGGAAATGGGAGTCAGAGAAATTAGTTTCACGTGAAAAGAGAACAGAGAGAAGAAATGAGAAGAGCTACGGCAATAGCAATCAAGAGTTCCACCAATGTTGAAGAGAGAAAAAACTTGAAATTAAGGTAAGGGGGAGAATGCGTTCTTTAATGGTGATCTGAACATGAGAGGGTAGTGAGGGTTCCTTTTCCTCTTAGAATTTTATGCTTATTCTTTCTCCTTCTGGTTTAATTTTCGAATCTGGATGATTGTTGGTGTGATTCATGTTTTATGTACTGATGTGTGTATGAATCTTGTGTAAATTCTACATTTTTGTTGTGTTTTAGCATGAAACGGATTTGGAAATTATGGGGTTTTGAGGGTTAACAAAAATAGGTTTTAAATGGTAGAAAACTTTGATAAATTGATTGGATAATTAAGTAGAATGAAACCATTAATCGTAAACTGGTATTGATATTGTTTTGGGTCTGAAGTAGGAGCTTCAAAGTTCTCCAATTGGGGAAAATTGCACTGATGCGAAAAACTGATTTTCTACAACAGACTGGTCATACGCGTATGTAAGTGGCCAATACGCATATGGGGGACACTCCCAGGGAAAGTACGCGTAGCATACGCACCCCGTCCCCATGGCCGGCACGGCCCTCTACTAAAAAGCGTATGGGACGCGTATGGGAATTGGGCAGTACGCGTATGGAGTAGCTATTAGCGTACAGGTTATTCTCAAGAGGATTCTAAAGGAGAATGGCTTCTCTAGTCATACGCGTACGACATGTGGCAATACGCGTATGAGGCCTGGTATATGGGGCCCTACGCATAGCATACGCATGGCTATGGGTGAGGAAACAAGTCCATACGCGTATGGGCAGGGCTGTAGTGCAAATTTTCCGTTTTCGCAATTTCTATCACGATTTTGCGTGCGATGCAATTTCTCTTGATCCATAAGACTAAAATAATATAATTAGACGTAGGAGAAACGATAATGACAGTAATTATGGTAAAACATGGGACTTTATATGAATTTATTTATGAGCCGTGTTTGATGCTTATGTGCCAAGATTGTCGTTATGCGGACAGTCTTGGGCATCGGTGGTAATTACGAAGAGAATTACAGTGAGTATGTGGCTCACGGGTGATCATTGAGGATCGTGGGTTATGCATGAATGATAATTATATTATGCATAATTGTGTGTCATGCATTCATGTTGTGTCTGGTGGAGATGAGCCTAGGTGAGAATCCATGATGGGTGCCTAGTCTCATCCGGACTCCATGTGGGAGTCGAGTAGAGATAATTTGTAGTTCATAGAAACATATACGACTTATTTAGTGTATGGTCGAACCGTGATGGTCGTGTAATATTGAACGTAATTCTCACCCCTTTTTTGTTGTTGTGTATGTGCTCCTTAGGGAGTACAGATAATCAGGTACCTGAGTAGTACTTGGAGCATGTGTTGCTTTTGATCAAGTCCTAGGAGTTGCTCTGATACATAAAACGGGAAGGATGGGGATTTCGTTAATTTCTCTATGTTATTTGTTAATTTTTATTTGTTACGTATCTTGATTTGTTTAATGTTGTTGAACCACATATTTTATGGAGGTTTGATGTAATTGGAGCCTTAGTGCTGAACTATTTGAATTTTCCGTTGTTTAATCAATTTATTTATTTTTACAAGGAAATAAGATATGAAATGATTTTATACTTCATGAGAATATTTTTGTCGATATGGCATCCTACGTGGGTAACTCTGATTTTTTTCGCAAACTATTTTTGCATTTGTACTTATTAACGGGATGGGTAGAGTAGGGTATTACAATAAACTACGTACTCCCCTGGATAACCTTGTACCATATTGATTGGTTAGTAATCCCTCATTCTATATTCCTGGATCCAACCTTGGTTCATTTGTTCTTGTAGAGCTGTTTGTACAAAGTAGCATATTTAATCGTTTACCGAACAAACTCTGAATGCTGCATAATCATGTGGATCTACAAGACCCCACCTGCTACCTTTGCTGATACTTTGGTTGTTGTTGCTGATGTTGATGTTGTTGCTGATGTTGATGTTGTTGCTAATTTTGAGAGATTTGCGGCTGGCAGGCCGGAGCTGGCACTGAGTTGATAACAGGAGACACAGTTGCTACCTGTCGTTGTTGATATCTTCGTCTCGACTGGCTTTGTAACACAGTGCTGGCATCTTGTTCCTTTTTCTTTTGGAACCCACTTTCATGTTTCTTAGATGACTCTGCCTCTTTGGTCAACCGTCCCTCTCGGACTGTTTCCTCCAATCGCACTCCCATATTTACAATTTTAGTAAAGTCATTAGGCGCACGGAGCATACTTTTTAATAATTTCTTTTTCCCTCTGAGACATAGACCTGAGTTGATCTCTATCAGAAGCCATATCTAGGTTGTATTTGTACTGCTTTATGAAGGCTTCGCCAAGATTACTGAAAGTCTGGATCTTCACACTATCTAATCCCATGTATCATTTGAGTGCGGCACCAGTCAAGCTATCTTGAAAGTAATGGATCAGCATCTGATGATTATCCGTCTGCGTAGACATCTTTCGTGCATACATAACCAAGTGACTTTGAGGGCAAGAATTTCTCTTGTATTTTTCAAAGTCAAGCACTTTGAATTTGAGCGGTATTTTGACATTTGGAACCAAACATAGGTCAGATGCGTTCTTTCCAAACAAGTCTTGTCCTTGGAGAGCTTTAATCTCTTTCTGCATAATTAAGAACCGATTTTGGAATTCATCCCATCTTTCATCCACTCCCATAGTTTAACTTGGAGGAGCATGGAAGTTTAACTTGGATTAGTATGCACCACGGGAGGTGGTACTGACATGACTGTTGTTACTCTTGAAGCTTCAGGAACAAGAGGTTTGTAACCCTCCAATATAAATTTGAGAGGCATGCCCCCAAGGAAATTCAGGAGGCATGGAATACTGCGGAATGGAAACAGGTGTGACAGTGACGGGTGCAGAGACAATTTCCGAGATGACAGTCTTTTGAATCGGAGTTGACGACTGATTCTGAGCAGCCGACATTGCTTTTATCATGTTGTTGAGCCTTTCTATATTGTCCTTTAAAGTGGTGACCTCATCCCTAAGTTCTCTATTTTCCTGCTCAAGTCTGTCCATCTTCTTCTTACGACTGGCATGAGTATTATACGAATGAGACAGTTTGGCTTGCAAGTGAGAACATGTGAAAGTTTCTTGTAATGTAAAATGCTTTGAATGATGTATGATGTGCAAAATGCAATGATTTTGTTTACAAGGAACTTTAACAATTATGTTGTAAATATCATAAAAATGATAACACTTTGGATAACTGAAAAGATTTATTTTATTTAATGTACTTAAAGGATTACAACAATGAAAGTACAACTTTGAAAAGATATAAAACAAAGATGACAAATCCAAGCACATGGTTCCTAAGAAAATATTGTTGATGAAGATCCAGCCCCACGTTGTTGCTTCTTCTTCTGTCTCTTCAGTTGTGTATTTTCCATTGTAAGCTGGTCGACAATCTTCTTCCAAGCGCCTGAGGTATGAGGAATATGACCAGAGAAAAATAAATTCTCTTATTCTTCATGTCTCTCTACAGCATGCTGCTCCAAGATTTCTATCAAGTCGTCTTTTCTTTCAGTTGCCTTTTTAACTCTCTTCTCTCAGCCCTTGAAGTATGGAATTTATCTTCCCAGGTGTCTCTTTCCAGCTTCATCCTGGTTAAGAGTTGAAAGCTCCTATGGTTTGACAAAATTTTGGTAAAACCTAATGTCAAAGAAGATGCTGGAACCTGAAGATCAAAACTGAAGAAGACAAAGATGTCGAATAAGATGTCCTAGTAGTGGGACTCAACATCTTACTGATATAGCAGGTTTTATTAGTGTAACAAATCTAACCAAGATTTGTTGCGCTGGATCAAGGATCAAAGATAGAAAGCCCAACAGCAGAAGACTATATAAGGAGACTTAGACCTAGGGTTAAAAACAACCTTTGTAACTTTGTATCACTTGTAACTTTGTAACCTAAATACTTTGTAAAATAAGGGTTTAGGGTTTGAGAGTCGTTAGTTCTCTTAGGAGTTAAAAGTCTCCACTCTACAGTATAGGATGCAGGGTGGAAGACATAGGTACAAGGGGCACAACCATAAGCCTTTAGGTAATGGTTTGTGTATTGTTCTTGGACGAAGCTTTGAAGCAAGTCCAAGAGAACTTGTAGGTCAAGAAACCGTGACAGGTTCTGGAGATCAGCAGAAGACAGAGTCATCACAGGTGGTGATGAAGGATATGAGAAGGAGTCTCATATCAAAGGTTATAAACGAC
The DNA here is from genome assembly GCA_022829125.1 of Lathyrus tuberosus. Lineage (NCBI taxonomy): Eukaryota > Viridiplantae > Streptophyta > Magnoliopsida > Fabales > Fabaceae > Lathyrus > Lathyrus tuberosus. The sequence continues at coordinate 1,298,267 of JALAZF010000779.1, forward strand.
TAGAGTTTAGCCTTAGATAAAGATGTTCATTGAAGGTAGTGATTAGGATAAAGTTGTAAACCGTGAGTTTAGCTTTAGGGTAATACTACAAGATAGTGAAGTCTTCATCCTGGATTGGTATCCCCTAGATGTAGGTTTGTTAACACCGAACTGGGTCAACATATTCTGTTTACTTTACAATTCTACAATTTACAGTTTTATGTATGTGTGTTCTTGACTGAGATGTCCGAACATGTTGTCTTGACATCAGTTGGTGACTTTGTTGCACAACTTCAAAACAGCAGTTATGTATTTCCCTTGTTTATTATAAGTGTAGTAATCAATGTCTTAACATTGTGATGGGACATTAGAGTATCTGCATAACCAGAATTTCAATTAGTATCAGAGCGAGCATCCTGGTATGTTTCTAGATGAGATCCATGGAGTACTTTTTGGTGATTAAACAAGGAGAATTTATTGTCTTAAGGGTTCTGCAACAACAAACAGGAGGAGTGGTAGTTCTCTTGGATGGTGTCCTGAAAAATGTCTTGACATCTTATCTAGGGCAAGTTGAAGTTATTCTTTAGTGATTCCACTGTAGATGTTTCTGATTGAATGATTCCAGTAGTATGGGATACTGGAGTAATGATTGAAGGAAGATTGTAGTTGTCCTTATCTGGTTCTGTTCTTGTAGATGTCAACCGGTTTGAAGACACATAGCATTCCAAAGTTAGGAGCAAAGGGATGTTATTGTGATAGTTGAATCTTATGTGACTTGGTACATGGTTGAGTGGCGTCATCATGTATGCTGAAGTCAGATTGAATAGAAGGGGTAAGATGAATTATCAAACTCATTCTATAGGGGTTTGATGATTTCTTGTTGACTAAGTTGTTGAAGACACTTGATATGATGATCAAGTCCAATCAAGGCAATTCAGTCATGTTCTGGAGTCTGCTAGTTATTCTCCAGACTAGGAGGTCCTTTCTTGGAAGCATAGAGTGAAGACAGTGGAGGTGATTTATTTTCATCGTCCACAAAAGTGTGCAAGGAAGAACTCATACTTCTCAACCCTAAGGATGAGTTCACACAGTTGAGGTAATTAGGATTCGTTCAGAGAGAACCTTAAGAGCTTGAGTCAAGGGGGAATCCTTGATATCTCAACAACTTGCACAAAACAGAAGAAGACAACATGAAGAGGAATATCTTGGTGATATTCAGAAGATGCTGGAATCGGACAAGGGTTATTCTACAAGGATTAAAGATCAATTGCTTTGTGCAGATTTGATTATCCTTGTGATTCAAGATTGAGGATGTTGTATCAGATGTTCTAACATCTTTTCATCAGAGGTTTGGAGAATCATGGGAGGGGTTCTACATTCGCTCAGAAGTCTCTTAGGCTTTGACCTAGGATTATTGGCTTAGCATATTTTCCTGGAGAGTATTGAGACTTGTCCAGACGGTGATGCTGTTAAAGATGGAGATGGAAGACTATGAAGACATCATAATCTTGATGACTACTTGGATTGGTTTATTTCTGATCCAAGTACTTTAGGGCATTCCAGAATGCTCATCATGGAGTTCAGATAGGTGGCAATATCAGCAACTTTGTGAAGATGACTCTACTCAAGGAAAGGTGGCATCCTTGGTACATCTATGGGGGTTAGTTTCTAACTAGTCCTTCTGAAGATTCAGACAGTGGCAAGTTTGAAGTCTTTGGAGAAGCGCTGAAAGGTATTCAACAATGTGTTAGATTGTTTTGAATAACTGCAAAATCAACAGAATGGAGGTTTTCTACTCAAACTTGGTTGGTGAATCAAGTCTATGAGAGCATGGAATTCCTGTTCTGTTAAGGGAGGAAGTTCTTTCAAGTGGAAGAAGGAGGAGCTGAATTTAACAGCTAGATGTCGAATCAGAATGTTCTGACATCTAGTTCAACATCAGAATCTCAGTTGGTGAAGTGGCACATCAACTTAAGATAAGGGGATCTACAAGAATGAACAAAGGATGCTTCAAAAAGATCGTTCTCATGGCAGTTTGCAGGAGCTGTAGGAAGGAGAAGATGTTACATGTCCATGGCTTAGGGAGTCTAAGTTTGTTTGCTATTGAGTAAGTGGAACATGTGACTTGAAGATCAAGGTTTAGTGGTAGATCAGGATATCTTTGTGAGAGTTCTGATAAACGTGAAAAGGTCAAGTTGTGGCATTTGGCTTTTTCATATGAGGATTCATGAAGGAGGTGATCAAACTGTGGCAATTGGTTAATCTCATAAGTGGATTCGAAGAATCAAGATAATTAGAGTGTGGCATCTGGTTATTCTTGAGGATCGTGTTGGAACAAGTTACTCTTGGGCAGAAGGGTGATGAGTTGAAGACTCAAGGAGTTTATTCTTCTTGAAGGTGGATGAGAGTTTATTTCTCTCTTTCTGGAGTTCTTATTCAAGCTGGTGGCGCAGTGTTATTTGGAGTTCTTCAGTTCTTGGATTACTATGCTATAGTAAGTCCAGTTGGTGGAGCATATCAGGAATCATGGTGATGATGTCTTGGTGTGTGGAAGATGTTCTAACTTTGTGTTAGGACATTATCTGGGTTGGATATCCTTGGTGAAGGATGATTATGCTCTGGTTCTAAATCTTGATACCTACATTATACCTAAGAAGAGTCTACATAGTCATACGGGAGAATGATGAAGTAGAAGATCTGCCTTGGATGGAGAATGTAGAGAAGACTGAAGTAGATCAGGTATTGATTGCTTGGAAGTCTGAATGAAGATACTCATCAACTGATCAAGAGTAATCCATATTATCATACGGGAGAATGATAGCGAATGATTTCCTTTGAAGAGTTAAGTGACTATCTGATGGAGGGGCCTTGCTAAGGCCAGTTGAAAATCTTGTGGAGAGACTCTGTCCTTAATTAGCAAGTCATGTTTTTCTAAAGCATGTGTCCAGTATCTGACACTGATGGGAGAAATAAAATAAGAGGTATGGTATCTCTTTTGGGGAGTGTGCTACATTCCAGGCCAATTGAAATTTATCTCAAGCAGCTGGAGGTCTATACATGAAGACTCAGGTGGAGTTCAGAAGATGTGTAATTGGTTGCAGGAAGAGGGGGATCAATGGGACTTTGATCTTAATCCAACAGTTTGTTTGAAGGAGGATGGCGATTCTTATGTTCCTCACGGATAGCATGATGTGACTTCATGTGTGAGTGACTGCTATTTCTTATCAGAAGGGATAGTGGTGCCAAAATGAATGTGCTTCACTAGGTGGCTGGACAGGGAGTAAGCTCTTGAAGACATTGAAGATGCGTCTTATGTTTTCCATTCATTCATACGCAGGTGCTCAGGGGGAGCACAAATTATCTTAGATAGGGGGATTTGCCTCTTGATATAAGGAATTACTGCAGGGGTGCAGTCTACACCAAGCTTGTGGTGAGTGTTAAGTAGATTAGTTCCATCCAGGAGGGATGAAGATGTCAAGTGGTGATGTCTTGACATTGTATTGTTGCAAGTGGGGGAGACTTGGCAATACAGAATATATGATTCTTGATGGATGCTCAGGGAATCATTGATCAGTCTGAGAGAATTTATTTTTCTCTGCAGATTCCTATGAAGATACTCTGGATATGTTAAATCAGTAGAAAAGCCAGCAAAGAGAAGACATTGTCTGACATGATGTCAGGACATTGTCTTGGAACATGTCTGCATGTAACTGATTTTCCTTGGACGGTGCTCTTAAAAGAAGAAACAGTCAACAGTCTTGGTCGGTGAACATTTAGTGGAGTTATTAGCGCTTTGAATTGACCAGCGTTATGTTCGATGGGTCATTAATTTCAAAGGAAATTACTTGCTATAAATAGGATTGTTGTGACACTTCTTGGTCTCATAATTCTTTCTCTTCAAGTGAGTGTTCGATGGCATTTTTCAAGATTTTGGTGAGTTGCATCGGGATATGGAGCTGTCTTGGTCACTTTTGCCAAGTTTTGGCTAAAAAGGGGGAGAAGATGGTTTTCTGGTTACTGTGTTCATTCGTGCAGTGGCGGTGCAAGAATGTGGAAGAAAGATGTTCTGTCATCTTTTCATTCAAATTTCTATCTTATTGTGTCTTGTGACCAGAGTTACATAGATTGTGTACTCTGTGTTACAATGACGACAGCTATTTCTGTTAAAGCTCATTCTGGATTCTCGGTGGCACGTATATGAGTGAGGGGGAGCTCTTTTCATCATCCTCATCATGTACATCTACAGGAAACTAGGAATTTCAGGAGTCTGGGAAAGTAAGAAAGTGGTTCGGACTTTCTTTTTCTACCAAGGACTGTGAACTGAAGAGCTTCTTCTACAAAAGAGGTTTTAGCCAAAATTTGTCAAAAGGGGGAGATTGAAAGCTCCTATGGTTTGACAAAATTTTGGTAAAACCTAATGTCAAAGAAGATGTTGGAACCTGAAGATCAAAACTGTAGAAGACAAAGATGTTGAATAAGATGTCCTAGTAGTGGGACTCGACATCTTACTGATATAACAGGTTTTATTAGTGTAACAAATCTGACCAAGATTTGTTGCGCTGGATCAAGGATCAAAGATAGAAAGCCCAACAGCAGAAAACTATATAAGGAGACTTAGACCTAGGGTTAAAAACAACCTTTGTAACTTTGTATCACTTGTAACTTTGTAACCTAAATACTTTGTAAAATAAGGGTTTAGGGTTTGAGGGTCGTTGGATCTCTTAGGAGTTAGAAGTCTCCACTCTGCAGTATGGTATGCGGGGTGGAAGGCATAGGTATAAGGGGTACGACCAGAAGCCTTTAGGTAATGGTTTGTGTATTGTTCTTGGACGAAGCTTTGAAGCAAGTCCAAGATAACTTGTAGGTCAAGAAATCGTGACAGGTTCTGGAGATCAGCAGAAGACAGAGTCATCACAGGTGGTGATGAAGGATGTGAGAAGGAGTCTCATATCAAAGGTTATAAACGACTAGAGTTTAGCCTTAGACAAAGATGTTCATTGAAGGTAGTGATTAGGATAAAGTTGTAAACCGTGAGTTTAGCTTTAGGGTAATACTACAAGATAGTGAAGTATTCATCCTGGATTGGTATCCCCCAGATGTAGGTTTGTTAACATCGAACTGGGTCAACATATTCTGTGTACTTTACAATTCTGTAATTTACAGTTTTCTGTATGTGTTTTCTTGACTGAGATGTCCCAACATGTTGTCTTAACATCTGTTGGTGACTTTGTTGCATAACTTCAAAACAGCAGCTGTGTTTTTCCCTTGTTTATTATAAGTGGGGTAATCAATGTCTTAACATTCTGATGGGACATTAGAGTATCTGCATAACCATAATTTCAAGATTTATCGATATTATTCCTTATTCTCAATAGGGATGATAGAGGATAAATCAATGAAAGACTATGAAGGTCTCTCAAGAGGATAAGGCATCTTGAGTTCACAAGCTCTGGCATTGACCCACTGAGTGTATGGCTTAAAAGCAACAGAATTTTTATTTTCCAACTGATCTTTGCTCTTTTTATGAATGGTGCGCCAAACCTTTATAACTGTTTTTTTTTTATTTTGATTTCAACCCTCATTAAGGTAGAAGAAACCCGACACTAAGAGACTACTTGGTCTGTCTTTCATGGGGTACCTAAACTGACGTCTTGCAAGAGCGGGGTTGTAGTTAACCCCTCCATGTATACCAAGAAGGGGTACATTGGGGAATTCTCCACAACTGTCAATGATAACTCCTTTGTCATAAGCTAGTTCATACCAATTCAAATTAGTATGAGTGAGAGACATAAGCCTCTGAGACCATCTGAATTTTTTAGGATTTTCAGCAAAGAGTCTGGTTCTTGGTAGGCATGACTTGAACCATCTGTACAATAAAGGTGCACAACACATGATTGTTCCACCACCCTAGATGGCATTAAGATCAAAATAGTGGTTGATTTTTGGAAATAGTTCAAGACCATAGATGAGTAGGGCAAAGATAGCTTCAAAGGCACTCATACTATTGGCTTTAACCAAATTTGTAGCTATCTCTATCAGGAATTTGGAAGTTAACCCTTTGACTCCTCCTTTGGAAGTGAAGTTTTCTTTCACATCTAAAGTCTCCAAATGAAGGGCCTTTACAATAACGGAGTACTTCGGAATTTCTTCTGAGCCATTGAAAGGAATCTTGTTTAATACTGGCAAACCAATCCAATATGAATACTCCTCTAAATTGGGTGTAAGTTGATAATCTGGAAATGTGAAACAGTGGTAAAGAGGATCATAGAATTGTACAATGGTGTCAAGAATTCCTTCTTCAACATTGGTCTTTAGAATACCTAAGAGCCCTTCATAACTTCTTTTGAAATCCTCTGGACAAGAGATCAGATGACCTAAATTTCTCAACTCTGTTGTATCAGGATCCTTGGAGTTGTACTTCTTGGTGTTTCTTTTCCCAAAATCCATGTTTAAAACCTATGATATTTGCCATAGATGTTTTAAGTTCCTTGAAAATATTTGGTTAAAATGATGTGTGAATGAATGTATGAATGTATGGATGCACACACATACAAAGTAACAAACATGGGTTCAGGGGTTAAACGTCACGAGCATGGAGTCATGGGTCTAACTAAACCAAGAGAATATGTACTATGGGTTTATTGTACCTGTAGAACATGTTCTAACATGGTTCCCAGAGTCATAGGTCCATATTTCGAATATTATTGGCTTGCATGACTACTCATGCAGGCTAATAATATTCTCAAGAGAAACTCGTATGAGTGTAGTATCGTATGAAAATTACCTCAGGTCTACACCTGGATAATCACTGCCCTACATCCTAAAAAGGTCAAGTGGGGTAAAGGGATACTAAAGGTCCTTAGCTTCTTAGGGTCCCAGGTCGGGAAAAGTAGTGGCATTACGACTACTCGCAGTGGCATCAGTAATTCTAAAGGGGTCTCCACTAAGTGTGATTATATCATATGTCACTCATGCGTAGGATTACTCCAGACATCTAACTCTTGATTATATCAATGTCCTATCTTATTTATGTACACTCTAATTTGGGTTAGGATTTGTCTCACTCATAGAGATCAACCAAAAAACCTAAACAAACATAATGAATACAACAGTAAACAAATGATATCAATAGTAAAAATCACAAATATATACAAGATAGTCTTAACCCTTTTAGGGGGGATGAAATCCCTATTTCCCTAGTGGAGTCGCCATTTTTCTATAGCGCGTGATTTTTTGAGGTCGCCCTTACATGTGAACTTTTAATTTATCCCAAAGGAAGGAAGGGGAAAATATCTAAATAAACCTGTGAGTGTGCAGTGTAAAATAATGCAATAAGAGATCGGGAATCGGGGTTGGTTATACTAAGGGAAGGTACTACCACCCTAAGTATATATAGTATCCTATAGGAACCTCTTGTGTATATTTGTGTTACTATTGCTTGAGTTATCTGCTGTGTATTGGGGATTTGTTGACTGTTTTGAGTTAGTGATAAGAGTGGGAAATGTTTTGTCGTTTTTGTAGAGTATGTTGAAATAAACTGAGACAAAGGTGTAGGAACCTAAAGGTTTTACATATTATTGTGCTCGCTAAGATCTCGCAATCTTATGCCTACATATTCTCAAAAGGAAGTTGAGAAATCAGAGCATTCGTAGTTCCACCTACTAATGGGTGGAATTGGGTTTGTTGGGTTTTAGATAAGAGACAAGTTGTTATCTTAAGGGAGATATCTCAGCTATTCACCACAAACATTTTGAGAAAGAAGATAATAAGGGAAGAAGCTTTAAACTTGGATGTAGAAAATCCAGAGTAATGCCACATCTTCCTTTAACTGAGTCTTTGCATATTAAGAGAAGAACCTTGACTTGGATATAGAATCAACAAGTCTGCCACTTACATCACTTAAATGAAAGAAGTGTTTTTTTACCATAATAAGAGAATGACTCCAGCTTGGAATTTGAATCAACAAGTGTGCCACTTACATCACTTAAATGCAAAAAAGTTTGAAATGTTTGATTTATGTAGTGGGGAATAGAAGAGACATCTCTTCTATAAAGACGATTTATGTCTCATCTCTGGGGGAAAAGTTTTGAATTTGAAGCCAAAGGTTGGCTAGAGTTTGACTTGAAGTTTGAGGTTTGAAGCCACAAGGGGCTATAGTTTTGACTTGAATGAAGTTGAAAACTTCAAGGGGAATCCTAAGGTTTTATTGAAGTTGAGAACCTCAGAGAGGATCCTAGGGTTTTAAATAAGTTACAGTTTGAAGAGGGTCCTAAAGTTTGAATTGAGTCTAAACTTAAGGATGAGTATTGAAATGCAACAGTTATATGAATGCAAATGTTATTAACATAAATGTTAAGAGAAACTTAACAAGACAAAATTGATTAAGCTTTTAAACAAATGTAGTCATCGAGGGTGACATGAACATGATTTTGATCAAGAATGGTATATCAACATGTTAATGAGCATCATACAAGTAGATATGTTCATCATGGTGAGAGTTTATGAAGGATATACTTGAATATGTGAGCAAAGATTTAATCAATTAAAGCAATCACAAAGAAGTTCAAGTAGACCATATATTCAAGATGAAACAAAGATCAGATGAATATAACAAAGGATAAACAAAACCCGAATGGAAATTTATGGAGATGAGCACATGAACAAGACATTCAAACATGGTTAAATCAAGGGATTTGGGGAATCCAAACTCAAGTGGAAGCCCTAGTCATGTATCAAGATGTTTTTCAAAGAATTAGTTGAACAAAACCCTAAGGTTTTAACAAAACAAAATTTAATCGAGTTATTCTTCAAAAGAAAAAAACACACCTAATCATGGTATGTATAAGTCAAGACAACATGTTATGTACATCAACAAGACTTAAACAAAGCATATTATGACCATACAAACACATATGTACAATTAGGTCAAAGAAATGATCAAAAGGAATCATGAAAAGGCATGAAAAATACTTAAAAAGTACTAGTTTTCAACCTAATAAAAATGTAAAAAATAAATATTATTTTTGGGATTTTTGGATGGATTCTCAAAATATACAAGATAAATGAGAAGTTTACAAAAACTTGGTTCAAAAAAATTAATTTTGCTTATTGAAATAATTGAAGGAAGTTGTGAAGAAAAGCATGAAAAATAGTGGTAAAAAATTAAGGAATGCTCCCACCAAGGGTTGAACTCACGCCCTCAAGGTCATGGGCTTAAAACCTTAGCCACTGGACCAGGTGCTTGCGAGGTGATGAATAACGCGTGTGTTAAATAATATATGAAGTTTCAAGTTAAAAATGGTTAAAAAAATAAAAGCAAAAGGTCTGGGGAGAGGGGGATTCGAACCCTAGACCTTGCACACACAAACCCTAAAAACGCACGCTCTAACCACTGGGGTGGTGATACATCCATTTATTAAATTGCAATGAAATAATAATACACTAAAAATGCATTTTATTTTGAAAAAATGGTGCCACGGCCATTATCATCTTCAGCTTCGTGTTCGTCATCATCTTCAACATCCTCAAATGCTAACTCTCTTAATACGCAATGAAATGACATGATGTAAACACCAATGTTGTTGGAAATTTAACAAGGAATTGAATGGTATCAACCAATTTCATTTATACTCAGTGTATCAAAAGAAATCAATCTGAAACTCTTATGAACCCTAAATGCAAATTTTGATATGAAATCTCATATGATGGAGATACATAGCAATTGATATAGGGGAAATGATCCTTACATTACCAAAAACATGTTGGTAACTCAAATAATCACATATGATGCATGAATTATGGAGTTTAGATTTTGAAAACTTACCTTGCAAGTGAAGAATCAAATTCCTTGATAGAGGTGTTCCAGAGGCAATCTCTTAATGCTAGCAGCTTCCTTGACCTCCAAGGAGTCTGTTGCAATGCTTAAATTGACTTGAAACCTTCTGAAACTCCCTGGCCAACTTAATCTGCAGCTTGGTGCAAGTGGGATATCGAGGATGTGATTCTAGTGTTACAGAAGCAAGGTGATGATTTGGATCACTTCTAAATGATGTATATGAAGTGTTTGGATGCTTGGTTTGAATGGAAATTGCTTAGACTTGAGAATTCATGTTTTCACTTCTTTGAAATTTTGAATTTTGGAAGGAGGGGAAATTGGAGAAAACTAGCTTCTTGCTATGTTTTGGTGTGATTTAAATGATGAAAATTGATCTCTATTTATAGAGGAATAATTCATACTTGGAGGAAAAGTTTTTTATTAGGGTACATGCTATTATCCAATGGATGATGTCATGTACCTATTACTTGAGTGCTAAGGTACACATAGCCTATTTCTCACATGGCTTAAATTCTGATCTTTTGAGCTTGGTTCTATCATATTGCATATTGATCCTTGGTGTTTTGATCAATTCTTGACAGATTGGAGTGGTTTTTTTCCAATTCACTATTTCACTTTAATGCTAGAGGACAAAACTTAAGTTCATAGCTTTTGAATGATATTTATCACATGCCAAGGGATATAACTTTGAAAATTATGTTGTGATCTTGCAGAGCACATGGTGAATGATGATTTTATTGTTGATATTGTGAAGAAATGAAGCTAGCAAGGTCATCCAAATCGTGTACCAACAAATCTGCCTTTGAGAATTCAGTTGCAACAAGGCCTATTGTGAAATACATAACTTCTTGCTCAAGTAAGGTAAATGAATGTTCTTGGACATTTTAGATAACTAAGATAACATACTTCAAGTTTGATGTTCAAAGTTTGTCTTGAATCAATATGGATCATGAAGAAAAATGGACTTAAAGTTGGCACCAACACAAGGCAGATTTGTGTGAAAATTTCTCTAAGTGTCCAAGTTCAAAAAGTGATGAATCTCCAATTTCATGGCTTCATATCTCTCAATCTATGCATTTTTTGGGAAATCATCCTCAAAGACAAAGTTGTATTATGTAATAAGCTCTTCAATTTGGTCTTTGGAACAAAGAAAATGGTTACTTGAATTGGAAGTTATGGCCTTGACAAGTTGGACAAAAATCATAAACTTTCATAACTTAGAAAATTTTCAGTTTCTCCATTGTTGCCCTTTTGCAAGTAACCTCACTTTTCTTGATTTCTCTTGATCAATCATGATTCAAATCACACATTATCATCATTATTGACTTTAGGAACCCATGTTTGACCAAACAAAGTCAAAAGTCAAACTTGACTTTGATCAGTGGTTGACTTTTCATTAAATGAACTTAAACTTTGTGATCTTCAATGAAATCAAACCCTTGGGCTAATTGAACACTATGGATGGACTCCAAAGGTTTTTTTTTAGTGTCTTGAATTATGTCTCAAGGCTTGAGATCATGTCCTGGTCAAAACTCAAAGGTGTAGTTGACTTTTTATTAGAAACCCTAATTTGTGGACAAGATGAATTTGAATTCTTGCATTGCTTATGAATCAAGCTCCTTGGATTAATCCAATCATATGAATGGACTAATATGATGAATTTGAGATCCTTGAAAACATGTCTTGAAGCATAGAATCATCCTCATATGAAAAAGTCAATTATAAGCCTGATTGGATCAAAAACCCTAATTTTAGTGCATTGCGGATCTTGAGGCTTGATGAGCTTGTCATGATGCAATCTTGCAATTGATTATTGCTGAAGGGAAACTCTTGATCTTCATGGATGAATAAGGGACTTGAAATGTAGAACATGCTGCCCACCCTTTGATAATTCATCTGCTTGAGTCCTTGGGGGACCACCCAACTTGTAAAGCAAGCAAACACACATATCTTGTATTTGAAATGGGTTAGTGATGCATAAAGACACACACACACATATGTAATAATGAATGTTATGCAAATGATGTAAATGAGGTGGCATCTTAGGGGTTAAAAATTAAGGTATGACACTAATCTCATGTAGCTAAATTAAAAGAAATAAGGATGCTTTTAGCTTTCTCATGCCTTTTAAATTTCAAAATCATTCAAATGGATGTAAATAGTGTGTTATTGAATGGTTACATATAAGAGGAAATGCATGTTGATCAACCTCCAAATTTATAAACCATTTTTTTTCTAATCTTGTGTTCAAACTGAAAAAAGGCTTTCTACGGTCTGAAATAAGCCCCTTGAGCTTGGTATGATCGTCTGAGCAAGTTTCTTCTTGAAAGCATGTTCTAAAGAGAGAAGGTTGATACAAATATTTTCATAAAAAAATATGAGCATGAAATTTTACTTGTGCAAGTATCTTTTATACTACTAACGAATCCTTCTGCAAGGATTTTTATGATATAATGCATAATGATTTTAAAATGTCATTGATAGGGGGCTTGGGTAATTTCTTGACTTACAAACTTATAAATAAAAGGAACACACCTTCATCAATCAAGATAAATATCCTAAAGAGCTACTAAAGAGATTCAGTATGGATAAAGAAAAACCAAAGTCAACTCCAATGAGTACTTCATGCAGTCAAGATAAATACGAGAAAGGAAAAGTAGTTGAAGAAAGCATGTATCAGGGTATGATCGCTTCTCTTCTTTACCTTATTCATTTGGTCCTAATATCATGTTTTATGTTTGTCTTTGTGAGTGGTCAACCACATTATGAGATATTTCACTAGCACAACAATTATGGGTTTATAGTACCCCAAAGGGACAAATTGTGTTTTAGTTGGATACCCTAATTTCAATTACGCTGGTTTTAAATTGGATTTGAAAAGTACCAACGATACGCGCCACTTACTTGGTAACTTGCTTGTTTCCTAACATAGCAATAAACAAGCAACTGTCACGTTATACATAGTTGAAGCAAAATATGTTGTTGTGGGTAGTTCTTGTGCTTAAATTATCTAGATCAAACATCAACTAAGTGATTACATAGATTATCTCATAGTTTTTGTGCTAAAATGTAGCAACACTAGTGGCATAAATCTCATTAAAAAAATCGGTGCTTCACTCCCGGACTAAACACATTGAGATTAAACACCACTTTATTAGGTATCATGTCAAAACAGGTGATTGTGTAATTGATTTTGTGTCTTCATCTAATCAATTGGAATATTTTTTTACAAAACCTCTTCCTAAATACAACTTTTTTTGTAAGAACCGAGTTATGATTTTAAATCAATCATGCATGTATTAATCTGCTAAGTGTTTCTTCCCCTTCATGTTCTTACCTTTTTCAAAATGATCTATGTGTATTTCTTTTTCCTCCTTTTTGATAATGGCAAAAGGGAGAAGTATACTCTCATAAGAGTAGAATATACTTTTTTATGTATGAGGGGGTATTAACCACTCCAATGTTTCTATCTATCTCTTTTTCGTTTTTACCACCTCCTTGAAAGATGTACTATCATCATTAAAAAAAAAGAGAATATGGATGCATGTGTTGTGTGTGTATAACTGTCATTTGATTTTGATGATGACAATTGTCAAGCAGTTTAAAAGATGACGACTCCATAATTCAAACTATGTTTGGTGTTAATGATTCAAAAAAAATTTGGTGACAACTGTCAAATGGGTAGTTGATTGCATCTATTACGTGGTTTCTGATGATGACATCCAAACAAGATACCAACAACCTCATCAATCAAAGATATCATGTTCTAGTTGAAAGTGCTAGACATGGTTTAATAAAGAAAAGGACTTGGAGACTTGAAGCTACAATCTTTAAAGCTTGAAGACTTAAAGTTGTGAAAGTGTGAAAGCTTGTTGTATCATGCGCTTAGGTTTTTTCATAGTCTGGGTCGATTTATTATAAAATGAACAAGAGTAAGTATTGAGGTACTAAGAAAGTGCACACACAATATTCTTTTCAAACTTCTTTTCTTTTTTAATAAAATCTCTTAAAACCATTTTGAGCACGTGCTTAATTGATTAGAAGCTTGGTTAATCAATTAGGAAGATATTTTATACTAGATAACCGATTAAGGGCTACCTGTAATGGATTAAACATATTTGTAACACCTCTTAAGTGATTAAATAAGTTGTTAATCGATTAGGTGACCTTGAAACTTAAACTTTCCTAATTTGGGTTGATTAATCGATTATCACACAGGGTTAATTCATTAAATCATTAAAAAGGTCCATGGATCATTTTCTTTTTTGACTAATTTTTTTCAATATAAAGGAGGTTTCTTCTTATTTTATTTCACACCAATTTTCTGAATAGAAACCTTTCTATCGTTCTTTCTAATTTTTTTCATTCTCAAAATGTTTTTTAATTAGAGTTGTCTTAGTGTTAAGATAATGAAAAGTTTCATTTAAGAGTTATGTTGCATGAGTGATGTATTGTAATTGTTTTATTCAAGAGCGCAGTTCTCTTGTGTGAATTCTTTGTAACTAACTTGAATGTTGAAAACTAAACCAAAAAAAAATTGGATGAATGTTACTGTACTAAACCTAGATAAAACCTTTGGTCAGTTTCTAGAAGGTTTTTGGGCTTATGCCGACAAAAGTTCAAAATTTTGTTGAAGTCTATTTGAACTGATTCTATAAAAGCTCTCAAGGTTGTTTTTAATGAAAAATTTAATGGAAAACTTATGGGATTTAGAGTATGTCAAATAATTTAGAACAAACCATGATAATTTTTGGTATGATCTTTATATCCTTATCTCATTTATTTTCAAGTTGTTTTTGTGAAGATTTAAGAAGAACCAAAATGATTTTGCGGACTTATATCATATTAAAAATCTTGAAGTTCATACTAAATTAAGTGAATATCATAACTAGTTTGTTACAAGCTTATTGGATTGTATCTTGTACATTATAAAAATAGATTAACTAAATAACTGAAATGGACATGTAATCATTTTTTAAATAAAATTTCATTTTCTCTAGCTACTTCATGGCTTAATAGTTGTCATAATATTTGACAGTACAAAATTATTATTAAAAGTGTTGGGAAAGTGATTTTTTTCAACTAGGAAATATTGAACATTGCGAAACTTTCTTTATAGAGCGACATTTTTATGAGAGACATATCATATACTCATTCAAAATTTTAAGAAGATAGGTGTATGATTTCTCCTATTTATAAATATTCAAGTCTCCATATATCTAGTCAATGTAAAACGATTACACATATTATCCATATTTGTTATACTTAATACACTCTCTCAAGTGACCAATATGAGAGTATTACACATATTACTCACACTTGTTATACCTAACAAAAATAGGTTGAAAAGAAATTTCTTGAGTTAGCCTAGAAGAAAAGGAGTGTGTTTTTGAAAATGGTAATATTGATGCTGAATGTTTTACAAGTTTTCTTATTTTTCTCATAAACCTAACTCTGAAGTTCTCTTCTTCTTTCTATGTCATAGATAAAAAAAAAAAAATATCTGACCAGTCATGTCTAATTATTTGTTCAAGAGCTTATCTTTTTCATTCCATCATATTAAATTCATATCAATTAATTAAATATATAAATAGTTATATAATTAAAATTTTAATAGTCTTATTATGTGATCACTTATAAATTAAGTCTCCTAATTAATAAATAATTAATATAGTCATATAATAATATTAAAATATAATAATAAATTAAATATTCAATAAAATATACTATCAATTTCTTTTAAATAAATAAAAAAATATATAATTTAAATATTTAAGTTTCAAAATTGCTTTAAAAAATAGATCAATCCAATTGTATGTACCTTATGATTTTCACAAGATTCACGCCTAAAGTAATTAAGGTTTCAATGAGATCAACCAATTGTATATACCATATAATTATCAAAAGATTCATGCCTTAATTAATGGTTCAATTACTCATAGTGAAAGTGCCAAAAAGCCCCTTCTACAACCGCGTTAAACAGAATATTATGTGGTAGTAGTGAGCTTGAACGAATGAAAACGTTTGGCAAAGTCTTTGCTCTTACTATATCTCAAGCATCTTCTTATTAGAATAACTTTATTTTAGATACTTGTCATTGTCTCTTTAAAAGAAAACTTTATTTAGATATAGTACTTTCCGACTTTAGTATAACTTATTCATTTAATGATTTTAGTTGTTAGGAAAGGTTATATCTACCATCTTGTTTGATATCAAATATGTGTGGCTATTGTCTTTAATTTGTCCACTTGATTTGTCCACCATCTACTTGAAAAGTAGAAAGCACGGCGTATGATATTGACTTGAGGTATGTGATGTTATTATTGGGTTTCATATTTATTCCTCTTTGAATAGGTATATGACGTCGGTTGAAGTATGAGGAGGAATATCAATATTGAGTTAAAAGCATCCCAAACTAGTGAGAGAGACATTACGTATATAAATAGTTTTAGTCTATATTATTATTTGTAACAATTCATTCAATAAACTCACATGTCTTCATACCCCCAATAATGTCCACGTGATATCCTCTTACAAATAAGGCTATATTTGTAAAGGATGGATTTAACAACTCTAAAATTTTTTATCTATATTTTTTTGTTTTATCACTTTTTGATCAATATATTGTCATCATAAAAAAAAAAGTAAAAGAATGTAATTTTATGTATTGTGCAGAGGTAATATTTTTAAATGGTTTTGATTATGTCAACTAAATAGCAAAGAATATATCTATGATTTCATCGGTAAAAAGACAAACACAAGATAACATGTCTAAAATTTCAGTTGAAAGTGTTAACAAAGTTTAATTAAGAAAAAAGAATTCGAAGCTGTGAAGATATGAACTTAAAATTATGAAGTTGTGAAAACTTGTCTAATCTATTGCTTAGCGTTTTTATCTTATTTTTTATCAGATAATTTCAAATGGAGCAAGAGTACACCTTAATGTATTAAGGCAATGTACACACACCCACACACGAAGTAATTCAAACATCTCATTTTTTAATAAAACTTCTAAAAATTAATTCGAACAACAGCTAAAATGACAAAGAAACTTGTTTAATTAATTTGGATGGCAAAATACATTAGTTACTCAGTTTAGCATTTCTTCTAATTAATTAAAGCAATGTGTAATGGCTCCTAATTAGTTAAGGAGGCTTTTAATTGATTAAGTAAAGTTGAAATTCAAAATTTCCTTTTTTTTATGCTTAAGCTTATTGATTATGACATGTTTTTAATCAATTAAAAGGTTAAAAATCCAATGAGTTGTTGCTCTTTTAGCCAAAAAAAAATTTCTATATAAAAGATGTATTTCCTTACTTCTCAACACACCTATTTTTTTGAATAAAAATCCTCTCATATCTTTCTACTATTATATTCTTTTATAAAATTCTTTTTTCACTAAAGTTGTCTTAGTGCTGAGAGAGTGAAAAGTTTCATTTGAGCATTATGTTGGTGTTGTGTTGTAATTATTCATTCAAGAGGGTAGTTCTCTTGTGATTTTTTTGTAAAAGATATGTAGGTCGCAAGCTAAACCTGTAAAAAAAATCGTTTAAGGTTATTGAGTTGAATTTGTGTAAAAACAAGCGTTTTGTTTAAGGTTATTATGGTTGATCGTGTGCAAAAGCTCAAGGTTATTTTGTGAAAGGCCATTGGATTGATCCTGTGCAAAAGTTCAAATTGTTTGTGAGAGGTTGTTGGGATAAACATGAGAAAAAGCTCAAATATTTTTACTTGAAATCTTAAGAGAAAACTTCTGGGAACTAGAGTAGATCACATGATTTTAGATTGAACTAAAATACTCTCTGGTGTGATCTTTCTATACTCATCCTCTTATTTTTATCATTTATCGTATTCAACTACTTATATATTCGTCTCTCCTGATTTTTATTATTTCTCTACTTAGTCTATGTTTATTTCTCTCTTCTTAAATAAACTATTTTCAAACTAAAGCATTTTTATAAATCTGTTTTCGAAATCCAAATATCACAATTTAATCACTCCCCTTTTGAGTTTGCATTCGCTTGTTCAACAATATCAGGGTTCTAGTCAGCTAGAAGCAATTGTGGTTCAACTTGATTGTCGTGGATAATAATCCACCCTACATCGTAAAAATATCACAAAAGTAGCTAAAATATTCCAAAATAATGTTGAATTTTCCTACACTTAATTAAGTATGGATTAAAACACTAACCTTTCATCCTTTTCCTATATCTGAAGCTGATAAACTTCTTTTTTGAAATTTTCGTGACTGTAACCGGTTGAGAGTTTTGGTTAACCGGTTACAGCTGCTGTCTTTTTTAGAAATGTTGATTTTTCGTTTCCAACTGTTTTTATCGTAACTTTAGTTTCGTAAGATCAAATGAGGTGTCGTTTCAAGTGTTAGAGAGCTAACACATTGAGCTAAATTATGGTAGTTCCTTTTGAGATGAATTAACATGTTTTATTGATGTGTAGATGCATATTCAGTGTGTGGATAAATGTTGTGAATTGTATGCATAATTGTGTGAATTATTGTACATGTTTAATGATGAATAAATGTTAAGATGGTTTAACATAACTGAGTGTTGTGTGTGGATATGTATTTAATGTGATGTTGTTGTTGTGAAATGAATGTTTAATTACGTGATTTGTTGTACATACTTGATGACAATTGAAGAGATGAGTAGTTCAGGTAAGAACTAACGATGATGCATTGAATGCATGATCGTTTACAGTCAGAGTGTGGTTATTTTCATTGCTATGTTATTGTTGTTGTATGATTGTTTACAGTCAGAGTGGGGTTGTATTCATTGTTATTTTGTTGTCATTGCATTATTTTATGCCATGCATTATATGTTGTCGTTGTTGTGAAAGAGGCAGGTCACAAGTTCAGAGTGGGGACTAGTGACTTGTCCCAAATTCGGAGTGGGGCTTGGAGCTCAGAGAGGGGGCTCGGAGTTCAGATAGGGGACCCAGTTCATGTGAAAAACCAAATGTTGATTTGGTACCGCATGCATATAGAGTTGAGTTGTGTGTTTGATTTAGAGTGGGGACCGTGACGAGCATGAGTTGAGTCATTGTTGAATTGAATTACATAATGTTTGTGCAAAGGAGATGTTTGAGTGTTGTTGAATATTATTGTATGGAATTGCGTGATTTTGAACGTGATGAATAACATTGTGATTGATGATTGACCGTGATGTGGGCAAATAGGAATATGTGTTATCGTGGTGCACGTTTAGTATGTCTATGATGTGTGATGTGTGAATCTACCCTGATTGTTTTATGCACCAGTTATTATTTGAATGTATTCTCACCCCATTTTTTGTTGTTGTGTCTATGTTCCTCAGGTGTACAAACAATTAGGTACCTGAGTTGGAGCTTAATGTTGAGGATGGTGTTGTGCCTCTTTATTTGCTTGTCGATCAAGTCTTATAGTTGGATTTGCTCTGATATGTAACACGAGGGGAACGAGCTGTTATTTTATTTGTTTTCTTATGTTGCATATATTTCCTTTGTTTTGGATAATGAACCACTTTTTCAAACTAATAATGTTGTTGAGGCTTTTAATGCCAAGTATTTTACAATTTCCGCTGCTTATCAAATAATTTAATTTTCAATTATGTGGTTCATATATGTTCTGTTGATGCTTGAGTAACATCCTACTTGAAGAATTTTTGTGTTATTACATGTTTTATTTAATTATTTATCGAGTCGAGAAAATAACGCGCTTTGTTCTCATATAGTAGGGTGGTTATAAAAACTTGCTAATCTTTAGGCGTGGAATGTGGGGATCCGTTTGATAGATCTTGGATTTGAATCACCTGCACTCTATACCAGGATAACATACCTGCTCTGTGAGTGATATGTTGGATCATTGTGTCCTCTAAGTCGTAGCTATTAGGCCTTATGACCAGTCCAGAACAAGACTAAAAACTTAACAACAAGAAACAAAATATAAACGAGTAAACTTTAGGAGGCAAATGCAACTTCAATATGCTCTTTTATCCCTCTCATTGATGGCGTATACTATGAGAATTAATTTCCATAACACCTAGTTTCTTATTTTAGTTTCTACCTAATTTCTTATTTCTCACATAGTCCATAATTTATTATTTCTTTTCTATTTTAATTAAATTATTGTCAAAATTAAAACAACATATTCATTCTTATATGTTGTTAAATATATTTTTTCTTTTTTAATTAATTAATTATTTCTTTTATATTTCTTTTCTATTTTAATTAAATATATTTTGAGTTATACTCACATAGTCAATAATTTATTATCTCTTTTATATTTCTTTTATATTTTAATTAATTAATTATTTCTTTTCTAGTATAACTGCTAAGGTCAAAATTTGGATCGCGGTGCTAAGACCATCCAAAGCTCTGTCGATATCAATGTACATGCCATATATTACATTGTCTCTCAATATATGATCCTGGAACACGCAAGATTGGGAGCTTAAAGCCACAAATGCGTATGAGGAAACCTATATTGCTTAGTACAAACTCAAACCCCCAAATATAATAGGTTAAGAAATCACCATCCATAGACGGTACCCGAAGAAATGACCAATACCAACGTCTTCAACCAACCTTTGTAACTCTTTATCAAACAAAATAGTTTCGTTCTCCATATGATTAGTTTGACACGTTCTTAGTCCAAAAAAGAGTTTGGCGATACCCATACAAGATTGAAGTAGAAGAAGCTCACTTTGAGGATCCATGAGTTGTAGTAGAAGATGCACTAACTCAACAGCCTTGACCGCTTTCTTTATGGACAACCCCTCGATAAAGACTTCATCTCAACTAATATGCCCTCCAAGAAACTCCATCCACGGTATGATTCTCTCAATGTCTAAAGGATACAATTTCCCATGAAGTTTACTACTATCACATGAAGGCCAAAAGATCATAGTTTTATGAATATTCAATTCGAGACCTAATATTGGACCAGTCTCATGAATGATATCAAGGGCTTTATCCACCTCCTTTGAACCCCCTATGATGATCTATCAATCAAGATACTGTCATACCCCAAATTTTGACCACTAAGATTTCCCATCATTGTGCAAATCATCAGCACAATATGGGTAATCCATCATGCCTCATTAGTCTCCCCAAAGATGGGTGAGCATCCACTACAATCAAGCTTAGGGTTTCAAGCCTTCTCGGAGCTCTTAGACAAAGGATCAATCAAGGAATGACATGATCTTCAACTTGTCTAACCTCTCAAACATCCACAAGGGATCAAGAAGACTCCCACATCAAGGATTAAGCACAAGGCTGCAACCTTCTAAATAGATCAAGCCTCAAGATCGCTAGTGTCACCAATTTAGGGTTTTGGTCGACCAGGGCCTCCAGATGGAAATTTTCCCCTGGGCATGAGCCAATTCTTCAAAGCATAACTTGAATTACTCCATGGGACCTCATAGACCCCATAATCAAGTCAATTTAGCCTCAAGGGATGCATTCACTAGAAATCAGGAATTAGGGTTTCTTGACCTAATTCACCCCTAAGTTGACTTTTGGGATAAATCATTAGCCAAGACCTCAAGAGATGATTTGAGGGTCCCTAACACACCACATTGATCCATTTGCAACAATGGATTGGTCAAAGAAGCTTGAGCAACAAGTTTCAATTTCATCAGAACCACAATTAGGGTTTCGCGAGAAAAGTCAACTGTGCCTTTGACTTTTGACCAGGACAGGCTCCCAAACCCTAGGACATGATTCAATACACCCTATAACACCTATGAAATCAATCCATCAAGTTTTATTTAGGTAAAGTGTAACACCCCCTTTCTATACCCCCAAATAATCAAATAATCATTTAGGCACATATTAAAAATTTCGTCAGAGTATAATTATAACATGGCATAGAAGGGGCATGTCACATCATACACAATTTTACAACATACAACACCTGCTCAAAACATTGATATGCAACAGTGGGGTAACTTTGCAACAGAGGAACTTTGTCCTTACACCCACATTTCAATATTTAGAATAAAAGCGGAAAATCTAAACATTGAACCACATTCAAACATATATACAGGGATATATACTTCACCAAGTATTATCCGCCAACATAATTCATGTTTACATCAACATTTATCCACAAGATACATGTACAAATGTATCACAAAAGAATAATATACATCCTAGCTACCCGGTGCTACATATCAGAGCCAACCGACCAAAAGAATGAAGACACGTTCCACAAAAAGACCTCCAGCATACCTACTCTGCAATGCCTCATAGAGCATTATAAAACAGCAGAAGGGTGAGAAATATTATCATAACAACAATGCCTAGAATTATATATATATCTTAGCATAAAAATAAACATATTCCACATTCTCACCACAATTCACCCAAACTCACCCGTATACATCACAATGTATATATATATATCAACCAAGCATATTTATCATGCATAATTTCACAATTCCCAATCATTCCCCATAAACATACACAATTATGTTTACTCAACAACACATCATTATAAAGATGATAAATGCAAATCATAGAGACCGACTCACGACTCTATGCAAATGCAATGCGGTACCGACTCAATCATCTCAAGTTCACTCAGGAACTTCTACTGGAACCATCGCTCGTTACCAAAGTAACTCCCCGTCGGGCCTACGATGTTCACCCATTGCTCACACCCCACACGGGCACACAATGTTTATGGATCGCTCACACCCCACCTGGGCACACGACCCGATTGCTCACACCCCACACGCGGGCACACAATCCGATTGCTCACACCTCACATAGGCACACAATCGTTCGTAACCATCGCTCACACCTCACATAGGCACACGATGTTACCACGGATTCTCATTAGAATCGCTCAACACAAGAATGTATTTCATGATGCCTCACATGCAAAATGACACAAGACATTCTTGAAATGCATACATATTCACAATATATTCATGCATTCATCTCATACAATCACATACAATCTATATACATTCACATCAATGCACTATTGTACGATTCGCATTCAAACACACAGTCAAAACGGTAAAAGTCGCTACATAGCACTATTCCCGACTTTCCGACATAATAAAATCGGCCAACATTTTCCACACCATCATAATCACAATGTACAGCTCAATGGCTTTCCAACGATATAAAGAACGCCTAAATATGAGTTATGGCTCGAGAATTATGAATTTTAAAAGAAAAGAAAATTATATGAAAAAAAAAAAAACAAAAGCGCCCGGCGACAAGAAAGGTTCGCCCGGCGACGCTTCATTTTCGCCTTCGCTTTGTCCGACGAAGAAGGGGCGAAGGAAATTCCCCCAAACCTGAACCAAACCAGTAGCTTGGCACCCTCGCGCCTCTCAATTTCGCCCGGCGAAGGCTCGAACCGCCCGGCGCTCTGGGCCTTTCGCCCGGCGCTCTGCACCAGAAGCAGAAATTCTGCTTCGTTTTCACTGTTCCAAAACCCCCAAAATCTCCACTTTCTCCCCCAAATCACTTCCAACAGCAAAATAATTCATAGCAATGATTCATAAACATATGGAGATTATACAACACAAATTATATCGATTTCTATCCGCGAAAACATCGATTTCTACCATTTTCTACACAAATGGGTTTATACCCCAAAACTCATGAAAATCAACAAAATCAACAATACAATCATACATAATCATACACATTGCTAAGATAACAAGATTTCACACCCTTACCCGGATTCCAACTTGCCCTGTGATTGATCTTGATGAATTTTCCTAGTTTTCCTCTTTTTCTCTTCTTTTCTCTTCCTCCACTTTCTTTTTCTTTTTCTTTTCTCTAATTCCCTTTTCTTACTATTTTTTCCTTCTATTTTTCCTTTCTATCTCTTTTCTTTCTATCTCTTTCTCTCATTTTCCAAACAATCAATTAATTCATTTTTTCTCACAAATTCTAATTCCACTTAATTTCTAATTTATCATTAATTGAGAAAAGTCTAAAATACTCTTCATTCTAATTTCCCCGAAAACTCTCAAAACGGTAAAATAACATTTAACACACCAAATTCACAATTAAAATAATTTATCATCCAATTAAAATAAAAGACTCCACATAATTGGGAAATAATCAAAATCGGGGCGTTACAACTCTCCCCCACTTTAGAAATTTTCGTCCTCGAAAATAATACCTGATTCAAACAACTCCGGATACGACTCTCGCATCCTACTCTCTAGCTCCCAAGTCATATCGCCTTCCGCAGCGCCTCCCCACGCTACTTTCACAAGCGCAATATCCTTGCCTCTTAGCTTCTTAACTTCTCGATCCAAAATCCTAATCGGTAAAGCTTCAACCGTAAGGTTATCTTTCACTTCAATCTCGTCCATAGGAATAACATGTGACGGATCCGAAACATACTTCCGAAGTTGCGAAACATGGAATACATCATGCAAATTGGAAAGATTCGGAGGCAACGCCACACAGTAAGCCACAGCACCAACTCGTGCAGAAATTTGATATGGACCAATAAAACGAGAAGTCAACTTCTTCGATTTCAAAGCACGACCCACACCCGTAATCGGCGTAACTCTCAAAAACACATGGTCGCCCTCTTGAAACTCAAGATCTTTTCTCCTCTTATCATGATAACTCTTTTGTCTACTTTGAGAAGCTTTCATCTTTTCACGAATAAACTTCACTTTCTCCGTCGTTTGTTGTACCATCTCCGGTCCAACTACCGTCCTCTCACCTGTTTCATGCCAACACAAAGGTGTTCGACATCTCCGACCATATAAAGCCTCAAATGGTGCCATACCTATACTTGAATGAAAACTATTATTGTAAGTGAATTCAATCAACGCCAAATAACTATCCCAAGCACCACCTTGCTCGAGCACACAAGCACGCAACAAATCCTCCAACGATTGAATTGTCCTCTCGGTTTGACCATCCGTTTGCGGATGATAAGCCGAACTCAATCTTAGCTTAGAACCCAAAGCCTTTTGTAAACTCTCCCAAAACCTCGATGTGAATCTAGGATCTCTATCCGATACAATACTCTTAGGAACTCCATGTAGCTTCACAACCACAAGAACATAGATCTCGGCTAACCTCTCCAAAGGATAACTAATATCAATTGGAATGAAATGAGCAGATTTAGTAAGCCTATCAACAATTACCCAAATAGCATTATGTCCTCTTTGCGTATTCGGCAATCCCGTGACAAAATCCATCGATATACTATCCCATTTCCACTCCGGAATGTCCAACGGTTGCATCAATCTACTAGGCTTTTGATGTTCTACCTTCGACTTTTGACAAGTTAAGCACGCATACACAAATTGAGCCACATCTCTCTTTAACCCGGACCACCAAAAGAGTTTCTTCAAATCTTGGTACATTTTATTCGCTCCCGGATGAATACTTAAGTTACTTCGGTGTCCTTCTTCCAATATCATCTTTTTCAACTCCGCATCATCGGGAATACAGATACGACCACGGAATCTCAGAACTCCAAAGTTATCAACCTTGAAATCCTCATTTTCATTCATTATCAATTCAATAAACTTCAAGTCCAACTTTTGCTTTTCACACACGGTTGCAAGAAAATCATTCGTAACATGTAGCATACCAAGTCTCACACTTCTCGGCGTCATTTCACAAACCAAACTCAAGTCTCTAAAATTCTCCAAAAGTTCCCATTCTCTCATCATCAATGAGGACATATGTAACGACTTCCGAATCAAAGCATCGGCCACCACGCTTGCCTTACCCGGATGGTAATTCAAACCAAAATCATAATCCTTCAAAAGCTCCAACCACCTTCTTTGTCTCATGTTCAATTCCTTTTGATCAAATAAATATTTTAAGCTTTTGTGATCACTAAAAACTTCAAATCTTGCACCATAAAGATAGTGTCTCCAAATTTTCAAAACAAACACCACGGCCGCCAACTCCAAGTCATGCGCAGGATAATTCTTTTCATGCACTCTCAATTGTCTTGAAGCATAAGCCACAACTTTTCCATCTTGCATCAAAACACCACCTAAACCAACCAATGAAGCATCACAATACACATCAAATGGTTCCGTAGGATTTGGAAAAATCAAGATCGGAGCCGTTGTCAACCTTCTTTTAACTCATTGAAACTCTCTTCACAATGAATATCCCAAATGAAAGCCTTTTCCTTACAAGTCAATTGCGTTAACGGAAGTGCCAACTTTGAAAATCCCTCAATAAACCTCCGATAATAACCCGCCAAGCCTAAAAAGCTTCGAATCTCCGTAACCGATCTAGGAGCCTCCCATTGCATCACTGCATCAATCTTGGAGGAATCAACACTAATACCACTACCGGAAATAACATGTCCGAGGAAACTTACTTCCGACAACCAAAATTCACATTTTGACAACTTAGCATACAATTGTTTCTCTTTCAAGATTTGCAACACAATTCTCAAATGCTCTTCATGCTCCTCTTGAGACTTAGAATAAATCAAAATATCATCGATGAACACAACCACAAAACGATCTAACTGTTCATGAAAGATACGATTCATGTATTCCATGAACACACCCGGCGCATTAGAAACCCCGAATGGCATCACGGAATATTCGTAATGGCCATACCGTGTCCTAAATGCCGTCTTTTGAATATCCTCTTCTTTCACACGAATCTGGTGATATCCCGATCTCAAATCAATCTTGCTAAACACACGTGCACCAACCAATTGGTCCATCAAATCATCGATCCTTGGAAGCGGATACTTGTTCTTAATTGTCACCTTGTTCAATTGTCGATAATCAATGCATAACTGCATACTCCCATCCTTTTTCTTTACCAACAATACCGGAGCACCCCAAGGAGAAACACTTGGCTTTACAAATCTCTTGTCCAATAAGTCATTCAATTGCTTCTTCGATTCTACCAACTCCGATGCCGACATACGATACGGTGCCATCGAAATCGGTCTAGTACCCGGAACTAGATCAATGGAAAACTCAACTTCTCTTTCCGGCGGCACATCCGTAATATCCTTCTGAAACACTTCTGGAAATTCACACACCACTAGGAACACATCCAGTTCAACTTTACTCTCCACCGACAATGATGCAAACAAACCAAATAATTGAGCTTCGTCCGCTAAAAGTTTCTTCAACTCTTTAGTGGAGAGGAAACTCTCAAATTCATCATCTTCCAAAGAAGGAAACCTTACTAACTTGTGATAGCAATCTATATGAACTCGATTAAATCGCAACCAGTTCATACCCAAGATTACGTCTAAACCTTCCAACGGCAAACACACTAAATCCATCTCGAAGTCTTTACCATAAATGGTCAAAGGACAACTTAAACAAACCAACGAAGTAGTTACTGATCCCATTGCTGGAGTATCAATAACCATCTTACCATCCATCAGAGACAACACAAGATTCAAACGCTTCGCGTACTCAGACGAAACAAACGAATGAGTCGTTACCGTATCAATAATAGCAACTAAAGGCGTACTATTAATAAAGCATGTACCTTTAATCAAACGGTCTGCACTAGTAGTTTGAGTCCCCGCCAATGCAAACACCTTTCCGCCCGCTTGAGCTTGTTTCGGCTTAGTACACTTAGTACTAATGTGACCAACTTCTCCACAATTATAGCACTTCACCATGTTCCTTCTACAATCTGCAGCAGCATGCCCAAGGCCTCCACAGTTAGAGCATTTCAACACAGTCTTCCCACACTCAAATGATTTATGACCTAATTCACCACACTTATAACACTTAATGGGACCGGAACCTCCTCCTCCAGATCTCTTCTCAAAGTTTCCCCTATGCTTGCCCTTATCAACAGGTGTCACATAAGGTCCACTTCTAGCTTGTTGCTTTCCTTTCCTCTCATTCAAACTTTTATAATGTGTAAAACGAGCCTTGCTATCTTCCTCGAAGATTCTACAACATTCCGTCAAATCCGAAAACCTTCTTATCCTTTGATACCCCACAACTTGTTTAATCTCAGGACGCAAACCATTCTCATATTTAATACACTTTGAGAACTCAGCAGTAATTGCAGCATAGTGAGGATGGAATTGAACCAACTCCACGAACTTAGCAGTATAGTCCACCACGGACATACTACCTTGTTTCAATTCAAGGAACTCCATCTCCTTCTTCCCTTTCACACTTTCAGGGTAATACTTCCTTAAGAACTCAGTACGAAATAAATCCCAAGTTACCTCTTCATCATCCACCTCAAGAATTTGACGCATACCGACCCACCAATCGTCGTCTTCTTCCTTCAGCATGTGAGACCTAAGCCTCACTTTATTCTCTTCCACACAGTCCATGACTCTGAAGATCCTTTCAATCTCTTTCAACCAAAGTTGAGCACCATCGGGATCAAATCTTCCTTTGAAGACCGGTGGTTGATTCTTCCTGAACTCGTCATTAGCATTCATGTTCGGCGCACCTTGCACTGCCCTAGCCATTGCTTCCAAAGCAGCAGCCATCGCATTGTCGTTTCTACCAGCCATATTCTAATCATTCCCAAAAATAACAACAAAGTTAAACAACAATTCAAACAACACGACAACAAGACAGACACAACTGACTCAACTCTGGCTCTGATACCACTTTATGTAACACCCCCTTTCTATACCCCCAAATAATCAAATAATCATTTAGGCACATATTAAAAATTTCGTCAGAGTATAATTATAACATGGCATAGAAGGGGCATGTCACATCATACACAATTTTACAACATACAACACCTGCTCAAAACATTGATATGCAACAGTGGGGTAACTTTGCAACAGAGGAACTTTGTCCTTACACCCACATTTCAATATTTAGAATAAAAGAGGAAAATCTAAACATTGAACCACATTCAAACATATATACAGGGATATATACTTCACCAAGTATTATCCGCCAACATAATTCATGTTTACATCAACATTTATCCACAAGATACATGTACAAATGTATCACAAAAGAATAATATATATCCTAGCTACCCGGTGCTACATATCAGAGCCAACCGGCCAAAAGAATGAAGACACGTTCCACAAAAAGACCTCCAGCATACCTACTCTGCAATGCCTCATAGAGCATTATAAAACAGCAGAAGGGTGAGAAATATTATCATAATAACAATGCCTAGAATTATATATATATCTTAGCATAAAAATACACATATTCCACATTCTCACCACAATTCACCCAAACTCACCCGTATACATCACAATGTATATATATATATATCAACCAAGCATATTTATCATGCATAATTTCACAATTCCCAATCATTCCCCATAAACATACACAATTATGTTTACTCAACAACACATCATTATAAAGATGATAAATGCAAATCATAGAGACCGACTCACGACTCTATGCAAATGCAATGCGGTGCCGACTCAATCATCTCAAGTTCACTCAGGAACTTCTACTGGAACCATTGCTCGTTACCAAAGTAACTCCCCGTCGGCCTACGATGTTCACCCATTGCTCACACCCCACACGGGCACACAATGTTTATGGATCGCTCACACCCCACCTGGGCACACGACCCGATTTCTCACACCCCACACGCGGGCACACAATCCAATTGCTCACATCTCACATAGGCACAAAATCGTTCGTAACCATCACTCACACCTCACATAGGCACACGATGTTACCACGGATTCTCATTAGAATCGCTCAACACAAGAATGTATTTCATGATGCCTCACATGCAAAATGACACAAGACATTCTTGAAATGCATACATATTCACAATATATTCATGCATTCATCTCATACAATCACATACAATCTATATACATTCACATCAATGCACTATTGTACGATTCGCATTCAAACACACAGTCAAAACGGTAAAAGTCGCTACATAGCACTATTCCCGACTTTCCGACATAATAAAATCGGCCAACATTTTCCACACCATCATAATCACAATGTACAGCTCAATGGCTTTCCAACAATATAAAGAACTCCTAAATCTGAGTTACGGCTCGAGAATTATGAATTTTAAAAGAAAAGAAAATTATATGAAAAAAAAAAAAACAAAAGCGCCCGGCGACAAGAAAGTTTCGCCCGGCGACGCTTCATTTTCGCCTTCGCTTTGCCCGGCGAAGAAGGGGCGAAGGAAATTCCCCCAAACCTGAACCAAACCAGTAGCTTGGCACCCTCGCGCCTCTCAATTTCGCCCGGCGAAGGCTCGAACCGCCCGACGCTCTGCACCAGAAGCAGAAATTCTGCTTCGTTTTCACTGTTCCAAAACCCCCAAAATCTCCATTTTCTCCCCCAAATCACTTCCAACAGCAAAACAATTCATAGAAATGATTCATAAACATATGGAGATTATACAACACAAATTATATCGATTTCTATCGGCGAAAACATCGATTTCTACCATTTTCTACACAAATGGGTTTATACCCCAAAACTCATGAAAATCAACAAAATCAACAATACAATCATACATAATCATACACATTGCTAAGATAACAAGATTTCACACCCTTACCCGGATTCCAACTTGCTCTGTGATTGATCTTGATGAATTTTCCTAGTTTTCCTCTTTTTCTCTTCTTTTCTCTTCCTCCACTTTCTTTTTCTTTTTCTTTTCTCTAATTCCCTTTTCTTACTATTTTTTCCTTCTATTTTTCCTTTCTATCTCTTTTCTTTCTATCTCTTTCTCTCATTTTCCAAACAATCAATTAATTCATTTTTTCTCACAAATTCTAATTCCACTTAATTTCTAATTTATCATTAATTGAGAAAAGTCTAAAATACTCTTCATTCTAATTTCCCCGAAAACTCTCAAAACGGTAAAATAACATTTAACACACCAAATTCACAATTAAAATAATTTATCATCCAATTAAAATAAAAGACTCCACATAATTGGGAAATAATCAAAATTGGGGCGTTACATAAAGGACTTGATTTCATAGAGAATAGCACAATTTGGAAATCATCTGACAAAAAGTCAACTGTGCACAAAAGTCAACTTTGACTTTTTGAGATTTTTCACAATTATGGTTCCTTAACCCTAAAATGATGTTAATGTGTGATTTGAATCAACATTCATCAAGAAAAATCAAGAAAAGTGGGATAACTTGTAAAAGGGGTAACCATAAAAACTTAGAAATTTTTCTAAGTTATGGAACAAAGTGGCTAGGGTACCAACTTTGGAGGATCATAACTCCTAAACCACAAGGCCATTTTTCCCCTTCCAAAGCTGGATTTGTAGCTCTCATGGTCCTCTACAAAAGCTTCAAACACAACTCATTCCAATTCCTCATGGATTTTAAGTTATGGAATGATCAAAATCACAAAAAGTGAAAATGTCACTTTTTTCCAACACTTAGTGAAATTTTCACTAAGTCAGAATCTGCCTTACTTTTTTCCAAATGTAGGGGCATTTTTCACTTGGATCCAAAAAGTATCAAAACCAATTATGATCAAACAGTTGTTATATCATATGAGGGCTTTCCAAAATAGCCAAGAACTCCATCAAATTCCACTTGAGCCATGAGATATGACAATGCCAATATGCCTTGCTGCAAACTGTCATGGCAAGGCAGATTTGGGAGTTTTGCTCGATTTGCTCAAATTTTGCAAAGGGGAAGCAACTCTATTTATCTGAACACCTCAAGGGGGGACCAAGGAGGAACCAACTCTGATCCCAAGCCTCCCAAGTCTTTGGAACCAAAAGTAGCATGCCAAACCTAGAAATCCCTAAAGAGGGGACAAGACTCCAATTTTGTTTTGGAGAATTCAATGGATGCACCAAGGTGGCATGGACTAAGCCATTTCCAACTGAATTCAGTCAAGACTTATCCAAGACCAAGGGAACCAGCAGCCTGTGCCCTAACCTCTAGTCAATGGCTAGAGGAGACTTGGATTCTCATTGCTCAACATTGGCCAAACCTATGCAGCAGTTGCCATTCACTATTCCTTGCAAAACAAATTTGCTCTACTATAAATAGAGCTCATTTGTGATCAGTTTGAGTACACCAAAGCCATCAAACAGATGCTTTCCTCAAAATCTCTTCTTTCACTCCAAAATTGCCTTCCAAAGCAAGTCACTATCGAGTTTTGAGTTTGAGAGCTATTCCAACAAAACCAATCACACACACACACCTCATAAACATCATATAGAAGTGATCCAAACACTTAAACAACATCTGGAACACTTGTTTCTCAGAATCACCAGCCAACTGCTCAAGGTTTTAACCAAGTTGCATTTGGGATACCATCTTTAGTTCCAGATCATTTCCATTCATTCCAAGCATCCAGACACACTCCATAGCACCTAGGGAAGCTGTCCATATCCTTGGAACCAAGCTGCAACACCTCTAACACAAAACACGATCACCAGCTGCAAGAGGTAAGCATGAGCTCTTCTAACTCTATGATCCATGCATTTTTTGCTGCACAATAATTTGGCCATATGTTCATAATCATGCATGGAGTGTTTTCCCTCAATCAATTGCTTTGTTTGAATCGTGTATGGAATTTCTAAACCTTCATGCAAATTTTAGGGTTCTTGAGGTTTCTCTTTGATTTCTTATTCCATGTTTAAACTAAATGAAATTAAAGACCATAGACATGATCGTGAGGTGAAAACAAGTATATTGATATGTAGATTGTATGATATCATCAAGTATTCAGTGAGATTGGATAGAAAACGCAAATCTGCAGAAACAGAGGGTGGCGCGTGTTCTTGCCATGTTCTTGGCGCCATTTTTGAATATTTGAATATTTGAATTTTGTGATTTGATTTAATTGATTCAAAAATTAATTTCTCTCTGAGTTTTAATGATTTTGAGTTGATTATTTTTTTAATAATTCACAAAAACATTAAAATATTTTATTTTCCCAAAAATTCCCAAAAATATTATTTATTTTATATACTTGATATTTTTGTAAAGAATTAATGTTTTAATTGTTTTTTACATTTAAAATATTTTCTCCCTCTTGATTTTTCAAATTTTAGTGATTTCCAAACATTTTGTGGATCAAAACCTAATTTTTGAAACATTAATCCAAGATCACAATTTGTTTTCCACATGTTTAACAATTTTGATCATTTTAATTGAATTTTTATTCAATTAAAATACATTTTGAAAACAAATTAGGGTTTTTGATTAATTCAACCCTCATCAAACTTTTTCAAACACTTTGTGCCTCTAATAGAGTGTAAGACCCAAACCCTTTTGTAAATACAAAACCTTTTGGGCCTCAGTCATTGTATAAGACCCACTGTATTTTCAAAAACAACGGCGCGATCGTCGTCTTTTTTACAAAAAAAATCAACTGGGTCTCTCCTCGAGCTATAAGTCCCAATTCTTTTTCTGAAAACCTTTGGGCCTCTAATAGAGTGTAAGACCTAACCCCCTTTAACCAAAACTTTTTGGGCCTCAATGCATTGTATAAGACCCAGTATGTTAAAAGAAATCTCGGCACGATCGCCAATTCAAAAACAAATCATTTGGGCCTCTCCCTGAGTTGTAAGCCCCACCACTTATATAAAAATAAACCTTTGGGCCTCTTGAGAGAGTGTAAGACTCTTCCCTTTGTACATAAAACCTTTTTTGGCCTCAATCACTTGTATAAGTCCCTCTGTACAAAATCAAAACAACAGTGCAATCACTGATAAAACCTTGGGCCTCTCCTTGAGCTGTAAGCCCCAACAATCTTTTCAAAGCACTTTCTCCTTTGATTTTGAATATAATATTGTTATCAAAGCTTTCTTTGTTGAACAAACTAACCAAACAGCATGGAAGCTCTACAACCGAGTAAGTGTTTACCCGCTTTCATATATATATATATATATAAACTGTATTGTGGGGCTTCTCACTATAAGTCTCCTTTCACAAACTTGTATATACTCGTCATATACCAACTGTATAATACTAGTATAGTTATTTAGAGTGTTCTCCGACAACTACGTCTAGCACTAGGTAAAGCCCTGTTGGTCACTCTTAAATACAAACAAAACTAGATCCCCATAGGATTACCAGACACAGTCTTCCCTCCTCCCGGGGTTAAACAATATGGAGACATGAAAGGCAACATTCTGAGTGAACCCTTTCTCAGACTGTCACCTTTAGAAATTGTCAAAGAGACTCTACTCCCCAGGGATGATCTTTTCTCCGTGAATGGCATCTCTTGAGTTTCTTCCAAATTCTCGGACTTTCCTAGCTTGATCTATTCTCGGTGAATGGCATGTCTTGAACTTCTCGGGGTTAGGGGACCCACAGGCTTCTTAAAAGCATCCCCGCCTCCTCTTGGGCGTTGTACAAGGACCCTTCGGCTTCTGAAAAGCTCTCATGCCTCCTCTTGGGCTTAGTACAAGGAGCCAGAGACCTCTACAGGTATAGGAACAGAACCTAGTCATCAATTTGCTAGAGCTGTCTTTCTGAGTCAAGTGTCAGACCTGTTAATGGGTTGACCTTCATCCCTTAACATACCAGCCTTCTCTTGGGCATCGTACAAAGATCATTCACTATCTGAGAATCGATTTCTCAAAACATCAATAGACTTGGACAATCTCAATACCCTTTGGATTTCCCATTTCCTTAAAGAACAAGAAATAACCCCGATCCTCTGATCAGTGCCGAAGCACAACAATACCTTTAAATTAGTCCCTTTATAAGAACTGATTTTCTCTTTTATCCAACATACTGGACCTGTCACTAAACTGAAACAGTCACCAGCACAATAGCCTCCTCTTAGGCTTTGTACAATAATTCTCCCCAGCGGAGCTAACCTATTCACACTCTCTTGTTGAGTATAAAAGACTCTCTTGTTGAGTCAACCACTTTTAGCCTCCATCTCGGGCTTCGTATGAGATACAAAGCACTCTCTTGTTGAGTATAAAAGACTTTCTTGTTGAGTCAAACCCCTTTTAGCCTCCATCTCGGGCTTCGTACGAGATAAAAATCACTCTCTTATTAAGTATAAAATACTCTCTTGTTGAGTCAAAAATTTTCAGCCTCCATCTCGGGCTTCGTACGAGGTACAAAAACTCTCTTGTTGAGTCAAACACTTTTAGCCTCCGTCTTGGGCTTCGTACAAGACACATATAAAAGCGCTCTCTTGTTGAGTCAACCCTTTTAGCCTCTCTCTCGGGCTTCGTACGAGACACATAAAAACACCCTCTTGTTGGGCCAATAGCCTCCTCTTAGGCTTTGCATAAGGAAACTCCGGTCGAGTCAATCAACCTTTTAGCATCAAAATCTGTGCCTCGTTCACAGTATACAAACATCAACAACTCCTTTTCCCCCCATCTAATTGCTGTAAGCGGCAAGCCTCTAGATTATTTACATCCATGCCACTGTCCCTCTTTTAGCATGAGAAATTCCTAAGGAAAGATAGCATTGCTCTACACTGAGTTAAAGTCTTCTCCTTCAGGTTAAAAATCCCCTATAAGGGAAATTATGGCATTGCTGGATTCACACATCTCAGTTAAAGTAATTCTCCTTTATAATCAGTCACCCCAACAGTTGTGACAAAACGACCAAATACCCCCCTTTAGAGATGACAAATTCTCTCTAAAGTCAAAACCGTTTGGCTTCATATCTTGGGCTTCGAACAAGATACAAATAGACCCTTCAGCTTCACATCTTGGACTTTGAACAAGATACAAACACCTTTAGCTTCACATCTTGGGCTTTGAACAAGACACCAAAACGACCTTTTTCCTCCCATAGAATAGGAGGAACTACGATCGCTCTGATTTCCCTGTTTTGTTAAACGAGAATACGTAGGCATAAGATTGAAAAAAAATCTTAGCGAGCACACTAATCAAAAAACCCAAAATCCCGTACCTTCATACATCAATCGAAAAGCATCAGTCTTAAACCTCCCACCAATCACCTGGGCACTATTTTAACAAAATAACCTAAGAGAGACCCCCAATCTTTGTAGCATCTGTAAACCAACAGTCATCTGTTCAAACTCAGTTTGCAAGCAGGGTTAATTGGAGACATCTATTTCCCTTCCATCATCAGCTTCAATAAGATAAAAAATGAATCGAGTTGTAGTACCCCAAAGCGATAGTGCTTCGCAACCACGTAAAAACTCGCGCTACAGAAAAATGGCGACTTTGCTGGGGACAACCATTGTATGATCTTGTTTCTTAGGTAGAAACCTTAGACAGTGCCGCAGCAGATTGGTGACCACAGTGGGAGGCATTCTTTCTTGCTTTCCCAAGGAACGAAACCCTAATTTCGTGTCTCAGAAATGACAGCTCTGCTGGGGAGTCATTGTCTGTATAGGATCATAATACTAGAGGTCTAGGATGATTAAGACAAATATATATACTGCTTTTCCTAATTGATATCTGTGTTTATTTTTCTGCTAATGGGAATGCGCGTGATGCGGCATGTGGAAAGATTGAGTATACACCTAAGATAGGTGATGGCAATACGGGTAATCTTACTGGGAGTGAATTCCAGTTAAGAGCCCCTGATCGACCATCAAGCTCAGTGGAGATTCCCTTTGCAGATACATTGCCTATACAACTTCGGTTGTTGAAAGTAGTGTGGTCGACTGGGTTATCTAAGAAGCTGAGGTTTTTAGCAGACTTAAGCCACTTTGTAGAAGCTATCGGAAATAGTTGTCACACGATACTACCCTCATTTGAGATTGCTCTAAGATACATCACCTAGCACGGTTCCCAGCCCGCTGATGTTATCTCTAAGGGAATCAATGATTTTGAGAGACAGGTACAAAAAATCACCAGTATAAACCTTTGGGGGGGGGGGGGTAGAGCTTTGACTTCATGACACCGACCCTTTGACCCCATGTTTTTTCTATGTTTTTGTGTGCTGCATTCATACATTCATTTAAAAAAAACATTAAAACAAAGAAAATCTTCTCTTCTAGTCTCTCTTTTTCAAATTAAACTGAGACACTATTGATGCCAAAACAAACTTGACACACTATAAATAGAGCTCATTTCTGATCAATTAAAGTACATCAAAGCACTACAACACTTGCTTTCTTCAAAATCTCTCTTTCACACCAGAATTTCCTTCTTCTTGAAGTCACTATCCAATTTTTAAATTGAAAGCATTGCAAACCAAATGAATCATGCCAACACCTCATAAACATCATATATGAGTGATCCATGGCCTTGAAACTCATCTGGAACATCAAAATCACAAAATCACCATCCTCTTACTCAAGCTTTTAGCACGTTTGCAGTTGGGGTGCCATATCAAGTTCCATCTCAATTCAGTCCACTCTAAGCATTCAAACACATTCCTTGGCACCTAAGGAAGCTGTCCAGATCATTACATAACATCTGTAACACCTCCATCATCATACTCGATCACCAGCTGCAAGAGGTAAGCCTGAAGCCTTCAAACTTCATATTACATGCATCATAAATAAATTTTTGAGTTACCATCTTGTTTCTGCATGTATATAGAGTGATAACCCTCAATCAATTGCTATGTATCAATCGTGTATGGAATTTCATTGTATTCATGCTGAAATTAGGGTTCTTGAGGTTATCCTTTGATTTCTCACTCCACACTTAATATAAATGCAATTAATTTATATGGTTGTGATCCTTGTTCAAAAACGAGTGAGATTGGTGTTTGAATCGTGCAAAACCATTGAGTAATTAGAGAGAAAAGTGAGAAAATGCAAATCAGACAAAAACAGGGCACGCGGGCAAGAACAAGGTGTTCTTGGCGCCCTTTTTCAAACTTTTGAATTTTTGAATTTTTATTATTTTATTTAATTGATTAAATAATTAATTTCTCTTTGAATTTTAATGTTTTTGAATTGATTCTTTTTTTCAAAATTCATAAAATGTTAAAATATTTTATTTAACAAAAATTTCACAAAAATATTATTTATTTTATGTATTTAATATTTTCACAAAGAAATTATTTTTATTTTTTTTAAGCATTTAATTTCTCTTGATTTTTCAAATTCAAATGATTTTTAAATCATTCTATGGATAAAAACCTAATTTTTCATACATTTATCCAAGATCATAATTTATTTTTCACACATGTTTGATAATTTTGATCATTTTTATTTGATTTTTATTCAAATTTAAATACATTTTAAATCAAATTAGGGTTTTGATCATTCTCACCCTCACAAATCTTTTCAAACATTCTTTGGGCCTCTAATAGAGTGTAAGACCAATCCCTTGTCATATAAATAAATTTTTGGGCTTCAGTCATTGTATAAGTCCCACTGCATTTTCTGAAACCGCGACGCGATCGTCGCCTTTTAAACAAAATCAACTGGGCCTCCCTTGTGTTGTAAGTCCCATCTTTATTTAAAAAAAAACATTCTTTGGGCCTCTAATAGATTGTAAGACCCAATACATTTTGTACATAAACCATTTTGGGCCTCAGTTATTGTATAAGTCCCAATACGTTTTAAAAATTTCTCGACGCTATCGTAATTTTCAAAACAATAAACATTTGGGCCTCTCTTTGAGTTGTAAGTCCCATTTCTTTTCTTTGGGCCTCTAATAGAGTGTAAGACCCAACCCCTTTGTAAATACAAACTAATTTGGGCCTCAGACATTGTATAAGTCCCTCTGTACTTTTCAAAACTACGACGCGATCATCGCCTTTTCCAAATAAATTAATCTGGGCCTCTCCTTGAGTCATAAGTCAAAACTTTCTTCAATTTCTTGAATAAACTAACCCAACAGCTGTATTCATAATGCTGGAGGCTTGCACACCTGTAAGTTTCCTTATCTCTCCTCAGAAATATTTGTTTATATATTTCATCTATATATATATATATATATATATATATATATATATATATATATATATATATATATATATCTTGCTTAGAGTTTTCCCTAGCAATTAGGTCTAGGTTTAGATCAAACCAATGGTTACTCTTTCAACACAGTCAAAACTAGTTCCCCATAGGAAATTCCAGATACAGTCTTGCCTCCTCTTGGGCTTATACAATATGGAACAGAGAAAGACATTATTCCCGATGAAACTTTTCTCAAGACTGTCTCAAATTAGAAATACTTGTACAAGAAATTCATTTCCCCAGAGAGGATTAATTCCAGGTGAAACATCTCTTGAATTTCTTCAAATCCTATAACTGTTCATCAAAGAAAGGATTAATTCCCGGTGAAACGTTTCTTGAACCTTTCTTAAGTTTGGACCCACAGGCTTCCTAAAAGCATCCCCAGCCTCCTCTTAGGCTTTGTACAAGGACCCTCGAGCTTCTTAGAAGTTCTCAGCCTCCTCTTGGGCTTAGTACAAGGACCCAAAGACCTCCTACAGGTATAGGACAGAACTTAGTCATCTTTTTCTAGAGGAGTTCTCCAAAAAGTCAAAACATCAGACTATTTTAGGGTTGGTTCTTATCCCTTAAAACATTAGCCTCCTCTTGGGCATCATACAAAGATAAACATTTTCATACCAGTAGACTTGGACAGTCTCATCTCTTCTTGGATCTCAAAGAAACCCTCAATTTTCCTAAAAGCACATGAAAAACCCTGATCATTTCATCAATCTCCAACAGAGTTAAAACCTTCATAGGTTTTAAAATTAAATCCTTAAACTCTCATTCTAAATTCTCCAGCTAGGGCCAAATCACTATCAATAAACCCTCTATCAGAACCTTAAGGCATATGATATTTCAACTCTTCTCCATTCTTCAGCAAGAGTTGATTCCCCAATTTGGACTTGTCTCTTGATCTTAATAATCCTCAGCAGAAGTTAGCCTTCTCTTAGGCTTTGTATAATGATCATCCCTTACTTTCTTTTAGCCTCAATCTTGGGCTTTATATAAGACAGATAAAACACTCTTTTGTTCAGTCAGTTTCTTTTAGCCTCAATCTTGGGCTTTGTACAAGACAGATAAAACCTCTCCCTAGTAGAGTCAGTTTCTTTTAGCCTCAATCTTGGGCTTTGTACAAGATAAACAAAAAATATTCCCCAGTGGAGTCAATACTTTAGCCTCAATCTTGGGCTTTGTACAAGGCAGACAAAACGTTCCTAGGAAGAGTCAATCTCTTTAGCCTCAATCTTGGGCTTTGTACAAGACAAATATAAAATTCCCTAAACAGAGGCAACCTTTTAGCTTCAACCTTGCGCTTTAATCAAGGCACACAAAAATCAACATACCCTCAGATGAGATCAAAAATTCTCTCTGTAGGAAGACATTTCTCTATATATCACATGTCAAAGCAGACATTCAAACAAAATCCTAATTCCAGATAATTGCTGTAGGTGGCACACTTGTTGATTCAAAAATCCAAGTTGTGGTCCATCTCTTATCCTGGTAAATCTTTTCTTTCATCTAATTGTTGTAAGTGACAAGCCTCTGGATTATTTACATCCAAGCCAATGTCCCTCTTTTAGCATGAAAAATTCCTAAGAAAAAATGGCATTGCTCTACACAGAGTTAAAGTTTCCTCCTTCAGGACAATCCCCTTTTAAAGGAAATTATGGCATTGCTGGATCCTGCATCCCAGTTAAAGTAATTCTCCTTTATAATCAGTTACCCAACAACTGTGATAAACAGGTGAGATGTCTCCTTTTAGAGATGACAAATTCTCTCTCAGTCAAACCTTTAGCTTCACTCTTGGGATTTGAACAAGCCACAAAAATACCCTTTAGCTTCAATCTTGCGCTTTAAACAAGACACCGAACATCTTTTTCCTCGCATAGTATAGGAGAAACTACGATTGCTCTGATTTCCCTGTACCTCTTTACGGGAATACGTAGATATAAGATTGTGAAATCTTAGCGAGCACACTAAACAAAAATCTTAGGTCCAGTACCTTACCAAAAACAACAGAAAACCCGAAAACAACAAAAACAACCTCTCAATACTCTCTCAATACTCTCAAAGGAAAAATTTTCCCAATCCATGACAGATAAACATAGGACAATATTTAATAAGTAAAAGAAGA
The DNA here is from genome assembly GCA_022829125.1 of Lathyrus tuberosus. NCBI lineage: Eukaryota > Viridiplantae > Streptophyta > Magnoliopsida > Fabales > Fabaceae > Lathyrus > Lathyrus tuberosus. The sequence continues at coordinate 1,338,975 of JALAZF010000779.1, forward strand.
TCTATAGATAACCATATATACACTGATTAATTGACAACTTTCCTTTGTATAACCTGACCCCGAACCCCCCAATCTCTTAGCATTTGTTTTAAAAAAACATTTGCGTGCAAGGTTAGTTTTAGATAGCTTCCATTTCCTTTCCAGCTTCATAGGATAAATAAGAAATCAGAAAGTAGCACCGAATTCCAACCATTGCGGTAAGGTGGTCGCGTCACCGACAAAAATCGTACGCTACAGATCCATCTCCATGTCGCTCGCTTAACACGTTGTTGGCACTGTGCAAAATGGCCTAAACACCATCCTATACCCCGACCCCAAACTAGAAATCATTGAGATATCATGCTACATCTTTAGCGACCCCTTTCATTGCAACCTTGGATACCAACCGCCTCCATATAGAACTCACAACAATTGGCCATATCCCACCATCATGTTTTAATAACGACGTCAAGGGTTCAGAGGCAACAAACTCTGCCGAACTCATCTGACATCTCCCTCCCAACCATAGGTTAGTAATTAGAGTGATTGCACATAAGAGATCTCTAGACACATCATGACCTTCTTCACACAATGCATCTAATTAATGTTGTGTTAGCAAACCATCTTTACCACACGAATTCCCTTTGAGAAATAACTTATGTAACTAAAAATAGTATCAACTTCAACCACTAAAAGAACTTCATAGAACAAGGTGACCGACATGGAGAAAGATGATTTGTATCCGTGTCTGATAGTTAAAACATTTGTTAGAAACATAAAGAATAAAACACAGATAAAACCTTTATCATCCACGCAAGAAGGAGATACATATCAACTCATTTTAATGACATGAATTAGATAATTAAGTAAAAACACTATGATGAAGTATCGAATTGAACTTTCAAATTTGATATATCATTCCTCAAAACAAAATGTAATACACATCAATTGTATACATTCATCCAACAATATTAGGGTTCTTTTGTACCCCATTCTTTATACAACACTCATTTTACACTTTTTTTTACATGTATATACATAACACTCTTTTTCTTTCACCCTTTTAGTAAAACATAGTTACACACCTTGAATATAAAACTTCAAACACCATATTTTTCACTTCTTTTCTCTAACAACACCTTCATTCCCAGCCAACATCATATACTTATCCCTCCTTGTAATATTAGTACACTCAAATCCCAAACTCTCACCCAACTCTCTTTGTATATGATTAGCCACCTCATAAGGAGACTTTCCACCAGCACAAGTGAATTCTAATGGAACCTTTTCAAGCACTTCAATATTATAACAAGGCCATGGATTCATCAAAAAGAGAAAAGAGTCCAAACACTTGAATCCACTAGCTGTAGTTCCATAAAACAAACTCACATTAGCATTCATAGCAACAGGCACAATCTCATCAGCAAGTTCAGCAAAAAGTGAACTAAACCTTAACAAATAAGGCTCCCTACAAGTTGTTCCTTCAGGACACACAACCAAGTCACCTTCACTAAGTAACCTTTGCATTGTTTCTCTATCTTTTTCTCTATCCCTTGTCAAACTCATTGTCTTAATAGGAGACATAATCTCTGACACTTTGCTTAAACTATAAGTTACTGTTGTCAAAGGCTTTCTCAAACTCATACTAAGAAAAACAGGATCTAATAATGTCCTATGTGTGCAAACATAAAGAACACCTTTATTAGTAACACTTTTTGTAGTGTTGCTAATATTATTATTGCCTTTGAGATTAATTAAAATGCCAGTAAATGAAACCAATGCAAGCCCATATTTGGAGTAAACAATGACACCAAGAAGTAATCTAAATATTGATAATGGAATTCCAAATGGAAGCCACATGAACATGTAGAGAGTTGATGAAGGGGTAGGGAAAAATGCTAATCTTCCATCATGGAATATTAATGGTTTTGGATATTTTTCTCTTGGCATGATTGAGTTTGGACATATTTCATTACTCACCACGTAAGCTTCCTGTCATTATCATAATTGCTGGAGTTAGATGAGAATTAAGATGGAATAATTTATTTATTTTTAAAAAGAAGAAGATAATGGAATAGTTAATAGGAAAATGAAATTATAGGTGTACAATTTATTGTAATTACATAGTTAGATAGTTGTTATATGGTATCAATTATAATCAATATGGCAACATCAACATAGACAGTACTAAGCTATTAATTAAGTACTAAACTATTATTTTGTTAAGGCTTAAATAGTGTTTTCGTCCATGTAAGTTAGCGAGTTTTTGGTTTTTGTCTCCGTAATTTTTTTTCGTTGGTTTTAGTCCCTATATCTTACTTTTTGCTTGCTGTTTAGTCCCTAAGTCCAAAATCTGCAGAAAAATCCGAAGGTTTCCTGCGGATTTTCATACATATTTTCTTGCGGATTTTGGTTTTAAGTACTAAAACGAACGCGAATGTGAAATATAAGGACTAAAATAAATAAATAAAAAATTACAAGGACGAAAACCAAAAACTCGCTAACTTACAGGGACGAAAACTCTATTTAAGCCTTTTGTTAATTATAAATATTTGAAATCCATGATACTCCCTAACATCTTAATAGTAAATGTTAAATCGATCAGCTATAAAATATTATATTATTTTAAGTTTTATTATTGATAAAGTTTTCATAAATTTTATAATTGAATTATAAAATAAACAAACACTATATTAAAATGCATAATAATTTGATAATTATAAATTAAAATATATAACTATGTATTATATATATACGGGTATGAACCTTGGGCTGATTCCAAATTGTTATAATCCTCAAAAACTTGATGAGTATCGTCCTATATGTTTGGTTGGGTGCATTTACAAGGTGGTAGTTAAAATCCTAGCAAGCAGATTGAGAGGAGCCATTGGGAAAATCATATCTATTAACCAATCCGCTTTTATTCCTGATCGCCAACTGATGGATGGTGTGTTGATTTTGAATGAAATTATCGACTTAGCAAAAAAGAAGAAAATTCCTTGTGCTCTGTTCAAAGTGGATTTTTCCAAGGCCTATGGTTGTATTGATTGGAATTATTTACGTCAAATGCTCTCAGTCATGGGCTTTGGGGGGAAATGGATGAAATGGATGGAGGGGACAGTTTTCTCAAGTTTCATGTCAGTTCTGGTTAATGGGAGTGCTACCTCATATTTCAAAGTTACACGAGGGTTACGCCAAGGTGATCCCCTGTCTCCTTTTTTATTTGTAATCGCGGCTGAAGGTCTAGCATACATGGTCAGGAATGCTTCAGAAAATGGTACATTGAAAGGCTTTAAGGTAAACAACAGGTGCAGTTACGAAATCCTACAGTTTGCAGATGACACAATTTTATTAACTGATGGCAACTGGCAAAAATTTTGGGCTCTCAAGGCAATACTAAAAGGTTTCTCTTTGATATCTGGGTTGGAAATTAATGCATCCAAGAGCAGTTTGATTGGCTTTAGAGTGGATGCTTTTATTCTGAGAGTTGCAGCTCAGTTTTTGATGTGTAGAGTTGGTAATCAACCATTCAAATTCCTTGGCATATGTGTTGGTTCAAACCACAGACGCAAATCATTTTGGAAGCCGGTGATACAAACATTTAGGAAAAGACTATTTGTTTGGAACGGTAGAGGATTATCAATCGGGGGGAGAGTTACTTTGATAAATTTCGTTCTAACAAACATGTCAATTCATCATTTATCGTTTTATAAAGTCCCGAGCTGTGTATTGAAGGAGTTAGTAGCAATTCAAAGGAATATTTTATGGCCAAGAACAGAAACAAGCAGGGGAGTGGCTTGGGTCAGCTGGGAAAACATATGTAAACCAAAAGAGAAAGGGGGGTTGGGAGTGAAGAACTTGAAGAATTTCAATATTGCGTTGTTGGCCAAATGGCTATGGAGGTTTATCACAGATTTTAGTGCTAACTGGTGTGGTGTATTGAAAGAAAAATACGGTGACTTAAGTAAAGCCATCCTTTCCCGTGAAGAACTGAAGTCAAATAAATATCAATCTCAGTGGTGGAAGGACATTATGAGGATTTCTGTGTCGACTACATTCGTCCCATTTGGAGATTTTATATCTATTAGGCTTGGAGACGGTAGCAAAATCCCGTTTTGGAGCTCACAGTGGATAGGAACACAACCTCTGAAACATATTTTCCCTAATCTTTTTCAGCAGGTACCTCACCAAGAAGCATTTGTAGCTGATATGGGCTCCTGGCAGAGTTCAAGGTGGGAGTGGAACTTGCAGATTCTAATTGACCAGTTGCCTCCGGATGCAGCAAACTAACTGATTCAGTTGCAGATAATATTGGCTGATATTTCACTTACCCACTCACCTGATGTGGTCCTTTAGAATTCTGGGCACTCAAACATCTTCCTCGTCAATTCATTTTACAAAGGCATGACTGTTGGCGTGGAGGAAAGGGTGCTCGAAGAAGTAGAGTTGACAGCGCTGAAGATATGTTGGAATGCGTCCATCATAAGCAAACTAAAGTTGTTCTGTTGGAGGTTGATCCTAAATAGGTTACCTACTAGAAATAATCTAGTTAGGAGGAGGATCATTACCAACAGCCATGAAACTTGTTGTGTGTTCTGTTTTCAGTCTGATGAAGATGCTGATCATCTCTTCTTGAATTGTTATAGGAGCAGAATTATTTGGAATAGGGTATGTGGTTGGTTGGGGAGGAATACATACCAAGCAAACTCTATATCTTCTCACTTTCTAAAATGGACGTTCGGATTCCAACGAAATATCAAAAGCAATGTGGCTGCTAGCTTTTGGATGGTGGTTAATTGGGTGATATGGAGCTCAAGAAACAACATCATTTTTAGGGGTGAATTTTGCGACCCGGAGTTGTGTATTACACGCATTAAATTTTACACTTGGTGGTGGATCCTGAATTTAGAAAAAAGATATTTGAATTGCTCTTTTTATGAGTGGTACAAATGTCCAATTCAATTTTTGTAGTTACGATATTTTGTAATGAGGGATGATTGTATTCTACTGGTGGTATACATTGTATCCATGTTATATATAAAATCTGGCTTATAAAAAAAAATACGGGTATGAACCAAGAAGGATACTAAGATATTGATACCCATACTTATCCTTTTTTATTTTAGTGAGTAATTATTTGTGTTTATATTTATATTTATTTTACAAGTTTTTACTCTATTTGTTGTTAAGGATGATAAAAAAAAAAATAAAATTCATATTCATAGATATGAACAAGTGAAACCTGTCACGGAGATGAGTCTGATAGTTTTTATGGATATTCATTGGTAAATTTAATAATATAATTAATGAGTATTTAATTATCGATTAGTTCTCGGATATGATTACATTTTATATTCACCCACACTTATGAGTATATGTATGTCTTAATAATTGTCAACAAATTTTAAATATTATTTTAGTAAATCTAAAATTATTATTATTATTATTATTATTATTATTATTATTATTATTATTATTATTATTATGTTGAATATAAAATTAGGGTTTAATGGTAGTGCACTGTCAGTGTAAGGAAGTTTTGCACATGCAACCAATTAAAACTCTTATATTTGTCATGTCATTTCAGTATTTTAAAAATAAAATTGGAATTTATTTTGATGCATGTCTCTTATTGGTTGACAGTATAAAAAGTTTTACACTGTCAGTGCATTTCCTTTTTTCTCATAAAATTATTGGTATAATTATTAGAGTTTAATTATTATGTACTGACAGTGTAAAAATATTTTACACTGTCATCTAATAGAAATATATCATTCTGCGATGTCATATAATTAGTTTAAAATTTTCAATGACTTTGCGGGATGCATGGTTGTTATTGGTTGACAGTGTAAAAAATTTTTACACTGTCAGTGTATCATCTTTTTTTCTTAATTATTAGTATATTATTAAATATAAATTTAATATTATTATTATTATTATTATACTAATAATTATAATTATTATTATATATTAAAGGGTTAACTATGTGGTCCTTCTAAATATCTCAAATTTCGTTTTTAGTCCCTTAAAATATTTCCTTTAAAGAATGATCCTCCTAAAATTTTTCCCCACACATTTGATTCCTAATACTTAAATCGCCGCTAAAACTATCGCTAAGTTAAAACCCGTCGTTAATTCGGTCGCTAAGCTGTAAAAACTATCGTTAAGTTGAATGAGGGACCAAAAATATGGATTAAAAGTTTTAAAATGATCATTTTTTGAAGGAAATAATTTGGGGGAATGAAAACAAAATTGAAATATTTATGAAGACAATAAACGTATTTAACCCTATATTAAATATAAAATTATTATTATATTAAATATATAATAACAATGATAATAATAATAATAATAGTTATTAATATTATTATTATTATTATTATTATTATTATTATTATTATTATTATTATTATTATGTTGAACCTAATATAATTATGTAAAAGAAAGAATAAAATGAATGTAATTTATTTTGTTATTATTATTTTTTTACATTAAATTTTAAATTATTGTTATCTGTTTTTAAAAAAGGATAAATAAATTTTATTTAATTTTATTAAAAAAAAAGTAGTATCTATTGATATTTATAAATATTTATAAATATTAATAAATATTTCAAAATTCACACGAGTATGAAACAAATGTGAGTATCATACTTATCTAAAAGAAGTAATAAGGGGAGATTAGTACACTGTCCTTTATTTCTACATTTTTTTTTTTAATTTTCAAGTGGTTGGAGTTCAATTTATTAAAGATGAAAAGATAGGATGTTGTGTTTTATAACCCGTTTGCCCTGCATCTGATATTTTTATTTTTATATATTGTAACCAACTGAATTATGCTAATTTGTTAGAGATACTTATTTATTAGATATGAATTAAATTGTCATCACTAGTTATAACTTTTAAGAGTTTTTTTTTTAAATAATATATTTACAAATAACTCAATTTAAAGATTTCTATAATTCCCAAAATATGAATTTTTTTTTCTTTCTATAATTGCCAAAAACTCGTCGGTTTTCTCAATTCATGTAAATTTGCGAATACGAATGAAAAACGGAACAGTGAAACAAATTTAAAAGTCGCTGTGTATAACGGAAAATTTGCTAGGTACGTGGGGGTATGAAGATGAATCTTAGGGGTACCAAGTAAAACTTTCTCCCCCAACAGTCAAACAATCCAATACTTCAAAACTTGGGTATGAACTCTTTCTCTCACTCAAATTTTAAGAGTACTGTGAGGATAAAAAAAATAATGTTCTATAATAATCTATCATTTCATTAAAATTTTAAAATCTGTGTTATTAACTATGCAGAGACATTACTTAGAAAGAATTTCAATCTACGTACGACATCTAAGTTACAAAAGAGTTTAGCAAAAAGATGTAGCTATAGCATGAGACATACCTTGCAACAAGAGATAAAATGATGATCATTAACACATGAACTTCCAATCCCTAAATCAGGTTTCATATCTCCAAAATAATCCATGACTGCCCACTCCTTAACAACCAAACCATCCTTACAAACCAAACCAGTAAAGTAACATCCTAAACTATCCAACTCTGTCGCAACAACATCATCAACATTCAAATATTCTTTCACAAACCCTTCCACCATAACCTTAGGCACACAAGTGAAGAAAACCCTACACCCCACCGAAACCAAAACCTCATAAACCTCAAGGTTAAGATTCTCCATGTAAAACTTTGGTAAAACAACTCTAGCAACCATTTCCATGTCCTTTATTTTAAGTCCACAAAAAGTGATGAAGATCATGACTTTAAGCTTACGTTCATAGCTCAAAAACCATAATAATGGACATGAACATAGTAATATGAAAGCTCTTAGAATGCTACCACCTTCAAATGCAACTAGCATGAAATAAGGAAAGAAGGAATGGTTCCTTAAGAGGACACTATGAATGTCACAAACAAGTGTTTGTGATTTTCTATCGTTTAAATCACAATTCATGATAGTAGGAAAAGTTGAAGGTTGGTGAAGTGGTTTAGATGAAAGATCAAAGAAATTGAAACCATAAGTTCTAATTTTGTTTGCAGTTTGATAACATGATTTAACAATATGGTAGCATAACCATTTTGTGAGGCTTAGAAGTACTAATAGAAAAACCATTATCTTAAAGCTTCTCTAAGTATTAACTTTTTTTGTGATTCTTGAGATTGAGAAAATGACGTTAGGCGCAGTTTTTTAATGAAAAGGTAGACTATATATATATATATATATATATATATATATATATATATATATATATATATATATATATACTACTTGCATAATTAATTAACTATACCTTTTATTATTTTCTTATATAATAGAGAATAAAGAAAATTAAATTTAGTTTTGGAGTTGATGTGTTCTTTTTTTTATTTTGTCATTCTTAATTTATTTGTGGTCTCCTTCATTTATGAACACCTAACTTTTTTTTTCTTCTGAAAGCAATTCAATAATGGCAGCACAAGGGGTGCTGCAACCCAAATACAAAGCACACTAAATATACTTTAGACAGAACACCTAACTTACACATTACCCTTCTTAATGGGGTGCATCATTTACCTCTCTAATAAACTTCTTCCTAACTCATACACATTATTAGCCAAAAAAATTGATTTATAATCTACTTTTTAATTTTCTCACCAGACTGCACTTATTTTGTCTATAACTTCAATGTTACTCCTTCTGTGGAATAAAATAAAAGGGTCCTAACTTCAATGTTGCTCCTTTTGTGGAATGAAATAAAAGGGTTTTATTGACATGTTTCTAATACTTAAATGGGTAAGTGTTTCGGTTGAGGAAGTTTCATTATAGTTTTTAAATATTTTTTATTATTAATTTTATAAACTAAATATTTAATAAAAAATATATTTAAAGACTACATTAATTAACTAAAGATATGTTTGATGATTAAAATAACTAACAAAAAATTTATTTAGAATTTCTTTTAGCAAGTCCCACACATCAAACTAATTAATTATTATTCTGACAAACGATACCAATTAACAAATTTTTTATTGAGAAAACGAGTTTTTTGGGTGAACAATGAAATGGTTAGAATAAAGAGAGAGAAAGAAATAAGGAGAATATGATTTTGGGCAAACTGTTTTCTATTCACTTTTTTCATTTAGGGTTTACAAATGATTACAAATGAATAACACAATTGACCTCTCTCAACAACCTGAGAGATCTAGCCTATTTATTGACTAACTAGCTAACTTACATTACAAGCTAACTAAACAATTGAATCCTTAACACGGGGCCCAATTCGACATAATATTTCGATAATACATATTAGAACTGACTTCGACTATAATATGTAACACTTCGACTACATGCTTGTCTCCTGTCGAAACCTGAAAGATATCCCTGCTGACAACATCCTCGTCGACAGCACTAGAGTTCGATCCAATATCTCACAAATCCCCACCTTGGAACAAACTCTACAATAACAGGGAATATTCTAGCTTTCATCATGCAGTTTTATCAACTGCATACAGTGGAAAATTTTGCAACTCAGTAATGTCTTGGTGATCATATCTACAACATTGTCATCAATCGAAACCTTTAGCACTTGGACTTCCCCAAGCTCGATTATCTCTCTGACGAAGTGCAGTCTTACATCGATGTGCTTGGTTCGCTCATGATAGGATGAATTCTTCGACAGGTGTATTGCACTTTGACTATCACATTTAACAGTGATAACTCGACCTTGAAGTTTCAGCTTCTTTGCAAAACCTTCAAGCCACAATGCTTCTTTCACCTCTTCAGTGAGGGCAATATATTCTGCCTCAGTGGTTGATAAGGCAACAACCTTCTGAAGTGTTGTTTTCCAATTGATTGTTGTGCCGAACATAGTGAACACATATCCAGAAATAGATTTTTCGGAATTCATACAACCTGCATAATCAGAGTTGACATATCATTCGATTTCGACTTTGCTATCATCACTGTAACGCCCAGTTTTGTCAGTTTTGGCAGTTTTTATTTAATCGAGTCGTTTTGATTATTTTATTATTATAATATTTTATTTTCGACTTTTATTTAGAAAAATGTTATTTTTCAATGTGGTGATATTTTATCGCGTTTTGGGAACGTTTGCGAGAAATTTGAGTGTAGGGGTATTTTGGTCTTTTTGGGTGGTTAGATATTTTGATTTTTTATAAAAATAGAAAAGTAGTAAGAAAAGAGAGAAAAGTAGAAAGAAAAGAAAATAGAGAGAAAAGAGAAGAAGAAAAAGGAGAAGAGAAAGAGAAGAGGAAAAAGAAGAAAAAAGAGGAAAAACTTGTGGATTTAGGAACCGATTCAACCGACTTTTCAAACACGAATTAATCGGGTAAGGGTGCGAAACTCGATTATACTATGTTTGTGTATAATTATGTATGTTTGTGTGGAAATTTTGTTGGTTTTTCAAATATAGGTCGAAATGAGATAAACGAGTAGAAATCGATGTTTTTACGGACGAAAGTCGGAATAAATCGCGTAGTAGAGTCGTGTGATGTTGGGTCGTGATTTAGCGTGATCGTTTGATTGAATCGAGTTGAATTTGTAACTTTTGAGTTTTTGATATATATCAATGTTTTTGTGTAAATTGATGTTGTGATCAAGTAAAAGTGTTTGGATATTTCTGGTAATATTGATATAGGTTGATATTTAATCGGTGAATGGTTGTTGGTGTGTTTTCGAGTGATTTTGATCGAGTTTGGAATCGGGTGAAATTGATAAAATTAGGTTTCAAAATATTCAAAAATGGAAAATGTGTTGGATGGTCTTTTAATGGTGAGAATATTGTAGTATGCTGAATTCTGAGACCGGGACTTTTTACGGAATCGAAATCGGAGGTCCGGAAGGCTTCCGATGGTAAAAAAATGCCTTTTTCTGGGTTCTGACACGGGCCGTGTCACACAACACGGGCGGCCGTGTCAGACGTGTCAATTTGCGGCCATTTGGAATTTTTGGGTGAAACGGTCGTGTCACACAACACGGGCGGCCGTGTCAGCCCTGCTGTAGGTTTTTCTTTCAAAATTGTTTCGATCGTAACTTTTAATCCGTAAGTCCGTTTTGACCCCCGTTCGAAGCGTTGGAAAGCTAATGAAATATTATTTCTATTAAAAATGGTTTGGAGGGTAAAAGATGATTTAATTAATTCGTGTTTTTGAAAAATAGTCGGGTTGTCGGGGTTTTATCGCGTTAATTATGTGCGATTGATGTGTTATCATGCTATAAGCTTTTGTTATGTAATGTGTAGCTTGTGTTCTGTTATATGATGTGAATATACATGATGAAATGTTGTGATGATGATTTGTGGCCTAAGGGCAAGAAAATTCAATGCGTGGAAATTGATGATATATGCATGATTATGGTTGTGTATATGTGTGCATTTTAAATGTCATGAGTCATTATATGCTGAGCATCATGATATGCATTGTTGTGACATCCTGAGTGACGGATTGGTTCCAGAGGGAATCCGTTGTAACATCGTGTGCCTTAAAAATAAGAGGTGTGAGCGATCAGATGGATCGTGTGCCTTAAAAATAAGAGGTGTGAGGGATGATTATAGATGATCGTGTGCCTTATACAAAGAGGTGTGAGCGATCGGGTCGTGTGCCTTATACAAAGAGGTGTGAGCGATCCATAAACGTCTTGTGCCTTATACAAAGAGGTGTGAGCGACGGGGAACATCGTATGCCCGATGGGGAGTTACATTAAGTAACGAGCGATGGTTCCAGCAGAGTTCCTGAGTGAACTATTGATGAGAAATGTTGGAAGATGGTACCGCATATGCATTGCATAGAGTCGTTGTGTCGGTCTCTGTGCATTTGCATAAATCATGAATTAATTGTGTATGGAATTGTGAATGTGATTGATGAGATGGAATATGTGAAATTGTATTGATGATGAGTGTATTGTGTATGATTGATGTGTAGTGGTATTTGATACTTGAGAATTGTACTGTGTTGTGTTGTATTTGATTGTGGTGCATTTGTGGTGAGAATGGTTTACCTGTGTATTTCTGTGTTAATATATAATTATATGCAACTGTAATATGATTGTTTTTCTCACCCTTCTGCTGTTTTATAATGCTCTATGAGGCATTGCAGATTAGATTGCTCGAGGTCTTTTTGTGAAGCGTAGGTCTTCATCCTTTTGTCGGTCGGCTCTGATATGTGGCACCGGGTAGTCAGGGGGATCGTTTTGTAGTTTGATGTGTATATGTATATATATCTTTTGGCTTGTGCATGTATGACAAACTTTTTATGTAATATATATATATATATATATATATATATATATATATATATATATATATATATATATATATATATATATATGAGATTTCAGTACAGATTTTCCGCTTTATTCTGTATTTGAATTGTGGGTAGTAGGAATTAAGTTCCTCTGTTTATTTGCTACCTGCGAGTGTTGCATATCTTTATGGGCAGGTTTATTGTGTTTGTTTCAAATTGATGTGACCCCTCGGTCTATACTGTGAATTTCTAAATATACTCTGATGAAAATTTGTATTTTATTTATCGCTTTGATTATTTGGGGGTATAGATTAGGGGTGTCACATTAAGTGGTATCAGAGCCAGTCCGTGTCAGTTTGTGTCAGTCCTTGTTGGTCGTTGTGTTTGGGTGAGCGGTTTGTTTAACCATAGTTGCTGTTATTGGAAATGAACAGAATATGGCTAGTAGGAACGACGCTGCTTTAGCTGCTGCGATGTAGGCTATGACTCGGGCTGTGCAGGGTGCACCTCATGCTGCTGGAAATGATGAGTTCAGGAAGAATAAACCACCTGTCTTCAAAGGGAGACATGATCCTGATGGTGCACAGATTGTGGTGAAGTGCTTTAATTGTGGTGAGCTTGGACATGCTAGTACGAAGTGTCAGAAACCGGAGCAAGCTCCAGCTGGTGGGAAAGTTTTTGCATTGGCAGGGACTCAGACTTCAAGTGCAGATCATCTGATCTGAGGTACTTGTTTTATTAATAGCACGCCTTTAGTTGCTATTATTGATACTGGAGCGACTCATTCGTTTATTTCGTCTGAGTGCGCGAAGCGTTTGAATCTTGTGTTGTCTTCTATGAGTGGTGAGATGGTTATTGATACTCCAGCGATGGGGTCAGTAACTACTTCTTTGGTTTGTTTAAGTTGTCCTTTGACCATTTATGGTAAAGACTTTGAGATGGATTTAGTGTGTTTGCCATTGGAGGGTTTAGATGTGGTTTTGGGAATGAATTGGTTGCAGTTCAATCGGGTTCATATTGATTGTTATCATAAGCTGGTAAGGTTTCCTTCTCTTGAGGAAGACGAAGACTCGAGTTTCTTATCTACCAAAGAGTTGAAGAAACTTTTGGCGGATGAAGCTCAGTTGTTTGGGTTGTTTGCATCGTTGACTGTGGATAGTCAAGTTTCACTTGATGTGTTTCCTGTTGTGTGTGATTTTCCGGAAGTGTTTCCTGCGGATATTTCAGACTTGCCGCCAGAGAGAGAGGTGGAGTTTTCTATAGATCTAGTTCCAGGTACTAGACCTGTTTCTATGGCACCTTATCGTATGTCAGCATCTGAGTTGGTAGAGTTGAAGAAGCAATTAAATGAGTTGTTGGAGAAGAGGTTTGTGAGGCCAAGTGTTTCTCCTTGGGGTGCTCCAGTTCTATTGGTGAAAAAGAAAGATGAAAGTATGCGATTGTGTATTGATTATCGCCAGTTGAATAAGGTGACGATTAAGAATAAGTATCCTCTTCCAAGGATTGATGATCTGATGGATCAGTTGGTTGGTGCTTGTGTGTTTAGTAAGATTGATTTGAGATCAAGGTATCATCAGATAAGGGTGAAGGAGGAATATATTCAAAAGAAGGCCTTTAGGACACGTTACGGTCATTATGAATATTCTGTGATGCCGTTCGGGGTTTCTAATGCGCCAGGTGTGTTTATGGAATACATGAATCGTATTTTTCATGAGCATTTAGATCGATTTGTTATTGTGTTTATTGATGACATATTGATTTATTCTGATTCTCGGGAGGAGCACGCGGAGCATTTGCGTATTGTTTTGCAGGTTTTGAAGGAAAAGAAGCTTTTTACCAAATTGTCCAAGTGTGAATTCTGGTTGTCGGAAGTGAGTTTTCTTGGACACGTGATTTCAGGTAATGGTATTGCTGTGGATCCATCTAAAGTAGAAGCAGTTCTACAATGGGAGGCTCCGAGATCTGTTACTGAAATTCGAAGCTTTTTGGATTTGGCCGGTTATTATCGACGGTTCATTGAAGGGTTTTCTAAGCTAGCACTTCCTTTGACCCAGTTGACTTGCAAAGGTCAAGCGTTCATTTGGGATATTCGATGTGAAGAAAGTTTTAATGAGCTGAAGAGAAGATTGATGACAGCTCTGAACTTGATTTTGCCAAATCCTAATGAACCGTTTGTGGTGTATTGTGATGCGTCTTTGATTGCTCTAGGTGGTGTGCTAATGCAAGACGGTAAAGTCGTGGCGTATGCTTCGAGGCAGTTGAGAGTGCATGAGAAGAATTACCCTACGCATGACTTGGAGTTAGCGGCTGTGGTTTTTGTGTTGAAAATTTGGAGGCATTATCTTTTTGGTGCGAGGTTTGAAGTCTTTAGTGATCACAAGAGTTTGAAATATCTGTTTGATCAGAAGGAATTGAATATGAGGCAACGTAGATGGTTGGAATTTTTGAAGGAGTACCATTTTGGCTTGAATTACCATCCTGGTAAAGCTAATGTGGTAGCCGATGCATTGAGCCGGAAATCTTTACATATGTCCGCTTTAATGGTTAAGGAGTGGGAGCTTTTGGAATCATTTAGAGATTTGAGTTTGGTATGTGAAGTGTCCTCGGATAGTGTGAGGCTGGGTATGTTGAAGGTTACAAATGATTTTCTGATGACGGTAAGCGAGAAGCAGAAGCTGGATGTGAAACTTATGGATTTAATGACGGTTGGTGATAAAAGTGAAAATGAGGACTTTAAAGGGGATATTAATGGTGTGTTGAGGTTCCGTGGACGAATTTGTATTCCGGACGATTCGGATTTGAAACGGATGATTTTGGAAGAAGGACACCGGAGTAATTTGAGTATACATCTGGGAGCGAATAAGATGTACCAAGATTTGAAAAAGATTTTCTGGTGGTCTGGTTTGAAAAGAGATGTGGCTCAGTTTGTGTATGCTTGTTTGACGTGCCAGAAGTCGAAAGTGGAACATCAGAGGCCGAGTGGTTTGTTGCAACCGTTGGATATTCCGGAATGGAAATGGGATAACATTTCTATGGATTTTGTAACGGGGTTGCCGAATACTCAGCGAGGGCATAATGCTATTTGGGTGGTTGTTGATAGGCTGACTAAATCGGCTCATTTCATTCCGATTGACATCAATTTTTCTTTGGAAAGGTTAGCTGAGATTTATATCAGTGTGATTGTGAAGTTGCATGGAGTTCCGTTAAGTATTGTTTCGGATCGAGATCCAAGGTTTACCTCGAGATTTTGGGAAAGTTTACAGAAGGCGTTGGGTTCTAAATTGAGGTTGAGTTCGGCTTATCATCCGCAGACCGATGGGCAGTCGGAGAGAACGATTCAGTCGTTGGAAGATTTGTTGCGGGCTTGTGTTTTGGAGCAAGGTGGTGCGTGGGATAGTTATCTAGCGTTGATTGAATTCACGTATAATAACAGTTTCCATTCTAGTATTAGAATGGCACAGTTTGAAGCATTGTATGGACGAAGATGTCGGACACCGTTGTGTTGGCATGAATCTGGTGAAGGGTCGGTAGTTGGGCCGGAGTTGGTTCAACAGACTACAGACAAGGTGAGGTTTATTCGTGAGAAAATGAAGGCTTCTCAGAGTAGACAAAAGAGTTATCATGATCGGAGACGGAAGGATCTTGAGTTTCAAGAGGGTGATCATGTATTTCTGAGGGTTACGCCGGTAACGGGTGTTGGTAGGGCGTTGAAATCGAAGAAACTTTCTTCTCGATTTATTGGTCCTTACCAGATATCTGCGAGAGTGGGTGTTGTGGCTTATAGGGTGGTGTTGCCGCCGAGTCTGTCGAATTTGCATGATGTGTTCCATGTTTCACAGCTTCGGAATTATATTCCGGATCCGTCGCATGTGATTCTGATGGATGGGGTTGAGGTAAGGGAGAACCTTACGGTTGAGGCTTTGCCGGTGAGTATTTTGGATCGCGAGTTGAAGCGGTTGCGGGGCAAGGATATTGCACTTGTGAAAGTGGCATGGGGAGGTGCTGCTGAGGGAAATTTGACTTGGGAGTTGGTGAGTCGAATGCGGGAGTCGTATCCAGAGTTGTTCGTCTCAGGTATATTTTCGAGGACGAAAATTTCTAAGTGGGGGAGAGTTGTAACGCCCAGTTTTGTCAGTTTTGGCAGTTTTTATTTAATCGAGTCGTTTTGATTATTTTATTATTATAATATTTTATTTTTGACTTTTATTTAGAAAAATGTTATTTTTCAATGTGGTGATATTTTATCGCGTTTTGGGAACGTTTGCGAGAAATTTGAGTGTAGGGGTATTTTGGTCTTTTTGGGTGGTTAGTGTTAGTTCCTGGATTGGCTGGAATTTTGGTAAAACAAAGTTTATTCAATGTTGATGTCAAGGTGTTGATGTTGCAACATTGAAGTCTTAACACTGGGTTGTGTTAAGTATTTAATTGCTGAAGTTGGATGTCTGATGTCACACAGGTGATGTTGTAACATCAGACCTGCAGAATTAACAACAACAGGTTATTAGGGCACACGTATTAGCTGGAATTGTGGAGAGTGGTTGACTCATTGGATGAGAATATCTTGGGATAGATATTTTCTGTTACATGGGAGATTTGATTGCAGGTCTGTTGGAGAATTAAAAGGTAGAAGATTTAAAAAGATTTTGGGGATAAAATCTGTTTTGAAGATTCAGTTTTAATTAACAAATCTGATCAAATATTGTGACAAGTCCAAGCCCAATTCAGGAGCTATATAAAGCGCACAAGACCAAAGGAAAAAGTACAGAAAACATTCAGAAGATCAAGAGCAGGAGGCTTAGTGTCTAGAGTTTGTTTAAAGTGCTTGTATTTACACTATTCTAGGGTTTGAATAGGTGTTGAGTTTCTGTCCTCTCTAGAAGCTGTGAAGCAATAGAGAGTGGTTGATTGATCGAAGCTGTGAAGTAAGATCAAGGGTACTCAAAGTGGTTTCTTTGAGTGTTTGTAAGGGATTGAGTGGTGTTCTCATACCTAAGTGGTTTCTTAGGTAGGAAGTCATTAGTAGAGTATAAGTTTAGGAGATTGTCAACGGGTTGTTGAGTCTGTAAATTATATCTACAAGTAGTGAATTCCATCCCTGGCTTGGTAGCCCCCAGAGTAGGTTGGTTGTAACCGAACTGGGTCAACAATTCTTGGTGTTATTTTACTGTTATTGTTGTCCATTGTGCAGAGTGTGTTGTTGTGACATCACACCTTAACATCACACGTCTGATACCAGAATTTCAATTGGTATCAGAGCAGGCATCCTGTCTGTCTCTGGGTGAGATCTAGGGAAGTTACTTTCTGGTGAAAAGATGGACAAAGAAGTTGGAGGATTCGTCAACAGACCCCCTATTTTGGATGGATCCAATTATGACTATTGGAAGCCAAGGATGACCACCTTCTTAAAAAACTTGGATAGTAGGGCTTGGAAGGCTGTTATTAAAGAGTGGAAAGCACCTGTCATGTGTGAGAAGGATGATGCTGGCAAAGATAAAGAAGGCACCTCTAAGCCAAAGCCTGAAGAAGAGTGGACCAAGGAGGAAGATGAGCTTGCCCTTGGAAATTCCAAAGCTCTGAATGCTATCTTCAATGGAGTGGATAAGAACATCTTCAGGTTAATTAATACCTGTGAAGTTGCTAAGCAAGCATGGGATATCTTGCAGGCTACTCATGAAGGAACATCTAGAGTCAAGATGTCAAGACTTCAGATTTTAACATCAAAATTTGAAAGCCTGAAGATGAAGGAAGATGAGACTATTCATGATTTCCACATGAGTGTTCTTGAGCTGGCCAATGCATCTAGTGCTCTTGGATAGAAGATGTCAGATGAAAAGCTTGTGAGGAAGATCCTTAGGTCCCTACCTAAGAAGTATAAGATGAAGGTTACTGCCATTGAAGAATCACAAGACATCAACAAGATGAGAGTAGATGAGCTCATTGGATCTCTTCAAACCTTTGAGCTTGGGTTGAATGAGGAAGAACCAGAAAAGAAGCCAAAGAGTATAGCCCTGGTGACAAATGGTGAAGAAGAGAAAGGGAAGAAATCTGAATCCCAGGAGGATCTGTCTCAGGCCATAGTGATGTTGGGAAGAAAGTTCACCAAAGTATTCAAGAGAATGAATAATAACTCCAGGCCTAATGTTAAGAACATGACTTCTGACACCAGCAAGAAGGATGAAGAGAAAACTGCCCAAGATAAAGGAGTACAGTGCTTTGAGTGTGAAGGGTATGGACATGTCAAGAAAGAATGTCCCACCTTCTTGAAAAATCAGAAGAAGGGCATGACAGTTTCCTGGTCTGACTCTGATAGTGAAAGTGAAAGCGAGTCAGCAAAGCATGTGAGAGCTTTAACAGGAGCTGTGGTTTCTGATGATGATTCTAGTGATGGAGAAGTAACTTATGAGGAATTGGCATCTACCTATCAAGAGCTGTGTTTAAAGAGTGCTGAGATTTGTTAAGAAAACAAGTGCCACAAGCAACAAATTGCTCAGCTAGAGAATGAAAAGACTGATCTGGAAAATGAAGTGGTGCTAGTTAGAGCTCATCTTGATCAAATGACCAAGTCTGTCATGATACTGAGTTGTGGTACAGACACACTCGACAAGATCCTTCAGTCAGAAAAAGCTACTGGAGACAAAGCTGGGATAGGTTATGTGGCTGAGGACAAGGGAACTTCAGAAGGAAGCACTTCAGGTTCAAAGAAGGAAGTGTCACAACTTTCATCTCAACATTAGCCAAAGAAGCAGGATCCTACCCCTAAGAAAGCTGATGTTTCACAACCTAAGAAGATTGAGAAGAAGACTGGTCCCTATCAGAAGAGAAAGCAGCCACAGGGAGCTAGCCAATATATGCCCCCACAATACCATGAGAGCATGCAAGCTGCTCAGTTCAAACAGCACATGTCTCATCAGATGTCTCAACATCAGGACAACTGGTATGGTTATGGTTATGGATACACCAATGTTGTTCCTTATATCTATGGAAGAAGAAAGCCACACCATCATGGGAGACAATCCAGGAAACAGCATTCTCAGCCGTCTTATGGGAGAAGTTATCAACATAATAGATGGCAGGGCAGTTATGGTAGGAGGAGATCACATTATGGATGGCAGCATAGGCAATCTCATCATGGCATAAGATTCAGAGATGAAAGGGTGAGATGCTATTATTGTGGAAGATTTGGACATATGCAGTACTCTTGCTACAAGCTGCATGGATACCCTCAGCCTCAAAACAGATGGAGAGAGCACAGGCCCAAAATTGTTAAACAATGGGTACCTAAGGAGAAGGTGAAGTGCTTATTGGCTCACATGGGTGATAAAGAAGGAACATGGTATTTTGACAGTGGGTGTTCCAAGAACATGTCTGGATGTAGATCCATGTTTGATAATCTTAGACCTTGCCCCTCTCATGAGGTCATATTTGGTAATGGAGAAAAAGGTGTTGTTGCAGGAGTTGGGAAAGTGCAAGGTGATGGTAGACCTGAACTTGACAATGTTATGTTTGTTAATGGCTTAAGTGCAAATTTGATTAGCATAAGCCAGTTGTGTGATGAAGGTTACAAGGTAAACTACACTAAGGATGATTGTGTGGTTTCTGATGAGCATAATCAGATTGTTATGAAGGGTGCCAGAACCAAAGACAACTGTTATCAGTGGACCTCTCTTGAAGGAGATTCAACTAGTGATGTACAAGTTGATGTTATAACATTAGACTATGACATCAGGATGCTGAAAGGTCACTCAAAGTTAACAAGTTCTGATGTGAGTGTTTTAAAAGGAAAGTCTTTATGGAGGGAGAAAATTAGTAATTGGTCTTTAAATACTGAAAAGCTGGTGCCATGCCTCAGACCATCATTCTCTAGTGCAGCAAGATCACGGTTCATCAAAGAGCATATCTTCCGCCCGTTCGTCTTCTTCTACAAGAAGAATCATCTGAACTCATACTGCCTCAAGGGAACCATGTCAAACCAGACGTCGTCTCCATCAAAGAAATCTGTCGCTCAAAGCTCTTCGCGAGATAAGGCTAGGGTTTCTTCAGAAGAGGGATTTGCAGAAGAAGCTTTGAATATAGAACCTATCTCAATGATGCTCCCAGAATCAGGTACTTCGAGACCCACTAAACTAACTCCTAAGAGACCTGCTACTATTTTCAAGAATCCTGAAACAAAGAAGGTTGTTACTAGTGTGTTATTTGGGGGCAAAACTGTGCCGAAATCATATACGTCTCAGACTATTGAAGAGAAGTTTGATGTAGACAAAAGGATGGGTAATCTTGCCTCAAAGATTCTGGACAAAGGCATCCCTGTCAAAGGAATTTCAATCCCACTGAATCGGATGCCAGCTGAGAAAGACAACATGCAGGAAGGTAAGTCAAGTCTTCAACAACTTGCAATGACAGCTATTGAAGATGCTGATCAGAGTGAAGACATGCATGAAGAAACAAATGTTGAGGAGAATGTTAGGACATCTGCTGAACCCACTTCTGTTGAAGCAGGTGTTAAAGAGGAGGTTAGAACATCGCTTAGTAGGGATACTGAGACTACTGATGTAATTGATGTTGATGACTTGTCTGATAATGAAGTCATTGGAAGAGCAGTGCCTAGTCTGTCCAAGAGACTAAGAACAAGAAAAGGAAAGATGGTTGAATCGTCGTCAAAGAAAGCTTCTGATGAGAAGAGGAAAAAGACTGTTGTTGGGCCAACAAAAGCATGGAGTAAGGTTGATGTGAATCCCAGAAAAAGGAAGCTAATGGAAGAATCTGAATCAGAGTATGATGTTGAGGATGATGTTCAAGACATCACTCCTGTCAGAAAGACAATCTTGAAGAGAATTGCTGACAAGATACCTGAGGTTCCGGTTGATAACATTTCATTCCATTATGCAAGCAGTGTGTCGATGTGGAAGTTCATCTGTCAAAGAAGACTTGCTCTTGAGAGAGAGATTAGGAAAGAAATTATGGAGATTAAAGAAATCATAGAGGTGATTAAGGCTGCTGGTCTGATGAAGACGGTTCATGGGTTCTCCGAGTGCTATGACAGCCTGGTTAAGGAATTTGTGGTAAATATTCCTGTGAAGATTTCAGACAAAAGCAGTGTGGACTACATGAAAGTGTTTGTGAGAGGAAAATGTGTTGATTTCTCTCCTGAAGTTATAAATAAGTATCTAGGAAGAAAAGATGAAGAATTTGCTGAGCTAGAAGCCACTGAGAATGATGTCTGCAAGGAAATAATTGCTGGTCAAGTTAAGGTGTGGCCCTTGAAAGGGAAACTGCCAACTAGCAAACTCAGTGTTAAGTATGCTGTCTTACACAGAATTGGAGCCGCAAATTGGGTGCCTACCAATCATAAAACCACAACAGCTGTGGGACTAGGGAGGTTTATTTATGCTGTGGGTGCTAAGAAGAAATTTGACTATGGAGCATATGTGTTTGAGCAGACTGCGAGACATGCCACCACTAATGCTATCAAACTGCCTATAGCATTTCCTTCGCTCATCTGTGGAGTTATGATGAAACAACATCCAGACATCTTAACAAGTTCAGACACAACATGTAAGAGGAAATCAGCTTTATCTTTGCATCCCAAACTGTTTGCTAGGAGCCATGTTCCAGACATTGTTGAAACATCAAGCTCTAGGATTAAGAAGGTCAGTACAAAATCTGAACTGATTAAAGAATTAAGGGCGACCTGCAAGGATCTTGACATGGTTATCAAGACCAGCACTGACAGGAAAATGAAGATTGAGCAGATGGTTAAAGACTTGGAACAGGGGAAAGACAATGGTGACACTGAGGACTCCAGGTCAGATGAGGGTGAAGAAGATGCTGATGGTACCAGCTCGAATGAAGACTAATTTATATCTGCTGTCCTTAGATATTAGTTTTGTTATTAGTTTAGTTTTTGCTTTGTTGGTTGTGTAATTTGAATATTGTGCTGTTTTATGCACTGTTTATGTTTTAGTTTCCTTCTATGATTTGTTTTGCCTGTTTACTAACTGAGAGGCTAACAATGAGAGCTAGGGTATACTGACTATAGTTCATAGGGCTTCTTATAGAAGTTTGCCTAATTGTGGCTAAAAAGGGGGAGAAAATAGCCAAGATAGTCAAGAGGATTATTGCCATATGCTGCTAATGTGATGCAGAGATTAAGGGGGAGATAGATTGATGCTGCTAAAAGGTGTTTAGTTGAAAAGTTTGTTGCTGCATTAAGGGGGAGTTTTGACATTTGAAGAGTGCAGCCAAGCAGACATCTAGGGGGAGTAAATTGCTGCACATTATGAGCTACTGAACAGCTGTGATGCTGGTTCATATTTTCAAGGGGAAGCACCAATTGGGTGTTGTCAATAATGAAGATGGTGCTGCAGCAGATCAAGTGATGAAGACTATGCAAATTGTCAAACTGCTGCTGGTTGTGAGTTTTAAATTTCTGAAGATTATTCCGCTGCTGAAATCTCTGAAGGTGCAGAGTGCAGAAGTTGATTGCAGAGTGCAGAGGTTGTTTTAGCCAAAATTAGCCAAAGGGGGAGATTGTTAGTTCCTGGATTGGCTGGAATTTTGGTAAAACAAAGTTTATTCAATGTTGATGTCAAGGTGCTGATGTTGCAACATTAAAGTCTTAACACTAGGCTGTGTTAAGTATTTAATTGCTGAAGTTGGATGTCTGATGTCACACAGGTGATGTTGTAACATCAGACCTGCAGAATTAACAATAACAGGTTATTAGGGCACGCGTATTAGCTGGAATTGTGGAGAGTGGTTGACTCATTGGATGAGAATATCTTGGGATAGATATTTTCTGTTACATGGGAGATTTGATTGCAGGTCTGTTGGAGAATTAAAAGGTTGAAGATTTAAAAAGATTTTGGGGATAAAATATGTTTTGAAGATTCAGTTTTAATTAACAAATCTGATCAAATATTGTGACAAGTCCAAGCCCAATTCAGGAGCTATATAAAGCGCACAAGACCAAAGGAAAAAGTACAGAAAACATTCAGAAGATCAAGAGCAGGAGGCTTAGTGTCTAGAGTTTGTTTAAAGTGCTTGTATTTACACTATTCTAGGGTTTGAATAGGTGTTGAGTTTCTGTCCTCTCTAGAAGCTGTGAAGCAATAGAGAGTGGTTGATTGATCGAAGCTGTGAAGTAAGATCAAGGGTACTCAAAGTGGTTTCTTTGAGTGTTTGTAAGGGATTAAGTGGTGTTCTCATACCTAAGTGGTTTCTTAGGTAGGAAGTCATTAGTAGAGTATAAGTTTAGGAGATTGTTAATGGGTTGTTGAGTCTGTAAATTATATCTACAAGTAGTGAATTCCATCCCTGGCTTGGTAGCCCCCAGAGTAGGTTGGTTGTAACCGAATTGGGTCAACAATTCTTGGTGTTATTTTACTGTTATTGCTGTCCATTGTGCAGAGTGTGTTGTTGTGACATCACACCTTAACATCACACGTCTGATACCAGAATTTCAGTTAGATATTTTGATTTTTTATAAAAATAGAAAAGTAGTAAGAAAAGAGAGAAAAGTAGAAAGAAAAGAAAATAGAGAGAAAAGAGAAGAAGAAAAAGGAGAAGAGAAAGAGAAGAGGAAAAAGAAGAAAAAAGAGGAAAAACTTGTGGATTTAGGAACCGATTCAACCGACTTTTCAAACGCGAATTAATCGGGTAAGGGTGCGAAACTCGATTATACTATGTTTGTGTATGATTATGTATGTTTGTGTGGAAATTTTGTTGGTTTTTCAAATATAGGTCGAAATGAGATAAACGAGTAGAAATCGATGTTTTTACGGACGAAAATCGGAATAAATCGCGTAGTAGAGTCGTGTGATGTTCGGTCGTGATTTAGCGTGATCATTTGATTGAATCGAGTTGAATTTGTAACTTTTGAGTTTTTGATATATATCGATGTTTTTGTGTAAATTGATGTTGTGATCGAGTAAAAGTGTTTGGATATGTCTAGTAATATTGGTATAGGTTGATATTTAATCGATTAATGGTTGTTGGTGTGTTTTCGAGTGATTTTGATCGAGTTTGGAATCGGGTGAAATTGATAAAATTAGGTTTAAAAATATTTCAAAAATGGAAAATGTGCTGGATGGTCTTTTAATGGTGAGAATATTGTAGTACGCTGAATTCTGAGACCGGGACTTTTTACGGAATCGAAATCGGAGGTCCGGAAGGCTTCCGACGGTAAAAAAATGCCTTTTTCTGGGTTCTGACATGGGCCGTGTCACACAACACGGGCGGCCGTGTCAGACGTGTCAATTTGCGGCCATTTGGAATTTTGGGTGACACGGCCATGTCACACAACACGGGCGGCCGTGTCAGCCCTGCTGTAGGTTTTTCTTTCAAAATTGTTTCGATCGTAACTTTTGATCCGTAAGTCCGTTTTGACCCCCGTTCGAAGCGTTGGAAAGCTAATGAAATATTCTTTCTATTAAAAATGGTTTGGAGGGTAAAATATGATTTAATTAATTCATGTTTTTGAAAAATATTCGGGTTGTCGAGGTTTTATCGCGTTAATTGTGTGCGATTGATGTGTTATCATGCTATAAGCTTTTGTTATGTAATGTGTAGCTTGTGTACTGTTATATGATGTGAATATACATGATGAAATGTTGTGATGATGATTTGTGGCCTAAGGGCAAGAAAATGTAATGCGTGGAAATTGATGTTATATGCATGATTATGGATGTGTATATGCGTGCATTTTAAATGTCATGAGTCATTATATGCTGAGCATCATGATATGCATTGTTGTGACGTCCTGAGTGACGGATTGGTTCCAAAGGGAATCCGCTGTAACATCGTGTGCCTTAAAAATAAGAGGTGTGAGCGATCGGATGGATCATGTGCCTTAATAATAAGAGGTGTGAGCGATGATTATAGACGATCGTGTGCCTTATACAAAGAGGTGTGAGCGATCAGGTCGTGTGCCTTATGCAAAGAGGTGTGAGCGATCCATAAATGTCGTGTGCCTTATACAAAGAGGTGTGAGTGATGAGGAACATTGTATGCCCGACGGGGAGTTACATTAAGTAACGAGCGATGGTTCCAGCAGAGTTCCTGAGTGAACTATTGATGAGAAATGTTGGAAGACGGTACTGCATATGCATTGCATAGAGTCGTTGTGTCGGTCTCTGTGCATTTGCATAAATCATGAATTAATTGTGTATGGAATTGTGAATGTGATTGATGAGATGGAATATGTGTAATTGTATTGATGATGAGTGTATTGTGTATGATTGATGTGTAGTGGTATTTGATACTTGAGAATTGTACTGTGTTGTGTTGTATTTGATTGTGGTGCATTTGTGGTGAGAATGTTTTACCTGTGTATTTCTGTGTTAATATATAATTATATGCAAATGTAATATGATTGTTTTTCTCACCCTTCTGCTGTTTTATAATGCTCTATGAGGCATTGCAGATTAGATTGCTGGAGGTCTTTTTGTGAAGCGTAGGTCTTCATCCTTTTGTCAGTCGGCTCTGATATGTGGCACCGGGTAGTCAGGGGGATCGTTTTGTAGTTTGATGTGTATATGTATATATATCGTTTGGCTTGTGCATGTATGACAAAATTTTTATGTGATATATATATATATATATATATATATATATATATATATATATATATATATATATATATATATGAGATTTCAGTACAGATTTTCCGCTTTATTTTGTATTTGAATTGTGGGTAGTAGGAACTAAGTTCCTCTGTTTATTTGCTACCTGCGAGTGTTACATATCTTTATGGGCAGGTTTATTGTGTTTGTTTCAAATTGATGTGACCCCTCGGTCTATACTATGAATTTCTAAATATACTCTGATGAAATTTTGTATTTTATTTATCGCTTTAATTATTTGGGGGTATAGATTGGGGGTGTCACAATCACCACAGGCTCCACCATAAAACAAAACTATTTTCAGAGACTCATTTATGTACCTGAGAATCCACTTTAAAGTTTTCCAGTGCGCCTTTCCAGGATTCGCCATATACCTGCTTACAAGGCTCACTCCATACGTTATGTCTGGCCTCGTACAGAGCATATCATACATCAAAGAACCTATTATACTAGCATATGGAATTCTACTCATATAGATTCTTTCAGCTTCAGTAGTCGGACTTTGAGTAGTACTAAGCTTAAACTGAGCATTTGTTGGAGTCGCAACAGGCTTTGAATTCGACATACCAAACTTTTCGAGAATCTTTCGTAGGTATGTCTCTTGAGATAAGCATAACTTCGACTGATTTCTATCTCTCTGGATGTCAATCCCAAGAATCCTGGTGGCAACTCCCAACCTTCACCTCCATTACATTTTCGACATTATTGCTAGCAATGAGGATATCATCCACATAGAGCAACAAAATAACAAGTGAGTTTCCAGGTCGAAATCTGAACTAAACACAATGATCGAGCCAGCTCCTAGTGAAACCAATGTGTGACATGAACTTGTTGAATCTCCTATTCCACCGTCGAGGAGATTGTTTCAGGCCATACAAAGACCTATTTAGCTTGCACACATAATCTTCCTTATCCTTTTTTGCACACCCTTCAGGTTTCCGCATCAAGATCACCATACAGGAAGGTTGTCTTCACATCCATTTGTTCAAGTTCCAGGTCGAACTTTTCCACCATGGCTTATAACATTCTAATGGATCTATGTTTTACAACAGGTGAGAACACATCATTGAAGTCGACACCTTCTTTCGGACTGAACCCCCTAGCAACCAACCTTGCCTTAAAGTGTTTCAACATCACTCATTCGATTCCTTCCTTGACTTTGAAAATCCACTTACAACTAACTAACATGGCCCCTGCAGGTTTCTCAATCAGCTCCTAAGTGTTATTATCATGAAGAAATTTCATCTCATCATCCATGGCTTTTCACCATTCAGTCTTATTTTGTATCCTCATAGCTTCCTTGTAGTCTCTAGGTTCTTCCTCAAGTACCTCACTTGTAGAGATTAAGGCAAAAGCTATAAGATCTTCATAACCAAGTCTCTGAGGTGGCTTGATGACTCTTCTCGACCTATCTCTTGCCAGCAGGTACTCATCGACAATTTCCTCAGTCTCTTCTGCATCTTGCTCTTCTTCTTCGACTTCACATAAGTTACACACTTCAGCATCACTGCGTTCCACCTCAACAGGAATCTCTACCTGTTCCAGCTCCTCTTCAGAGATTTCTGCACTTCGACCAACATCGCTGGTTTTCTTGAACGACATCTTGACTTCATTAAAAACTATATCACGACTTGTGATACATCTTCTGTGACCTGGTTCTATGCACCACAACCTATAGACTTTGACTCCCTTGGGATATCCAAGGAACATGCATCTTGGAGCTATAGGTTTGACCTTCTCTTGCCTAATGTGAGCATAGGATAAATAGCTAAATACTCTCAGTTTGTCGAGATCTGGTGGTTGACCCGACCAAACTTCTTCAGGTGTCTTTATTCCCAAGGCAGTCGACGGACATCTATTTATCAGATAAGATGTTGTCAAAAAAGCCTTTTCCCAAAACATCTTCTTCAATCCAGCACTGACCAACATTCATCTAACGCTTTCAAGAATTATTTGATTAAATCTCTCAACTAAGCCATTTTGTTGAGGAGTACCTGGTACAATCTTATACCTTGCAATCCCAGACTCGACACAATAGTTGTCGAAAGTTTCATTGCAAAATTCAAGGCCATTGTCGGTTCTTAACCTCTTGGCATTTCTACTAGTTTGAGTTTCGACCAAAACCTTCCAACTTTTGAAATTCTCAAAAGTTTCATCCTTAGTCTTCTGAATGAATACCCATAACTTTCTGGAATAGTCATCAACTATGGATAGAAAATACCTTGCACTTGAATGTGAAGGATTCTCATCGTGAAGGCTGATCAGATCCTGTGATGGGCCAAGAAGAACGTCTATGATGTTGGGTGTGAGATGAGGAGGGGGTGTACCTACAAGGCACTCCGACGCTCAAGTAAGAAAAGGTCAGAGAAAAGGGTAACTACAAAGTATGAATTCTTAGGATGATTATTGGATACCTGGCCCTCTCAAGTGAGAAGGTTTATATAATGCCCCCAGCGTGTGGCCAATGGTCCCTATTTTTGAGGCGGAATAACCGTTTCCAGAAGAATAGGTAACTTCCAAGAACTAGCTGTTATGACGGGCAGATGTGCCCAAAACTAGCCGTTGCAACGGGAAGATGCATAGTTCTGGGCACAGGCATCACGACCGCTCTTGGATGGTGGAGCCGTGCGTAACGGGCATGAATGCCGGGGAGGAGCAGATGACCTTGTACTCCATATGTCCATATGTGCCCGGCAGAGGGGCAGAAAGGTAAATGTTGCCCTTGTGTTATTTCTTTGATTATGTGGTTGGCATTTATTTTGCTAAAACTAATCTAGCAGCAAGATGTTGAAACAAGATGTTCTAATATTCTGCATTCAACATGTCGGATAAAGATGTCCCATCCTAGATCATAGGACATCGTGTCTGTTATTGGTTTAAAACGAAGATTTTGTTTGTTGTTATTTGTTACTGAATATTCTATGAATATTTAGTTATCCTATGTGGTGTCCAAAGTAATTGAGTTGAGATTTTGTGTTGGTTTTTGTATTTTCACTACTTTCTAAATATGGAGACATATTAGGAAATATTAGATTGAAGACCTATTTTCTTGGAGTTTATTTTGCATAATTATGTGCAGTCTCTCAGCTGCGTTTTGAATCCCAACCCAGTCCATATTTAATGGTATATATTGACTGGTGTAAACCTAGTTTAGGTGTGGAACTTACGTGTGTTTTGTTAGGGTTTTTTTATTATTAATTGTGAGCCTAACTGGTATCATTCTGATAACAGTACAAGGACTGGTTTTGTGTTGTAAGTTCTGTCAGTTACTCATAAGCTTTTAAGCATTGAGTTTCTTGTGTGTCAGTTCTCATAAGCTTTGAAGTATTGAGAATTGTGTGTTTTGAAAGTGTGTCTTTCGTTGTGTTCTTGTGTTGAAAGGAACCAGTCATGGTGTGTGATTGAAGAGGGATTTGAGGAGGGCCTCATACCTAGGTAAGTCTTAGGTAGAAGTCATAGGAAGGGTAGTGATTAAGTGAGCAAATTGTAATCGGGTGTGGTTGTTGTGTGATTTGTGAATTGATGCTATCGTATATTGATTTCGTCCCTGGCTTAGTAGCCCCCAGAGTAAGATTGTTGATCCGAACTGGGTAAATATATCACTGTGTTCTTTACTTTCTGCACTGTTATTTTTATTGCTATCTTGTTCATTGTGTTGGATATCCGTGTCTCAACATCTGTGTAGGACATCTGATATCTGTGCCAAAATTTCAATTGGCATCAAGAGTTTGCACCCTTGTTTGTTTCTGGGTGAGATTCAGGGAAGGTACTTTCTGGTGCAATGGACAAGGATGAAGGATTTTTGAACAAACCACCTCTGCTTGATGGTTCCAACTATGACTATTGGAAACCAAGGATGATAGCATTCATCAAATCCGTGGATGATCAAGCATGGAAAGCTGTTATCAAAGGATGGGAACCCCCAAAGGTTAGAGATGGAGAAGGTAGTCCTACTGATGTGGTGAAGGAAGAGGAAGACTGGGATGATGCAGACTACAAAGGGTCATTGGGAAATTCCAAAGCCATGAATGCCTTGTTTAATGGTGTTAACAAAAATATTTTCAGGTTGATTGAACATTGCACCATTGTCAAAGAGGCTTGGCAGGTCTTGAAGGTTGCTCATGAAGGAACTTCAAAGGTGAAGATGTTAAAACTTCAGCTTCTCACTACCAAGTTTGAGAATTTGAAGATGAAGGAAGATGAAAGCATTCATGATTTTCACATGAACATT
This sequence comes from Lathyrus tuberosus, assembly GCA_022829125.1. Taxonomy (NCBI): domain Eukaryota; kingdom Viridiplantae; phylum Streptophyta; class Magnoliopsida; order Fabales; family Fabaceae; genus Lathyrus; species Lathyrus tuberosus. Next base: position 1,369,059 of record JALAZF010000779.1, read on the forward strand.
ATTGAGATAGCTAATGCCTCAAGTGCCCTAGGTGAAAAGATGTCTGATAGCAAACTGGTCAGAAAAATCCTCAGATCTCTACGTAAGAGGTTTGACATGAAAGTGACTGCTATAGAGGAAGCTCAGGACATAGATAAGATGAAAGTGGATGAACTTGTGGGATCACTTCAAACATTTGAATTGGGGATCAGTGAAAAGTCTGAAAAGAAGAAGAGTATAGCTTTTGTGTCAAAGGCTGGTGACTTAGAAGATGAAATTAATCTGGACAGAGATGAAGGCCTTTCAGAAGACCTGGTGTTTCTTGGCAAACAATTCAACAAAGTGTTCAGAAGGATGGATTGGAAGTCAAGATCAAATGTTAGGGACAAGTCATTCGACATCAGCAAAAACCAGAATGCTGGGAGAAATTCTAGAACTGAAGAAAATTTCAACCAAGGGAAAGGAGCTCAGTGTCATGAGTGTGAAGGTTTTGGGCACATAAAATCTGAATGTCCCACTTATCTCAAGAGGCAAAAGAAGGGGTTTTTATTTTCATGGTCAGAAGATGACTCTAAAACTGAAACTGATGAGAAGTCTGGAAAGCTGGTTACAGCATTAACAGGTGTGTGTGAGTCTGATGAAGATTCAGTAAGTGAAGAACTTACTTTTGAAGAGCTGGCTGCGTCCTATAAGAATTTATGCATTAAAAGTGAAGAAGTATGTCAGCATAGAGAAGAACAAAAGAGAGTTATTGCTCATCTAAAAGCTGAAAAGGTAGAGCATTTATCTATTATCTCTTATCTGAAAAGTGAAGTGGTTGTACTGAAGTCAAAATTGGACAATGTGATCAAGACTGTCAGAATGCTCAATAGTAGCTCTGATGTGCTTGATGAGATTCTTAAGTTAGGGAGAGATGTTGGAGATGTTAGTGGTCTTGGGTTTGAAAGTTCTAGTGAGATGGACAAAGGAAAATGGCCTGAAGTGACACTTGCTCAATCTAAGAAATAATTGAAGACGCCAAATAACATGTTGCAACATCCTCACAGACATCAGAAGAATTTCACAAGAAGAAAGAATCAAAGATGGAGATGTAACTATTGTGGAAGGTTTGGCCATATAAAACCCTTCTGTTACAGATTATATGGCTACCCAAAAACTGGGTTACAGTCTAGTAGGGAACAGGATTAGGTTGGAGCAAAGAAGGTGTGGACTCCCAAGAATACTGTGGAAGAACACATAGCTCATAAGTCTTTTAGAGTCTCTACAAGGGAAAAATGGTACTTTGATAGTGGCTGTTCTAGGCACATGACTGGTGTCAAGGGATGTTTGTCAGATGTTAAGTCTCATTCTATTAACTATGTGAAATTTGGTAATGGATCAAGAGGGAAAGTAATGGGTGTTGGAAAATTGGACTGTACAGGACAACCCAACCTGGAGGAGGTATTACTTGTTGAAGGCTTAGATGCAAACTTGATAAGCATAAGTCAACTATGTGATCAGGGTCTCAGGGTCAACTTTACCAATTCTGAATGTCTGATAACAAATGAGAAGGGTAAGGTTGTCATGAGAGGCGAGAGAGCTTCAGATAATTGTTATTTGTGGAGTTCTGAAAGCACTACAATATGCTTGGAAACTAAGAAAGCTATTGGAAAGAATACTGAGTTAAAACAGGTGCTGATCAATTTTAAAGCCACTCAAAATGTTAGCATGGTGAACTGTGATAATCTAAATAGAACCAATCCGAATAAGATTAAACTTAGTGAGTATGTCAACGCGGAAAATTTAAAAGGGAAGTTTGATGGATGCACATATGAGGTGAATCAGGTGTTCAAAGTTTGTGTCTGCCGCGCTTCTCTGGGCCCACTTCTCAAAAATATAAATAGGCGGGCAAAAACACTCTACCTACATCAAACATATTTTACAAAAAAATCTCCTGCCCTTTCTCTCCAAAGTTTACGGGCTTTAGGGTTTTCTCTTAACATCCTCAATATTGTGCTTTGTGATCAATCGAAAATGTCTCAACATCATGCATCAAAATCCGTGCATGGCTCTTCTGATAACTCAGGATCTCCTCGAACCAATGCTGGAGATGATGAACCACTTCGAATGATCAACCTCTCAGATCTTGTGCTTGATATTGCTCCATTGAACGTAGCACCTGCTGATCCTAAAGGAAAACGACAAGTTTCTCCTTCAATGGATGTCAATATTCCTGGTAAGAAGTCTAAACCTTTTTCCTCTAGGAAGAAAGTTCACTCGATGACTAGTTTATATGTAGACCAAATAAGCCCTAGAAAAAATTTGTCTGAAAAAGGGTCTAAGTCTGGTTTGATTGAAAAGAAGAATGCTACTGAATCATGTGGTATAAACAAGAATCCTACTAATGCTGATGTTATCAGAAAAGATGAGGAACTTAGGAAGTTTGTTGCCATGGTTTTGAGTGGAGTTGATACAGATGTTGTGTTTGATGTTCCAACATCCTTGACAGGAAATGCCAATTCAAATGGCAGCCCTACAGATAGGACTGACGATGGTGTCCCTATTCATGTGGGTCACGAAAGAAGGAGTAAAAAGAAAGCTGATGTAGTTATTAATGTTGATGATCTCACTTCTGATGAGGAACCCATTGCAGGGATGTTAAGGAGAATTAAGAGAAGAAGAAAGAAAACTGTTATGATTGAAGATTCAAATTCTGCAAAATTGCAGAGAAAGTCTAGAGGTGTGGATAGTACCAAGGGAAAAGTTCGAGCTGGGCCTCCTAAACAATGGAGTAAGGTTGTTGTTCCAACTAAGAAGAGAAAAGTCACTGCTCATAGTGAGTCTGAATATGAGGCTGCAACAGATGTTCAAGATATCATTGGTGTGAAAAACTCTACATGCAAAAAGACCTATGCTGATGGTTCTATCAGGAATGCAAATAGATGGAGAGTTGTGGATCAAAGGAAGATTGCCTTGGAGAGAGAGCTGGGTAAGGATTTAAATAAATACAAAGAAATCATGGATCTTATTGCAGCTGCTGGGTTGATGAAAACTGTGTCCGAGATAGGACCCTGCTATGAAAAATTAGTCAAGGAATTTGTTGTGAATATTCCTAAAGATTGTGATGATAACAGGAGTAAAAACTTCAGAAAAGTGTTTGTGAGAGGAAAAGTTGTCACTTTTTCTCCTGGAGTAATCAATAACTTTCTGGGCAGGTGTGAAGAACCTCAGCCTGAGTTAGAGGTCACAGACAATGAAGTGTGTAAGGAGATAACAGGTGGTTGTATTAAACACTGGCCAAATGAAGAAAAGTTGTCCTCTGAAAGACTGAGTGATAAATATGTTATTCTCCATAGGATTGCTGTTGTGAATTGGGTACCTACCAATCATACATCTACTATTTCCTCCATACTTGGTAGGTTCATTTATGCTATTGGGAAAAAGGTCTCTTTTGATTTTGGGACATACATCTTTGAACAAATCCTGAAACAAGCAAGTTCAACTGCTGTCAAGATGCCTATTTGCTTTCCATCCCTGATCTGTGGTGTTATCTTAGATCAGTTTCCTAACCTTTTGTTAGGCAGTGACAATGCACTCAAAAGAAAACCTCATATGTCCCTACACTACAAGTTACTGGGTGGGGCACATGTTTCAGACATTGTTGGGACATCTTCTCAAACTTCCAGTCATGCTACCTTTGATGATGAAGTTATTGCACACCTGCAAGAGACGTGCAAGGAATTGGAAGATTCCATCAGAAAAGACACTGCTAGGAAGTCCAAACTTGAACAATTAATTAAAACTTTCATGGAGAAAAAGAATGTTTCTGTTGGAACAGTTGGCAAAGACCAAGATAACAAGGGAACTGCTGAAGGTGATGCCTCTGGTGCTGACCACAGGATGTCTGAAGATAATACCTTTGTTGCTGATATTGAAACCAGTGGATCTGATAGAGAGAGTGCACAGGGTTCAGATGACTCTGTATCTGGGAATGGGGATATTGATGCTGAGACTGATGGAGAAGGTGAAGAAATTGCGGAATCTGGGTCAGATGAAGATGATGATGGTGCTGCAGAATAACTATGCTGAGACTGATTGTTTCTTCCTTTTTGCTTGTTTTGTTGTTGTTGGTGCTGTAATGACTGAACGCCTAGGATAACTATATCTTTTCCTCTCCTTCTGAACATTATCTTTTGCTATATTATGTTTTTGTTTTGAACTGTTCTACTTGCCTTTGTCATATTTATGGCTAAAAAGGGGGAGTAGTGTGCTTGTGGTGTGCTTGTGCTGCAGTTGAGGGGGAGAATGTTGTTGATGTTGTTGTGTTTCTGCAGTTGAGGGGGAGTTTTTTTTCTTCTGCTATGCTGGTGCTGCAGTTGAGGGGGAGAATGTTGTTGTGTTGTTGTGTTTCTGCAGTTGAGGGGGAGTTTTTTTTGCTACTATGCTGTGTTTTTCACTGCTGTCTCTGATATTTATGTTTTACTTGATTTATCTTTGCAAGATTGTTTGTTATGAAGTTTTAGCCAAAATAAGCCAAAGGGGGAGATTGTTATTTCTTTGATTATGTGGTTGGCATTTATTTTGCTAAAACTATTCTAACAACAAGATGTTGAAACAAGATGTTCTAATATTCTGCATTCAACATGTCGGATAAAGATGTCCCATCCTGGATCATAGGACATCGTGTCTGTTATTGGTTTAAAAGGAAGATTTTGTTTGTTGTTATTTGTTACTGAATATTCTGGGAATATTTAGTTATCCTATGTGGCGTCCAAAGTAATTGAGTTGAGATTTTGTGTTGGTTTTCGGATTTTCACTACTTTCTAAATATGGAGACATATTAGGAAATATTAGATTGAAGCCCTATTTTCTTGGAGTTTATTTTGCAAAATTATGTGCAGTCTCTCAGCTGCGTTTTGAAGACCAACCCAGTCCAGATTTAATGCTATATATTGACTGGTGTAAACCTAGTTTAGGTGTGGAACTTACGCGTGTTTTGTTAGGGTTTTTGATTGTTAATTTTGAGCCTAACTGGTATCATTCTGATAACAGTACAAGGACTGGTTTTGTGTTGTAAGTTCTGTCAGTTACTCATAAGCTTTTAAGCATTGAGTTTCTTGTGTGTCAGTTCTAATAAGCTTTGAAGTATTGAGAATTGTGTGTTTTGAAAGTGTGCCTTTCATTGTGTTCTTGTGTTGAAAGGAACCAGTCACGGTGTATGATTGAAGAGGGATTTGAGGAGGGCCTCATACCTAGGTGAGTCTTAGGTAGAAGTCATAGGAAGGGTAGTGATTAAGTGAGTGGATTGTAACCGGGTGTGGTTGCTGTGTGATCTTTGAATTGATGCTATCGTATATTGATTTCGTCCCTAGCTTGGTAGCCCCCAGAGTAGGATTGTTGATCCGAACTGGGTAAACATATCACTGTGTTCTTTACTTTCTGCACTATTATTTTTATTGCTATCTTGTTCATTGTGTTGGATATCCGTGTCTCAACATCTGTGTAGGACATCTGATATCTGTGCCAGAATTTCACCTTGCTCAGCTAAACTTAGGCAATTGGGCCTTTTTGGGAGCAGAAGTGGATTGGGCCATGCCTAGCCGTTGGTCCAGTCTGGAATAGGAGCCCCCCAAGTCGTTGCTCCCGAGCATGGGAGTGATGACTTAAGGATGGCCCGCAGTCCCGGGGAGCTCTGAAGAAGTCATCGCTTGGTGACGAGGGTTTTAGTGCCCATAAGACTTGGTCTGCCCGGCGTGCGGGGAGGTCAACGGTTAAAAATAACTGAAGCGATGGGACGCCACGTGTGCTTCGAGCCCCGTGCTGCATTAAATAGGCAATGATTGCTAGGCTAGGGTCATAATGACTCTACATGCGCGTGTTCGTGCACGTGCTTTCAGGCTATATATAAAGGTAGGAGATCTGCTAATTTGTATTTTTGCTTCTCTCTCCTTCTTCGTTCTTCTCAGAGAATTCAGCCCGTCTCCGTCGTCGACCGCCGCGCCAGCCGCCGTACGCAGCTCCAAGCGACTTCTTCAGTTTTCCAATCTCTCTTTGACCACGTAAGTTACCTGATTTCCCTTTTATTTCCAGCTTATTCATCCTTGTTTAGTTAAAATGCATGCGGTTAGGTAGACTTAGGTGGGATTGTTGCGTTTTTCCGCAGTCTGTTGGTGGTAGATGGTGGTTTGGCCATCTTCTGCCGCCGATGTGGTTGCCGGAGCTCCTTAGATGCCCTAGAATTAGGCCGTTTCTGGCGCTATCGCGACGATGGCGCAGGTATTACAGGTGAGGCTACCCAGTTTCCTGACGCACTGGTGAATTTTTCGATGAACGTATGAATTTTACGGTGGAGCTTCAAACGGAAATTGGGTAGTAGGTCGGGGAGCTCCTTGTAGTGTATAAGGGGTTGCCCTCGGGCATCTCCTCGTGGGAGACCCTTGTGTTGTCTGCTTTAGGGCTTAGGTCGGGGACGCCGTCCTCGGCCCTTCGCGCGCCCTTTCACTTGACTAGCGGTGGAAGAGTGGATTTGATTTTATAGTCAAATTCACTTTCTTCCTCTGCTTTTCAAGTGATTGAGATGGTGCTCGAGCCCGAAAGATATATTCTCATAGACTCGTCTGAGGAGAGCTCATCGGAGAGTAGTGACACAGAAATTTCAACTGCTCCTAGTGAAGTTGGGGAAGAGCACGAGCAAGATTCCACGGAGGAATGAATCGTAGTGGAGCCGGATGAGCATGCATCTACTTTCGCGTCTTACACCGGGGATATTTTCACGTACATAGGGTCGAAAGGGGAATGAAAGGTGCACTTCCCTAATCAGGACGGCCGTATATGCACAGATTACAGGGATAGGTTCTCGATGTACGAATACATTTTCAAGGAGCTAGGGCTGAGGCTGCCCTTTACTGATTTTCAGCAGTCTATCTTTGTTCACCTGGACCTGGCTCCGTCACAACTGCACCCGAATTCGTTGGCGTTCATCTGCGCCTTCGATCTGACCTGTGAGTTCTTGAAGATTGGAGCCACTTTGCCTTTGTTCTTCACCATCTTCCACCTTCAGAGGCAGGTCACGGGAGAAGATATGGTTGGGTGTCGCTGAAGCAATCGAGGAAGCTGTTTAAGCCCTTCTCGGAGTCTATCTGGACCTTCAAGGAGAGATTCTATGTCATCGAACCTGTGTCGGAGCAGGCCCAAGATAGCATGTACGTTTGGGCCGTTTCAACAGATGAGGATGGAAATGACATGTACGACGAGGAGGGGAAGGTGATTGCGGAGAGGGTGTTCAATTTCCCTTTTCATTGGAGTGGGAACCACTTTGCTCGGGGCCCGGACCATTATCTTGCCCAGCCAAACATGTTGGACGAGCAAGACGTGGCCGGCTATGAGGCTTTGGTCAGCTATGTTAATTCCTTCAGGCTTGCAGAGTGTTGGACGAAGAAGGGTGCCCCGATCTTCAAGGACGATGGCGGACAAAGAGTGGAGTATCGTTACATTAATACGAAGGCGCTTTTGGAGTGCAAGACTCCTGCAGACGCTTTTAAATTGCTTGGTAGTTTTAGCTTTTTTAGCTTGTCTGAATTATAGTTTCCTCGGTGGCTAACATGTTTGTTGTATTTTGCAGGTGAGATGCCCTCTGCCCATGAGAGGATGGTGAAGAATGGCTTGGCGATGGGCAAAGCTGGTGCGGCCACTTCTAAGTCCCAGTTTACATAACGTGCTCCTTCTTCTCAACCTGCCGTGGGAAGCTCCTCGCCAGTCCCTTCTCCTACTCAGGGATCTCCGGTGCTCCTAACCTCAAGGTTTAAGCGGACCAGGGCGAACGAGCTGGTGGATCTTAGTCGGGCGACCGAGAAATGCAAGTTCGAACTCCCTCCTTGCCTCCACGATAGGAAGTATTTCGAGGGGACGCCTCTGGTGGTTCCTTGGGCAGAATCCCTCAAGTTAGGAGGCATGGATCGTCCGAGCAAATGGGCACTGTTGGCTCAAGATGTCTCCGCGGCGGTCAGGGTTTTAGAGTTGGCGGTGGTGTATGCCGAGGGTGACACCTCCTCCGAACTTGAGCTTAAGAGGACCCAGGCGACGATAGCTACCCTGGAGGAAAAATTTAAGAAGGTCAAGGAGGAGGCCAACGCTTCCACCGATGCGAGGAAGAAATCGGATGAGGAAGCTACCTGATTAAAGGGGGGAATGAGGCTCTGACTGCCAAAAAGAAAGCTGCTGAGGACCTGGTCGAGCAGCTGAGATCAGTAGGAGCCCCAGCTTAGGTTGGTTAACCCAGATGTTCAGATCTCTAGGCAGGGTACCAACTTTCTCAGCCATGTTGAAAATGGCAAGATAGTCACCCCGGATTTCCTTAATTTCGGCGTCGAGCATGCCTGTCCTGAGGAAACCCAACAGTTGCGGCCTAACACCGAGCAGCTGGAGCCTGACCAGGAGCAGCCAGAGCGGATGGAGGAATGATTCCTTTTTTTCTTGTTGTGATGTATCTGGCCTGCGTGCCATGTTTTGATGTAATTCTATTTTGTTTGGGGGCGTGGCCCCCTTGGTTTTTAATATGCACACTTGTGGTCCTTGTGGCCGTTTAAATTATATGTATGTATGCCGTCAGTGTGGCAGGTTTTGTAAGTTTGCGCATGATTTTATCTATTTTTATTTTTGCTAAGTGTAGTAACTTTGCTCAATACGAGTACGTGCCGGTAATAAGGGTGACTTTGATTAATTTAACGTTTTAGGGAATTGCTCGATTAGATGTGTTCGGCAGTAGGGGAACTAGTCAAATGGGCCGGGAGTTTCCGGGCAGGATAGTTGAGCTCAGGTCGCATTTAAGGCATGAGTTTGCAGCGTGAACTTCCCATCGCGAGCTGGGTTTTATGCTTATCATGTTACTTTGACGACGGCGGGCTCGGTTGAGGAACCGCTGTCGGGCAGGGACCTGACTCGTTCCTGAGCAGGGTCCTACCTCGGCTGGTATGCAATGCTTGTACCTGGGCGTGCATCGTGGTCAGGATCTTATGTTCGTGAATGACGAAGCAAAATGACATATAGGGCCTTAGCTATAGTATTGTTTTAGCTTTTCGGCGTTCCATGGTCGAGCGAGTTCTTCCGCGTTGATGCGTTGTATTCGCAAGTGCACGAATCGCGTCAGAGTAATATAAAAAGTTATCGTATCCACAGAGGCCAAATGTCGATCTAACGATTTTCGTTTGTTACAGTGCTTATCTAAGGCAGTTCAATTCAGGGTTTACTAATGCAGAGGAAAATAAATAAAAGTAAATGACGAGGTAATAAAATTCAGACAAAACAATAGGCTTAAATGTAATTCTCATAACCGATAATATTTCTATATTCATCAACAGAACTACTTACGGGCAATATCTTCTATTTTAAGAAAAGAATTCAATTTAACAGGAACTGTCGCTTTCGCGTAGTCAGAACCAAGTTTACCCTCTAAACTAACCCCTTTATTGTCACTTATAAAAAGGCGCGCATTGCGTTAGAGTCATGGAAAACTTACTTTTAAGAAATGTAAATTCTAAACTAAACAGAAAAGTATTTTGACCTGAAATATCTAAACTAAAGAGGTTCAAAATGAACCAGATTCTAATCCCACTAACGCGTCCGAAAATAGTTTTAAAATCTCTTTTCTAAAGTGTTAAAAATCCCTACTCAACTGAGCAAAGCGCTTTCGCTGTATTTGATCAGTTGAGAACTAAACAAGTTCACAAATGGTTGGACGGCTTTCGATCTTACCCAACATTGCTTTTAAGTACAGAAAACTTGTGTTAAAGATTAAAACAGCCCTTAAGTATTTCTATTAACATATAGACGTATTACGGTGGTTATGGTCTTTACATTCTTACCTATCTAAAACTTAGCCAGCCATGGTAGTTATAACAGTCATATTAATTCTTATCATGTATAGAATTAAGTCTTTTGAAAAGTAAAGTTTTGAAAAGTAAGGCAAGACAATAAATAAACAAAATAAAGCAAGTGCAAGAAATAAATGAAAGTAAATGCGATTAAAATAAAACCTGCTCCAAAGCGGAGTCTTTAAATCTGGTATAATGTACGGAAAATAAAATGCTGGCAGGATTACTTCACCCAAAGTGCTCCAACTTGATTACAGACACTCCAAGACTTGATTACAAACTCGATCACACACAGTGCAATAACTCCTCGATGTGAGAAGATTACTGCTTTACAAGAGTGAAATTTATGCCTAGAATGAAGTAAACTAAGATTGGATGATCCTAAAATTCGAGTCCTAAGAGTATTTATAGGCAAAGTTGGCATGGTGCAAAGACAAAAGTGACCTTGGCTTGAAAAATGGGCGGGAACTCATTTTGCCTTGTCGCGCCCGCGACAGGCCTACCGCACCCGCGACATGAAGAAAACGGAAAAGGTCGTGGGAACGTGGCAGTTGAGTTGTGGAGATCATGGGACACGTCGTCGCCTACCCTGGGGCGCCCGCGACAAGAGAAGCGACAAGAGTAAATTGCTGCCAAACTTGAATTCTTGCTCCTTTTGCATCCTTTTTCGTCTGGGACCTCGATTTATTGAAAACCTGAAAACAAAGGGAAACATAACAATAACAAAGCAAAAATAATAGAAAAACAACTAATATGCATGTGAAATCAGAGTCGAAAATACAGTATAATTTAGTGTCATCAAATTCTCCCACACTTAGACCTTTGCTTGTCCTCAAGCAAAACATTTAAAGCTCATAGAAAAATCAGTGACGATCGATGATTTTTGGGGGAAAAGGGCTTCTAAGTCCGAGTCTGGATGCAGTGGTCGGTACTAACTGAGTGAACCAAGGGCATCGTGATGACACTAATCCGCAAATACGGACATAAACTTTGCTCCTATACCAATAAACTTTTGAGTCCTTTTCATTCAAGCGCAATCACATTAAGCCCGTTTTCCGCACATGCTTCATGGTAGAGTGACATGTTAGTGATTCTGATCTTTTCATACCGGATTTCTGGCACAAGGAACTGTGTAAAATCCTTTTATTCCTCTCAAGTGCAGTTGTGGGGGATCGGATCGTAATCCGCCCTACCGAGTTCAGCGCCAGATACCCCTGAACCAACTGAAATAAGCAAGCTAAACATCTTATTACTTTTTTTTTCTCTTTTTTTTTCATTTTTTTTTCATTTTTTTTTGTATATGCACTCAGATCAGTCACTTATATTCGTCGGTCTCCTACTTAGAACATGTTTAGGCCGGAGCTGATTGCTGAAATAAACTACTAAGGATGATTTTGAAATGAAATTAGGGCCATGGTACATGGGGTTTCAGGTGTGATTCTTATATTTACGAAGTTCATGGTGTAAGGACGATACTGATGTTTCGAAGGTTCTCCCAAGTCACCGCATCCTAACCCGAACCTGTCTTAAAGTCCAGAAATTTTTCAGAACAACACTTTTTTCTAGAAAAATTATTATTTATTTATTTATTTTTTTTTTAATATGTGGAAAAAATGAAGGTGAACCAAAAAATATACTTATACTAATGACTCTTCAAACACATGCATTTTCTAAAACAGAAACAAAAGTAAATAACTGAAGGGAAATAAAAATAAACTACTAAAACGACGGAAATAAAAATGATAAAATCTCCTCCCACACTTAAATCAAACATTGTCCCCAATGTTTCGAAGTAAGCTAAGGAGAAAGGAACCTGGCAAAACTAGTGAGGACCGCTGGTGCCCTCGCCGCCCTGTGCTGAACGCTCGGAACGACGGGATCTGCTACGGTGATGGTCTCACTGGTCCATCCTAGCCTGCAATTCTGCCTGAGCAGCTTTCACCTCACGAAGGTTACCTAAGATAGAACCCTGAGTGGCCTCCATAAGCTGAAAGTGCTGATGATTATATTGCTGTTGACGGGACTGCTCATTGGTGATCGCAAGCAGAGTACGGGAGATGGTCTCGTAAGATTGGTCTGCTCTCCACCGCGACTCTTACATAAAGCTCATCTGGTCCGCCATCTGTTGCTGAATGGAAGAGAGCAGGTCTTCATGTCGTGCTTCTCTAGCCATATGGTCTCGCCACATCTCCTCCGTAATATAAAATCCGGGAGCAGCTCCTGCAAAAGTGTTAGAAGAAGATGGTGCAGTGTGTGATTGTGTAGGGCGAGGGGGGGACACACGCTCTCTATGGTCATACTCATCATCTGTGTCGGGCCCCTCATTGTCATGGACATTAGGAGGAATTGGACCTAGAAAAGGTGGGGCAGTAAGGTCATAGATCCAGTTCCTCTCGAATCGTACATCTGTACGTCTACTGCACGGCATAACAATTGATTCGACGGCTACCCCGTGAATCATCAACTCAAAACCACCAGCCCTCCTCGATCGGCACAATTTCATGTCTTTCAGAAATTTTAAATTAATTGTGCGAGGGGGCAGTGGTTCTAAAGTAGCTATCTCATCATTCAAATTTAGTGCCCGAGCAATAGACGTAATCAATCCGCCAAAAACTATCGGTCCACCCTTATTTACCGTTAAGCACATGTGGGCGATCATAAATGGAACCAGATTAATTCTTACATCTGTGAGGCATCCTTGCAAGAACAAAAGTTCTTTGCTATTAACTTTGTTTTGATTCTCCCGGCCAAAAATAGAGCATGCCAAAAGGTATCTGAAAATTCTTATGGTCGGGTTATGAATGGTCGAGGCGAGTATTCCCTTAAAGGAATCAACAATAGTATCTGACAACCTGCGCCAGAAGGCGAATATCCTGACTGACCATTCAGCATCTGAAGGAGCCGTACAAACAGCACCCTCCCCATGAGGGAATCCCAATAAACCTGCTAGTTCATCGGTACTGAACTGATACTCAACAGCAAACAGTCTAAAATGCACGGTACCGACTGTGCTAGCAGTGTCGGGATGAACGGTATAAACCAATGAACTCAAAAACTCAACCGTCATCCTCTCATAGGTGGGTTCTTTTATGGTAAAAACAGTGCCTAAACCTACAAAGTCTAACAAATGGAAAACGCTATGATGAACCCCTAAAGCGTGCAAGCAAGTATCGTCGACATACCTCGTCGAGAGAATTTCTCGATCCTGAAGCTTTTGAAGTTGCCGCCTCTGCCTATTCCCGGGTTGTCCTTCCCGAAGAACGACTCCATTAAACTCCATTGATGAAGATGGTGAAGAGGGTGGAAGAAAAGTGGTATGATAAAGGTTGGAGTTTTATGGGTTTTTGTTGATGGAAATTGAAATGGAAAGTTAAGAGATGATTGGTGAATGCTAGAGATATGAATTTCAATGGGGTTTTATAGGGATTTTTCGGAGGGAAAAATGGGTTTGAAGAGGTTGGAGTTTCAAAAATGGTGGAAATGGAGGTTCTGTCCCGAATTTACAAGGACGTTGCCGCGGACGCGACAGGTGTGTCGCGGGGGCGACGAGAGCAAATCCGCTGATGGGCCTCAATTTGTCTTTTTGAATGGGCTTTTTGTCCTTCATTTGGCCTTGGGGGGTTTTTTTAGCATTCCATATGTCCTAAAAATGTAGTTTTGCACAAAATTTTCACAAGCATATATATTTTTTATAATAATTTTTTTTTATATATTTTGTCAAAGAAAAAATAAAATAAAAGAAAATATTAGCATATAAGCATAAAAAACTCAAACCTTAATATAAATCGGAAATATATCAAATGCAAATAGTAGGAAATATGTCTGGGTGATACTGGAAGTAAATTAATGCATAAGAAATATAGTAAATAATACGAAAATGGAAATCAAGATGTCTAGTCATCAGTCTGGTCATCTCCACGGAGTCTCGCTATCTCACGACGGAGCTCCGCCATGTCTTCATACAGCACATCGTACTCAGTAGCGTGGGTCAGCTCTGACAGTTCCATCCTCAGGTGTAGGTCAGTAAGAGTCTGTCGGAGATCTGCTATCTCTTGGCGCATCATCGCCATCTGGGTATGCATATCTGGAGTACCTAATGAATGATTATTTGACCATACCGTGGTCCTGTCTGGTGGTGGAGCTAGAACGTACTCTGGCTCTGGGCAGGGTCGTGGTGCGTCCACCGTCTCACCGTGTCCTTTTAAGGCATATGTCCAGTTTGCTGGGTCATGGACACTGGTCATAACAGGATCTGGCAAAGTGAAATAATGTATGGTCTCACCATCGATCAGGAGTCTGAACTGAGAGGGATTAAAGGAGTTCCTTCTCATCAGCCCCCGATCTAAACAAAAATCAATATCCATGGTGGTATGGCTGCAGTAGGGAGTCAAATGAAATAGCTTTCGGCCAAGGCCTAGAGCAGCAGCAATCTCAGTCACATTACCTCCTACATGTATAGGTCCTCCTGCCCAGGTGGCAACACCACTAAAAGAGTATAGCATAAAGTTACCACAAGCTAAACGACGCGACTGATTCGCACAAAACATGAAAAACATGTCCTCCTCAGTAACGTGGTCATCAGCATCTGCTCTCCCAAAGAATGTATGGGCAATGATCATCTAAAAGTATCAGAGAGCTGGGTTATGGATAACCTGCGAAATGTGAGTATCAGGGTCAGGGCCTCCTCCTCCAGAGATGTCACTCCAAAATTTCTCCACGTCTCTATTCATGAAGTAACCTATGGGCAGCTCAGGGATAGCGCCAACTCCAGTCTCAAATCCAAGAAGATCACCAAACTCAGTATGGGTGAACGAATACTCTGTGCCAAATAACCTGAAGCTGGTGTGGCCATCTGGTCCCAAGTACGGATCATAGGAGAAAGAGCTGAGGAACTCCAGAGTGAGGTTCCTATAGGTGGGATGCAAATCATCAGCGTACTGGTCCCATTTGAGCTGGTGGGTCAAGTATCGGACACATGGCTCTATGCCTAAAGCTTCCATGCAATCACTGTCTGGGTAGCGAGTGGGTGCCATAGGTCTGAGTGAAAGCATCGCATAACGCTCTCTCTGGGCGTCGTCTCTAAAGATCACGTGCATGTCGTCGACTGGTGGCATCCTGAAAGAAAAGGTTAGGAAAAACAGGCCCTGAAATCAAACACACCAAACAAGTTAGACATATATGTACAAACAAGCAAACAAACGTAAATCAAAATAAACAGAAAGAAAATAAATACGAAAAGGAAAAGAACCATGGGTTGCCTCCCATGCAGCACTTGCTTAACGTCGTTAGCTCGACGAGTTCAAGTCATGTATCTGGTGCGAGGATAGGTGGGTCTGTTAACGTGAACCTGGAGTAGTATGCTGGAATGTCACCTCCTTCATAATGCTTAAGCCTTTGTCCATTTACAACGAACGGACTGCAAGATTTGTTCTTAATTTGCACTGCCCCGAATTTTAGGACTTTGGAAACTTCGAACGGGCCCGTCCATCTAGATCGAAGCTTACCTAGAAAAAGTCGCAGTCTTGAATTGTATAGAAGAACAGGGTCACCTATGTTGAAGTCTTTCTTGACGATCTTCTTGTCATGCCATGCTATGGTTCTCTCTTTATATATGATGGCATTTTCATAGGCCTATTGTCGGAGCTCTTCTAGCTTATGTATGTCTAAGATGCGTTTCTCACCAGCTGCTAGGTAATCAAAATTTAAGGTTCTGATGGCCCAATATGCTTTGTGTTCCAATTCAAAGGGTAAGTGACATGATTTTCTATAAACTAGTTGGTAAGAGGTTGTTCCAATGGGAGTCTTATAGGCTGTCCTGTAGGCCCACAATGCTTCTGAAAGCTTCTGTGACCAATCCTTTCTTGATATCGAGACAGTTTTTTCTAAGATATGCTTGATCTCTCTATTGGATACTTCTACTTGCCCACTGGTTTGCGGGTGGTAAGGTGTGGCTACTCTATGTTTAACTCCATACTTCCTCAATAGTTTGTCAAAAATCCTAGATATAAAATAAGATCCTCCATCACTTATGACTAGTCTGGGAACTCCGAATCTAGGGAATATATTCTGCTTGAACATCTTAATCACTACTCGGGTGTCGTTTGTGGGTGCAGCTATAGCTTCAATCCATTTGGACACGTAATCGACAGCGACTAAAATATATTTGTTTCCTAAGGATGATGGAAAAGGTCCCATGAAGTCGATTCCCCAAACATCAAAAAGTTATACTTCTTGAATGTTTCTTAATGGCATTTCATTTCTCCTCGAGATGTTTCTGGAGCGTTGACACGGGTCACACTTGGTTATATATGTATGAACATCACGCCATATAGTTGGCCAATAAAGACCAGCTTGTAAGATTTTAGCGTGAGTCTTAGATGTGCTTGCGTGTCATCCGTAGGGTGCTGAGTGACAATGTTCTATGATATGGTGCACTTCTTCCTCTGGAACACACCGGCGAAATATTCCGTCAGTGCCTCTCTTAAAAAGGAGTGGTTCATCCCAATAGAAATGTTTAACGTCATTGAAGAACTTCTTTTTCTGCTGATAGCTGAGGTCTGGAGGTATTATATCTGCAGCAAGATAGTTAACAAAATCTGCATACCAAGGTACATTATTTACCACTAAGGATTTTTCAGAATCTTCTAGGGTTTCTAAACTTACATCTCCAATGGCATCTAGCTTAGCGATTAACCTGTCATAAGCAAAGTCATCATTTATGGGTACTACATCAGGTTTCAAGAAATCAAGCCTGGAAAGGTGATCGGCAACTACATTCTCGGTGCCTTTCTTATCTCTGATATCAAGGTCAAATTCTTGCAATAAAAGTATCCACCGGAGTAACCTAGGTTTAGCATACTTTTTATTCAAAAGGTATCGGATGGCGGCATGATCAGTGTAAACAATTATTTTGGCTCCCACCAAATAGGATCTAAATTTGTCTATGGCGAAAACTACGGCTAGGAGTTCTTTTTCTGTGGTTGCATAGTTTAGCTGAGCGGCATCTAGAGTTCTACTGGCGTAGTAAATCACATGTAACTTCTTATCAGATCTTTGCCCTAGCACTGCTCCTACAGCGTAATCACTAGCATCACACATGATTTCAAAAGGTTTTGTCCAATCTGGTGGTTGCATAATGGGTGCTGAGATTAAAGCTTGTTTTAAAAGGTTGAATGCTTCGTTGCATTTTTCATCAAAAATGAACTCGGCATCTTTCATCAGAAGACCTGTCAAAGGTTTAGTGATCTTAGAGAAATTTTTAATGAAACGCTGGTAAAATCCAGCATGTCCAAGAAAACTTCGAACTTCTCTAATTGTTTTGGGTGGTTTAAGATTCTCTATCACCTCGATCTTAGCTTTATCAACTTCAATGCCTTTTTCAGAAATGATATGTCCTAGAACTATACCTTCAGTGACCATGAAGTGACATTTCTCCCAATTTAATACCAGGTTTACTTCGACACATCTCTTCAAGATCTTTTCAAGGTTGACAAGACAGTTATTGAAATCAAATCCGCAGACTGAGAAATCTTCCATGAATACTTCCATAATTCCATCAAGATAATCAGCGAAGATTGACATCATGCAACGCTGAAAAGTTGCTGGGGCATTACAGAGTCCGAAAGGCATACGTCTATAGGCAAAAGTTCCATATGGGCACGTGAAGGTTGTTTTCTCTTGGTCATCAGGGTGTATAGGAATTTGGAAAAAACCTGAATATCCATCGAGGTAACAGAAGTAGGAATGTCTAGCTAGACGTTCCAACATCTGATCTATAAAAGGTAATGGGAAATGGTCTTTCCTAGTGGCTTTGTTTAATTTTCTGTAATCTATGCACATACGCCAACCTCCTTCTATCCGTTTTGTAACGTGCTCACCTTTTTCATTTTGAACCACGGTGATGCCTCCCTTTTTAGGCACTACATGCACAGGGCTTACCCATTTACTGTCCGAGATCTGATATATTATCCCTGCTTCCAACAACTTAAGAACTTCCTTCTTAACTACCTCACTCATTATAGGCTTAATCCTTCTTTGGTGTTCTCTCGAAGGTTTAGCATCTTCCTCAAGTGAAATCCGGTGCATGCACACAGATGGACTTATTCCTTTAAGATCTGAGATGTTGTACCCTAGTGCTGAGGGATATCTTCGCAAGACATCTAAGAGTTAGTTTGTTTCATTTTGGTTCAAAACGGCATTGACTATAACTGGTCTGTCCATTTCTTTGTCTAAATACTCATATCTTAGATTCTTGGGTAATTCTTTTAATTCTAAGGTTGGTTTGCTGGGGTTTTGTATAGGATCTGGAGTTAAGGATAGACATTCAAAAAGGCTATCATCTATGTAGGGTTCCATACTGTCATCATCTTTCTCAATGGGCGTTGAAGGTAGTTTTATTCTTTTTATTGGCTCTTCCTGGTTAAGTTCACGGACACATTCATCAATGACATCAACTGCATAACATGCATCTCCTATTACTGGTGCCGCGAGAAACTTTGCTAGGACAAACTCTATTTTTTCGTTACCTACCTCAAAGGTCAATTTTCCTTTCTTGACACCTATTATGGCTCCTGCAGTTGATAGGAAGGGTCTACCTAGGAGGATTGGGATATCTTTATCTTCTTTGATGTCCATTACGACGAAGTCGGTGGGAATGAACAACTTGCCTATTCTAACTGGGATGTCTTCTAATACGCCTACAGGGTATTTTATAGATCTGTCAGCTAATTGGAGAGACATCTTAGTAGGTTGCAAATCTCCTAGGTTCAATCGATCACAAACTGCAAGGGGCATTAGGCTTACACTGGCTCCTAAGTTCAGAAAGGCTTTATCTATGACATGATTCCCCAAAATACAAGGTATGGAGAAATTCCCCGGATCTTTGTCCTTTTTGGCAAGTTTGTTCTCGAAAATGGAATTACACTCCACTGGTTTTGGATCGTCAAGTCTACGTTTATTGGTGAGGATGTCCTTCAGGAATTTAGTATAAGATGGTATTTGGGTGATGGCTTCTGTAAAAGGAATCTCTACATGGAGTTTTTCTATAACTTTAACAAACTTCTGGAATTGGTCATTGATCTTAGTTTGTTTAAGTCTTTGTGGATAGGGAATTGGTGGTTTGTATGGCTGAGGGGGTGTTGAAGCTTCGTCCGTAACTTCTCCTTTATCTTTGTCTTTTGGTTTCTCAATTTCTACGGGTTCCTCACATTCGGGGGTAGCATCCTTCTTGGAAATTTCGGAGTCACTCAATGTCGGGGTTTTAGGCCCTTCATAAGTGGTTCCACTTCGTAAGGTAACAGCGTTAGCTTGCCCTCGAGGGTTCTGTTGAGGTTGTCCAGGAAATTGTCCTCCAGGAGTAGTTTGGGGTGCTTGCTTTAAGGCTACCTGAGAGATCTGGGTTTCAAGCATCTTGCTGTGGGTGGCCATTTGATCCATTTTGGTTCCTAGTTAGGTAAGCAGCTCATTCACATGAATATTCTGATTTAGGAACTCTTTGTTTTGTTGGGCTTGTGCTGTCATAAAATCATTTAGCACTTTCTCAATATTTGGCTTAGGTGGCACTGCTTGCATAGGTTGGTTTTGTCTAGGTGCTTGATTGTTGGTTGATCTCGGAGGTGCTTGGTTTTGGATAGGGTTATTGTTTTTGTAGGAAAAATTAGGGTGATTCCTCCATCCAGGGTTGTAAGTATTTGAGAACGGGTTTCCTTGGGCATAGTTGACTGGGTCTGGGTTAGTCTCGTTTAACAGATGGCAGTCAGCTGATTGATGACCTTTAGTACCACAAAGTTCGCAATCTGATACTACTGCTGCTGCAGCGGTTGGTTGTGCATACATTTGATCGATCTTGAAGGCCATGGCATCCATTTTGGCTTGCATCATGTCTATAGAGCTTACCTCATGTTTACCTCCTTGGGCTTCTTTCTTTTCCACTGTTGCTCTTTTGTTTCCCCATTGATGATGGTTTTGAGCCATATCTTCAATGAGACCACAAGCGTCAGGATAGGGTTTGTTCATTAGGGCACCGCCAACGGCAGTGTCGATGGACATCTTTGTGTTATAATGAAGTCCGTGGTAAAAGGTATGTATAATCAACCATTGATCCAAACCGTGGTGTGGACAAGCCCTTAAAAGGTCTTTATACCTCTCCCAAGCTTCAAATAGCGATTCTCCTTGGTTTTGGGTAAATCTTGTTATTTGGTTTCGGAGAACGGCTGTTTTGCTTGGGGGAAAGTATCTAGCAAGGAATGTTCTCCTAAGGTCTTCCCATGTTGTTATAGAATTGGCTGGAAGGGAATCTAACCAAGTTAGGGCTTTGTCTCTAAGGGAAAAGGGAAATAGTCTTAAATGAATTGCCTCAGGACTAGCACCATTGGTCTTAAAGGTGTTTGACAACTGGATAAAGACTTTTAGATGTTGTTTTGGGTTTTCAGATGGTAGTCCTGCGAATTGGTTTTGTTGAACTAGTTGTAATAGGGACGGTTTTAGTTCAAAATTATTGGCAGGTATGGTAGGGTTAACTATACTAGAGCTCGGTTCTTCGTCAGCAGCCTGAGCGAATTCCTTAAGGGGTCTTTGGTTACGATCTTCGGCCATAGCTTGCTTAATTCGACGAAGCCAAAGTCGTGCGCGAGCGTAACGTTCTGGTTCCACTAAAGGATCTATTACACTGCTGGAGCTGCGAGATATTCGCATCGACCAGTTCATGCGGCCCTAGTTTAAATGGTGATAACAAACGAAATTCGAAATTCGGCGAAATTGATCCCCGGCAACGGCGCCAAAAACTTGATGCGTTGTATTCGCAAGTGCACGAATCGCGTCAGAGTAATATAAAAAGTTATCGTATCCACAGAGACCAAATGTCGATCTAACGATTTCCGTTTGTTACAGTGCTTATCTAAGGCAGTTCAATTCAGGGTTTACTAATGCAGAGGAAAATAAATAAAAGTAAATGATGAGGTAATAAAATTCAGACAAAACAATAGGCTTGAATGTAATTCTCATAACCGATAATATTTCTATATTCATTAACAGAACTACTTACGGGAAATATCTTCTATTTTAAGAAAAGAATTCAATTTAACAGGAACTGTCGCTTTCGCGTAGTCAGAACCAAGTTTACCCTCTAAACTAACCCCTTTATTGTCACTTATAAAAAGGCGCGCATTGCGTTAGAGTCATGGAAAAATTACTTTTAAGAAATGTAAATTCTAAACTAAACAGAAAAGTATTTTGACCTGAAATCTCTAAACTAAAGAGGTTCAAAATGAACCAGATTCTAATCCCACTAACGCGTCCGAAAATAGTTTTAAAATCTCTTTTCTAAAGTGTTAAAAATCCCTACTCAACTGAGCAAAGCGCTTTCATTGTATTTGATCAGTTGAGAACTAAACAAGTTCACAAATGGTTGGACGGCTTTTGATCTTACCCAACATTGCTTTTAAGTACAGAAAACTTGTGTTAAAGATTAAAACAACCCTTAAGTATTTCTATTAACATATAGACGTATTACGGTGGTTATGGTCTTTACATTCTTACCTATCTAAAACTTAGCCAGCCATGGTAGTTATAACAGTCATATTAATTCTTATCATGTATGGAATTAAGTCTTTTGAAAAGTAAAGTTTTGAAAAGTAAGGCAAGACAATAAATAAACAAAATAAAGCAAGTGCAAGAAATAAATGAAAGTAAATGCGATTAAAATAAAACCTGCTTCAAAGCAGAGTCTTTAAATCTGGTATAATGTACGAAAAATAAAATGCTGGCAGGATTACTTCTACCAAAGTGCTCCAACTTGATTACAGACACTCCAAGACTTGATTACAAACTCGATCACACACAGTGCAATAACTCCTCGATGTGAGAAGATTACTGCTTTACAAGAGTGAAATTTATGCCTAGAATGAAGTAAACTAAGATTGGATGATCCTAAAATTCGAGTCCTGAGAGTATTTATAGGCAAAGTTGGCATGGTGCAAAGACAAAAGTGACCTTGGCTTGAAAAATGGGCGGGAACTCATTTTGCCTTGTCGCGCCCGCGACAGGCCTACCGCACCCGCGACATGAAGAAAACGGCAAAGGTCGTGGGAACGTGGCAGTTGAGTTGTGGAGATCATGGGACACGTCGTCGCCTACCCTGGGGCGCCCGCGACAAGAGAAGCGACAAGAGTAAATTGCTGCCAAACTTGAATTCTTGCTCCTTTTGCATCCTTTTTCGTCCGGGACCTCGATTTATTGAAAACCTGAAAACAAAGGGAAACATAACAATAACAAAGCAAAAATAATAGAAAAAAAACTAATATGCATGTGAAATTAGAGTCGTAAATACAGTATAATTTAGTGTCATCACCCGTTGAGATGTTCTCGGTAGTAGGCCCCATTCTCTGTCTTTGCCCGGACGTGATAGGGTCCCTCCCAGTTAGCGACGAGTTTACCTTCACGAGAGTCCTTGTGGTTCCTTCTTAAGACAAGCCTGCCCACTTGGAACTCTCGCCGTATCACCTTGGCGTCATGTCTGATTGCAATTTTTTTGCTTTAATGAGGCTTCTCGGAGAGCTGCTCTAGACCGAACCTCTTCGAAGAGGTCGAGCTCTTCCCTTAGTTCCTCTTCGTTCATTTCTTTGTCCAGGGGTGACTCAGTCCGCCTAGATGGTACGTGTATTTCGATGGGGATTACTGCCTCGGTTCCGTAGGCCAGGCGAAAAGGAGTTTCCCCCGTCGAAGAGTGTGGGGTTGTCCGGTATGCCCATAGGACGCTGTGCAGCTCCTTGACCCATGCTTTCTTCGTTTTGTCTAACCTTCGCTTGAGGCCTCGTAGAATAACTCGATTTGCTGCTTCAGCATGCCTGCTAGTCTGAGGGTGCTCGTCGGATGTGAAGTGTTGTTTCGTGCCAAGTTAAACGACGAATCCTGGAACTTCCTATCCGTGAACCGTGTCCCGTTGTCCGTGACTATCGCTTAGGGGATGCCAAAGCGTACGAGGATGTTTCGCTTGTAGAAACAAAGTATGTTAAGGGCTGTTATTTTTCCCAGAGCCTCCACCTCTATCCATTTTGTGAAGTAGTTTACGCCTACTATTAAGGACTTGTTCTGGTTCGATCCCACCATGAATGGTCCTAGAATGTCCAGGCCCCACCAGGCGAATGGCCACGGGGAGGACATAGATTTGAGCTCGTTATGCGGGGCTAGGTGCATGTTCCCGTGCCGTTGGCATTTGTCATATTTCTTCACGTGCTCTTTGGCATCTTGCTGCATGGTTGGCCAGTAGTACCCTGTTCGGAGGGCTTTCCGAGCGAGGGATCTTCCCCCGAGATGTTGAACGTTGATTCTTTCGTGGATCTCGCGCAGGACATGGGCGACCATCTTCTCCTCGACACGTTTGAGCAATGGGATGGAGAATCCTCGCCTGTAGAGTTTGCCTTCGACCAGGACGTAGGAGCAGGCCCTGCGCCTGATTGTGCTGGCTTCTTTGGGGTCGGCCGAAAATTCGTCCCTAGTAAGGTAGTTATAAACGGGGGTCATCCAGCAGTTGTTGTTGCCGATTACCTGCACGTCGAGGGTCGGGGATGCCTTCTCGATACTGGGCCGAGGAAGTACCTCCTGGATGACGGACTTGTTTCTGCCCTTTTTCTTCGTGCTAGCTAGTTTGGATAATACATTTGCTCTGACGTTATGTTCGCGGGGAACATGTTTCTCCTCTACTGCAGCGAACCTTGTCATTTTTTCCTTGACCAAGGCTTAATACTTGGACAGGCTGTCATTTTTAGTCTGGTATTCTCCTCAAACTTGGAGGGCCACAAGTTGTGAATTTGTGCATATGACGATTTCTTCTGCCCCTAGATCCTCGGCCAGCCGTAGGCCGGCGAGGAAGGATTCATACTCAGCATGGTTGTTAGACGTGAGGAAGGATAAGGTGAGAGATACCTCCATGATGATTCCCTCGTCGTTTTCTAAGATGATGTCTGTCCCGCTTCCTGCCAAGCTAGAGGCCCCGTCTACGAAAATGGTCCACTTGCGTGCTCCGCAGGTAGGGGAATCTGCGAACGCCATTTCCGCGATGAAGTCAGCCAAACCTTGGGCTTTGAGGCCTTTTCTACTTTCGTAATGAATGTCGAATTTGGACAGCTCTAATGACCATCTGAGCATTCTGCCGGCCATATCAGGTCGCCCCAGCAGCTTCTTTATGGATTGATCTGTTCGGACCATGATTGTGTGGGCCAGGAAATAGTGTCTCAATCTTCTCGCAGCGTTGATGAGGGACAGCGCTACTTTTTCTATCTACTGGTACCTCAGCTCTGGTCCCTGTAATGCTTTACTGGTGAAGTATATGGGCTTCTGCCCGTCGGGCGTTTCACGGATAAGGGCGACGCTTATAGCCTCGGTTGCCACGGCGAGATATAGGTATAGAGTTTCGCTATTGTCTGGCCGAGAGAGGACCGACGGTCTTGACAGTGCTCGTTTTAGATGGAGAAGGGCCAGGTCGCATTCCTCCGTCCATTCAAACGCTGCCTCCTTGCGGAGGAGTTTGAAGAAGGGCAGGGCATGTTGGGCGGACTTGGCCACGAAACGAGACAAAGACGCGAGCATCCCATTGAGAGACTGGATGGATTTCTTCAAGTTGGGCGTTGGAAATTCGGAGAATGCCCTGTACTTATCGGGGTTGGCCTCGATTCCTCGCTCTGTCAGATAGAAACCGAGGAACTTGCCCGCCCGAACTCCGAACGTGCACTTTTCTGGGTTGAATCGCATCCGGTATTTCCTGGCCTGTTCGAATACTTGTCTTAAATGGGCCGTGTGATCGGTTTCCTCGTGGGATTTTATGATCATATCATCCATATAAACTTCGATCATGTCGCCTATTTCTCCCCAGAAGACCTTTTTCATCATCCTCTGGTAGGTCGCACCGGTGTTCTTCAGGCCGAAGGGCATTACGTTGTAGTAATAGTTGCCCGATTCAGTTATGAAGGCCGTATACTTTTTATCGCTCATTGCCATTGGTATTTGATTCTATCCCGAATATGCGTCCATGAATGATAATAGTTTAAAACCGGCAGAGTTATCAACAAGTTTATCAATATTGGGGAGGGGGTAGGCATCTTTTGGGCATGCCTTATTAAAATCGGTATAATCAACACACATTCGCCATTTTCCATTAGATTTTTTCACGAGTACAACATTGGATAGGCAAGTAGTGTACTTGGCTTCCGAGATAAATTTTTCCTCGAGGAGGTCTTTTACAGCTTGTTCTGTAGCCTCCATTTTCTCCAGAGACTGCTTCCTCCTATGTTGTGCTACTGCTTTGACGGCGGGGTCAATCGTGAGTTGATGGCAGGCGACGGCGGGGTTCAAGCCGGGCATCTTCGCAGCACTCCAGGAGAATAAGTATGTGTTCTCCCCAAGGCAGGCTTTGAGTTGTTTCCTCGCGATGTTGGGAAGGCCGATCCCTATCTTTACTCCTCGCTGAGGATCTTCGCTGAGCAGGACAAGCTCGAAGTCGCCATCCGGGATAGAGCGCGTCGGATGGGAGTTGTTGCTGGTCGAGGAGGATGATCTGCTCGGGCCTACTTGGTCATCCTTCTGGTCATCTTCGACGAAGCGGCTGTCGAGGTCGATGGAGTCGACTTGCGGCAGTGGCCGGGCCTCCTCCGAGTTGCTGGGCAAGGCCGGCTTACAGGACATCTTCAGCTTGGAAGCGATGGCATTGAGTCCCTTGGAGGCTGCCTCAAAGCATCTCCGCACAGCTTCGATGTCCCCGTGCAATGTAGCGACCATACCTTTTGAAGTGTAGTACTTCATTTTGAGATGGACGGCGGATGGCACAGCTACCAGCTCGGCTAGAGTTGGTCATCCAAATATGCACTGATAGAGAGACAGGCAGTCAATTACCAAGAACTGAACCTTAATGGATCTGGCTGTCTCTGCAGATCCAAAGGCCACGATCAACTCGACGTACCCCCAGGGTTTCATGACCGACCCATTGAAACCATGGAGGTCGGAACCCATGTAGGGCGTGAGGTGAGATTCGTCCAACTGGAGAGTTGAGAACAGCTGCGAGTACATAATATCGACCGAGCTGCCTTGGTCGACTAAGATCCTGCGAACATCAAAATTGGCCATCTGGGCTCGAACGAGCAGAGGGATACTTGAGTTCGGGGATCCTCCGAGGAGCTCTTCCCTGTAGAAGGAGATGGGGACCGATCCCTTCTGGGCCTTGTCGAGCGTTGTCACCCTGCTGGAGCTCATGCTGATCAGGTGCTCAAACTTTCTCTTCACGGAGCCCACGGTGACTTTGTTGAAGTCCCCTCTGGAGATAACCATTGCGGAGGGGAAAGTTTCCCTTGGATTATAGGCGGCGAAGTATGCGGGAGCGCTGAGCTCATCTGGGACGTAGAAATCCTATGGTCGGGATATACTCAAAGGGACTTGGAGGTTGGTTTCCCCCGAGGAAGGCGCCTATTCCTCCACTTTCTTCGACTCCTGGGCGTCTTGCCGGGGAGCGTCTTTCTTTTTTGTAAACTGCTTCAGGTGGCCATCCCTTATCAGTATTTCGATGGCATCCTTCAAGTGGATGAAATCTTCAGTGGTGTGGCCATGAATCTTATGGAAACGACATTATTTTGATTTATCGGCGTTGGGCTTGGCCGATATTTGCTTGGGGAACCAGACTCCCATCTGTTTAAACTCTAAATTGGCACATTCAGAAAGAATATTTTCCCTGGAGACAGTCAGGGGAGTGTAATTGTGGAACCGGCCAGAGGGCCCCTTGTTGTCACCGGATTCCCTGGGACGATCTTCGCTCCTTCTTTCCCCCTGACGGGATATCGAGGGCTTGCTGCCTTTAGAGGCCCGGGCATTCTCCTGATGGCGGGAGGCTCGGGCGGAGCTGGCCGCTTCCTTCTCTTTATATTGAATATACGACTGCGCCTTGAGAAGGAAGGCGTCCAGGCTTCTTGGAGGTGCAAGGCCAACGGCCTTAGAAAATTCTGAATGCGGGCGGAGTCCCCGCTCGAGTAGAAATTTCTTCATGTGGTCGGTAGTGGAGATTTGTACAACATATTTATTAAACCTCTCGATATATGCCCGGAGAGGCTCATCCTTCCCTTGAATTATAGCCTCAAGGGAGGCTTCAGTCTTCAGGTGGCGGCGTGACGCTGTAAAGTGCCTGGAAAACATCCTGCCGAGCTGCTTCCACGAGGTGATGGATTCCTCGGCAGTTGTTTGTACCAGGTCATGGCCCCTTTTCGGAGCGTGGTTGGGAACAGGCGGCATTTGATGGCGCCCCAGATGCCACAGTAGTCTAACAGCGCATCGATGTTTTCGATGTGCTTATCTGGGTCGGTCGTCCCGTTGTACGTGCCCAAAGATGAAGGTTTTTCCATGCCTTTGGGGAGGCGGGTATCCAATATCTCCTGGGACAATGGGTCGTGGGGCTCATCGTCGCTGCTAGAACTGGTCCTAGAGGGAGAGTGGGTGCCTCGTTCATGACGGCAACTTCGTCGGGGCGATGGTGTACGTACCCGACCTTTTGGTCTGACTGGGGGTGAACGTTGATCTCTCTGGGTTCTCTTGTGGCCCGGAGAATGTTGGTCTCGCGGGGAAACGTGATAGAGCATCCCTACGGCGTGGGACTCGGGCCCTTGGCGCACCCGACGATCGGTTTCCCGTCGGGGTTGAGGACTCTTAAACCGTTGTTGATTCTTCCTTGCTGAGGGGATCTCGGATTAGCAGACTCTTCCAATGCCCCGATCCTCTCGTTTTGTTGGAAGATCAAGATGTTGGTCTTGTTGATTGCTTCAAGGAGGGCCACCACGGCCGTGTTAGTGTTGGGTGGAGTTGGAACTGGCTAGAAGGTCAGCAGGGGCTGATCATCAATACGGTCAGCAGGAGTGGGGGAGGGAGACGCGGTAGCTCTGTCCCTCAAAGGACGAGCGTCTCCTCCAAGAAGGGATGTAGTTCCGTCAGCATCGGTTTTGTTGACGGGGAGGACAGAGAGTTTCTGAGCATCTTGGACATGATCTTGGGAAGCCATGATCGTAATTTTGGATAAAGATTGTGCTTTGGTCTTAGAATCTGAGGTGGATGTTAAGACGGGGACAACAAGTTTCCCACAGACAGTGCCACTGATCGTGAAGGCTGATAAGATCCTGTGATGGGCCAAGAAGAACGTCTGTGATGTTGGGTGTGAGATGAGGAGTGGGTGTACCTGCAAGGCACTCCGACACTCAAGTAAGAAAAGGTCAGAGAAAAGGGCAAGTACAAAGTATGAATTCTTAGGATGATTATTGGATACCTGGCCCTCTCAAGTGAGAGGGTTTATATAATGCCCCGAGTGCGTGGCCAATGGTCCCTATTTTCGAGGCAGAATAACTGTTTGTTGAAGAATATGTAACTGCCAAGAACTAGCCGTTATGACGGGCAGATGTGCCCAAAACTAGCCGTTGCGACGGGCAGAGGCATAGTTCCGGGCACAGGCGTCGCGACCGCTCTTGGATGGTGGAGTCATGCGTAACGGGTATGAATGTCGGGGAGGAGCAGATGACCTTGTGCTCCATCTGTCCATATGTGTCTGGCAGAGGGGTAGAAAGGTAAATGCTGCCCTTACTCAGTTGGACTTAGGCAATTGGGCCTTTCTGGGAGCATAAGTGGATTGGGCCATGCCTAGCCATTGGTTCAGTCCAGAACAGATTCCTTGCAGGCCCCCAAATATCAGCATGAATGTAATCAAGGGATCCATGTTTTCTTTGTTTACCTTTGTTAAACTTCACCCTACAGGATTTTCCAAATACAAAAGGTTCACAAAACTCCAACTTCTTGACTTTGTCACCATATAGTAGGTTCTGTTTCCCTAGTTCGACAAGGCCTCTTTCGCTAACATGGCCCAATCTCATGTGCCATAATTTATCTTTGACACAGGTTTCTTGGATGCAAAATCTGCTGAACCACTTATAACCTCAGCCTCAAGGGTATACAAGCCTTATTTATTAACGCCTCTCAAGACTTCCTTTGACTTCTTCATGAATTTCAAGATATCTTGCTCTTCTTTAAAGACATATCCTTTATTGTCGAATTCATCAAGAGAAATCAAATTCCTCTTAAGATCAGGTATATACCTAAAACCAGTCAATAGCCTTATTGACTAATCATGGAGCTTAAATCTCACAGATCCAATACCTACAATCTTGCATGCTTTATTATTTCCCAACAACACTGATCCACCATCTTGATCACATAATTCTTCAAACACATTCTTGTTTGGATTCATATGCCAAGTACATTCTGAATCCATAATCCAGTCTTTGCAAGAGTTGATGCTCGATGTAACACCCAAAACCCCCGAGACAATTAATAATAAAATATCAGAGTAAAATAAAACATACAATTAGTTAGGATGCTACATTCAACAAACATCTACTCATTCATACCATAGGTAACACAGAGATAACATTAATAAAACTATGCAAAATCAATCTTTTCATATGGCAGCGAAAAATCAACTGAAACATAACATCTTTAGTACCACATAATCATCATCAAGTAAATAAAGTGACGTCAAATACTAAAATAAACAACGACAAACGTTCCAAAAACCCAGTGTTACAATCAGAGCAGACGCCGACTCACCGAAATAAAAGAAAAGACTCTGTCTTCACTAACTTCAACTCCGCGCTAATCCTGCTTATCTGCATGTTACCCACGTAGAGGTAACATTCAAACAAAAGGGATGAGATTCTCAAATCAACAAAGGAAATAGATGATATAAATATAAAGGCATAAAATCATCATACGATTCACCCTTCATTACACACCGACAATCACACAATCCATAATGCAACACAATCATTATACAATGCAATGAGACCTACAGCTCGACTCAATGCATGTGGTACCAATACGATCCCTTTTTCATGATCACAATTCCCGTCGGAATTTCCATTTAAGTCGCTCACACCGCACATGGGCACACGACAACCATGGTCGCTCATACCCCACATGGGCACACGATCACCTCAACAACAGTAACAACACGATTCCATTACAAGGAATCCGGATAGGCGCTCACAACCCACACGGGCACACGTCTTATCCCACAACTCATGCAACATGATATGCACGCGACAACAACATACAACAACGACGTAATGCACATATCTAGCATACAACCAATACATTACACCACAACTCTCTAACATGCAGTATATACCTGCCAGCACATGCAAACATTGCAATCCACAACAACAACACACATTCGTACGACCGAGTTACACATTTCAAAGTTTGACACGTCGAAACATCCATGGAAACACATACAACACGTCGAATAATTGGAATTCTGTCATTGAAAATTATTTTTAACAAAAGTACATAAAATCAGCTTCTCCAACGATTCGAACGGCGACCGAAAGGGACTTACGAGTCAAAAGATATGAATTTTTGAAAATTTAGAAAATCTGTTTTGCCCAGTGGTAACCGATTACTGCAAATAGGGTAACCGGTTACTTCGGCCTCTCACGATCCTATTATGCAGATTTTGTACAGGGGTAATCGGTTACTTCAAAACCGGTAACCGGTTACTCTGCTGAAACAGAGTTAAAATCCCCCAATTTTACACTAGGTAACCAGTTACTCCAAGTCACGTAACCGGTTACTCTACCTGCAGAAGTGATTCTCTATTGTTCTATCACGAAAATTCTCTTATAAAACCCATCCCAGCAACCATAAACATCGGTTATTCCAGAAGTCAAATTTCTAAATCAGTATACAACCATACACATTCATTAGAACTTCTTATAACACCAAAAATCATAATTCAACCAATCAATTTTTACAATATAAGCATTATTGTTATTACTGACACGCGACTTCAACTTTTCACCGGAACATCAAACCATTACAGAATCCATGAGTATAAACCTAACGATTTATCTACCCACATACATATATCATTCATCCCTTAAGTGATTAAAGAACCCCACCCTTACCTTAGACTTCTTGCAAGATTTCCTTCTTCTCTCTTGAGCCCTAGACTTCTCTCTTGCTTCTTCCTCTTGTTTTCACGTAGAATGATTTTTCCCTTCTCTAATTCTCTTTTCTATTATTATATTATTATTATTTTCCCTTAATCCAACTAATGAAATAATAATAATAATAATTTTCATCAAATATTAATTAAATTAATATTTACCTACTATTATAATTAATTTTACTCCCCACACCACCAATTCTACGTTTTTGGTCACACACCCCTTACTACTTTAAAGTCTTATTCTTAAGGCCACTACCCACCACTAAGGGTATTCCAAACATCACGAAACATGCATATTCACACCATTATACATATCGACGCGCAATTATAATTACGAATAATGATTAAAAATAAAATGGGGCGTTACAACTCTCCCCCACTTAGAATATTTTCATCCTCGAAAATTTACCTGATGCGAACAAATCCGGATACGACTCTCACATCCTGCTCTCTAACTCCAAAGTCATGTTCCCACCGGCAGCACCTCCCCACACTACCTTTATGAGAGAGATCTCTTTGCCTTTCAACTGCTTTACCTCGCGATCTTCAATACGCTCTGGTAAGGCCTCAAATGTATGATTATATCTCACCTCCACGTCATCCATCGGAATCACATGTGACGGATCCGGAACATACTTCCGAAGCTGTGAAACATGGAATAGATCATGCAAGTTCGACAAATGGGGTGGCAACGCCACTCTGTAGGCAACAGGTCCAACCCTTGTAGAAATCTGATACAGACCAATAAACCGAGGAGTGAGCTTCTTCGACTTCAACGCACGTCTAACACCGGTCACCGGAGTGACTCTCAAAAACACATGGTCTCCTTCTTGGAACTCAAGGTCTTTCTTCCTCTTATCATGGTAACTCTTCTTCCTACTCTGCGAAGCTTTCCTCTTCTCCCGAATTAGCTTCACCTTTTTGGTAGTTTGCTGAACAATTTCAGGTCCAAGTACTACCCACTCACCAGATTCATGCCAACACAAAGGCGTCCGACACCTCCGACCATACAATACTTCAAAAGACGCTATTCCAATACTGGAATGATAACTGTTATTATAAGTGAACTCAATCAGTGGCAAATGGCTATCCCAAGCACCTCCTTGTTCAAGCACACAAGCCCTCAAAAAATCCTCCAAAGATTGTATAGTCCTCTCTATCTGCCCATCCGTCTGCGGATGATAAGCCGAACTCAATCTCAGTTTTGATCCCAAAGCTTCTTGCAAACTCTCCCAAAACCTGGAAGTGAATCTTGGATCTCTGTCCGACACAATACTCAGCGGAACTCCATGCAACTTCACAATCACCTGAATATAGATCTCTGCCAGCTTCTACAAAGGAAAACTGATATTAATCGGAATAAAATGTGCCAACTTCGTCAGTCATTCTACCACTACCCAAATGGGATCATGTCCTCTCGGCGTATTAGGTAACCCGGTCACAAAATCCATAGAAATATTGTCCTACTTCCACTCTGGGATATCTAACGGTTGCATCAAACCAGCAGGTTTCTGATGTTCCACCTTCGATTTCTGACAAGTCAAACAAGCATACACAAACTTTGCCACATCACGTTTCAATCCAGGCCACCAAAATATCTTCTTCAAGTATTGATACATCTTCGTAGCTCCTGGATGGATACTCAAACTACTCCTATGACTCTCTTCTAGAATCATCATTTTTAATTCAGGATTGTCAGGAATGCAAATCCTATCATGGAATCTCAACACGCCTTGTTCATCTACTCTGAATTCATTACCTTCTGCCTGGCCATTTCCAATTGTCAAATCCACCAGTCTCACATCTAACCTCTGACCTTCTCTGATGCTATTAAGAAATTCATTGTTGATCTTCAGCATACCCAACATCACACTATGCGGTGTCTACTCGCAAACCAAACTCATATCTCTGAACTGTTCAATCAATTCTAACTCTTTAACCATCATAGCAGACATATGCAACGTCTTCCGACTCAAAGCATCAGCCACGACATTAGCTTTACCGGGATGATAGTTCAAGCCAAAATCATAATCCTTTAAGAACTCCAACCACCTTCTTTGTCTCATATTCAACTCCTTCTGGTCAAACAGATACCTCAAGCTCCTATGATCATTATACACTTCAAATCTGGAACCATAAAGATAGTTCCTCCAAATTTTCAATACGAATACCACTGCAGCTAATTCCAAGTCATGAGTTGGATAATTCCTCTCATGGACCCTTAACTGTCGTGAAGCATAAGCCACAACCTTACCATCCTGCATCAATACACCTCCTAAACCCATCAAGTAAGCATCACAATACACCACAAATGGCTCATTTGGTTTGGGTAGAGTCAAAATTGGAGCTGTAGTCAATCTCTTATTTAGCTCGATGAAATCTTCTCACAATGAACATCCCACACAAATGCTTTACCCTTGCACGTCAACTGAGTCAACGGAAGTGCCGACTTCGAAAAGCCTTTAATAAACCTCTGGTAATAACCAGCCAAGCCCAAAAAGCTTCTAATCTCAGTTACTGACTTCAGAGCCTCCCATTGTAGAACTGCATCTACTTTGGACGGATCCGCAACAATACCATCACCTGAAATAACATGCCCAAGAAAACTTACCTCTCTCAACCATAATTCGCACTTAGACAATTTAGCATAGAGCTTCTTCTCTTTCAACACTTGCAGCACGATCCACAAATGTTTAGCGTGTTCCTCTTCTGACTTAGAATAGATTAGAATATCGTCAATAAAGACAAACACAAATTGATCCAAGTAAGCATGAAAAATACGATTCATATATTCCATGAATACACCAGGTGCATTAGTAACTCCGAACAACATCACCACATACTCATAATGTCCATATCGGGTTCTAAAGGCCGTCTTCTGAACATCTTCGTCCTTTACCCGTACCTGATGATAACCCGACCTTAAGTAAATCTTGCTAAACATGCGGTCACTGACTAATTGATCCATCAAGTCATCTATTCTCGGAAGCGGAAACTTGTTCTTAATCGTCACTTTATTCAGTTGTCTGTAATCGATACACAACCTCATACTGCCATCCTTTTTCTTCACCACCACCACCGAAGCTCCCCAAGGCGATACACTTGGTCTCACAAATTTCTTTTCTAATAACTATTCCAGTTGCTTCTTCGGCTCTGTCAATTTTGATGCCGACATCCTGTATGGTGCCATAGAAATATGTCTGGTACTAGGGACAAGATCGATAGTAAACTCCACTTCTCTCTCTGGCGGTACATCAGCAATATCATCTGGAAACACTTCAAGAAATTCACGCACTACTCGAAATTCATTAATCACCAACTCACTCTCCACTGACAAAGATGCAAACAATGCAAGCACCTGAGCTTTTTCTTCTAAGGGCTCTCTCAACTCTCTAGCAGATAGAAAACCATCTTCTTCCTCTTCCTCATGAGCAAGAAATTGCACCGACTTGTTAAAATAGTTAATTGAACATGGTTGAACTCCAACCAGTTCATACCCAAGATCACATCGAGACCTCCCAACGGTAAGCAAATCGTATCCACACCAAAGTCCTTATCAAAGATCGATAAGGGACAATTCAAACAGACTAAAGAAGTGGTCACCGGTCTCTTTGTAGGAGTTTTGACAACCATCTCTCCCTTCATAGGAGAAACAACAAGGCCTAGCCTTCTCACACAATCAGCCACAATAAAGGAGTGAGTAACACCAGTATCAATAATAGCAATAAAAGGCGCATTATTAATATAACATGTACCTCTGATCAGTCTATCATCACTGGAAGCCTGAGTCCCTGCCAAAGCGAACACCTTTCCTCCAGCCGAAGCTTGCTTTGGTTTCTGGCAATGAGTACTAATATGGCTCTGTTATCCACAGTTGTAACAAGTCACCATATCAACCTTGCAGTCAGCAATCAGATGTCCTGACTGTCCACATTTGAAACATTTCTTCACATCACTCGTGCATTCACTCACACGATGACCTAATTCACCACACGTGTAACACTTTAGAGGAGTAGGGACACCTCCCCCACTCGGCTTCTTGCCATCAACATACCTTTGTTTACCCTTCTCAGTTGGAGCTGCATAGGGCTTCCCACGGTGCATCTGTTATTTTCCCCTCCTCTCGCCAACCCCTTAAAGTGAGCCGATCGAGCCTTGCTATCCTCTTCAAAGATCCTACAACAGTCAAAAAAATCTGGGAACCTCCTAATTCGTTGATAACCAATCGCCTGTTTGATCTCAGGCCTTAATCCATTCTCAAACTTAACACACTTTGAGAACTGAGCAGTTGCCGCATTGTAGTGAGGATAAAACTTATCCAGGTCCGAGAATTTGGCAGCATACTCAGTAACCGACATGTTGCCCTGTTTCAATTCCAAAAATTCGATCTCTTTCTTTCCTCGGATATCCTCAGGAAAATACTTCCTCAAGAATTCCCTACTGAACACAGCCCAAGTAATTACCTCTCCTGTTTCTCCCAACAGTTGACGAGTGTTAACCCACCAATCATCAGCCTCCTCAACCAACATGTGAGTACCTAACCGCACCTTCCTTGCTTCAGGACATTCCATAACCCAGAAGATTATCTCTATCTCCTTGAGCCAAGCCTGCGCTCTATCCGAATCATATCTTCCTTTGAAGGTATGCGGCCTGTTCTTTCAAAACTCATCATTCTCACTAGCATGAGGCGGGTTCTGTACTGCCTGAGCAACAGCCTGCAAAGCAACAACAATAGCAACATCGTTCCATCCAGCCATTCTAAATCTATTACACGTCAACAACAGAACACAATTGTTAAGGAAACGACATCGACAATAATCAACTATCACACGACAACGACTCGACAACTTAGCCGGACGAACCGACCTTCTCTGATACCACGATGTAACACCCTAAACCCCCGAGACAATTAATAATAAAATATCAAAGTAAAATAAAACATACAATCAGTTAGGATGCTACATTCAATAAACATCTGCTCATTCATACCATAGGTAACACAGAGATAACATTAATAAAACTATGCAAAATCAATCTTTTAATATGGCAGCAGAAAACCAACTGAAACATAACATCTTTAGTACCACATAATCATCATCAAGTAAATAAAGCGACATCAAATACTAAAATAAACAACGACAAGCATTCCAAAAACCCAGTGTTACAATCAGAACAGACGCCGACTCAACGAAATAAAAGAAAAGACTCTGTCTTCACTAACTTCAACTCCGCGCTAATCCTGCTTATCTGTACGTTACCCACGTAGAGGTGACATTCAAACAGAAGGGGTGAGATTCTCAAATCATTAAAGGAAATAGATGATATAAATATAAAGGCATAAAATCATCATACGGTTCACCCTTCATTACTGTCGCGGTGAGAATCGGATGCCAAGCTATTGGATTAACTTGAATCATAATTCTTAATTCACCACCGGTCTTTGATTTATCCAAAGGAAAGGTTAAAGATCGAAAAACCTAAGTTAAGAGAATCTAAGTTCGGGGGTTGGTTACGTCTAGGGAAGGTATTAGCATCCTAAACGTCTGTCGTACTCTACAGGAACCTCTTGTTATTATTTATGTTATTTTATTGTTTGCTTGCTAAGGGTGATATGCTAAAGGAAAGACCTAGGGGTTAGTATCTAAGTATACTCGCCAAGACATCGCATCTTGTGCCTACGTATCCTGACGGGAGTGGAATCAGAGTATTCGTAGTTCCCCTCAAAGAGGGTAAGGAACTCTTGACTGTGGTCAAGGTTCCAGGGGGGAGGTAAGCATCCGTAGCAAGACGCTTACATGGAGTGCGGTGACTCCAAAGTTGAAGTTAAGTTGAACAGGATAGAAAGTGTCCATGGTAGGACACATGTATAGAGTGCAGTGACTTCGATCCTAAGGCTAGGATTAAAGGGATTGAAAAGTCGCAATCGCACGGTGGCGCTAGAAGGCGGGGATTAGTTAGGTAAAATAAAATCTAATCAAATACTAATGAGAAAATAAATTGAGAAATAAATCTAATTAGAAACCACATTTTTTTTAATCTTATTTAACTAAGTGAGCAAAACTCTAATTAAAATTATAAATCGAACTTTATATAAATTAAACTCTAATTATTTTAACCATAAGAAAACAAATTAGAATATAAAAGAGCAAAAATAAAATAAATAAATAAAAGATACAAGGAAACAAAAAAGAAACTTGAATTCAAAAAGAAAAACACGATGGGCCAGGCTCTAAGCAACCCATCCGACCTATACAACAACATTGAGAAACAAAAAACCCAAGGATCAGTAACCCTTTCATTCTCACTTTCCTCTTCTTCTTCAAGCGATCCGACAACCGGACAACTTTCCCAGCACGTCATTCTCAGAACCTCAATCTCTCTCGATCACTCCGTCGCCCTCTCCATCAATTCTCTTCCCTCATCCTTTTCCGATCGTGACTTCACTCTCCTCCATGTTCTCTCTTCTCGCTCGCCCTCAAATGGTTTCAAATAGAACTCAAATACAACAATAGCATCACGCATAAAAAAATAATAGCTAATAATAAAAGAACTGAATGTGAACTTATAGATGTGCGATTGATCTGAAACAAACAACGGTGGCTTGTCGTCTGGAGATATCGTCACGGTGGTGGAGAACGCGGCTTGTCGGATGGCGATAGAGTGTGTTGGAGGGAGGTGCGCGCGGAGACAGAGCGTCTGTGGGTTATCTCCAACGTGAAGCTATGAATCGGCGTCGTCGCCGTCGATTTAGGATGCGCGGTGTGCCACGGTTGTTGTCTACAAACTTCTGAAGCGTAAGGCTCTCAAATGGAGTTCTTGTCGTTGGTCGATGAGTCACGATAATGTCGACGGCTGTAATGGCGAGCTATTGGTCAAGTACGTGCCTTGCTAACGTTGTGTGTATTCCGGTGTGAACGTGAAATTCTGCGAACACTGATTTTTCTCCCTGTTTCTGTATGTGTGTATGTGAAGTTTTCTTCCTCTGAAATTTTTCTGCTCTTTTCTTTCTGGTTTTTTGAAGTGTGTATGCGTGAATGTATCTACCTCTCAGTTTTTCTTTTGTGTGATCTTCCCTTTGATTCTGCGAACACCCCCTTTTATAGTCAAGCTGTTGAGATTTCTAATGATTTTTGCAGTGAATTCCCTTTCCAATCTTATATGAACATGTCTGAATCATTTTGGGATGAATTTGAAAAGTGTCGAAACCTGTTTTAGAAGGACTGAGATTGTGATTTCATGAGCTTTTATTCTTATATGATTTTGTTTAGGACTTTTAATGCTTGTGATCTCTTGAATTGGAAGTGTATTATTGTGGATTGTTTTGTGATTTTCTTTTGCCTTGAACATGTGATATCACGATGAATGAATTTCCTTTCTTAACCAAACATGTCTGAAAAATAGTTTATGACACTTGTCCCTTTGTCCTGATTTGAATGTATTCCATCTTTTTTTTTGCAGCTGCTTGGAGTACAAAGCTATTGAAAATGGTGAGTAGGTGCTTATCACAATATTTCCTTTGCAATGGCTGCCTTTGAAACGATTTTTATGGCAAGGTGTATTTTCAAGAGTTAACAAGTCAACCACATATCAGTACACTAAAAAAAATCACAAGCCGCACATTTATCAAGAATTCTGGATTTGATTGTGTTGGTAGAAATTAATAATGGCCGGATTCGTCTGATTTCTTCATGAATATTTGATTCACCTGTTGTTTCTAATTTGGAATTTCTTGATGTTTGCTTTCATAATTAGGTGTTTATGGTCTTAACTGTTATTGTGCATCTTTCCATTAAAGCAGGTGTTGAGAACTTCCTCTTAGATAAGCCAGAAACAAACTGTCGTACTGTTACTGTGGACGACGTAGCTGGACCACCAATAGAAGCTATTTTTGGGATGGTTTTTTTGA
The DNA here is from genome assembly GCA_022829125.1 of Lathyrus tuberosus. Lineage (NCBI taxonomy): Eukaryota > Viridiplantae > Streptophyta > Magnoliopsida > Fabales > Fabaceae > Lathyrus > Lathyrus tuberosus. Next base: position 1,407,811 of record JALAZF010000779.1, read on the forward strand.
AGCTTCCAGGTCATAAACTTGCAATACATTTGGCTGTGAGGAAAAGCTTGGAGACAACGCCCAATATGGTAGGACCAACATAACCACATCAAAGAGTCGTCTCATGAGCAAAAGTTGAAGATATTTGCAGCACGGTTCTCTTCCATTTAGGATTTAGGACGGAAAATCACGTGAAGCGAGTACAAGGCCGTTTTTTTACTTTTTTATGTCAACTTTATCTTTTGGGAACTTTGGCTTGTAATGTAAAATTGATTTGAAAGTGAACTCAATTGACCTTTGTAACCTTGAATGCCCTTTTGTTGAAATTCATCTCAACACACATTTTGTAAAGCATCTTGAATTAAATTGAGTAATCACTTAAATCTGTGGAATGACATCCGCACTTAGGGAACTCGATCATGGTTTGAAACTAGCTAGAAATAAATCTAACCAATCTTGAAATATGGCTTAAAAAACCAACTTCATACAGGGCCTCGAAACGAATTAATTGTTCCTTAAAGAATTATGGCTTGGATTTGGAATTGACATATATACTTGAATCTGTGATCATATCTTGAACTTGGAAATCAGAAAATAATTCAACTTGAAATAATAGCTTGAATTTAAATTCTAAGTTTCATAAAGAACATGAATTCTGAACTTCACTTTGAGATTTTTCTCGCTTACTTGCTTCAGGATTTTAATCCAAACTTACCGCTTCAAGCTTATTGATCACAACCCATCATCAAGAAGATAATGATCCAACTTCATAGATAATAACACAATCGAACTTAATCTTTATTATCAGTACAACCAAGGTCTAGATGACAATGACTCAGTGCACAAACCATGAAGATACAACCCATAATATCACTTGCCACGAGATCCATAACCAATCCTCGAATAAACCATGCTCAACACTAATGGGAAGAAATACTCTAATTCTCCTTGAGATATACACAAAAGCCTTTGAGACGTTCTGAGCAAAAGGACCAATAGGAAACCCTATCACCATTCTGAATCAGAACCAACAGGCAACGTCTTGAAATTATTGACAGAGAGAACGAATGCCATTCTTATTTGAGACCAATGTTCCTGCAGAAACCTGTTAGAAATAAGGCGTGCAGATATGCAAGATGATGCAAGAAGATGTGGAATCTTATGGTAAAAAATTTGGGTACGACAGATGCCCCTATTTAAGTTTCTTCTATCCAGAGATATGGAGATTGAAATCTTCGTCTTGACGAGGTAGGAGGGACTTAAATATAAACATGCACAATTTTTGGCCCTAAGATGCCACAAATGCATATGATATGACATGAAATGATATGAGATGAATGCAAAGACAGGGAAGCCTGTGGGGAAGGGTACCACGGGGGAAAAATGTTACAATTGGGTCAGAAACGAATTGAAGACATATCTGGAGGAAAAGCAATGTTATTCCAGAAAAACATCAGAATAAACAAAGCGAAGTATCTGGAAAATATCATCCAAGAATGACATTGGATGAAAAAGGCACCGAACGTCCAATAATGGCTTTGAATGAAAGGCAAAATCACAATATCTAATAATGGCTTTAGATAAATGTGAACGAAGACTACATTCAAGAATGGCATTGAATGCAAAGAAACCAATCATTCAATAATGGCTTTGAATAATCACGATATGTAATAATGGCTTTAGACAAAGTGAACAAAGACTACATTCAAGAATGGCATTGAATGCAGAGAAATCAGTCATCCAATAATGGCTTTGAATGAAAGGTATAATCACAATATCTAACAATTGCTTTAGACAAAGTGAACAAAGGTAGGGATCCAAGAAAGCATTGGACAAAGAAACCAGTCATCCAATAATGGCTTTGAATGAAAGGTAAACTCACAATATCTAATAATGGATTTAGACAAAGTGAACAAAGACTACATTCAAGAATGACATTGAATGCAAAGAAACCAGTCATCCAATAATGGCTTTGAATGAGAGGTAAAATCACAATATCTAATAATGGCTTTAGACAAAGTGAACAAGGTAAGGATCCAAGAAAGCATTGGACACAATAAACAAATCACAACGTCCAAGAAAGCATTGAACGAATATGAACAAGGAGATACCCAAGAAAGCATTGGATAAAAGCGACAATATTTGTTTGGCAGGTGCCAAGTAAGTTGGACTTTGACCACAAGGTAAGACGTGAATAACAAAACGACCTATGGAGAATGCAAATGAGTGCAAATGAGGATGACACTCTTGCTATGCATATGTATATACAGATGATATATGATCAAATGCAAATGTAAATGCAATGTAGACGTCGAAGACACGACTCTACTCTTGTGTGGAGAAGACAAAACTGGAATACTGATTCCTCAACACAGAGATCACTGCCATTCTGATTTGGAACTAAAGATGCTACTGAGCACAAATCTTCCACACTGGTAAACTGTATTAAGTTGACGATCCTTGTAGGAAGAATGGAAAGCTACATGGGGATTCTTCAAGTAAACTGCCCCAGATTAGTTGACTGTTGTATATGAACTGATAATTGCTTCAGTTTGGATTGATGCTGAAAATTACTGTATTACTGTGCACTTGGAAAACTTGCCCCAGTATGAGTCTTGAAAAAGTCTTCTGCATAAACCAATTCTGAGAAGGACTTGCACTGAACAAATCTTGAACTGATTCTCAATAGGATCTGGAAGGAACTTGCCCCTGATTGGATCACTGACCAAGTTTCTCAAATGTTTGAAAATTCTTTGAGCGGAAGCCAGATTGTAAACAAAAGTGTTCATACAAACATAGTAAATGCAAAGTTCATGCAACTTTTGAAATCAAAATCATTTTTGGAAAGAGGTAAAACAATAGGGTCACTGGTCAGAACACGGTGGTTCAAGACATTTAAAAGTGAAAGATAAAGCAAAAAGGCGTGATGCAAAAAAAAAATGATCTGCAAAGATCTTTAGGAGTTAGTTTACGCAACCTCGTTGTAGTATGCTTTCAAAATAACCTTGCTTCAATTAGGTCTTTTGAGGCTTATAACGTGGCCTGGTTCACGGTTTAAGAAACAAAGGATAAAGGCTCAAAGTTTATTTGTACCCACCCAATCTTCGTGATGATCTCCAGTCCTACACTCAGTTAACTCAGAATTTGCACTCAGGTTCCCATAGGTTAGGGATTGCATTGATGATAATGATGATGGTTCAGAAGTTAAGGGACTTTTGAGGTGCTAGTCACTACTTCCTTATAACTCTTGGTTGTTTTTTTTCATTGAGGATTTCATGGTAAGGCTTTAAACTTTTCTCCTTTTTATTATCCCTAACTTTTTCCTGAACTGTTTCTCGTGAATCTTACAGTCAGCGGGATGCCCCAGTTTTTTGTCTGCCTAAGTCTCCTTCACAGGTTTCGACTTAGCGGGCTTTTTCCTTTTTTGATTTTTTTTTATCCTTTTTTTTTGAAAGAAAGTGACTGCTTGGCTTAATGATTACGGTGAACCATCATCGACTTTTGACTTGAAAGACATCTTCGACACTTGCTTGATGTGTGCGAAGGGAAACTGTGAATGCAAACTTTATGTGAAAGGTCTCTTGCATGAAATTCTTATATTTGAATGCACAATCTAGTTAACTGAGAACTACCCTGCCCCAGGTTAAGATTGCGGGTTTTTATTTGTAAAGAAAAGAAACTCCTACTTCAAGGCTCAAAGGGGTTGACGAGGGTTTATCTTCTTTATTTCTCCAGTGTTTAGGAATTGAAACAATGCCTTACATCATCAGCAAAGTTTTGATTTGAAAGCATACCAACAACAATTATGAGTATAACGTTTTCACCATCCTCCCTCTAATCTTATAATAATCAGAAGGAAAGTGGAAAAGGATAATTTTTTGTTTTTGTTTTTGTTTTGTTTTTTTTTTAAATATAAAGCGTAAAATAGCAAACACAAATGAATTGAATTAAAAGTTGCAATGCTCATTTTATTAATTATGAAAGTATAAACATAAATTGAAAGCAAACAACCAATACAAATAAGGAAAATGCAAACGATAAGAAACATGGTCTAGTGACCAATCAGAAACAAGAGTGAGCTGTCCTGTCTGAAACACTGAGGTCTGCTGAAGTCAACGAAAGCTTCACTTAGCGTGCTATGGCAAAGGATTGTTCTTGACATTTAGATTGGTGTCACGAAAGGAGAGAATACCAATTCTGATCAGCTCTTGTACTCTAGCCTTCAATGCAAAGCAATGTTCCAAGTCGTGGCCTGCGGCACCTTCATGGAATGCACAATGGAGATCAGATCTGAATCCAAGTGGAAGTGGATCTGGAGGAGGCGGCAAAGGCCTTGTAGTAATCAAACCTTTCTGAACCAGCCCAGGATAAAGTTCAGTGTAAGTCATTGGGATAGGATCAAAATTATTCCTATTATGGTCATGGTTCTATCCAACAGCTGGACGTTGAGGAGCTTGAGCTGGTCGTGGAGCAGCAACAACAGGAGTAACAGCAGCAACAGCGGAGTGATCAACATACTGGGGTTGAGGACGAGACCTTCTGGTTTCAAACATAACAGCATTGGTCTGATCTTCTCTCTTTTTCTGGAAGTTCCCATAGGATTTCTTCGCTCCATTAGAAGATTCAGCAGCTTTGGATACTTTACCATTCTTAAGTCCTTCCTCGAGTCTCTGACCAATAGTGACCAAATCAGTGAAGCTGGATGAAACACTACCAATCATCTTCTCCCAGTAGAATGGAGACAAGGTGTCCATAAACAGTCCAGTTAATTCTTTCTCTGCCAAAGGAGGTTCAACTTGGGAAGCCAACTCTCTCCAGCGCTGAGCATATTCCTTGAAAGACTCTTTATCCTTCTGAGACATGTTTTGCAGCTGACGGCGGTCAGGAGCCATGTCGAGGTTATACTTGTATTGCTTCATGAAGGCATTAATAAGATCCTGGAAACAATGAATGTTGTTCTGTTCAAGATTCATATACCATTTAAGAGAAGCTCCACTCAGACTATCTTGAAAATAGTGGATAAGTAACTTCTGATTCTTGGCATGAGCAGCCATCTTTCGGGTATACATGACCAAATGAGCTCTTGGACAAGAATCACCTTTGTACTTCACAAAATTGATAGCCTTGAACTTAGCAGGCATAACAAGGTCAGAAACCAAACCCATGTTTTATGCATCAATGTTGAAGAAATCAGTACCCTCTACGGCTTTGAGTCTCTTGTCTATGGTCTGAAAATGTTCACGGACAACTTTAGGTTCTACAAAATCTTCATGGTCTTCACCCTGAACACTGGCAGCATTGTACTTATAGAGGGGGTTTTCAAAAGGAGCTCGAGTAGTCTGGACTATAGGTTGAGGTTCGGCGAAAACATGAGCTTGAAACACTGGTCTAGAAGTCTGACCAATCATAGCAGTAGATGCAAGAGGTGGAGAGTAGTTGTGAGGTAAACCAAACTCTGGCCAAGTTGAAGGTGGCACCTGAACAGGCTGAGGATCAGCATTTGAAACTTCCTGAATGACAGTCCTTTGGGGTGGTTCTCCTCTAGCAATCAAAACTTGGAGCATTTCAGTGAGCTTTGCCAGGCTTGACTTAAGGTCATCGATCTCCATTCGCATCTCAGTATTGTGTGCTTCTTGCTCTGCCATTATGCGTCTGTAGTTAGCTCTAGTCCGATATTTGTGTCGAGGAATCAGCTTGGCGACTCACAGGTGACACTGAAGATAAAGATAGCTGGAAATGAGCTGCTGGACAAACGGACGCATGCAATGAATCATGCAAAGATGCAAATGATATGCAATGCGATGCAATGGTTTCAAGCAACTCAAAAGTAGGTTGCAAACATTTTCGAAAAAAAAGTTTCATTTTATAATCCATGATTTTTATTGACTTTGCAAGGGAAAGAACAATTGAGTTTCTTGAAACCGAATGGTGATTCATGAATGCATGAATAGATGCATAAACACAGGTATACACATATACACATATACAGGTAAACAAGCCAAGGCTTAGGTTTGAAGAGCACGAGCATCGAGCCATGGTCTACCCTTCCCAAGGTGTGTACTATGGTTTCAAATGTACCTGCCGAACGGGTTCTACAAAGTTCCAAGAGTCTACAATCCATCTTTCGGATATTATCGATTTCCCAAACCACTTGGTAGTCAATAATATTCTCAAGAGGATCTCGTCCGAGTGTAGTATCGCGTAGCGACTATTTTGGAAATAGACTCCCGCATAGTCCCCGTACTACATCCTAAAAGGCCAAGTGGGATTAAAGGTACTACGGTCCTCAGTCTCACGGGTTCTTGGTCGAAATTAATATCGTTTTCACAAATGGAATCGTTCAAACAACATTAATTTCAAAAGAACCTAAACTGAACGATGATTTTCTCAATTCAACTTTTCAGGAATCGACTCCGTCAAAGTATCCTTGACCATATCATCTCCTATCATAATTGCAGTCAAGTCCAGGTGTAGGACTCCTCACCACTCAAGAACCCCTGCACACAGCAAAACCAGGCACAACAGATATAAACAAGCAAAATAATAAATAAGCAAGAAAAATAAGAATACTAAACAAGTTAGGCCTAACCCTCTAAGTTAAGATCCCCAGTGAAGTCGCCATTTCTGTCGCGGTGAGAATCGGATGCCAAGCTATTGGATTAACTTGAATCATAATTCTTAATTCACCACCGGTCTTTGATTTATCCAAAGGAAAGGTTAAAGATCAAAAAACCTAAGTTAAGAGAATCTAAGTTCGGGGGTTGGTTACGTCTAGGGAAGGTATTAACATCCTAAACATCTGTAGTACTCTACAGGAACCTCTTGTTATTATTTATGTTATTTTATTGTTTGCTTGCTAAGGGTGATATGCTAAAGGAAATACCTAGGGGTTAGTATCTAAGTATACTCGCCAAGACATCGCATCTTGTGCCTACGTATCCTGACGGGAGTGGAATCAGAGTATTCGTAGTTCCCCTCAAAGAGGGTGAGGAACTCTTGATTGTGGTCAAGGTTCCAGGGGGGAGGTAAGCATCCATAGCAAGACACTTACATGGAGTGCGGTGACTCCAAAGTTGAAGTTAAGTTGAACAGGATAGAAAGTGTCCATGATAGGACACATGTATAGAGTGCAGTGACTTCGATCCTAAGGCTAGGATTAAAGGGATTGAAAAGTCGCAATCGCACGGTTGCGCTAGAAGGAGGGGATTAGTTAGGTAAAATAAAATCTAATCAAATACTAATGAGAAAATCAATTGAGAAATAAATCTAATTAGAAACCACATTTTTTTTAATCTTATTTAACTAAGTGAGCAAAACTCTAATTAAAATTATAAATCGAACTATATATAAATTAAACTCTAATTATTTTAACCATAAGAAAACAAATTAGAATATAAAAGAGCAAAAATAAAATAAATAAATAAAAGATACAAGGCAACAAAAAAGAAACTTCAATTAAAAGAGAAAAACACGATGGGCCAGGCTCTAAGCAACCCATCCGACCCATACAACAACATTGAGAAACAAAAAACCCAAGGATCAGTAACCCTTTCATTCTCACATTCCTCTTCTTCTTCAAGCGATCCGACAACAGGACAACTCTCCCAGCACGTCATTCTCAGAACCTCAATCTCTCTCGATCACTCCATCGCCCTCTCCATCAATTCTCTTCCCTCATCCTTTTCCGATCGTGACTTCACTCTCCTCCATGTTCTCTCTTCTCGCTCGCCCTCAAATGGTTTCAAATAGAACTCAAATACCACAATAGCATCACGCATAAAAAAACAATAGCTAATAATAAAAGAACTGGAGGTGAACTTACAGATGTGCGATTGATCTAAAATAAACGGCGGTGGCTTGTCGTCTGGAGATATCGTCACGGCGGTGGAGAACGCGGCTTGTCGGATGGCGATAAAGTGTGCTGGAGGAAGGTGTGCACGGAGACAGAGCGTCTGTGGGTTATCTCCAATGTGAAGCTATGAATCGGTGTCATCGCCGTCGATTTAGGATGCGCGGTGTGCCACGGTTGTTGTCTACAAACTTCTGAAGCGTAAGGCTCTCAAATGGAGTTCTCGTCGTTGGTCGATGAGTCGCGATAATGTCGACGGCTGTAATGGCGAGCTATTGGTCAGGTACGTGCCTTGCTGACGTTGTGTGTATTCCGGTGTGAACGTGAAATTCTGCGAACACTGATTTTTCTCCCTGTTTTTGTATGTGTGTATGTGATGTTTTCTTCCTCTGAAATTTTTCTGCTCTTTTCTTTCTGGTTTTTTGAAGTGTGTATGCGTGAATGTATCTACCTCTCAGTTTTTCTTTTGTGTGATCTTCCCTTTGATTCTGCGAACACCCCCTTTTTATAGTCAAGCTGTTGAGATTTCTAATGATTTTTACAGTGAATTCCCTTTCCAATCTTATATGAACATGTCTGAATCATTTTGGGATGAATTTGAAAAGTGTCAAAACCTGTTTTAGAAGGACTGAGATTGTGATTTCATGAGCTTTTATTGTCATATGATTTTGTTTAGGACTTTTAATGCTTGTGATCTCTTGAATTGGAAGTGTATTATTGTGGATTGTTTTGTGATTTTCTTTTGCCTTGAACATGTGATATCACGATGAATGAATTTCCTTTCTTAACCAAACATGTCTGAAAAATAGTTTATGACTCTTGTCCCTTTGTCCTGATTTGAATGTATTCCATCTTTTTTTTTTGCAGCTGCTTGGAGTACAAAGCTGTTGAAAATGGTGAGTAGGTGCTTATCACAAGATTTCCTTTGCAATGACTGCCTTTGAAACGATTTTTATGGCAAGGTGTATTTTCAAGAGTTAACAAGTCAACCACATATCAGTACACTAAAAAAATCACAAGCCGCACATTTATCAAGAATTCTGGATTTGATTGTGTTGGTAGAAATTAATAATGGCCGGATTCGTCTGATTTCTTCATGAATATTTGATTCGCCTGTTGTTTCTGATTTGGAATTTCTTGATGTTTGCTTTCATAATTAGGTGTTTATGGTCTTAACTATTATTGTGCATCTTTCCATTAAAGCAGGTGTTGAGAACTTCCTCTCAGATAAGCCAGAAACAAACTGTCGTACTATTACTGTGGATGACGTAGCTGGACCACCAATAGAAGCTATTTTTAGGATGGTTTTTTTGAAGCTGCCAGGTCATAAACTTGCAATACATTTGGCTGTGAGAAAAAGCTTGGAGACAACGTCCAATATGGTAGGACCAACATAACCACATCAAAGAGCCGTCTCATGAGCAAAAGTTGAAGATATTTGCAGCAGAGTTCTCTTCCATTTAGGATTTAGGACGGAAAATCACGTGAAGCGAGTACAAGGCCATTTTTTTATTTTTTTATGTCAACTTTATCTTTTGGGAATTTTGGCTTGCAATGTAAAATTGATTTGAAAGTGAACTCAATTGACCTTTGTAACCTTGAATGCCCTTTTGTTGAAATTCATCTCAACACACATTTTGTAGAGCATCTTGAATTAAATTGAGTAATCACTTAAATCTGTGGAATGACATCCGCACTTAGGGAACTCGATCATGGTTTGAAACGAGCTAGAAATAAATCTAACCAATCTTGAAATATGGCTTAAAAAACTAACTTCATACAGGGCCTCGAAACTAATTAATCGTTCCTTAAAGCATTATGGCTTGGATTTAGAATTGACATATATACTTGAATCTGTGATCATATCTTGAACTTGGAAATCAGAAAAAAATTCAACTTGAAATAATAGCTTGAATTTAAATTCTAAGTTTCATAAAGAACATGAATTCTGAACTTCACTTTGAGATTTTCTCGCTTACTTGCTTCAGGATTTTAATCCAAACTTACCGCTTCAAGCTTATTGATCACAAACCATCATCAAGAAGATGATGATCCAACTTCATAGATAATAACACAGTCAAATTTAATCTTTATTATTAGTACAACCAAGGTCTAGATGACAATGACTCAGTGCACAAACCATGAAGATACAACCCATAATATCACTTGCCACGAGATCCATAACCAATCCTCGAATAAACCATGCTCAACACTAATGGGAAGAAATACTCTGATTCTCCTTAAGACATACACAAAGGCCTTTGAGACGTTCTGAGCAAAAGGACCAATAGGAAACCCTATCACCATTCTGAATCAGAACCAACTGGCAACGTCTTGAAATTCTTGACAGAGAGAACGAATGCCATTCTTATTTGAGACCAATGTTCCTGCAGAAATCTGTTAGAAATAAGGCGTGCAAATATGCAAGATGATGCAAGAAGATATGGAATCTTATGGTAAAAAATTAGGGTATGACAATTACACACCGACAATCACACAATCCATAATGCAACACAATCATTATACAATGCAATGAGACCTACAACTCGACTCAATGCATGTGGTACCAATACGATCCCTTTTTCATGATCACAATTCCCGTCGAAATTTCCATTTAAGTTGCTCACACCCCACATAGACACACGACAGCCGTGGTCGCTCACACCCCACATGGGCACATGATCACCTCAACAATAGCAACAACACGATTCCATTACAAGGAATTCGGATAGGCGCTCACACCCCACACGGGCACATGTCTTATCCCACAACTCATGCAACATAATATGCACACGACAACAACATACAACAACGAAGTAATGCATATATCTAGCATAAAACCAATACATTACACCACAACTGTCCAACATGCAGTATATACCTGCCAACACATGCAAACATTGCAATCCACAACAACAACACGCATTCGTACGGCCGAGTTACACATTTTACGGTTCTACACATCGAAACATCCACGGAAACACATACAACCCGTTGAATAGTTAGAATTCTGTCATTGAAAATAATTTTTAACAAAAGTACATAAAATCAGCTTTCCAACGATTCGAACGGCGACCAAAAGGGACTTACGAGTCAAAAGATATGAATTTTTGAAAATTTAGAAAATCTGTTCCGCCCAGTGGTAACCGATTACTGCAAACATGGTAACCGGTTACTTCGGCCTCTCACGCTCCTGTTATGCAGACTTTGTACAGGGTAACCGGTTACTTCAAACCAGTAACTGGTTACTCTGCTGAAACAGAGTTAAAATCCCCCAATTTTACACTAGGTAACCGGTTACTCCAAGTCACGTAACCTGTTACTCTACATGCAAAAGTGATTCTCTGTTGTTCTGTCACGAAAATTCTCTTCTAAAACCCATCCCAGCAACCATAAACATCGGTTATCCCAGAAATAAAATTTCTATATCAGTATACAACCATACACATTCATTGGAACTTCTTATAACACCAAAAATCACAAATCAACCAATCAATTTTTACATTATAAGCATTATTGTTATTACCGACACGCGACTTCAACTTCTCACCGGAACATCAAACCATTACATAATCCATGAGTATGAACCTAATGATTTATCTATCCACATACATATATCATTCATCCCTTAAGTGATTAAAGAACCCCATCCTTACCTTAGAGTTCTTGCAAGATTTCCTTCTTCTCTCTTGAGCCCTAGACTTCCCTCTTGCTTCTTCCTCTTATTTTCACGTAGAATGACTTCTCCCTTCTCTAATTCTCTTTTCTCTTATTATATTATTATTATTTTCACTTAATCCAACTAATGAAATAATAATAATAATAATAATAATAATAATTTCCATCAAATATTAATTAAATTAATATTTACCTACTAATATAATTAATTTTACTCCCCATACCACCAATTCTACGTTTTTGGTCACACACCCCTTACTACTTTAAAGTCTTATTCTTAAGGCCACTACCCACTACTAAGGGTATTCCAAGCACCACGAAACATGGATATTCACACCATTATACATATCGACGCGCAACTATAATTATGAATAATGATTAAAAATAAAATGGGGCATTACACTCGACACCACAAGGACATCAGATGATTCATAATCATCTTGCACAATAGCTGTATTTCCATTGTCCTTACCTCCATGATTATTCAGGCACTCAGGACACATCTTTCTAGTGTGACCCTCCTTCTTACAGTGATAACAATTAATACCATAAATATCACCACCATAAGACTTCTGCTGAGTTGTACCTTTCTTCTTCTCAAACCTACCATCTCTCTTCGAGAATTTCCCCTTCACAGACAACCCTTCGCCAACTGATGATGATGGTTTCTACTCATTTCTTTTGTTCAAAACCTTATAATACAAGGCTGCTTGAAATTCTTCAAAGGTTAGGGACTCTCTTCTGTCATACCCCAAATTTTGACCACTAAGATTTCCCAACATTGTGCAAATCATCATCACAATATGGGGGAACCATCATACTTCATCAGTCTCACCAAAGATGGGTGAGCATCCACTACAATCAAAATTAGGGTTTCAAGCCCTCTCAGAGCCTTAGACAAATGATCAATCAAGGAATGACATGATCTTCAACTTGTCTAAACCTCTCAAATATCCACAATGGATCAAAAGGACTCCCACTTCAAGGATTAAGCACAAGGTTGCTCCCTTCTAGGTGGATTAAGTCTCAAGATCGACAGTGTCACCAAATTAGGGTTTTGGTCGACCAGGGCCTCCAGATGGTAAATTTTCATCTGGGCACAAGCCAATTTTCCAAAACACAACCTAATATACTCCATAGAACCTCATGGACCCAGTCATCAAGTCAATTTTGCCTTAGGGGTTGCATTCATCAAAAATCAGGAATTAGGGTTTCTTGACCTAATTCACCCCTAAGTTGACTTTTAGGGCAAATCATGAGCCAAGACCTCAAGAGAGGGTTTGAGGGTATCTAATGAACTATATTTATCCATTTGGAATAATGGATTAATCCAAGAAGCTTGAGCAACAAGTCTCAATTTCATCTGCACCACAATTAGGGTTTTAAGGAAAAAAGTCAACTGTAACTTTGACTTTTGACCAAGACATGCTCCCAAACCCTAGGACATACCTCAATATACCCTATGACACCCATGGAACATGTCCATCAAGTTTGATTTAGGTCAAGGACATGATTTCCTGAAGAATTGCACAGTTTGGAATTCATCTGATAAAAAGTCAACTGTGGACAAAAGTCGACTTTGAATTTTTGAGATTTTTCACCAAAATGGATTTTTAACCCTAAAATGATGTTAATGTGTGATTTGAATCATCATTCATCTAGAAAAATCAAGAAAAGTTGGATAACTTGTAAAAGGGGTAACCATAAAAACTTAGAAAATTTTCTAAGTTAAAAATAAAGTGGCTAGCGTACCAACTTTGGAGCATCATAACTCCTAAACCACAAAGCCATTTTTCCTCATCCAAAGATGGATTTGTAGCCCTCATTACCCTCTACAAAAACTTCAACTAGACCTAAGTCCAATTCATTAAGGATTTTGAGTTATGGAGTGATCAAAATGGCTGAAAAATGAAAATGTCACTTTTTCCAACACTTAGTGAAATTTTCACTAAGTCCAAATCTGTCTTCACTTTTTTCCAAATCTAGGGGGATTTTTCACTTGGATTCAAAAGAGATCAAAACCAAACATGTTCAAACAGTTGTTGTATCATGTAAAGGCTTTCCAAAATGGCCAAGAACATTGCCAAATTCCATTTGGGCTATGAGTTATGACATTGTCAAGTTGCCTTGTTGAAATCTGTCAAGGCAAGGCAGAATTTGCATTTTTGCTCGATTTGCCAAAATTGTGAAAATCCAAACACTCCTATCCACTTGGACACATCTGAGGATTGAATCTCAAGGGGACAATCACTAAGCCAGGCCTCCAAAGTCTTTGGAACAAGAAATAGCATGTTGAACCTAGAATTGCCAAAATAGGGACAAGACTCCAAATTTGGATTGGAGCATTCAATGGAAGCATCAACGTGGCATGGACTGAGCCATTTTCATTTGATTCAGTCAAGACTTATCTAAGACCAAGGGAACCAGCAGCCTGTGCCCAAACCTCTAGTCAATGGCTAGAGGAGACTTGAACTTTCATTGGCCAACATTGAACAAACCTACTCAGCAGTTGCCATTCACTATTCCTTGCAAAACAAACTTGCTCTACTATAAATAGAGCTCAATTTTGATCAGTTTAAGTACACCAAAGGCCTACAACACTTGCCTTTCTCAAAATCTCTTTCTCTTGGCAAAAATGCCTTTCTTAGCAAGGTAGCTATCGGGTTTTGAGCTAGAGGGAAATTCCACTCAAACCAATCACTCACACACCTCATATACATCACATATGAGCTGATCAAACACTTAAACAACAACTGGAACACTGATTTCTCAGAATCACCAGTCAATTGCTCAAGGTTTTAACCAAAGTGCATTTGAGATGCCATAAAGTGATCCAGCCAATTTCCATCAAGTCCAAGCATTCAAACACACTCCATAGGGTGTAGGGAAGCTGTTCAGATCATCACAACTCATCTGTAACACCTCCAACTCAGAAATCAATTTGCTCTTGCTGTCACGGCCTAGAGGTCAATACTAAATTTTTGAAGCATTAATCCAAGATCACAATTTGTTTTTCATATGTTAAACAATTTTGATCATTTTAATTGATTTTTTATTCAATTAAATACATTTTTGAAAACAAATTAGGGTTTTTGGATTAATTCAACCCTCATAAATCATTTTCAAAACACTTTGGGCCTCTATTAGAGTGTAAGACCCAACCCCTTTGTACAGAAAACATTTTGGGCCTCATTCGTTGTATAAGTCCCTCTGTACATTTTCAAATAAACGGCGCGATCGTCGCCTTTTCAAAATAACCCTGGGCCTACCCTCAAGTAGTAAGACCCATTTCTTTTCTTAAAACTCATTTGGGCCTCTAATAGAGTGTAAGACCCAATCCTTTTTTTTTACCAAATCATTTTTGGGCCTCATTCATTGTATAAGTCCCGATACCGTAAAAAACAAGCGGCGCGATCGTCGCCTTTTGAAAAATAACCTGGGCCTCTCCTTGAGCTATAAGACCCATTTAAAACTTTTAGGCCTCTAATAGAGTGTAAGACCCAACCCCCTTGTACAGAAAACATTTTGGGCCTCAGTCACTCGTTAGACGGTGTGGCTAGTGATCGAGAGGGGGGTGAATAGATCACCTCCTTGAAACTCAAGGATTTAAAAAATACTTACCAGAGTTTTTGAAAGTTAGCGGAAAATTACGATCCCGAATCGACTTCCGTCTATTCTGGACCAGCTACTAGAAAATCGGACACACGAATTTATGCTGGATTTATATTAGGATGACAAAGATTTATTAACACCAGATTAGGATCGAATCAAATGCACTTATCATGCAAATACTATTTCCAATGAACAAAAACTCAGCTGACAGTTTTGTCAAACACTTGGCGTGTATGTGTTCAATGATTAACAATAATGGTGATTTGATAAAAGTTTTCTTACCACTATTGTATCATGAAACGTTAAGACACAATACACCAAATGAATCACAAAATTGTTGAAAACGTAAAGAGAGATAAGGACAGAATACGATACGCAGAGATTTTGTAAGGAAGTTCCCCACTTTCGTCCTCGCGTGTGGGTACGTCTCCCTCTCAATTTCAAACTGAAATTAAGACCTGTTATATCAATAATACTGAATTCGTTGTTTACAAGGTTACAATACAAAGCCAGAAATCTAAACCCCAAGATTTTTCTCTTATATGAACCTTCACTTGATCTGAGCTTAATCAAGAATTTCCCTGAAAGAATTACAAACAATTCACTGGTTCCATGAACTGTTTGCGAAATTACCAAATTTCCAAACCCTACGCTGCGGCTGAATATGTTCTGCAAACGTGACTAACAAACCCTCAAGAACACACCCGTTCTTGAAGGACAAACCAGATGGTTTTTCCTCGAAACCCCCTTTGAATCTTCAACTCAGCTAGATCCTTGATCGTACCACTGAACGTTATCTTGATGAACCTTTAATCCGAAGAACAAGAATGATTAGGTGTTGATGTTCTTGAATTAAAGTGATTGAGAAGATGATGAAGATAAAGTATCTTTCAGGTCTCTAAAACTGCTCCCAAAATTGATGCACACCAAACTTGCTTTTGCTGTGATTGCACAAGTTTCACTCTAACGAATTCCCCTGCAAACTGAACTGTCATAACCTTCTTATATGTGAAACAGAAACGGTTAAAACAGGAAACAGTTTTATGTATCGATACGAAACTCGTATGAGTCGATACATGGTAGTTATATAACATACATGAGTCGACACACAGATATATGCATCGATGCATATTGTAACTTTGTTTAATTTCAGAAAGTAAATTCAATCATGCATCGATACATAATACGAATGAATCGATACATAGCATAATTTTCAGAAATATCAAAGAAGCATGTATCGACGTAAAACTCGTATGGATCAATCCATACTGAAGCAAACTCGTTTTTGTGTTTTTAACAGAGGAATGTGTTGATGCAAGACAGACATGAATCGATACATACATAAGGAAATTGTTTTTATGATTTCAATAAAGATATGTATCAATTGTATTGTCTTTCAAACATAGTATAGGTATAAAATCACATATATGTACCAACTAAACATGCATACTAATCTTATAACATGCACATCACACATAGGCATTTATTTATGCATTTATCACACAATTTGCTATCATACAAAACTTAAAAGATTGCTCACAAACTCCCCCTTTTTGATGATGGCAAATTTGCAAGATGTGTGATAGAACACTCCCCCTGAGTTTGTGCATGGCTGTCAACATCTTGTTTTCTTTCTTCTCCCCCTTTGTCAACATCAAAAAGAAGAAAAAGACAATCTGTTTAAAGAGTCACAAAGCTAGAATTATGTAGCAATAAACAGCAAAATTGATATTGAAGCTAACAATCACAAAGAAAGAAGCTTAACATAAAACAATCACTCACAAAGAATGACAAGGAAAGGGCAAAAATAACACAAGTAAACAGAAATAAAAGAAATAAGCATTGAACTGTTTAGAAGGTACTTAGAATTACATAAGCAATACCAAAACATACAAAGTTTGAACAAAAAAAAACTTAAGCAACATGATTATGAAATGGAATGCAATGAAATGACATGATGATGACTTAGAAAGGGTTATGGCCTCCACAGGACTCCTCATCGGCTCTATCAGGATCTCTGAAACTTTGTGGAGGCGGCGGAGGAGGCATCTCATCAGGATTATGGCCCATGAAACTATATTGCCTTAACCGGTTCTGAACTTCAACGCTTCTGAATCTGTCCATGATACCAGGATTGTCACAGCAATCGTCCATAAAACCAGACATTTCATTGTAAAAAACTTGATGCCATTTAACCAAGTCCATGTGCCAAGAATGCTGATTATGATACATCTGTGTGTGCTCATCATGCCACTCACGATGCTCTTTATGCCACTCATTTTGTTGATTATGCCAAGCAAGCGCCTGCTCGTGACGGGCTTGATTAGCAAGCTCCATTTGCTGAAACATTTGAGTCAAATACGCAGGAGCTATTGAAGAAGAAGCAGCACCAGAGAACAGAGGAACAGTTGGACCTGGTTCATAATTTGTTGGAGACCACCTTTGTGGCACCCAATCACCCCAACCAGCATTAGCATTTGCTTCAGGTTGATTCTCTTCGTTGACATCATTCATTTCTTCATCCATTTGTTCTTCAGTCACAAAAACTTGTTCAGAAGGAACATCAAAATTATACACCCTTGTTTTGGATCCTCTTTCCAAAAAATAAAAACATTTACGCTCCTTATCCCACCGGTATCCCATATGAGATAAAGTTGCAGTGTTGAACTCTTGAGCAGAAGAGGGAGATATAAGAGGTACTAAAGGTATGGCTATATTCCAGTATTTTATGATTCTCATAATCTGAGCAGCATATCCAAGTGTAATATTCTTCGAACTGTTACGCATAAGAAATATGCGTTTCACAAAGTAGTTCGGCCAATTCAATGAAACTTTATTTTGAAGAAGGTACACAAGATGATTATCTGGTCTATCCAACCTAGAATGACCACCGGATCTTGGACGCAAAATGTGTGAGACAATCCAGTGAAGGATTCTAGGTATGCTTGTAATCATACCAGATGTGAGTGGTTCATCCTCACCCAGAGGTCTATCCAATTTTGAAATGGATGCAACATATTCCTTTATTTTAAAGTCAGTATCAAAACTCTAGTCATGCCAGTACTTCATTCCAGGCAACCCAAAAGGAATTTGAAACACTTTGTCCTAATCAGCAGCTTCAAAATTATAAGTTCTGGTCCCAATAGAACATTTGAACATATAACCTCTGCGAGATTGTAGACCAGCATAAAAAATGCGAATAAAGTCCTCATGATAATCATCATTGTCGCTCCCGGGATTTTCATCCTAGTACAAACGCGAAAGTGGCACCGAAACAGAGTCGCCAGCAATGTGTATTTATCCCATGAGAGGGAAAGGAAACACCGCATAAACCTGAGAGAAAGGAAAAGCATGGTCTTACGACCAAAAGAAATGGGTTCGGGAGTCGGTTACGCGAGAGGAAGGTATTAGCACCCCCTCGCGTCCATCGTACCCGATGGGATCCACGCTTGCTTGCTCGATCAAAGGGTGATAGAAAAGAATACTGGAAGAGGAACTGAAAGAAAGAAAGGAGAAAGAAAAGAAAAGGAACGGGAAACAAATGTAGGGAAAATAAAAGAAGTGCTCGCATGGGCCCTACCCCACTGCCTACGTATCTCATCGGGAACATGAGAATCAGAGCGACGTAGTTCCCCTCACTAGGGATGGATTGTTTGCGTTTTTTAGAGAACGGCTTACGTTCTAGCTCAGGTGTTGCAGGCTCGCTGGTCCGAGTGCGTTACCGTCTTGCAAGAGAACGAGTAGAAGCGTGTTCGTGCGTTGAGAATGAATGAGATGAGAAAAGAATTCCCGAAGGAAAGACGTTATCGTTTGTTTTTGTCTTTTAGAAGTTTTTTTTTCATTTATTTGCATATGACAGTGTATCTGAATCTTAGTCATTGGAATGTGTACATTCTCACATTCCAAGATGGAATGGGTAAGAAAGCACACTAAGAGTGAAGAAGACCCCCACACTTAGTTCCAATTGTCAAGGTTCAAACACACTAGCGTACTTGTATTTATTAAGTGTTTTTGTTGATTAAGAAATGAAGAAGTTTTTTTTATTATTTGCACCTTCAACAAGTATTGCATTTAAGTCCCTCATACAAGATCAAATGTTTAACACATTGACCCAAGATGGGTTATATGCTATACATTTTAAGATTATAAGAGAAGACCCCTTATAATCTTTTCTTTATATGAAAGGCCTAAATGCAATAAATGCCTACCTTTATTATATGTTTTGAATTTTCTTTGAGATGAGAAGATGAAAGACTCAAGAGAGGAGAAAAGGTAAAACCTATATGGACTAAGACTCAATCCTAATTGAAGATTAAAGGGAGTGATCCTAAAGGTTTGTGAGGTTTCAACCTAAAGTCTAAAGAAAGAATGAATTAAACAATTCACTTCTAAAGTAGAAGATGAATTGTAATTCAAAAAGGGAAAGTAATGAGTTGTTAAAAGAAAGCACATAAGTGCTTAGCAAAACACCAAATGGAATTGTAAAAGAGAAAGGATAGAAGTTGAATGTGGATTCCTTATCCACACTCAATTGAAACTTACCGAAGCCCCTACATGGTTAGCACAATCACTTACAAGTAAAGTAAGAAAATATAATGAACAAATCAAATTCAAACAAGTTGACAAACAAAGTAAAATGAGATTGAATGCTATACATGCTTCCAAGTCAGAATGTAACTCATATTTACACAACCTAATGTTATCCTAAATGAGCATACCAAATCATGCAAACAAAATCTCAATCCAACAAGAAGCAAAGAAGAAAAGGTGAAGTGATGTGAATGTGGTTCATACTTGTGAAACAAGTGACTTAAGGTGCAAGATAAACATCAAACATGCAAAGATGAAACCCAAATGTCACAATCAGAAGTCAATTAACATGCTATACATCCTCAAACAAAACCACAACTCATGGCACAAGTGCCTTCATGATCAAGCAAACCAAACATGAGGCATGCATTCACAAAATGAACAAGTTAAACTTCATGCTTCAAACAAATAGCAAACATGCTTCAAAAATTATGACTTTCCCCAATCAAACACCTTAAACACATGCCATTAACATATCAAGTCCACAAGCAATGAATCAGAACCAAAGTCACTCAACAATTAGGTCAAAGTCTCATGGAAGTTTCATGCATTCATGCTCAAAGCAACACATCAAAAGTCATCCAAAAAAGACTTAAAAATCATATCATAAATCTCAAACATACCCCAACATATTGTGACCACAATGCAAAAAGAAAGGCATCAAAATCATTTTTTATGATCAAGAACAAAAATGCACAAAATCAAATGTCACATTAAGTATGCATACAAATGGAAATTCAAAAGAAATAATGGAACATGGGCAAAATGGTCATAAAATCAGTAAATAAAATCATAGAAAATTTCCTAAATGTTTTAAGAATACACATGAATTTTTGTGGAATTTTATTATGCATTTTAGTATTTTTAAAAATTGAAAATCAAACGCGTATGTAAAATGAAAATAAAAATAAAATGCAATATGAGAGGGGGGTATGAATATAGCAAATCAGCATGTTCAAATCACATGGGCCTCAAAATTGGGGGTGTGGATAGTATTCTGATTTGGGTCCAATTACGCGTAGCACACACTAACTACCATGCATTATCAGTCAAACTAAGTCAAACCATTCACCACCATCAGATCAGGTCAAGGTCAAATCTAGGTCAAGGTAATCAAGATCAACGCGCACACTTGAATGTCCATACACACTACCATGTACCATACCACACAATGTTTAAAAAAAATTCAGAAAATCACACGTGACATGCACATGTATTTTAATGTGCTGTCATCACATAAGCCACACGATTGCGCAAAATGAACGGACGAGATTAAAACAACGCAAACCCTAACAGTTGAAGTCACCGGCCGGAGAATGACCTCCGGTCATCTTCTCCGGCGAACCACCACCACCTGCAAACTTCAACTTCCCCAGAAATGCATCATTCATATACCAAAATGAAGAGGAAACTATGGAGATCAAGAATACACCATTATTTCTCGTAGATCATGCACACATAACACAAACCGAGCCAAAACAATTTGCCCTAAAATCACACCTAAACTCCTAAAGAGCCTATCAACTAGCCAGGACTCACGCAGCTTCTAATAAGCTTTAAACCATATAGAAACAAGCTAAAACAATGCAATAGAGTTGGAGTGATTGAGACCTGAAGTTTGCAGATCCTTGAAGCAAAAGAAAACCAGAGATCCACTCTTGATATGGAGCTTGATTCGTGCAAAATAAATGCAGTTGAGCTTCAGTCTTGTGCCAATGATGATGATGAAGATGAAGTAAATGAAGGTGACTGAAGATTTGAGCAGAGAGAGATGGTGGAGAGGATGCGAGAGTGTTTGAGAGAGAGAGTGAAAAATGAGAATAATGAAAACTGAACCCTGAAATTGGAGTGTGTGATTTGGTTTTATAGTGAGCTCTAATCAGGGTTTAATGAGTTGAGTTAGGTGAGTCAATGTGGTTAACTGAGTCCACCCTAACTAACTGAGTCAAGTTAGTTAGGGGGCGAGTGATCAAGGCTGGGTTATGGTGAGGTTAATCTCATGACAGTTATGGTGAGGATGAAGAGTAAGACTTGGAATGGTAGGACTGTTGCATTAGAAACTTGCTCAGCAAGCTTGTTTTTTCTATTTCCATGCAAGGCACGTGCTAGTGTATGAGTTTTATGTCATGTGTGCTTGGTTTAAAGAGGAAAGCTGAGGTTAAGAAGTGTTTGTGGTGTGTGTGAACCAAAATCATGCAACATGCTGTCAATGTATCCATGCCAACATAGGGTAGTTTGTGGAGGTTTTTCTCTCTACTCAATGGCTGCATTAGGGAGTTTATGGGTTCATTGGAAAGAGGATGCATTGGAGCACAATATTGATTTGGAAATTGAAGCGGAATGAGGTCTCAAACATGTCTAAAAATGACCTCAAACAGATGGAAAAAGAAGCTGGTACATGGGTGCGCAGACTTGTGGCATGACCTGGTTGTGACCTGGTCAAATTTCAGTTGCAATGACCATTCTTTGAGCCATCATAACTCCTTAACCTTTGATCAGATGAAAAATTGATAAACACCAACTTTGAAGATCTCACATAGAGGAACAATTTTGATGTTGAAAGATTTTCCATTTGAAGCCTCTAATCATGAGTAATTGATCAATACATTTGGCCCACCAAGTGTTTGAGAAAATGACTGCGCGCGTGCCCTGAAAATCTTGGTCATGACCTAGTTTTGAACCTACTTTGCTCAAACTTTGATCAATCATATCTCACTCAATTTTTATCCAATGGAGATGTTCTACCCATGGATTTGAAGCTCAAAGCAAGGCCTTTCATTGAGGCAGAGTGGAATTTTCATTTGGTGCTTCAATTTTGAATGGCCTTGGTTCCAATTCTGATGCAAAATGGCCAAAACTTGCTATTTTTAGTAACCCTACTTCATCCAAAAATGGCAACTTTCCACATCTTGATTTTTTCATGATTCCTTTGGAGTTTCTTGACCAAATTTTGTACATTGGACATATGCAACATGAATTTCATGATTTTGGGCTCAAAAAGTCAAGAGTTGACTTTTTCCCCTGATTATTTGACTTGGCCCCAAATTTCCTGATTTTTGATCTTTCTTCCAATTGAACCACCTCCAAAACCAATTGAGATGCAATTTTCCACATACATACACTTAAGGACATATAGAATACCATGACATCAAGTTTTGTCCAAAAATCAAAGATTCCCTGATTTAATGGGAAACCCTAGTTTTGGTGCCCACCTCCTAGGAGAAAAATGTGCAGTCTTCAATTTCAAATTCCTCAGAGTATGTTGTGTATCCTCTTAAAGGATGATGAGAAATGCCACTTGAGAATGATTTTGAATCAATGAGCTATCTCTTTTGAGGGTTTTCCTTCAATTTTTGAACCTCTTGCATAGTGAAAGATGTAGTGCTTCAATCTCCTATTGAATCTCACCTTCTTGAGGTTGTGGAAGATCAATTGAGATAGTATGAGACATGAGAGACCTCTTGGCTTGCCTAGAGCCAACTTGATTGACCTTTTTGTGCTTTGAATGATTCCTTGATTGTCCACCTTCCACTTGATCACATGCCCTGATGGTAAGAAGGATGCCATGCTTCATTTTTCTATGTTAAATGCAATGCAATGCTAGTGAGGTGGATATGATATGATAAATGATAATGCCATGCTATGATGCCAAAAGAGGAGAGCAAATTTTGGGGTATTACAGCTGCCCCTATTCAAGCGCTGTAGACCTGAATGCCTGAAAGCAATTGCTTTCGGACTTTCAAGGTATATAGTGATTGAATACCAAAAATAACCAAAAATTTGCTCTGGGTGATGAAGAAGAAAAGGGATATAAACCCAACAAGACTGCTGGATTGAATCTTCGACGAAACATCGGCGAAATCTGTCTTTTGGACGATGCCAGACGACTACTGGCTTGCCACGCTGCTGGTGGACTTTAATACTGTCTTTTATGCAATTCCAGACGACTACTGGCCTGCCACACTACTGGTGGACTTTGATAATGTCTTTTATGCAATTCCAGACGACTACTGGCCTGCCACACTACTGGTGGACTTTAATACTGTCTTTTATGCAATTCCAGACGACTACTGGCCTGCCACACTACTGGTGGACTTTGGAAATGTCTTTTTGAACGACGCCAGACGACTACTGGCTTGCCACACTACTGGTGGACTTTAATAATGTCTTTTATGCAATTCCAGACGACTACTGGCCTGCCACACTACTGGTGGACTTTGGAAATGTCTTTTTGAACGACGCCAGACGACTACTGGCTTGCCACACTACTGGTGGACTTTAATAATGTCTTTTATGCAACTCCAGACGACTACTGGCCTGCCACACTACTGGTGGACTTTAATAATGTCTTTTTGAACGACGCCAGACGACTACTGGCTTGCCACACTACTGGTGGACTTTGCAGCTTCGTGCCACCCGAAGATAGACTTTTGCCAATCCACTGTTGGACTTTTGCCACCCGAAGACGGACTTTTGCCAATCCACTGTTGGACTTTTGCCACCCGAAGACGGACTTTTGCCAATCCACTGTTGGACTTTTAGCTGCTTTGCCACCCGAAGATGGACTTTTGCCAATCCACTGTTGGACTTTTGCCACCCGAAGACGGACTTTTGCCAATCCACTGTTGGACTTTTGCCACCCGAAGACGGACTTTTGCCAATCCACTGTTGGACTTTTGCCACCCGAAGACGGACTTTTGCCAATCCACTGTTGGACTTTTGGAATTTTAAAATCGAATTACTCTCTGCCTCTGCGCCAGACATCTCTGCCGACTCTGCTGAGGACCCACAATCAATGATTTAATCTCGGAGACTCCTAAAAGGATAATATCTCTGCTGGCGAATGGGTGAACAATCCGTCTGCTTCGAATTGCCAAGCTTGCCAAAAATAAATTGGACTTTAAGATATGAGAGAATGATGACTCTGCCAGGAATTATTCCATCTGTTTGGGGGAATGAATTCTGGCCACAGCGATTCCACTGGGGATGAGAATTTTTAAATGACGTCCTGCTGGGGAAATGAGCCATTAAAACTCTGCTTGGGGATTTATTCAACCCAAGATCCTTTATAGGGATTATCAACCTTCTGACCCGGCTGGGGAAAGGCTGTACCATCCTTGTTGAGGAATAGATTCTGTCGATCTGATAAACCTCTGCGGAGAGAACAACAACTCAGCTGGAAGTTGCTGACAAGATTCGATGCTGACCTCTGTGGGGATACCATGACCAGAGACACAAACTTGCTGGGGACCCGGGCTACTCTGCCAGGGATATGCAAATCCTGGTTAGAACATTCCCCTGCAACTTGCTAGAAAGAGTCCTTAGAGATCTGTTGGGGAAACCCAAAGCAAATCCACAGTAGTCTGCTGAAGAATGTGACTGTCGAGCTTAGGATAAGTACTACAATGCCCCATGTTAGGCGAGCTTCCCTTTAGACAATTCCGTTAGGGATGACGGGTTTATAACAAACTCTGCTGGAGAAAACTGCTTTAAAGCGTCTCGTGTTGGGAAATGCCTTTTGAGAGGATTTTACAGAAGACCAACTGTCCTCAAACTCTACTGGGGGGTGATCAACACTTCATGCTGGGGAACCGAACAATTTGTCCCCGAAGAGGATGTCATAAGAGGATTTTACAGAAGATTTAGCCTCTTCAAACTCTGGTGACTTCGCTGGGGATAATGACCATCAGTTTCGGTGTCGACGAGACCACCCTTTTGGGGAATCTGTGACCGTTATCGACACGGAAAAGCTTGTAGCCGTTGGAAGGACTGAATAAGAGAATCGACTTAATAAGATACAACGGTACCCAGTTGAACTTAATTCACTGAGATCGACCCGACGAACGCCGATCTCCTTACCCATAATTGCCCCAGTCTTTTGCTTGGAGTGATTTATTGCTAGTCTTGTGCTTAAAATCATCTGCACCTGCTACCTGCAACAAAAGAATATGCCCACATGCCCCGAATATTGCGTGGCTAGAATCCACCATCCGGGAGTATTCAACATTCGAAGTAATTTCAAATATTTTTTCTGCGCATGTTATTGCAAGGCTGCCATGTTTTCAAATGCAATGTTTTATCAAAAATTAGGACGTTTTTGCAAACAAAGCAATAAAACAAAAATAGAGAGCTTTTTATTGAAATTCAATTTATTAACTGAGAGCCCAGAATAGGCAATTACATCTGGAAGCAATACCTGGAAAGAGGTGATCGCTGAAAATTGAGAAAAGAAACTATCCTAATGGCAATGTGAAAACGGAATTCCACTGAGTTTCCATTCTGTTATGACCAGTATGTCTTCAAAACTCCCCGACCTTGCCTTCTGAGGAATGATCAGACCGATTCCTATCTTTCAGAACGTCAGTTGTTCAAACGGTAATGGGTACAGATAACTCAGACTGTAGTCATTCGCTTAAATCCCTCTTTTGTGTGGACCGCCCTTTCAGGTTTTCGATCCACCAGGATACCCTTTTTTGCCTAAGTTGCCCTTTCGGGTTTTCAACTTACCGGGTGTACAATTTTTTCAATTATATCCCTAATTTTTGCCCGAACCTTATTCTGTTTTTGGTTCGCCGGGATGCCCTTTTTTGCCTGGATTTTTTTATTTTTATTATCCAGCGGGTCTATTTATGCGAAGTATTTTTTGACTACATCCGAGTTGACAGGGGATGAAAAGTCTTCGCCATCCATGGTTGTAAGCAATAAAGCTCCGCCCGAAAAGACCTTTTTAACCACGAATGGACCTTCATAATTAGGAGTCCATTTGCCCCTGTGATCTGTATTGGGAGGAAGGATCCTTTTGAGTACCACATCTCCGACTTTGTAAACCCGAGGACGCACCTTTTGGTCAAATGCCTGCTTCATTCTGCGCTGGTATAGTTGCCCATGACATACAGCCGCCAATCGCTTTTCCTCAATAAGGCTCAACTGATCAAATCTGGCTCGTACCCATTCAGCTTCATCTAGCTTAACATCCATCATGACTCTGAGGGACGGAATCTCTACTTCAACCGGTAGCACTGCCTCCATACCATATACGAGTGAGAATGGGGTTGCCCCAGTGGACGTGCGTACCGACGTTCGATACCCATGCAAAGCAAATGGTAACATCTCATGCCAATCTTTGTATGTGACAACCATCTTCTGTACAATCTTCTTGATATTTTTGTTGGCCGCTTCGACCGCGCCATTCATCTTTGGGCGGTACGGAGAAGAATTGTGATGCTCGATTTTGAAGTCCCGGCATAACTCAGCCATCATCTTATTATTCAAATTAGAACCATTATCAGTAATGATTCTTTCGGGAACTCCATATCGGCAAATGATATCCCGTTTTAAGAAACGAGCGACCACTTGCTTTGTAACATTGGCATAAGACGCGGCTTCAACCCATTTGGTGAAGTAATCAATTGCCACCAAGATGAAACGATGACCATTGGAAGCTGTAGGCTCAATCTTTCCAATCATATCAATGCCCCACATGGCAAACGGCCAAGGCGACGACATGATACTCAACGGATTTGGAGGTACATGCACTTTATCTGCATAGATTTGGCATTTATGGCATTTGCGGGCATATTTGCAACAATCTGACTCCATAGTCAACCAATAATATCCCGACCTTAACAACTTTTTAGCCATTGCATGCCCTCCGGCATGGGTACCGAAAGAGCCTTCGTGCACTTCAATCATCAACAAGTCTGCTTCATGTCTATCCACACATCTAAGCAGGACCGTGTCAAAATTTCTTTTATACAGCACGCCATCTTTGTTCAAGAAGAAACTACCAGCTAACCTTCTCAACGTCTTCCTGTCTTTGGACGATGCCCCAGACGGGTACTCTTGACTTTTCAAGAAACACTTAATGTCATGAAACCATGGCTTGTCATCAGACGTTGCATCGACCGCAAACACAAATGCTGGTCTGTCAAGGCGAGATACCTCAATCTTAGGTACATGGTTCCATCCTTGCACTTTGATCATGGAAGACAAAGTGGCCAAGGCATCAGCGAACCTATTCTCATCTCGAGGAATATGATACAGTTTCACTGTTGTGAAAAATGTCAGCAATCTCCTCGTATAATCTCTATACGGCATTAGATTTGCTTGGTGCGTGTACCAACTCCCTTTCACTTGATTGATTACCAAGGCTGAATCACCAAATATATCAAGGGTTTTAATCCGTAGATTAATCGCCTCCTCGATCCCCATTATACAAGCTTCGTACTCCGCTTCATTGTTGGTGCATCCGAAAGTTATTCGGGCAGTGAACGGCATATGAACACCTTCCGGCGTGATAAGAACTGCTCCAACTCCACACCCATTCATATTGACAGCCCCATCAAACATCAGACTCCATTTGGATTCAGGGTCTGGCCCCTCCTCCGGAAGGGGTTCCTCGCAATCTTTAGCTTTGAGAAACATGATGTCCTCATCAGGGAAGTCAAATTTCATGGGTTGGTAATCATCAATCGGCTGTTGCGCAAGATAGTCAGACAAGATACTTCCTTTGATGGCCTTTTGTGAAGTGTACTGAATGTCATACTCTGTTAAGACCATTTGCCACCGTGCAACTCTGCCTGTCAATGCTGGTTTCTCGAAAATGTACTTGATAGGATCCATTTTTGAAATCAACAAGGTTGTGTGCCTAACCATATATTGCCTCAATCGCTTAGCGGCCCATGCAAGTGCACAACATGTCTTTTCAAGCGTTGAGTATCGGGACTCACAATCATTGAACTTTTTGCTCAGGTAGTAAATAGCATGCTCCTTCCTACCTGTCTCGTCATGTTGACCGAGAACACAACCCATGGAACCTTCAAGCACTGTCAGATACATTATCAGCGGTCTCCCTTCAACTGGAGGCATTAGAATCGGAGGTTCCTGCAAGTATTCTTTTATCTTATCGAATGCCAATTGGCAATCGTCATTCCACCTGACCGTTTGATCTTTCCTTAACAATTTAAATATTGGTTCACATGTGGCTGTTAGGTGAGATATGAACCTTGCAATGTAGTTCAATCTACCCAAGAAACCACGAACCTCTTTTTCTGTTCTCGGTTCAGGCATTTCTTGTATTGCTTTCACCTTGGCAGGATCAACCTCGATTCCTCTTTCGCTCACAATGAAACCCAGCAACTTTCCAGAACGCACCCCAAACGTGCACTTGTTTGGGTTTAATCTCAGACGGAACTTTCTCAACCTTTCAAACAGCTTTTTCAGGTTAGTCAGATGTTCCTCTTCGGTCCTCGACTTGGCAATCATATCATCTACATAACATTCGATCTCCTTATGAATCAAGTCGTGAAACAATGTCACCATCGCCCGCTGGTACGTTGCCCCTGCGTTTTTCAACCCAAAAGGCATTACTTTATAACAATATGTACCCCACGGAGTAATGAACGTGGTTTTCTCCATATCTTCAGGTGCCATCTTGATCTGGTTGTACCCGGAGAAACCGTCCATAAATGAGAACACTGAAAATTGAGCTGTATTATCGACCAGCACATCAATATGAGGTAGTGGAAAATCATCTTTCGGGCTAGCTTTATTAAGATCTCGATAATCCACACACATTCTCACTTTTCCATCTTTCTTCGGTACTGGCACGATGTTGGCTACCCATGGAGGATACTTTGTCACAGCAAGAAAACCAGCATCCCACTGCTTCTGGACTTCCTCCTTAATCTTTAAAGCCATGTCGGGGTGAGTCCGACGAAGTTTCTGCTTGACTGGCGGACATTCTTCTCTCAATGGTAGCCTGTGCACAACAATATCTGTATCCAACCCCGGCATGTCTTGATACGACCAGGCGAAGACGTCAACATACTCGCGCAACATTTCCGTCAAAGTTTGCTTCACATCTGCTCGCAAGCTGGCACCAATCCTGATCTCTTTTTGGGCGTCCTTGGTACCAATATTGATGATTTCTACAGTCTCCTGATGAGGCTGGATGACCCTTTCCTCTTGTTTCAACAATCTGGCCAGTTCTTCAGAAAGTTCACAATCTTTCTCATCCCCTTCTTCGGCTTGATAAATCGGATTGTCAAAGTCATACATGGCCATATCAAAATCGTTATCAGTGGTATCCGGAGGATCAAGTCTGCATGAACGGGTTCATGCCTTATTTTAGAATTTATTTTTAAGCAAAACAAAAGAAAATGAAACATTGCCATTTTATTTTTTTGTGCAAAAATAAAAACTGAAAGACAGAGAACAAAATTTGATTGCAAAACGTCCTTTATTAATGATTAAACATTGCAAATGCAACCATGGTGGCCCTACAAATGAATCTATACGCCTTGGGCAGAGCGCAAGATTTTGTCATGCATTATGGTTAGAAAAAACGAAGAAAAATTACTCTGTCTGAAGAGTAACCCGGATGACTTCTTCAACGGACCAGTTTTGCACTTGTTGTCCCGGAGCATGAGGGCGTACCCAGTTGTCCAGGTCACAATCACTGTCAACACTATCCTCTGCGGCTGCACAAGGCTGGTCCGTGTAGATAATTCCCCCACTATTGAAAGTAATGGGTCCCCTGCTCCCCGCATCTGAAGTTGTAGAGGGACGATAACCAATACCAAATTTGTCTTCCTTCATTGGGGTCTCTATCAACCTGCCCCAACCTTGGGCGTTGCCTGCCCTGACGACTTCGACAGCTTGTTTGTAAGATGAAATGGAGGTACCAGCCCCACCTGGTACAGAAGAAGACTCAGGTGCATCGTCAATATTGACTGCTTCAAATGATTGGCACAGCATCTCATGAATTTCCCCATCCATTTCAATGTACTTGAATGTGGACAAGTGACTCACAAAGATGTCTTCTTCCCCACACACTGTCACAACCTGCCCTTCAAACTCATACTTCAGCTTTTGATGTAGAGTGGAAGTAACAGCTCCAGCTCCGTGAATCCAAGGGCGTCCCAATAGGCAGCTATACGCAGGTTGTATGTCCATTACATGGAACGTGGATTTGAATACCTGTGGTCCAATTTGTACGGGCAATTCCACCTCACCAAACACAGATCGTCTGGTCCCATCGAATGCTCTGACCACCAATTCACTAGGCCGTAAGATCAAACCATCAACTTCCAGCTTCATTAATGCCTTCTTGGGCAAGACATTGAGTGATGAATCAGTGTCTACCAGTACATGAGATAACACTGCGCCCTTACACTCCATCGTGATATGCAAAGCCTTATTATGGTTTCTTCCTTCAACAGTCAAATCTCTACTTGTAAAGCCCAAGCCATGGCTAACATTAACATTGGAGATTACGCCCTCGAGCTGATTAACAGTAATTTCTTGTGGCACGTATGCACTCTTCAACACTTTCAACAACGCCTGTCGGTGCGCATCAGAGCACATCAATAGTGACAAGATTGAAATCTTTGAAGGGGTCTGATTCAGTTGGTCCACAATCTTATAATCGCTTTTCTTGATTATCTTCATAAATTCTTCCATTTCCTTATCAAAAATAATCTTTGTCTCTGCTTCAGGTGTAGGCGCACTTTCAACCACCTGTTTACCCTTAGCCTTTGCTGCAGCTTCTACCTCCTTATCACTTCTCAAGGTTTGGGGAGCAAACAACCTTCCACTTCTTGTAAAGCCCCCTACACCCCCTACATTATCAATATTTGGGCTGACTGCCGGCTCAACTTCCTGTTTTTTACCTTCGTAATATACATCTGCCCCATAGTGCCATGGGATAGCCTTCGTAGACGTGAACGGAATTGGTCCTGGCACCGTGATAGTGACAGGACTGGGCCCTTCTGGCGCAACACTCGCCACGGGAACTGCATTGACCGGCATTTGAATCTCAGCGGGAGTGTAATAGATGGTCACGGTTGATATCTCATCAGTGTCTTTCACGACTCTGTCGAACTGTAGACATCCTTCATCGATCAGATTCTGTAAACCCATCTTCAACTTATCACAGCCGTTCTCCTGATTCATACACTCAGAGCAATCTTGATTACAGCCCGGGAACACCTGTCCCTTCAATAAACGATCTTTTACAACCAACAAAGAAGTTTTCACTTGATGAACGTCTAACACCAGATTCAATCTCCTCCCATCTTCAACAGCGTACACATTTGCTGCACTATGATCAGGCATGGGATGCTGAGTAATATTAGGAGCGGGAGAGAAATTGATGGCTTTAGCATCAATCAAATCTTGTACTTTATGATGGAAAGCCCAGCATTTTTCAATGGAGTGCCCCTGAGCACCTGAGTGGAACTCACAACGAGCATTAGCATCGAAGTTAGGTGGCAGGTTTCCAGCAACCGGAGCTTTCATAGTACGGAGTTCTACCAACTTTAACTCGAGTAGCCGGGGCAACAGCGCGGCATAAGTCATAGGGAGAGGATCCATCTTACGATCCCTCTGTCTAGACCTTTGCTGGAAAAAAGGTTGTTGCTGTGGAACTTGTTGTTGGGGTTGTTGTTTCTGAACAGACGGTGTGGGGATTGTTACAGCATCTACCTGATAATAAGCTCGAGAACGCCCTCTGCCTCGTCCTCTAAACACAGCATTCGTATCACCTTCTCTTCTTTTCTGGTTACTAGCAAACGGTTTCTTCGTCCCCGAAGAGCCAGCCCCACTCACATCCTGGATCTTTCCAAGCTTTAACAGACTTTCTATTCTTTCTCCCGCAATCACAATATCAGCAAATCCAGTTGACGGACAAGCAGCTAATCTATCCAGATAGGCCCCTTGCAAGGTGCCCATGAACATATCTGCCATTTCTCTGTCTGACAAGGGAGGTTGGACCTGGGCAGCCATTTCCCTCCACCTCTGTGCATATTCTTTGAAACTCTCCTTGGCATTTTGTGACAACCCCTGCAATTGAGTGCGGTTGGGCGCCATGTCAATATTATACTGGTATTGCTTCAGGAACGCTTCTGCCAGATCTTTCCAATTCTTCACAGCAGCTCTATTCAACTTCATGTACCAGGTCAAGGATGCCCCAGCCAGACTGTCCTGAAAATAGTGCATCCATAGCTTCTCGTCATCAGTATGGGCTGAAATCTTCCCAAAGTAAGCTTGAAGATGCGTTTGGGGACACGCGTTGCCGTGATACTTATCAAAAGTGGGAGGCTTGAATTTAGGGGGAATTCTGACTCCTGAGACCAGCCCCAAGCTGGTAACATCAATACCCATAGAGTTCTTGCATTCTATGGCCCTGATCTTCTCTGCTAACTCATCATACCTTCGATCCCCTTGATTACCCACATCAGCATCCAGCAGAGTAAATTGGTCTTCCAGAGTATCTTCAAGAGTAACACCAGCCTGCCTACCATTTCCATTACCCCGATTGTTACCACCAGGAGGAGGGTTGCCACCGGGAGGAAGAATGCCATGTCCCTGTGAATTGTCATGATGATCACCTTCGGGCCCGTTGTTGGGACGCTCTACCAGAAGCCTCAGTCTCTCCTGATTTTGCGCCATGCCAGTCATGAGGGTCATGAACTGGTCCATACGCGCCCTCATTTCCGCCAAATCACTTTGCACTTGATCCATGATTCTTACTTGATTCCTTCGCGTCGAATATCGGTGAATATGACTCTCCGCTATACTGCCTGAAACCAAGTAAAGGTTAGAGACCCCGCAACGAGTACCTGAAAAGCAAGTAACAAAATGCAAAATGATATGCAATGCCATGTTTGTCATTTCCGAGGTACTTTATACCCTGATTCCAATCCAACCACAGAAATCTGAAGACCAGAAATTGTGATATAAAGAGACGTGTCGTGGTCATGTGCTTGTGTGCAGCTATCTGATAAGAAATAATCCTGAATAAAACTGCTCGTACTCATTAAACAAAGTATTCAAGTACATTTAAGAAAGGCTCATCCGCAAATGCAATACAAGGAAAAATGGATCCATCAACAAGCCTGATGGTAACCATTAACAACAAAATATAAGGAAAAGAACATCAGTCTGACAATTCCACACCCTTCAGCTTATCACTCGAGTATTTGATCTCCTCAAAAAGTATACGGGTACGCTGGTGATTCGGCTTTTCAATCATTTCTTTGATCAAGACATCCCTTTTCTCAAGAGCTTCAGTTAAAGAACCCATGTGCAGCATCAGAGCCTCGTCATCACACACTCCTTTGTGTCTCTTTATGCCGGCTTGCGTCTTGAGTATCTCCCTTTCTATCATGACTTCTTCAAGCTCTTTCTTGGTATTCCTCAGCTCACCTCTAGCTTCTTCTAGCTGTTCTTGACTCTTACCGAGGCTTTCCCGATACTTTCTCCTCTGCTCATGCGCCTTTTCAAGCTCTTCGTCCTTAATCTGCAACCGTTCCTGTAATTCAGCATTCTCTATCCTAACTTCGTCCCAAGCGTGCTGAAACTTTGTTAACTTTTCTTTGGTCTGTGCTAACGCCTGTTTGGTTTGCTTGTGGGCTTGAGTAGCATCATCAGCACCTTTACTAATCTTCCGGAAATGTTGTGCTCTTCCAGCAAAGTCTTTTTCTTTTGCAGTTAGGATTTGTTCAGCATCTTGGGCTTTCCGCTCCAGCTCTTTGTTGGCATGTAGAGCATTCTGAAGACGGCTACTCAACTCGGAATTCTCTCCTTGGAGCTTCTTCACCAAGGCTTGCAACTTGTCAACTTCTTCCACCGTAGCAGTGCCTCTTGCTTTCTCATTCTCCGGATACAAAAGGGGTGCCTTACCAAAAGGCAAGAGAAAATCTTCAACTCTTTTCTTCACCCACTCTTCATATGCTGGATAAACCCGGTTGTTAGGCTTTCCTAGAGTAACTTTCCCCTTTTTCAGTATGCTACCCCAGCTTTCAGAAGCTTTCTGTGCTGCTTCCCATCCTTCTGATGTATGAAAATAGAGGGACTCCTCCACATTTCTCTTAATAGGCGGACCTGTCAGGGCATACCCAAATTGTCGAATGGCCAAAGAAGGATTGTAGTTAATCCCACCCAGTCTTCCTATCAGTGGAACATTAGGGAACTTACCACAGCTGTGGATAATATTCTTGCCAATCAGCCCATGATCTACCCATACGATGTCCTTGGCCGCCAATCCCATTAAACGCTGTTTCCACTCTAGAGAATCTTTGGAATCCACAAAAGCCCCTGATTGTGGTAAACGGCCCGCAAACCACTTATAGAACAAGGGTGCACAACAACGAATTATCCCTCCTCTTTTCTTTTCGTTTCGGTTGTACAATGAGTAGTGAAGATCTCCCAGTAGCGTTGGCACCGGGTTGTTCATCATGAATATTCGTATAGCGTCCGTATCAATAAAATCCGGCTCGTTGGGAAACAACACTATGCCGTATATACAAAGGGCTAACAAAGCATTAAAAACAAGCCAATTCTCGCCTTTAGCTGCTTCCTGGGCCTTCTTAATCAGATATTCCAGCTTGTAACCACGAATCTTTCCTTTGTTGGAGACATTGTCACTTAACTCTGATTTGCTCAAATAAAGAGCACCAGCCAACTTCCCAAAGTCAAGATCCCCCACCGATCCAAAGAAAGGGGGCTCCTCCTTGATAGCAATCCCCAACATGTTGGAATACTCCTCCAGGGTAGGAACCAACACATAGTCTGGAAATACAAAACATCTCAGAGGCGGATCATAGAACTGCATCAACGTATGGAGACCTCTGGCTTCATAATCACTGACATTACGAACCATAGATAAAATCCACCCATATTTCTCTTCAAAAGCTTCTCGTGCTGCCGGGCTCGCCATTCCCTTCAGCATAACAATAGGGCCCAAAGTAGGCGTAAGGAACTTATAGCTGATGATATTCTTCCTCTCTTTAGTGTTCATCTTTGCAGGGACTTGATGACTGGAATCGAGGGTAATATATGCACCTGGAAATGAATAAACATGTATGTTAGGATATGATAATGCAATGCAAAGGGCAATGTGATCAGGTAATCAGGTGTCTGTGCTGAACTGTGAACGGTGTCAGTGTAGCTCTGAGACTAATATAGAACCATAGATAAGAACCATCTGAATACAATAGGATGAAACTTCCTTTTTGTGCAATGATGATAGAAAACCGGGTATGTAGGAGGTCATGGTTACCTGCAAACCTGTAAACAACCCGCCCTTCTCACATGTGGGTACTAGGATGTTCAATATCCCGGGCTCTCAGGTCGAGAAATGATGATACGTTCACCATTTCTGGTTTGGCATCATCATCAATCGAGGAGGCCTCAACTGATTCTCCAAAACAAAAAGGTCCTCAGCTTCTGGCACTGAGGTCGAGAAGCAATAGTACATTCATCCCTCAGGGTACAGTACTACCGCCAATCGAGGAGTGCTTCCGCTGATTCTCTTTCAAAAAGGGATGTCCTATAGCAAGTTCCCAGCATTGGGTCCTCGGATCGAGAATGTGCAATGGGTTTGCCACGGAATGTGGTCTGCCACTGTCACATCTCGGGAGGAGTGCCGCAACTGAGTCCTCGGGAATGGTCACCAGAGTCGACAGTTCCTCAAGAGAATAACCACTGGCCTGCATAACATGCAGTAACAGAAAGCTCCTGATAGAACCTCGTCTGGTTGTGGGTCTCATGAACAACAATACGTGGTCACCACCACGCAAGCGTCATGACTATCCACTCTAATACCTATGTATGTACTCAAGCCTTGGTAGTGAGCTTATCTCTCAGAACACCCATCCCGCCAAACAGACAAAACAGTGCAACACAATATAATATATGATATGTAATGCTAAAATGCGGTAAATGCAGTAATGTACAGTAAAACAGTAAATAACCATACAATAAAATAGTAAATACAGCACAACAGTAAACACCCAATGAAAGAAAAGCAGACAAGCGCTAGGATTGACTTGCTTAGGATGGACCAGCAATAGGTCAACCTCTTATCCCCAGCAGAGTCGCCAGCTGTCGCTCCCGGGATTTTCATCCTAGTACAAACGCGAAAGTGGCACCGAAACAGAGTCGCCAGCAATGTGTATTTATCCCATGAGAGGGAAAGGAAACACCGCATAAACCTGAGAGAAAGGAAAAGCATGGTCTTACGACCAAAAGAAATGGGTTCGGGAGTCGGTTACGCGAGAGGAAGGTATTAGCACCCCCTCGCGTCCATCGTACCCGATGGGATCCACGCTTGCTTGCTCGATCAAAGGGTGATAGAAAAGAATACTGGAAGAGGAACTGAAAGAAAGAAAGGAGAAAGAAAAGAAAAGGAACGGGAAACAAATGTAGGGAAAATAAAAGAAGTGCTCGCATGGGCCCTACCCCACTGCCTACGTATCTCATCGGGAACATGAGAATCAGAGCGACGTAGTTCCCCTCACTAGGGATGGATTGTTTGCGTTTTTTAGAGAACGGCTTACGTTCTAGCTCAGGTGTTGCAGGCTCGCTGGTCCGAGTGCGTTACCGTCTTGCAAGAGAACGAGTAGAAGCGTGTTCGTGCGTTGAGAATGAATGAGATGAGAAAAGAATTCCCGAAGGAAAGACGTTATCGTTTGTTTTTGTCTTTTAGAAGTTTTTTTTTCATTTATTTGCATATGACAGTGTATCTGAATCTTAGTCATTGGAATGTGTACATTCTCACATTCCAAGATGGAATGGGTAAGAAAGCACACTAAGAGTGAAGAAGACCCCCACACTTAGTTCCAATTGTCAAGGTTCAAACACACTAGCGTACTTGTATTTATTAAGTGTTTTTGTTGATTAAGAAATGAAGAAGTTTTTTTTATTATTTGCACCTTCAACAAGTATTGCATTTAAGTCCCTCATACAAGATCAAATGTTTAACACATTGACCCAAGATGGGTTATATGCTATACATTTTAAGATTATAAGAGAAGACCCCTTATAATCTTTTCTTTATATGAAAGGCCTAAATGCAATAAATGCCTACCTTTATTATATGTTTTGAATTTTCTTTGAGATGAGAAGATGAAAGACTCAAGAGAGGAGAAAAGGTAAAACCTATATGGACTAAGACTCAATCCTAATTGAAGATTAAAGGGAGTGATCCTAAAGGTTTGTGAGGTTTCAACCTAAAGTCTAAAGAAAGAATGAATTAAACAATTCACTTCTAAAGTAGAAGATGAATTGTAATTCAAAAAGGGAAAGTAATGAGTTGTTAAAAGAAAGCACATAAGTGCTTAGCAAAACACCAAATGGAATTGTAAAAGAGAAAGGATAGAAGTTGAATGTGGATTCCTTATCCACACTCAATTGAAACTTACCGAAGCCCCTACATGGTTAGCACAATCACTTACAAGTAAAGTAAGAAAATATAATGAACAAATCAAATTCAAACAAGTTGACAAACAAAGTAAAATGAGATTGAATGCTATACATGCTTCCAAGTCAGAATGTAACTCATATTTACACAACCTAATGTTATCCTAAATGAGCATACCAAATCATGCAAACAAAATCTCAATCCAACAAGAAGCAAAGAAGAAAAGGTGAAGTGATGTGAATGTGGTTCATACTTGTGAAACAAGTGACTTAAGGTGCAAGATAAACATCAAACATGCAAAGATGAAACCCAAATGTCACAATCAGAAGTCAATTAACATGCTATACATCCTCAAACAAAACCACAACTCATGGCACAAGTGCCTTCATGATCAAGCAAACCAAACATGAGGCATGCATTCACAAAATGAACAAGTTAAACTTCATGCTTCAAACAAATAGCAAACATGCTTCAAAAATTATGACTTTCCCCAATCAAACACCTTAAACACATGCCATTAACATATCAAGTCCACAAGCAATGAATCAGAACCAAAGTCACTCAACAATTAGGTCAAAGTCTCATGGAAGTTTCATGCATTCATGCTCAAAGCAACACATCAAAAGTCATCCAAAAAAGACTTAAAAATCATATCATAAATCTCAAACATACCCCAACATATTGTGACCACAATGCAAAAAGAAAGGCATCAAAATCATTTTTTATGATCAAGAACAAAAATGCACAAAATCAAATGTCACATTAAGTATGCATACAAATGGAAATTCAAAAGAAATAATGGAACATGGGCAAAATGGTCATAAAATCAG
This sequence comes from Lathyrus tuberosus, assembly GCA_022829125.1. Lineage (NCBI taxonomy): Eukaryota > Viridiplantae > Streptophyta > Magnoliopsida > Fabales > Fabaceae > Lathyrus > Lathyrus tuberosus. The sequence continues at coordinate 1,446,554 of JALAZF010000779.1, forward strand.
TAAATAAAATCATAGAAAATTTCCTAAATGTTTTAAGAATACACATGAATTTTTGTGGAATTTTATTATGCATTTTAGTATTTTTAAAAATTGAAAATCAAACGCGTATGTAAAATGAAAATAAAAATAAAATGCAATATGAGAGGGGGGTATGAATATAGCAAATCAGCATGTTCAAATCACATGGGCCTCAAAATTGGGGGTGTGGATAGTATTCTGATTTGGGTCCAATTACGCGTAGCACACACTAACTACCATGCATTATCAGTCAAACTAAGTCAAACCATTCACCACCATCAGATCAGGTCAAGGTCAAATCTAGGTCAAGGTAATCAAGATCAACGCGCACACTTGAATGTCCATACACACTACCATGTACCATACCACACAATGTTTAAAAAAAATTCAGAAAATCACACGTGACATGCACATGTATTTTAATGTGCTGTCATCACATAAGCCACACGATTGCGCAAAATGAACGGACGAGATTAAAACAACGCAAACCCTAACAGTTGAAGTCACCGGCCGGAGAATGACCTCCGGTCATCTTCTCCGGCGAACCACCACCACCTGCAAACTTCAACTTCCCCAGAAATGCATCATTCATATACCAAAATGAAGAGGAAACTATGGAGATCAAGAATACACCATTATTTCTCGTAGATCATGCACACATAACACAAACCGAGCCAAAACAATTTGCCCTAAAATCACACCTAAACTCCTAAAGAGCCTATCAACTAGCCAGGACTCACGCAGCTTCTAATAAGCTTTAAACCATATAGAAACAATCTAAAACAATGCAATAGAGTTGGAGTGATTGAGACCTGAAGTTTGCAGATCCTTGAAGCAAAAGAAAACCAGAGATCCACTCTTGATATGGAGCTTGATTCGTGCAAAATAAATGCAGTTGAGCTTCAGTCTTGTGCCAATGATGATGATGAAGATGAAGTAAATGAAGGTGACTGAAGATTTGAGCAGAGAGAGATGGTGGAGAGGATGCGAGAGTGTTTGAGAGAGAGAGTGAAAAATGAGAATAATGAAAACTGAACCCTGAAATTGGAGTGTGTGATTTGGTTTTATAGTGAGCTCTAATCAGGGTTTAATGAGTTGAGTTAGGTGAGTCAATGTGGTTAACTGAGTCCACCCTAACTAACTGAGTCAAGTTAGTTAGGGGGCGAGTGATCAAGGCTGGGTTATGGTGAGGTTAATCTCATGACAGTTATGGTGAGGATGAAGAGTAAGACTTGGAATGGTAGGACTGTTGCATTGGAAACTTGCTCAGCAAGCTTGTTTTTTCTATTTCCATGCAAGGCACGTGCTAGTGTATGAGTTTTATGTCATGTGTGCTTGGTTTAAAGAGGAAAGCTGAGGTTAAGAAGTGTTTGTGGTGTGTGTGAACCAAAATCATGCAACATGCTGTCAATGTATCCATGCCAACATAGGGTAGTTTGTGGAGGTTTTTCTCTCTACTCAATGGCTGCATTAGGGAGTTTATGGGTTCATTGGAAAGAGGATGCATTGGAGCACAATATTGATTTGGAAATTGAAGCGGAATGAGGTCTCAAACATGTCTAAAAATGACCTCAAACAGATGGAAAAAGAAGCTGGTACATGGGTGCGCAGACTTGTGGCATGACCTGGTTGTGACCTGGTCAAATTTCAGTTGCAATGACCATTCTTTGAGCCATCATAACTCCTTAACCTTTGATCAGATGAAAAATTGATAAACACCAACTTTGAAGATCTCACATAGAGGAACAATTTTGATGTTGAAAGATTTTCCATTTGAAGCCTCTAATCATGAGTAATTGATCAATACATTTGGCCCACCAAGTGTTTGAGAAAATGACTGCGCGCGTGCCCTGAAAATCTTGGTCATGACCTAGTTTTGAACCTACTTTGCTCAAACTTTGATCAATCATATCTCACTCAATTTTTATCCAATGGAGATGTTCTACCCATGGATTTGAAGCTCAAAGCAAGGCCTTTCATTGAGGCAGAGTGGAATTTTCATTTGGTGCTTCAATTTTGAATGGCCTTGGTTCCAATTCTGATGCAAAATGGCCAAAACTTGCTATTTTTAGTAACCCTACTTCATCCAAAAATGGCAACTTTCCACATCTTGATTTTTTCATGATTCCTTTGGAGTTTCTTGACCAAATTTTGTACATTGGACATATGCAACATGAATTTCATGATTTTGGGCTCAAAAAGTCAAGAGTTGACTTTTTCCCCTGATTATTTGACTTGGCCCCAAATTTCCTGATTTTTGATCTTTCTTCCAATTGAACCACCTCCAAAACCAATTGAGATGCAATTTTCCACATACATACACTTAAGGACATATAGAATACCATGACATCAAGTTTTGTCCAAAAATCAAAGATTCCCTGATTTAATGGGAAACCCTAGTTTTGGTGCCCACCTCCTAGGAGAAAAATGTGCAGTCTTCAATTTCAAATTCCTCAGAGTATGTTGTGTATCCTCTTAAAGGATGATGAGAAATGCCACTTGAGAATGATTTTGAATCAATGAGCTATCTCTTTTGAGGGTTTTCCTTCAATTTTTGAACCTCTTGCATAGTGAAAGATGTAGTGCTTCAATCTCCTATTGAATCTCACCTTCTTGAGGTTGTGGAAGATCAATTGAGATAGTATGAGACATGAGAGACCTCTTGGCTTGCCTAGAGCCAACTTGATTGACCTTTTTGTGCTTTGAATGATTCCTTGATTGTCCACCTTCCACTTGATCACATGCCCTGATGGTAAGAAGGATGCCATGCTTCATTTTTCTATGTTAAATGCAATGCAATGCTAGTGAGGTGGATATGATATGATAAATGATAATGCCATGCTATGATGCCAAAAGAGGAGAGCAAATTTTGGGGTATTACAATCATTTATGCTCAAAAATGTACCAAGCTTTTGCACATTCAACAGATCAACAATATCGTTGAGATGCAGAGCGAAAGCATCAGTTTTATTAAAGACATATGGTTTCATAACTAACCTTGTCTTGAAGAAGGCCTCAAACTCATCAACAATGGCAGGATGAAGGAGAGTTAGCGCACTAGGAGGAATTTCTGGGGGTAGTGGAGACTGATGAGAAGTACCAACAGGTTCCTTTCCTTTTCCTCTTCCTCTTTGTCTAGCAGGAATGGTTCTTGGAGGCATGGTGATGAATTGAAGAAGAGTTAAGATGAATGAAGGATAGGAGGTGAATTAGGGTTTAGGAGATGAAAATGTTTGAAGAAATTAGGGTTAGCCGTTTGGGAATGAGAGGAAGAAAGAGTCTAGAGTGAATGAATGAAACCTATAAATTTGGCTGATGTGTCGATCCAGAACTCAATTAAAATGCATTTATTGTAAAACAATTAGTATGCATTGATACAAGGGGTTATGGATCGATTCATTTCACGAATTAATTGTTTTTAAAATGTCCTATGTGTCGACACAAAACACGGATGCATCGACACATACTGAAACAAGTTTGAAAAATGTGAAATAAAAAAACATGAATCGACTCATAGCACGAATGCATCGACAGGAAACTAGAACGTATCGACACATGCACTTGTTGCATCGATACATACTGATGCTAAACTAAGTATAGAAACCTGTTAGCAGCTCTAAGTCAATGCAATATGAATTATGTCATGATAATTATGCCCAAGTATAATTCACAAATCAAACATTAATGTTCAAACAACATATGCAAAGGAATACATATAAACGATCTTAAGGAATTTGTTCTAACATACACTAATCACATAGTTCCAAAGAGATATAGAAAGTAATGATATTACCTCTGTTGATGTAACCTCATGAAGTATGAAGGAGGTCTAAAAACAAATCTCAACAAACAAAGTGAGACATATATAAATAAGAACCAACATGCTTAAGACATCAATGAAGAGAGATCTAAAATCCCTAATTCACGACAAATGTTGAAGAACGGTTCCGTTGCTAATGGTTTAGTAAAAATGTCAGCAAGTTGGTTTTTAGTATCAACATGCTCAAATACAACGTCCTCTTTTTCAACATGATCGCGAAGAAAGTGATGCCTAATCTCTATGTGTTTAGTGCGTGAGTGTAAAACAGGATTCTTAGTTAGATTTATAGCACTTGGGTTATCACATTTTATTAGAATACATTTGAGTTGAATATCGAAATCTTGTAGTTATTGCTTCAGCCATAAAATCTTAGCGCAACAACTATCGGCTGCAACGTACTCAGCCTCAGCAGTTGACAATGCGATAGACACCTGCTTTTTGCTATGCCAGCTTACCAAAGAGTTTGAAAATAAGTGACATGTACCACTAGTGCTTTTCCTATCTGATTTGCAGCCAGAAAAATCAGAATCGGAGTAACCTACTAAGCTACAATCGCTTCCTTTGGAATACCAGAGCCCATATTTAGATGTTCCATGAAGATATCTAAATATACGCTTAACAACTTTCAAGTGTGATTCCTTAGGATTGGATTGATATCGTGCACACATACAAACACTAAACATGATGTTAGGTCTAGATGCAGTAAGATACAAGAGAGACCTAATCATACCTCTATACCTTTTGACATCTACACTCTTACCGAGTTCATCTTTATCTAGATTCCCGTTGGTAGGCATAGGGGTGTCGATTGATTTTGAATCGTTCATTCCAAAGCGCTTGAGCAGCTCTCTGCAGTATTTTGTTTGACACACAACCGTACCCTCATCAAGCTGCTTTATTTGGAGACCGAGGAAGTAATTTAGCTCCCCCATAAGACTCATTTCAAATTCCCCCTGCATAACATTTGAAAACTCTTCGACCAAGTGTATGTTAGTTGAACCCAAAATTATATCGTCTACATAAACTTGTACTAAAAGAATGTGTTTTCCCTTGTGTTTAATGAAGAGAGTGGTATCCACTTTACCTCTTGAATATCCATGATCAAGTAGAAATTTGCTAAGTCTTTCATACCAAACCCGAGGGGCTTGCTTAAGACCGTACAAAGCTCGTTTTAATTTGTAAACATAATCTGGATATTCAGCATTCTCAAAACCAGGAGGTTGTGAGACGTATACCTCTTCATTTAGGACACCGTTTAGAAACGCACTCTTTACGTCCATTTGATAAAGCTTAAAATTCTTAGAACACGCATAAGAAAGCAAGAGACGTATAGCTTCAAGGCGAGCAACTGGAGCATAAGTTTCCTCATAATCTATGCCCTCCTCTTGGTTATACCCTTGTGCCACTAAACGTGCTTTGTTCCTAGTTATCACTCCGTTTTCATCAAGCTTATTTCTAAAAACCCATTTAGTACCTATGATATGATGATCTCGCGGACGAGGAACAAGTTCCCAAACGTCATTTCTTTGAAATTGATTAAGCTCTTCTTGCATGGCCATTAGCCAAAATTCATCAATCAAGGCCTCTTTGGCATTTTTAGGTTCAACTTGAGAAACAAAAGCGAAGTGAGAATAGAAATTACTTATCCTAGAACGAGTCATTACTCCCTTTGAAATGTCTCCCAAAATGTTGTCAATAGGATGGTCTTTTGAAGATCTCCAAGCTGGTGGAAGGTCATTCACTTCAGCTTGCCCTTCTTCCTTATCTTTTACATGACTGGTATCTTCCTCCTCCTCATTGTCTTCTGTTTTGGACTGATCAATTTCTGAAACAGCTTCTTTGAGTATGTCTTCTGTAGATACACCTGCGTCATCAAAAGAGATACCTTTTCCGACACTTTTCGGATAAGACTCATCAAAAGAAACATGGACAGATTCTTCAACAGAAAGTAAACACTTATTATACACTCTATATTCTTTACTTGATTGTGAGTATCCAAGAAAGATACCTTCATCCGCTTTTGCATCAAACTTCCCAAGTTTTTCTTTACCATTATTCAAGACAAAACACTTACAACCGAATACGTGAAGATGTGACAAGTTTGGCTTTCTTCCTTTTAAAAGCTCATAAGGGGTTTTATTTAAAATGGGACGAATTAAAATCCTGTTTAGAACATAACAGGCTGTGCTAATTGCATCAGCCCAAAAATATTTTGGTAATCCACCCTCATTTAGCATTGTTCTTGCCAACTCCTCTTAAACGCGATTTTTGCGCTCCACAACGCCATTCTGTTGTGGAGTTCGAGGAGCTGAAAAGTTATGCTCAATACCATACTTATCACAGTACTTATCAAAGAGGTGGTTTTGAAATTCACCTCCATGATCGCTTCGAATTGTAACTATTTTAGAATTCATTTTATTTTGGGACAGTTTTGCAAAATTCTTAAAAGCGGAAAAAGTTTCATCTTTGCTATGAAGGAATATAGTCCAAGTAAATCTAGAATAGTCATCAACGATTACGAAGCCATAATAATTTCCACCTAGACTCTTTGTCCTAGAAGGTCCAAAGAGATCCATATGGAGAAGCTCAAGGGGTCGTGAAGTTGAAATTACATTTTTGGATTTAAAAGAGATCCTTGTTTGTTTTCCCATTTGGCACGCGTCACATAGGTGGTCTTTTGAAAATTTTATTTTTGGAAGACCGACTACTAGATCCTTGGATACAACCTTATTAAGCAAATCGAAATTAACATGCGCTAAACGTCTGTGCCAAAGCCAAGAATCATCATTCAAGGCAACTAGACACTCAGTGCTTGTTAAAGATACATCAAAAAGATCAAGCATATAGATATTGTTTACTCTTACACCCTTAAACACAATATTCTGTTCAGTATGTTCAATTATGCAGCAAGTTTTTGTGAAAGAAACCTTGTAACCCTTGTCGCACAATTGACTAATACTTAACAAATTGTGTTTAAGTCCCTCTACTAGATGGACATCAGAAATAGTAGTGGTAGAGGGATTACCTACACTACCTTTGCCAAGTATAGCTCCTTTGTTATTGTCTCCATAAGTAACATATCCCTTCTTCTTTGCTTTGAAGTCTATAAAAAGAGATATATCACCCGTCATGTGCCTTGAGCACCCGCTGTCTAGAAACCATCTTCTATCTACGGATGCAAGACACTCATCCTACAATATCAAAAGAGAGAAATAGGTACCCAATTTTCATTGGGTCCATGTGGGTAAGTGGTAACATGGTTGCCTTTAGGCTTCCATTGATAAATGCCTTTAGGAACAAGAAATCTCCTAAACTTGCATTTTTCAATGGTATGACTAGCACGACAACAATAATGACATAAGCCATGATGATGTATTTGTTTATGTTTGTTCATTAAATCCTTTGGAATGAAAGAGTATTTTGCATATGGTGGATTTAATGACTTCTTAAACAACCTAGAATCAACGGCATAAGTAACCTTGGGTTGTAAAGCTTTTTCCAATTTGACTTTAAGAGTTTTAACCTCTTGTTGCCAAATATGACAAGCTTCACAATACCTAACTTTACTATATCCGTTAATATTAATATCTTTTGAATTTTCTGCAATACTAGCATTCAAACTTTCTAAATCTTTTTCAGCTTTGTATACTTTACCTTCCAAGAATGAAAAATTTGTTTATCGGAAGATAATCTTTTAAAAGCATCTATAGCTTCGTTATGCAGTTTTTCAAAAGCTATTTTCAGTTCAGAAAAAGACATAGAAGAAGAATTACTGTAGTAGGCTTGTCTTACTTTCTTATCGTTGATTTTCTTCTTGTGGTGGGACTGATTTTTGGTGTGAGCCATAAGACACAGATTTGTTGTCTCATCACTATCATTTGAACTTTGTGAGCTTGATGAATCACTATCACTTTCCCACGCAATATAAGCTCTTCTTTGTTTATTGAAACTTTTTGGTGAAGCTTTTCCTTTATCCTTTTTCTTCATAGGACATTCTGTCTTATAATGTCTAGATTTACCACAATTAAAACAAGATCCTTTTACTCTATGCTTCTTATTCTCTTCCTGTTTTGACTCTATAGATTGTCTTCGGAACTTAATGAGATTTTTGTCGGAATGCTTGATTCCATTCTTTCGAATGAATCTATTATATCTCTTAACAAAAAGTCCCATTTCCTCATCACCCGAATCTTCGTCACTACTTGAATCATTGTCACTTTGCTCTTTTTGTGAGGACTTTGAGCTAGAGGCCACAAGAGCTATTGGCTTCTTCTCACTCTCTTTGTTTTTATTCTTTTCCTTTTTACTCTTGTTCTCAAATATTTCAAGACTTTCCAGTTCTTGCTGATGTTCTTCCAGCTTGCCAAATAAAGTTGTAATCATAAGCGTCGTGAGGTCGCTGGCTTCCTTAATAGCTGTTACTTTAGGTTGCCATTTCCTGCTAAGACATCTCAGAATTTTATTAGTGGCTATTTCATTGGAGACAGATTTTCCAAGTGCATTCAAACGATTGATGAGATGAACGAATCTCTTTTGCATGTCAGAGATAGACTTTCCTTGTTTCATGCGAAAGAGCTCGAACTCTTGATTAAGTGTGTTAATACGGGACTGTTTTACTTCAGTAGTACCCTCATGGGCAATTTCTAAAGCATCCCACATTTCTTTAGCTGTCGTGCAATGGGATACCCGATAATACTCATCAGCACCAAGTGCTGAAATTAGCATATTTCGAGCTCTCCAATCACACGACCACTTTTTCTCATCTTTCTCATCGTAATCCTCTTCTGGTTTAGGAACTATGGCGCCAGCCTCATTTCTCATAGTAATTTGAAAAGGACCATTTTGAATGGCAGCCCACACATTCCTATCCACAGAATTTATGTGAACTCGCATGCAGTCTTTCCAGTAGCCATAATTTTCACCGTTGAAAACAGGCGCTCTATTATACGCCCCCTTTGGTTCATAATCCATATCGTTACAAGCAGCCACAAAGCACCAGCGAACCGGCGCTCTGATACCACTTGTTAGACGGTGTGGCTAGTGATCGAGAGGGGGGGTGAATAGATCACCTCCTTGAAACTCAAGGATTTAAAAATACTTATCAGAGTTTTTGAAAGTTAGCGGAAAATTACGATCTCGAATCGACTTCCGTCTATTCTAGACCAGCTACTAGAAAACCGGACACACGAATTTATGCCGGATTTATATTAGGATGACAAAGATTTATTAACACCAGATTAGGATCGAATTAAATGCACTTATCATACAAATACTATTTCCAATGAACAAAAACTCAGCTGACACTTTTGTCAAACACTTGGCGTGTATATGTTCAATGATTAACAATAATGGTGGTTTGATAAAAGTTTTCTTACCACTATTGTATCATGAAACATTAAGACACAATACACCAAATGAATCACAAAATTGTTGAAAACGTAAAGAGAGATAAAGACAGAATACGATACGCAGAGATTTGGTAAGGAAGTTCCCCACTTTCGTCCTCGCGTGTGGGTACGTCTCCCTCTCAATTTCAAACTGAAATTGAGACCTGTTATATCAATAATACTGAATTCGTTGTTTACAAGGTTACAATACAAAGCCAGAAATCTAAACCCCAAGATCTTTCTCTTGTATGAACCTTCACTTGATCTGAGCTTAATCAAGAATTTCCCTGCAAGAATTACAAACAATTCACCGGTTCCACGACCTGTTTGCGAAATTACCAAATTTCCAAACCCTACGCTGCGGCTGAATATGTTCTGCAAATGTGACTAACAAACCCTCAAGAACACACCCGTTCTTGAAGGACAAACCAGATGGTTTTTCCTCGAAACCCCCTTTGAATCTTCAACTCAGCTAGATCCTTGATTGTACCACTGAACGTTATCTCGATGAACCTTTAATCCGAAGAACAAGAATGATTAGGTGTTGATGTTCTTGAATTAAAGTGATTGAGAAGATGATGAAGATAAAGTATCTTTCAGGTCTCTAAAACTGCTCCCAAAATTGATGCACACCAAACTTGCTTTTGCTGTGATTGCACAATTTTCACTCTAACGAATTCCCCTCCAAACTGAACTGTCATAACCTTCTTATATGTGAAACAGAAACGGTTAAAACAGGAAACAACTTTATGTATCGATACGAAACTCGTATGAGTCGATACATGGTAGTTATATAACATACATGAGTCGACACACAGATATATGCATCGATGCATACTGTAACTTTGTTTAATTTCAGAAAGTAAATTCAATCATGCATCGATACATAATACGAATGAATCGATACATAGCATAATTTTCAGAAATATCAAAGAAGCATGTATCGACGCAAAACTCGTATGGATCGATCCATACTGAAGCAAACTCGTTTTTGTGTTTTTAACAGAGGAATGTGTCGATGCAAGACAGACATGAATCGATACATACATAAGGAAAATTGTTTTTATGATTTCAATAAAGATATGTATCAATTGTATTGTCTTTCAAACATAGTATAGGTATAAAATCACATATATGTACCAACTAAACATGCATACTAATCTTATAACATGCACATCACACATGGGCATTTATTTATACATTTATCACACAATTTGCTATCATACAAAACTTAAAAGATTGCTCACATCACTTGTATAAGTCCCTCTGTACAAATTAAAACAGTGCAATCACTGATAAAACCCTGGGCCTCTCCTTGAGCTGTATGCCCCAAATCTTTTTTTTTCAAAGCACTTTCTCCTTTGATTTTGAATATACTGTTGTTTTCAATCTTTCTTTGTTGAACAAATAACCAAACAGCATGGAAGCTCTACAACCGAGTAAGTGGTTATTGCTTTCATTTACCGCTTTCATATACATATAACTGTATTGTGGGGCTGTTTCACTGTAAGTCTTCTTTCATAAACTCATATCAACTGTGTAATAATATCAACTGTGTAATAATAGTATCACACAATTTGCTATCATACAAAACTTAAAAGATTGCTCACATCACTTGTATAAGTCCCTCTGTACAAATTAAAACAGTGCAATCACTGATAAAACCCTGGGCCTCTCCTTGAGCTGTATGCCCCAAATCTTTTTTTTTCAAAGCACTTTCTCCTTTGATTTTGAATATACTGTTGTTTTCAATCTTTCTTTGTTGAACAAATAACCAAACAGCATGGAAGCTCTACAACCGAGTAAGTGGTTATTGCTTTCATTTACCGCTTTCATATACATATAACTGTATTGTGGGGCTGTTTCACTGTAAGTCTTCTTTCATAAACTCATATCAACTGTGTAATAATATCAACTGTGTAATAATAGTATCACACAATTTGCTATCATACAAAACTTAAAAGATTGCTCACATCACTTGTATAAGTCCCTCTGTACAAATTAAAACAGTGCAATCACTGATAAAACCCTGGGCCTCTCCTTGAGCTGTATGCCCCAAATCTTTTTGTTTCAAAGCACTTTCTCCTTTGATTTTGAATATACTGTTGTTTTCAATCTTTCTTTGTTGAACAAATAACCAAACAGCATGGAAGCTCTACAACCGAGTAAGTGGTTATTGCTTTCATTTACCGCTTTCATATACATATAACTGTATTGTGGGGCTGTGTCACTATAAGTCTTCTTTCATAAACTCATATCAACTGTGTAATAATAGTATAGATATTTAGAGTTTCCCCGGCAATTACGTCTAGCATTAAGCCCGTTGATCACTCTTAGAAATAGTCAATACTAGATCCCCATAGTATTACCAGACACAGTCTTCCCTCCTCTTGGGGTTAAACAATATGGAGATATGAAAGGCAGCATTCTCTGTGAACCCTTTCATAGACTGTCACTCATAGAAGTTGTCAAAGAAACTCTATTCCCCAGCGATGATCTTTTCTCCGTGAATGGCATCTCTTGAGTTTCTTCCAAATTCTCGAACTTTCCTTGCTTGATCTATTCTCGGTGAATGGCATGTCTTGAACTTCTCGGGGTTTGGGGACCCACAGGCTTCTTAAAAGCACTTGTCAAGAAACTCTATTCCCCAGAGATGATCTTTTCTCCGTGAATGGCATCTCTTGAGTTTCTTCCAAATTCTCGAACTTTCCTGACTTGATCTATTCCTTGTGAATAGCTTGCCTTGAATTTCTCGGGGTTTGGGGACCCATCGGCTTCTTAAAAGCATCGGCCTCCTCTTGGGCATCATACAAGGACCCTCAGGCTTCCTAAAAGCAACCCCGCCTCCTCTTGGGCTTAGTACAAGGACCTCTCGGCTTCTTAGAAGTATTCACAGCCTTCTCTTAGGCTTCGTATAATGATCTCTTCCTCCGAGAATGATAGCCTCCTCTTGGGCTTCGTACAAGGACCGATCGGCTTCTTAAAAGTTTCCAGCCTCCTCTTGGGCTTCGTACAAATTGTCCCGACGACCTCCTAGAGGTATAGGAACAGAACTTAATCATCTCCATAAAACAGTCCTTTCAAAGAGTCTACTACTGTTTCTCCAAGCATAGTACAAAAGATGAAACTCTAGACTTGAGTCTCAAAAGATGAAACTCAAAGACATTCTCAAGCACCCTTCAAGAATAGAAAGAACACCCGTAGACTCGGACAGTCTCAATACCCTTCGGATTTCACGCTTCCTTAAAGAACAAGAATAATCCGGATCCTTGAAACAAATCTTTGAGTACAATGTTGCTCATATAAGAACTGATTTTCTCTTTAAAATCAGTATACTGGACCTGTCACTTAACTGAAACAACATTTAGCCTCTCTCTCGGGCTTTGTACGAGACACATAAGAGACTCCCTCGTTGAGTCCATCACCCCTTTAGCCTCCATCTCGGGCTTTATACCAGATACCAAAAGACTCCATCGTTAAGTCAAAACCTTTTAGCCTCTCTCTCGGGCTTTGTATGAGACACATAATAGCCTCCTCTTAGACTTTGTATAAGAAAACCACTGGTTGATCCAATCAACCTTTTAGCATCAAAGATGTGCCTCGTTTACAGTATACAACTTTTTCCCCTTCATCTAATCGCTGTAAGCGGCAAGCCTCTGGATCATCTATATCCACGCCACTGTCCCTCTTTTAGCATGAGAAATTCCTAAGGAAAGATAGCATTGCTCAACACTGAGTTAAAGTCTTCTCCTTTAGGTTAAAACCCCCTATAAAGGAAATTATGGCATTGCTAGGATCCGCGTATCCCGGTTAAAGTAATCCTCCTTTACAGTCAGTCACCCAACAGTCATGACAAACAGACCCCCTTTAGAGATGACAAATTCTCTCTAAGGTCAACACTTTCAGCTTCACATCTTGGGCTTTGAACAAGATATAAATCACCTTTCGCTTCACGTCTTAGGCTTTGAACAAGACACCAAAAACAACCATTTCCTCCCATAGAATAGGAGGAACTACGAACGCTCTGATTTCTCTGTTTCAGTAAACGGGAATACGTAGGCATAAGATTGAAAGAAAAATCTTAGCGAGCACACTAAACAAAAACCCAAAATCCCATACTCTCATGTATCTATCAAAAGCATCAATCCTAACATCCTAATCCTTGTTCCCCGCTATGAGATCCTAGAAAGAAAGAGAACCGTATATGCGAAAATACAAATAACCAGTACAAAGGCCCCCCACATTGATAGCATTCGTAACCTAACAGACCACTGTTTAAACTCAGTATGCAAAGAAGGGTTAATTGGAGACATCTATTTCCCTTCCTTCATCAGCTCACAATAGGATAAACAATGAATCGACCTGTAGTAAACTCAACCGCAGAGAGCGACCAGCGCTTAAGAACCGCGTCCAAAATCGCTCGCTACAGAAAAGTGGCGCCCACCGTGGGGTCAAATTCTGATTTCCTTTTACTTCACTTGTATGAAAACCACAGATTGGGGCTTCTGCCGGGGAACCCATTTTCTGTCAGGAACTTAGGATTCATAGCTTTAAAGGTCTAGGATGTTTAGGACAAATATATATACTGCTCTTCCTAATTGCTATACATGTTTATTTTTCTGCTAATGGGAATGCGTGTGATGCCACATGTGGAAAGATTGAGTATACACTTAAGATAAGTGATGGCGACGAGGTCGACCATCAACCTCAGTGGAGGCTGACCAATGCGACCCATTCTCTCACCTAGACAATGGGCCGATTGTTAAGTTTGAGAAGCTGAGGAGCCAAACCCTTTTGTAGTGCGGAAACTATCGGAAATAGTTGTTACGCGATACTACCCTTATTTGAGGCTGGTGATCTATTCTCGATGAATGGCACTTACTCTAAGTTTGCTCTACAACTCGCTGGCAATCCACTTGTTGTTTTGCTTTCCTGGGAGGAGCTGATGATAATGAGTACAGGTACAAAAATCACCCTAGTATAAACCTTTGGGGATGGGTAGAGCCTTGACTTCATGACAACGACCCTTTGACCCCATGTTTTTTCTATGTTTTTGTGTGCTGCATTCATGCATTCATTTAAAAAACATTAAAACATTCAAAAAATCCTTCTCTTCTAGTCTCTCTGTTTTTCAAATTAAACTAAGACTATGATTGCAAATATCAGAGAAAAGGATTGCACTAATGGATTTTGGTAGAAGGAGAACTCATACGTACACCTTCAAGGTTCCAAAGCTAGAGGATTTGAGAAGGTTAGCAAGGATGATCACTAACCCTGAGGCTTTTAGAGCCAAACACGGAGGTCTGCTACCACTGTTAAGAGTCCATGCGATTGAGGGAATCATGGATGCGCTTATTCAGTTTTACGATCCGGTTTATCACTGTTTCACATTCCCGGATTACCAGCTTGCACCAACTCTAGAGGAGTATTCTCACCTGATTGATCTGCACATTACAGATCGAGCTCCATTTTCTGGACTGGAAGAAATTCCAAAGAATCAGACCATTGCGAGAGCAATTCATTTGGACGAGTCTGAGGTCAGGACTCACATAACCACTAAGGGTGGCATCCAAGGTTTGCCAGCCCAGTTCTTGACAAAGAAGGCCCTGTACTTCGCCAGTATAGGAAACGTGACTGCTTTTGAAAGCATCTCTGTCTTGCTCACCTACGGGTTATTTTTGTTTCCCAACATCAATAACTTCGTCGATATCAACTCCATTAGGGTTTTTCTCATTTGAAACCCTGTGCCGACTTTGCTCGCAGATGCGTATCATTCTGTACACTTAGGAAATTTGTACAGCGGACGGCAGATCACATGCTGTGTACCTCTTCTTTATAAATGGTTTACCTCCCACTTGCCCAAGTCTGCTGCTTTTTGGGATTGCAAGAGTGCCTTACGTTGGTCGCAGAAGATCATGTCTCTTACCAACTCTAATATAGATTGGTGTAATAGGATTTATGATGGAATCAGAATCATTGATCGTTGTGGAAACTTCCCCAACGTACCCCTCATAGGAACTAAGGGAGGAATCAACTACCATCCGGTGTTGGTTCGTCGTCAATTTGGATAACCGATGAGACACGTCCCACAGGGTGTTCATCTGGAAGGTCTTTTCTTCAAAGAAGGAGAAAATGACAGAGCACTAAAGATGGAAATAGTGCAGGCTTGGAAACAGGTTCATAAGAAAGGACAAGAGTCTCTGGGAAAACTAGGCTGTGTCTCGGTGGAGCCTTATCTCCACTGGGTACAAACTAGAGCTCTCAAGCTAAAGATGCCTTATCCTCGTTACGGAATTCTTCCACCAAAGGAATCTGTCATGTACTTCATGACTGAAACTGAAAAGCTTCAGGTTACTTTCAACAATGTTCAAAAGGAGAGAAGGTCTTGGAAGAACAACTACCGCACCCTCGACGTAGAGTGCATCAAAATACAGCAATTACTGAAAGAGAAAGATGCTCTGATTGAAATTTTGGAGCAGCATGCTGTAGAGAATCAAGATGACCAAAGGAATTTGCTCACTCCTTTCACCTGGCAAAGGAATGACAACCTGACAACGGCCCAAGAGCCCCGGTCAAAGAAAAGGAAAGTACCAGAATCAACACCCGATTTCTCTTCAGAGAGGACTTGGGACCCATTAGCTTAGGTTTCTGTTTCTGCACCTTGTAATCTACTGTATTTCCATTTCTGCAATCCTTTGAATTCAATAAAAACGGGTTTCCCCACTGTTTGATATTTGCAATCTAATTGTCGAAGTTTATTTTGATTAAACCAAAAAACAATTAATATAATCATTGAATTCATGAGCAGGTGTACTACTGGTTGACCATGGAATCCGACTGCTACAAGTACATGAGGAGGTGTCACAAGTGTCAGATATACTCCGACAAAATTCATGTACCGCCATCACATCTCAAAGTTCTTTCTTCCCCATGGCCATTCTCCATATGGGGAATCGACATGATTGGCATGATTGAGCCCAAGGCTTCAAACAGACATCGGTTCATCCTAGTAGCCATTGACTAGTTCACCAAGTGGGTCGAAGCAGCGTCATACGCCAATGTAAACCGACAAGTGGTGGTCCGATTTATCAAAAACAATATCATCTGCCGTTATGGTGTTCCAAGCGAGATCATTACTGATAATGGATCTAACTTGAATAATAAGATGATGAAAGAGTTGTGCGCTGAGTTCAAGATCGAACACCATAACTCATCTCCCTACCGACCCAAGATGAACGGAGCGGTAGAAGCGGCCAATAAGAACATCAAGAAGATCGTTCAAAAGATGGTTGTAACCTACAAAGACTGGCACTAGATGCTACCCTTTGCTCTTCACGGTTATCGCACATCTGTCCGCACTTCAACAGGGGCAACCCCTTTTTCTCTAGTATATGGCATGGAAGCAGTGCTCCCCATAGAAGTAGAGATCCCGTCAATCCGAGTATTGATGGAAGCTAAGCTTACAGAAGCTGAATGGTGTCAAAGCCGACACGATGAACTTAATCTGATCGAAGAGAAACGAATCACGGCATTATACCATGGTCAGCTGTATCAACAAAGGATGAAGAGGGCGTTTAACAAAAAGGTCCGACCTCGTGTCTTCAGAAAAGGAGACCTCGTGCTTAAGAAGATCCAATATTTTCTCATTGATTCTCGGGGCAAGTGGACTCCGAATTATGATGGCCCCTATGTGGTCACGAAAGCTTTCTCAAGCGGCGCCTTGAGACTTGCAACCATAGACGGAGAGGAATTTGCCTACCCCACAAATGTTGATGTAGTCAAGAAATACTTCGCCTAAACTAAAAAAAAAAACGTCTCGGTGGATTGAAAACCCGAAAGGGAGGTCCAGGTAAAAGTTAGAGACAAAATAAAAAAAAAATCATCCCGATAGATTGGAAACATCATAGTACAATCTAGGCAAAAATTAGGGATAATGGCAAGTAACTATGTTCAACAGAGGTGAATCCCTCAGCAACATCAGTTACATCATCCGTCAGAAAACTTCAGTCAAGGTCATCTTCGACAAAAGCTCAGGATGCCCCGAATTCAAAATTGGTAGAAGGATAGTGGTCGTTATGTTTCAACGTAGCCCTTTTCCCTGTAAATTACCATTTTCTAGCTTTGTATATACTCTTTGGAATCATGTGTTTGGCTGATCTCCGTCTTATCAATAAAATTTGAGCCCTTGAGCTTTTGTTTGTAATCCTTATTTGTTTTAGCTTTACAGAACGACATTTTAACATGATCAACGATTCTTGAAATAAAACAAAAATGAATTTACTTGTTAAAACTTTTTCTGCTTTTATAATAATAAAGACGGGAATTTCTTTTGACTGTTAGACATCAAAGGAACATCAACCGCTTCTCCAGAAGTAAGCAAACTTCAAAGTGCAGAATCAAAGTACTCCTTCTACGCCAGTACGCCTGAATGAAGGATCAACTGTGTCAGAGACCTTGTTTCGTCTGACACGCCTCGGTCGAGTTCTCATCTCCTAAGCCCGACCAACATAGCTCCCAACAGGGACTATCTCTCCTAAGCAAGGTGGAATTGCTATCTTGAACCAGCGATACTTTTTCGCCCCGCGATGGCCGAGTATCCAGTCGTGTTCACTCGTACTGTATGTCGCGTCAGTTTTGTCAGCATAAACATACATACATCATGCATTTGATTTGCATTCATATTCATATTGCATCACTGTCACTTTAGTCGGTCTTGTCCCCTAGTGATAACAGTCTTCTCAATCGAGTTGTTAGTTCTCGCCTCGTCAGGAAATGCTGCGTTTGAATAATCTCGCTTCCAGTGTATCTCTGGGTGAGAGTCGGTCCTCGACCACTTTGATAACTTGAACCTCTGAAAAACCAGAGAAACTTTCAACAGACATCATTCTTCGCCATTGAAGATGATATCCTTGCTTTCCCGGATTAAGGAAAATCCACAGAGAAAGCCTCGTAATCAGAGATTCGGCAGCACGCCAGTTTCGCTCAGAAAAGATCGCTGATGAAAAGGTCATCGGCACCTCAAAATTGGACCCCATCATATGGAATTTCTCCGGGAAGATCCCGAAAAAAGTATGATGTAAGATCCCAAGCGACAGGAGTCTCCCAAGAGACCTGTTTTCCCCCAGTAGAAACAAATGGCGTCTCCAACAGAGAAGTTTGTGCAACTCTACAACTCAGAAGACTGGGTCCCCCAGCAAGTCTGACATCAAAAGTTTTTCTGTCAAATGGTATCTCTCCAGGAAAATTCGGCGAGAAGTTTGAGGAAAACCGCTACGCATAGCGTCCCTCGTCAATAAAGTTTATTGACAAAAGAAACTAAGACCAGTTCCTTGGTAGGAAACCAGGATCGAGGGGAAGTTTACCTTTTTTAAGCATCATTGCTTAGCAAAAGAAGATGAATGCGTAAGCTAACATTCATAACCACCAACAAAATTTCAGGTATTCCGATATTTAATCCTTTTGCAACCCGAATGCCCGAATACCTTTGTCATTCACACCTTCGGGTCCAAGAAGATTAAATAGGGGCATCTGTCATACCCCAAATTTTGACCACTAAGATTTCCCATCATTGTGCAAATCATCATCATAATATGGGGGAACCATCATACTTCATCAGTCTCCCAAAGATGGGTGAGCATCCACTACAATCAAAATTAGGGTTTCAAGCCCTCTCAGAGCCTTAGACAAATGATCAATCAAGGAATGACATGATCTTCAACTTGTATAAACCTCTCAAATATCCACAATGGATCAAAAGGACTCCCACTTTAAGGATTAAGCACAAGGTTGCTCCCTTCTAGGTGGATTAAGTCTCAAGATCGACAGTGTCACCAAATTAGGATTTTGGTCGACTAGGGCCTCTAGATGGAAAATTTTCATCTGGGCACAAGCCAATGATCCAATAAACAACCTAATATACTCCATGGAACCTCATGGACCCAGTTATCAAGTCAATTTTGCCTTAGGGGTTGCATTCATAAAAAATCAGGAATTAGGGTTTCTTGACCTAATTCACCCCTAAGTTGACTTTTAGGGCAAATCATGAGCCAAGACCTCAAGAGAGGGTTTGAGGGTCTCTAATGAACTATATTGATCCATTTGGAACAATGGATTAATCCAAGAAGCTTGAGCAACAAGTCTCAATTTCATCTGCACCACAATTAGGGTTTTAAGGAAAAAAGTCAACTGTAACTTTCACTTTTGACCAAGACATGCTGCCAAACCCTAGGACATACCTCAATATACCCTATGACACCCATGGAACATGTCCATCAAGTTTGATTTAGGTCAAGGACATGATTTCCTGAAGAATTGCATAATTTGGAATTCATCTGATAAAAAGTCAACTGTGCACAAAAGTCAACTTTGACTTTTTGAGATTTTTCACCAAAATGGATTTTTAACCCTAAAATGATGTTAATGTGTGATTTGAATCATCATTCATCAAGAAAAATCAAGAAAAGTCGGATAACTTGTAAAAGGGGTAACCATAAAAACTTAGAAAATTTTCTAAGTTAAAAATAAAATGGCTAGGGTACCAACTTTGGAGGATCATAACTCCTAAACCACAAAGCCATTTTTTCTCATCCAAAGATGGATTTGTAGCCCTCATTACCCTCTACAAAAACTTCAACTAGACCTAAGTCCAATTCATTAAGGATTTTGAGTTATGGAGTGATCAAAATGGCGGAAAAATGAAAATGTCACTTTTTCCAACACTTAGAGAAATTTTCACTAATTCCAAATCTGTCTTCGCTTTTTTCCAAATGTAGGGGGATTTTTCACTTGGATTCAAAAGAGATCAAAACCAAACATGTTCAAACAGTTGTTGTATCATGTAAAGGCTTTCCAAAATGGCCAAGAACATTGCCAAATTCCATTTGGGCTATGAGTTATGACATTGTCAAGTTGCCTTGTTGAAATCTATCAAGGCAAGGCAGAATTTGCATTTTTGCTCGATTTGCCAAAATTGTGAAAATCCAAACACTCCTATCCACTTAGACACATCTGAGGATTGAATCTCAAGGGGACAATCACTGAGCCAAGCCTCCAAAGTCTTTGGAACAAGAAATAGCATGTTGAACCTAGAATTGCCAAAATAGGGACAAGACTCCAAATTTGGATTGGAGCATTCAATGGAAGCATCAAGGTGGCATGGACTGAGCCATTTTCATTTGAATTCAGTCAAGACTTATCCAAGACCAAGGGAACCAGCGGCCTGTGCCCTAACCTCTAGTCAATGCATTAAGCCCGTTGATCACTCTTAGAAATAGTCAATACTAGATCCCCATAGGATTACCAGACACAGTCTTCCCTCCTCTTGGGGTTAAACAATATGGAGATATGAAAGGCAGCATTCTCTGTTAAACCTTTCATAGACTGTCACTCATAGAAGTTGTCAAAGAAACTCTATTCCCCAGAGATGATCTTTTCTCCGTGAATGGCATCTCTTGAGTTTCTTCCAATTTCTCAAACTTTCCTGGCTTGATCTATTCTCGGTGAATGGCATGTCATGAACTTCTCGGGGTTTGGGGACCCACAGGCTTCTTAAAAGCACTTGTCAAGAAACTCTATTCCCCAGAGATGATCTTTTTTCCATGAATGGCATCTCTTGAGTTTCTTCCAAATTCTCAAACTTTCCTGACTTGATCTATTCCTTGTGAATAACTTGCCTTGAATTTCTCGGGGTTTGGGGACCCATCGGCTTCTTAAAAGCATCGGCCTCCTCTTGGGCATCATACAAGGACCCTCAGGCTTCCTAAAAGCAACCCCGCCTCCTCTTGGGCTTAGTACAAGGACCTCTCGGCTTCTTAGAAGTATTCACAGCCTCCTCTTAGGCTTCGTATAATGATCTCTTCCTCCGGGAATGATAGCCTCCTCTTGGGCTTCGTACAAGGACCGATCAGCTTCTTAAAAGTTTCCGGCCTCCTCTTGGGCTTCGTACAAATTGTCCCGACGACCTCCTAGAGGTATAGGAACAGAACTTAATCATCTCCATAAAACAGTCCTTTCAAAGAGTCTACTACTGTTTCTCCAAGCATAGTACAAAAGATGAAACTCTAGACTTGGACAGTCTAATCTCCTTGAGTCTCAAAGACATTCTCAAGCACCCTTCAAGAATAGGAAGAACACCTGTAGACTCGGACAGTCTCAATACCCTTCGGATTTCCCACTTCCTTAAAGAACAGGAATAATCCGGATCCTTGAAACAAATCTTTGAGTACAGTGTTGCTCATATAAGAACTGATTTTCTCTTTAAAATCAGTATACTGGACCTGTCACTTAACTGAAACAACATTTAGCCTCTCTCTCGGGCTTTGTACGAGACACATAAGAGACTCCCTCGTTGAGTCCATCACCCCTTTAGCCTCCATCTCGGGCTTTATACGAGATACCAAAAGACTCCATTGTTAAGTCAAAACCTTTTAGCCTCTCTCTCGGGCTTTGTATGAGACACACAATAGCCTCCTCTTAGGCTTTGTATAAGAAAACCACTGGTTGATCCAATCAACCTTTTAGCATCAAAGTTGTGCCTCGTTCTCAGTATACAAATCTTTCCCCTTCATCTAATCGCTGTAAGCGGCAAGCCTCTGGATCATCTATATCCACGCCACTATCCCTCTTTTAGCATGAGAAATTCCTAAGGAAAGATAGCATTGCTCAACACTGAGTTAAAGTCTTCTCCTTCAGGTTAAAACCCCCTATAAAGGAAATTTTGGCATTGCTAGGATCCGCGTATCCCGGTTAAAGTAATCCTCCTTTACAGTCAGTCACCCAACAGTCGTGACAAACAGACCCCCTTTAGAGATGACAAAGACCCCCTTTAGAGATGACAAATTCTCTCTAAGGTCAACACTTTCATCTTCACAACTTGGGGTTTGAACAAGATATAAATCACCTTTCGCTTCACGTCTTGGGCTTTGAACAAGACACCAAAAACAACCATTTCCTCCCATAGAATAGGAGGAACTACGAACGCTCTGATTTCCCTGTTTCGGTAAACTGGAATACGTAGGCATAAGATTGAAATAAAAATCTTAGCGAGCACACTAAACAAAAACCCAAAATCCCATACTCTCATGTATCTATCAAAAGCATCAATCCTAACATCCTAATCCTTGTTCCCCGCTATGAGATCCTGGAAAGAAAGAGAACCGTATTGGCGAAAATACAAATAACCAGTACAAAGGCCCCCCACATTGATAGCATTCGTAACCTAACAGACCGCTGTTTAAACTCAGTATGCAAAGCAGGGTTAATTGGAGACATCTATTTCCCTTCCTTCATCAGCTCACAATAGGATAAAAATGAATCGACCTGTAGTAAACTCAACCGCAGAGAGCGATCAGTGCTTAAGAACTGCGTCCAAAATCGCTCGCTACATCTTCCATACAAGAGGGTTTCTTTGCAGTGAGCATGCGATTTAGGTAAAGAACACAACAATAACAACGCTTGATCTTTGTCACTGACGGTAACATAAATATTTTCAAGATCAAGAATCTGCTTGCTGAATGTATGCAGCTGCTCTGTCAATGATTTATCTTCATTTATCTTGAATGAATACAAAGCCTTCTTCATGTACAAACGATTCACCAAGGACTTTGTCATATATAATCCTTCGAGTTTTAGCCAAACACCAACTGTCGTCATCTCCTTCGAAACCTGTCTGAGAACCTTATCACTGTAATACCCCAAATTTTGACCACTTAGATTTCCCATCATTGTGAAAATCATCATCACAATATGGATGAACCATCATGCTTCATCAGTCTCCCCAAAGATGGGTGAGCATCCAATACAATCAAAATTAGGGTTTCAAGCCCTCTCTGAGCTTTAGACAAAGGATCAATCAAGAAATGACATGATCTTCAACTTGTCTAATCTCTCAAACATCCTCAAAGGATCAAAAGGACTCCTACTTCAAGGATTAAGCACAAAGCTGCTCCCTTCTAGGTGGATCAAGTCTCCAGATCGACAGTGTCACCAAATTAGGGTTTTGATCACCCAGGGCCTCCAGATGAAAAATTTCATCTGGGCACAAGCCATTGATCCAAAACATAACCTAATATACTTCATGGAACCTCATGACCCCATGCATCAAGTCAATTTTGCCTCAAGGGATGCATTCATCAAAAATCAGGAATTAGGGTTTCTTGACCTAATTCACCCCTAAGTTGACTTTTGGGACAAACCATGAGCCAAGACCTCAAGACATGATTTGAGGGTCTCTAATATACCATATTGATCCATTTGGAACAATGGATTAATCCAAGAAGTTTGAGCAACAAGTCTCAATTTCATCTGCACCACAATTAGGGTTTTAAGGGAAAAGTCAACTGTAACTTTGACTTTTGACCAGGACATGCTCCCAAACCCTAATACATGATTGAATATACCCTATGACACCCATGGAACATGTCCATCAAGTTTGATTTAGGTCAAGGACATGATTTCCTGAAGAATTGCACAGTTTGGAATTCATCTGATAAAAAGTCAACTGTGCACAAAAGTCAACTTTGACTTTTTGAGATTTTTCACCAAAATGGATTTTTAACCCTAAAATGATGTTAATGTATGATTTGAATCATCATTCATCAAGAAAAATCAAGAAAAGTGAGATAACTTGTAAAAGGGGTAACCATAAAACTTAGAAATTTTTCTAAGTTAAAATAAAGTGGCAAGGGTACCAACTTTGAAGGACCATAACTCCTAAACCACAAGGCCATTTTTTCTCATCCAAAGATGGATTTGTAGCCCTCATTATAACCTACAAAAACTTCAACTACAAGTCATTCCAATTCATTAAGTATTTTGAGTTATGGAGTGATCAAAGTGGCTGAAAAGTGAAAATGTCACTTTTTCCAACACTTAGTGAAATTTTCACTAAATCAGATTCTGCCTCACTTTTTGCCAAATGTAGGGGGATTTTTCACTTGGAATCAAAAGAGATCAAAACCAAACTTGTTCAAACAGTTGTTGTATCATGTAAGAGCTTTCCAAAATGGCCAAGAACATTGCCAAATTCAACCTACACCATGAGATACAACATTGCCAAGTTGCCTTGCTGAAATCTGTCAAGGCAAGGCAGAATTTGCAACTTTGGTCGATTTGCCAAAATCAGCCAAATTCAATTGCTCCTATCCACTTGGACACCTCAGAGGATTGAATCTAAAGGGGACAATCACTGAGCCAAGCCTCCAAAGTCCATGGAACAAGAAATAGCATGTTGAACCTAGAATGGCCAAAATAGGGACAAGACTTCAAATTTGGAATGAGGCATTCAATGGAACCATCAAGGTGCCATGGACTGAGCCATTCTCATCTGAAATCAGTCAAGACTTATCCAAGACCAAGGGAACCAAAGCTCTGTGCCCTAACCTCTAGTCAATGGCTAGAGGAGACTTGGATTTTCATTTGCCAACATTGGCCAAACCTACTTACCAGCTGCCATGCACTATTCCTTGCAAAACAAACTTGCTCTACTACAAATAGAGCTCAATTGTGGTCAGTTTGAGTACACCAAAGCCATCAAACAGATGCTTTCCTCAAAATCTCTTCTTTCACTCCAATTTTGCCTTCTAAGGCAAGTCACTATCGGGTTTTGAGTTTGAGAGCAATTCCAATCAAACCAATCACTCACACACCTCACATACATCACATATGAGCTGATCAAACACTTAGATTACTTCTGAAACATTAATTTCACAAAATCACCAGCTGGTTGCTCAAGGTTTTAACCAAAGTGCAGCTGAGGTACCACAAAATGATCCAGCCAATTTCAATCAAGTCCAACCATCCAAACACAATCCATAGGGTGTAGGGAAGCTGTTCAGATCATCACAACTCATCTGTAACACCTCCAAATCAAAAATCACTTTGAACTTGCTGTCACGACTTGGAGGTAAGCACATACTTGGTCATCTCTCAATCTATGCATATTTCCTCGCACAATAATTTGGTCATATGTTCATAATCATGCATGGAATGTTTTCCCTCAATTAATTGCATTGTTTGAATCGTGTATCAAAAATCCTAGCCATCATGCAGAAATTAGGGTTCTTGAGGTCTCTTCGTGATTTCTTGTTGTATGTTTAATTTAAATGAAATTAAAGTACATAGACATGATCGTGAGGTTGAGACGAGCATAATGATATGTGGATTGCATGATATGATTACGTATTCATGGAGATTGGATAGAAAATGCAAATCTGAGAAACCAAGAACACGCGCGTATTCTTCAGTTTGTTCTTGGCGCCATTTTTAGAAATTCAAATATTTGAATTTTGTGATTTTGTTTAATTGATTCAAAAATTAATTTCTCTCTGAGTTTTAATGATTTTGAGTTGATTCTTTTTTTAATAATTCACAAAAATGTTAAAATATTTTATTTTCACAAAAAATCCCAAAAATATTATTTATTTCATATAATTGATATTTTTGTAAAGAATTAATATTTTGATTGTTTTTGGCATTTTAAATATTTTTTCTACATTGATTTTGCAACTTTTAATGCTTTCTAATTATTTTGTAGGTCAATACTTAATTTTTGAAGCATTAATCCAAGATCACAATTTGTTTTTCATATGTTAAACAATTTTTGATCATTTTAATTGAATTTTTATTCAATTAAATACATTTTGAAAACAAATTAGGGTTTTGGATTAATTCAACCCTCATAAATCATTTTCAAAACTCTTTGGGCCTCTTGAGAGAGTGTAAGACCCATCCCCCCTTGTACAAAAACTTTTTGGGCCTCACTCATTGTATAAGTCCCTCTGTACAAGTAAACGGCGCGATCGTCGCCCGTCTAAAAATAAAAATCATCTGGGTCTCTCCTTGAGCTATAAGACCCATTCAAAACACTTTGGGCCTCTATTAGAGTGTAATACCCAATCCCCCTTTTAACCAAAACAATTTTGGGCCTCACTTATTGTATAAGTCCCTCTGCGTTAAAAGAAAACCTCGGCGCGATCGCCATTTTAAACGAAAAAATCATTTGGGCCTACCCTCGTGTTATAAGCCCCACTCTTTTTCTTTAAACCTTTTTGGGCCTCTTGAGAGAGTGTAAGACCCATCCCTTTGTACAGAAAACTTTTTGGGCCTCAGTCACTTGTATAAGTCCCTCTGTACAAATTCAACAGTGCGCTCACTGATAAAACCCTGGGCCTCTCCTTGAGCTGTAAGCCCCAAATCTTTCTTTTTCAACGCACTTTCTCCTTTGATTTTGAATATACTGTTGTTTTCAATCTTTCTTTGTTGAACAACTAACCAAACAGCATGGAAGCACTCTAACCGAGTAAGTGGTTATCGCTTTCATTTACTGCTTTCATATATATATAACGTATTGTGGGGCTGCTCACTGTAAGTCTCCTTTCATAAACTCATATCTACTGTGTAATAATAGTATAGATATTTTGAGTTTCCCTGGCTACTATGTCTAGAACTAGGTGACGCCGTTTCATTTATTCGTAGAAATAGACTCCTAGATCCCAAATAGGAGCACCAGATACAGTCTTCTCTTCGGCTGTCCTCCTTAGGAATCGTCAAGAAACTCTACTCCCCAAGATGAATGTATTCTCCGTGAATGGCATCTTTGAGTTTCTTCCAAATTCTCGAACTTTCCTGACTTGATATATTCCTTGTGGATAACATGCCTTGAATGTCTCGGGGTTTGGGTACCCACTACGGTCATAATCTTGGACCTTAACTAAGGAACCCTCTTTAAAAGCTAAAAGTCTCTGGATAGTGAACCTCGCACGTTTACCAGTGGTTTTTATCTTTAAAAGAGTTATCTCTCCTAATGGAAAGGAGATGATAAGACCCACGGGCTTCTTAAAAGCATCGGCCTCCTCTTGGGCATTATTCAAGGACACTACGGCTTCTTAGAGGTATTCACAGCCTCCTCTTAGGCTTCGTATAATGATCTCTTCCTCCGAGAATGATAGCCTCGTCTTGGGCTTCGTACAAGGACCCGTCGGCTTCTTAAAAGTTTCCAGCCTCCTCTTGGGCTCCGTACAAATTGTCCCGACGACCTCCTAGAGGTATAGGAACAGAACCTAGTCATCCTCATAGAACAGTCCTTTCATAGAGTCTACTACTGTTTCTCATAGCGTAGTACAAAAGATAAAACTCTAGACACGGACAATCTAACTTCCTTGAGTCTCAAAAGACATTCTCAAGTGACCCCTTCGTTAAATAGGAAGGAAACCCGCAGACTCGGATAGTCTCAACACCCTTTGGATTTCCTGTTTCCTCAAAGAAAAGGAGACCACCCCGATCCTCAGATCTAACCCATGAGTACAGTGATGCTCATATAAGAATTGATTTTCTCTTTCAAAATCAGTATACTGGACCTGTCACTTAACTGACATAGCCTCCTCTTGGGCTTTGTACAATGACTCTCCCTAGCGGAGTCAAACAACGTTTTAGCCTCCATCTCGGGCTTTGTACGAGATACAGAGACTCTCTTGTTGAGTCAAAACTTTTAGCCTCCATCTCGGGCTTCGTACGAGATACAAAAACACTCTCTTGTTGAGTATAAAAGATTCTCCTGTTGAGTCAAACAAACAATAGCCTCCATCTCGGGCTTCGTACGAGACACAAAGACTCTATCGTCGGGTCAAAAACTTTTAGCCTCTCTCTCGGGCTTTGTAAGAGACACAAAATAGCCTCCTCTTAGGCTTTGTATAATGATTTTCCTAGCGGAAATTAGCCTCCTCTTAGGCTTTGTATAAGAAAACCACTGGTTGATCCAATTAACCTTTTAGCATTAAAGATGTGCCTTGTTCACAGTACACAAACATCAACAATTCTTTCCCCCATCTAATCGCTGTAAGCGACAAGCCTCTGGATCATCTACATCCATGCCACTGTCCCTCTTTTAGCATGAGAAATTCCTAAGGAAAGATGGCATTGCTCTACACTGAGTTAAAGTCTTCTCCTTCAGGTTAAAACCCTTTCTTCAGAAATTATGGCATTCCTCGGATCCGCGTATCCTAGTTAAAGTAATTCTCCTTCTCCCCTCTTTAGAGATGACAAATTCTCTCTAAAGTCAAGGTCATTCAGCTTCACGTCTTGGGCTTTGAACAAGACACAAATAGACCTTTCAGCTTCACATCTTGGGCTTTAAACAAGATACAAATCACCTTTCGCTTCACGTCTTGGGCTTTGAACAAGACACCAAAAACCAGTTTCCTCCCATAGAATAGGAGGAACTACGAACGCTCTGATTTCCCTGTTTCGGTAAACGGGAATACGTAGGCATAAGATCGAAAGAAAAGATCTTAGCAAGCGCAATCAACAAAAAACCCAAATCCCATATCTCCATCAATCAAAAGCAGTATTTCAAAAGCATCAGTCCTAACATCCTAATCCTTGTTCCCCGCCAGAAACCTTCTGCCTAGATAAAAAGAAAGAAAACCGTATTGGCGAAAATACAAATAACCAGTACAAAGGCCCCCCACATTGATAGCATCCGTAACCTAATAGACCGCTGTTTAAACTCAGTATGCAAAGCAGGGTTAATTGGAGACATCTATTTCCCTTCCTTATTCAGCTCACAATAGGATAAAAAATGAATTGACCTGTACTCAAAGCTCAAACCGCAGAGAGCGACCAGCGCTTAAGAACCGCGTCCAAAATCGGTCGCTACAGAAAAGTGGCGCCCACCGTGGGGCCAAATCTTCTTTCTTAAACGTTTAAGGTGGAAACCTTGGACAAACCCTTTTTCTCTTCACTTGTGTAAATACCACAGATTGGGGCTTCCGTCGGGGAACCTATTTCTGTCAGGAACTTAGGAATCATAGCTTTATAAGTCTAGGATGATTAGGACAAATATATATACTACTTTTCCTAATTGCTATACGTGTTTATTTTTCTGCTACTGGGAATGCGTGTGATGCCGCATGTGGTGAGAATGAGTATACACTTAAGATAAGTGATGGCGACGGGGTCGACCATCAACCTCAGTGGAGGCTGACCAACGCAACCCATTCACTCTTCTAGCCAATGGGCCGGTTGTTAAGTCTGAGAAGCTGAGGAGCCAAACCCTTTCGTAGTGCGGAAACTATTGGAAATAGTTGTTACGCGATACTACCCTCATTTGAGGCTGGTGATCTATTCTCAGTGAATGGCACTTACTCTAAGATTGCTCTACAACTCGCTGGCGATCCGCTTGTTGTTTTGCTTTCCTGGGAGGAGCTGATGATAATGAGTACAGGTACAAAAATCACCCTAGTATAAACCTTTGGGGATGGGTAGAGCCTTGACTTCATGACAACGACCCTCTGACCCCATGTTTTTTCTATGTTTTTGTGTGCTGCATTCATGCATTCGTTTAATAAAACATTAAAACATTCAAAAAACTTTCTCTTCTAGTCTCTCTGTTTTTCAAATTAAACTAAGACTGTGATTGCAAATATCAGAGAGAAGAGGATTACGCTAATGGATTTCGGTAGAAGGAGAACTCATACGTACACCTTCAAGGTTCCAAAACTAGGGGATTTGAGAAGGTTAGCAAGGATGATCGTTAACCCAGAGGCTTTCAGAGCCAAGCACGGTGGTTTGCTACCACTGTTAAGAGTCCATGTGATTAAGGGGATCATGGACGCACTCACTCAATTCTACGATCCGGTTTATCACTGTTTCACATTCCCGGATTACCAGCTTGCACCAACGCTGGAGGAGTATTCTCATCTGACTGATTTACATATCACTGATCGAGCTCCATTTTCTGGACTGGAAGAAATTCCAAAGAATCAGACTATTGCAATAGCAATTCATTTGGACGAGTCTGAGGTTAGGACTCACATGACCACTAAGGGTGGCATCCAAGGATTGCCAGCCCAGTTCTTGACAAAGAAAGCTCTGTACTTTGCTAGTATAGAGAACGGGACTGCTTTTTAAAGCATCTTTGTCTTGCTCACCTACGGGTTATTTTTGTTTGCCAACATTAATAACTTCGTCGATATCAACGCTATTAAGGTTTTTCTCATTGGAAACCCTGTGTCGACTTTGCTCGCAGATGCGTATCATTCTGTACACTTGGGGAATTTGTACAGTGGAGGGGAGATCACATGCTGTGTACCTCTGCTTTATAAGTGGTTTATCACACACTTGCCCAATTCTGCTGCTTTTTGGGATTGCAAGAGTGTCTTACGTTGGTCGCAGAAGATTATGTCTCTCACCAATTTCGATATAGATTGGTGTAATAGGATTTATGAGGGAATCAGAATCATTGACCGTTGTGGAAACTTCCCCAACGTGCCCCTCATAGGAACTAAGGGAGGAATCAACTATCATCCGATATTGGTTCTTCGTCAATTTGGATACCCGATGAGACACATCCCACTAGATGTTCATCTGGAAGGCCTTTTCTTCAAAGAAGGAGAAAACGACAGAGCACTAAAGATGGAAATAGTGCAAGCTTGGAAACATGTTCATAAGAAAGGACGAGAGTCTCTGGGAAAACCGAACTGCGTCTCGGTGGAGCCTTATCTCCATTGGGTACAAACTAGAGCTCTCAAGCTAAAGATGCCTTATCCTCGTTACAGAATTCTTCCACCGAGGGAAACTGTCATGTACTTCATGACGGAAACTGAAAAGCTTCAGGTTACTCTCAACAAAGTTCAAAAGGAAAGAAGATCTTGGAAGAACAAGTACCGAACCCTCGACGTAGAGTGTATCCAAATACAACAACTACTAAAAGAGAAAGATGCTCTGATTGAAATTTTGGAGCAACATGCTGTAGAGAATCAAGACGACCAAAGGAATTTGCTCACTCCTTTCACTTGGCAAAGGAATGACAACCCGACAACGGCTCAAGCGCCCCGGTCAAAGAAGAGGACTCGGGACCCATTAGTTTAGGTTTCTGTTTCTGCACTTTGTAATCTACTGTATTTCCATTTCTGTAATCCTTTGGAATTCAATAAAAAGGGGTTTCCCCAGTGTTTGCTATTTGCAATCTAATTGTCAAAGTTTATTTTGATTAAACCAAAAAAACAACAATTAATATAATCATTGTATTCATCATTCTCACATCGCGTATTCTTCTTCCTTGCGAATCTCACGTTTGTGTCTCGATTCTAGAGTCAAACTGTCTCATTCGTATAATACTCGGGCCAATCGTCAGAAAAAGATGGATGATCTTGAGGAAGAAAACAGAGAGTTAAAAGAAGAGATCGACGCTCTGAGAGAGGATATGAGAAAGCTTCGTAACGACATGCAAGCCATGGCAGAAGCTCAGCTACAAAGAACTGTGATCTCAGAGATCACCCCAACGCCCATCATAGAAAAGTATGATCCTAGGTATCAGATGCCGAAAGATCGTCCTTGGGGCATGCCTGTTAACTATATCCCGGAAGGATATGTTCCGCCGATCACTGAAGATCAGGGAATCGCAACAGAAGCCACTGGGCCTGAAGGTTACAAACTTCGGGAAAGCGAAGATGCCAGGGGCATACTCAAGACTCCTGAAGGTTACAAACTTCGGGAGGCGCCAAGACTTACTGCCGTAGTCACGGTACCACCCCCTGTGGTGCACACTGTCCCGGAAGGACAGATTCCACCGATACTTGCTGGTAAAAAGGAAACTATGTTCGATAGAATGGATGAGTTCCAGGAACAGTTCCTGGAAATGCAGAAGGAGCTGCAAGCCATTCGCGGTCAGGATTTATTTGGAAAGGACGCCGCAAACCTCTGCATGGTCCCTAGTGTGAAAGTTCCACACAAATTTCAAGTGCCCGACTTTGAAAAGTACAAGGGTAACTCTTGCCCTCAAAGCCATCTGGTGATGTACGCTCGGCGAATGTCAGCTCAGACGGAGAATCAGGACCTACTGATTCACTACTTCCAGGATAGTTTAACCGGTACCGCACTCAAATGGTACATGGGTTTAAACCGTGCCACGATCAGCACATTCAGAGATATTGGCACTACCTTCGTCCAACAATACAAATACAATTTGGACATGGCACCCGACAGAGATCAACTCAGATCGATATCGCAAAAAGACAAGGAAACCTTTAAGGAGTATGCTCAAAGGTGGCGTGAAATTTCCGCTCAAATTTGTCCACCTCTTGAGGAAAAAGAGATGACAAAGATCTTCTTAAAAACCTTAAGCTCATTTTACTATGACCGAATGGTTGCCAGTGCACCCAGTGATTTCACCGAGATGGTGGGCATGGACGTACGTCTTGAGGAAGCCATCCTAGAAGGACGTTTGGTAAAAGACACTGGATCGACGAGCGGTACTAAAAACTACGGTAGTGCTCTCCCTAAGAAAAAAGAGCAAGATATTGGGAATATCTCTCTCGGAAAGCAAAGGCGTCGATATCAACCGGTAGCAGCTGTGACTCATGCTCTTAACCCTACGCCTATTCCTACGTATCAACCTCAGGTTGTGCAGAACCAACCTGATCAGCAAAGGACACAACAGCCTCTTTAGCAGGCTCGTCGTCCATACAATAACAACCGTACAAAATGACCACCAGGATTTGATCCTATACACGTGACGTACGCAGAGCTGTTTCCATTACTACTGGCTAAGGGGCACGTCCAGACTAAGTCTCCTCTTACAGTACCGGAAAATCCGCCTTTCTGGTTTAAGGTGGATCAAACTTTCCCTTATCATCAAGGAGGATCAGGGCATAACATTGAGACCTGTCTCAATTTCAAATCCGACGTGCAAAAGCTTGTTAGGAGCAGGGTCTTATCTTTCAAAGATACGAATCCCAATGTTCTCACGAACCCGCTGCCTCAACATGAGAAAGCTGCAGTCAATCTGATTGAGAAAGAGACTAACAATGTCTATCAAATTCACGATGTACTCTTATTGGGGACCAATCTGGTCAAGATGCATTATAGACAGAGTGGATATGGCCATGTGCCACCTCATAATTATCACCAGTGTGATATCTGCTCTAAAGACAACCAGGGATGTTCTGTGGTGCAAGCAGCTCTACAGGAACAAATGGATCTTGGATGGATCCAAGAGCACTGATTTCGTGGAGTTAACATGGTTTACACGAATTCCAACGTCATTCAAAACCACGACATCCGTGCGATGAATGTCAACTTGGTGGCGATGCACTCAAGGCAAAGCCAGTATCATAATCTGCCACGGCACGATTACAGTTCCTGTCTGATTTGCTCGGTAAACAAACAGGGATGCTCTTTCATACAAGAGGCCCTCCAGCGTCAGATGAATCTTGGATGGATCCAAGACTACCATGATAGGAATCCCTATCAAATCAATATGGTTCAGATCTTCGATATCCGCGTAATGAATACCAACCTGGTAGAGTTACATGCTGAGCAGGTCCGACTCGGATTCTTAATATCACATGATTACCAAAGTTGTAAAGCGGGTTGCGAAAACGATCGAGGTTGTACCCTTGTCCAGGAGGCACTTCAGCACTTGTTAAATCATTGGTGGATGCCAATTTATATGGACGAAGATACTCAGCAAATTAGTATCAGTCACAGGAATCCTACTCGTCGTCAAAGTTAGGATGTCCGATTAATGGAAGATAACCTAGTGAGGTTACATTGTATTCAAAGTGGGTGTGGCCAGGTGCCACCACACAATTATGACAGTTGCAGCGTCTGTTCGGAAAGTAACCAAGGGTGTTACCTTGTGAGAGCAGCTCTTCAGGGTCAGGTCGATCGTGGAGAAATTCGCCCATATTCGGGTTCAGGACCCATCATTTGGTCGCCGAACTACCTTGCCGAGCAAGTTGAGGATGTTGTCACGATCTCTGGTCATCACAGGACCAGGGATGCTTTTGCCATTATCCCTCTACTTGACGAATCTAAAGTTCCCAACCGGGAACGGATCGAGATTACTTATGATGGTCAGAAAAATCAGAGGGCTCCCGTAGTCATCTATCTACCGGGGCCACTACCGTATGAATCAACTAAGGCAATCCCTTACAAATACGGTGCAACAATAATCGAGAATGGAAAGGAAATTCCATTACCCTCCGTCGTGAATATTGCAGACATCAGTCGTGTAACACGGAGCGGTCGAGTCTTCAACAGAGGGGTTGGAGAATCCAACAAAGAAAAGGAACTTCAGGCAGAAATTCCTGATCCACCAGTCGGTCAATCTAGTAATCCCGACCTTTCGAAAAATAATGATGAGATGCTAAAGCTCATCCAAAGGAGTGAATATAACATTGTTGATCAACTGTTACAGACTCCTTCAAAGATCTCGGTATTATCACTGTTACTCAGTTCAGAAGCGCACAGGGAGGCTCTAGAGAAAGTCTTGGAGCAAGCCTTTGTGGAACAGGATGTAACAATCAGACAGTTCGATAGCATTATCTCTAACATCACTTCCTGCAACAATTTGGGATTTAGTGATGAGGAATTACCCGAATAGGGTCGCCGTCATAACATGGCGCTCAACATTACAGTTAACTGCCAGGACGATGCGTTGGCCAGCGTACTGGTAGACATAGGGTCAACCCTGAATGTTATGCCGAAGTCCACTTTGATGCAATTATCATTCAAAGGCCCTCTGATGAGAATCAGCGAGGTCGTCGTCAAAGCATTCGACGGATCCAGAAAAACAGTTATCGGTGAAGTTAATCTTCCCATAACTATTGGTCCTCATACTTTCCAAGTCACTTTCCAGGTCATGGACATCCGGGCAACGTACAGTTGTTTATTAGGAAGACCTTGGATACATCAAGCTAGAGCGGTTACTTCAACCCTCCACCAAAAGCTAAAGTTCGTCAAGAACGATCAACTTATCACGGTTTGTGGGGAACAAGCCTTGCTTGTGAGTAACCTATCATCATCTACTTGTGTGGAACCCGAGGAGGTTATTGGAACTCAGTTCCAAGCACTATCGGTGAGCAAGGACAATCAGTTCAAAGAAGGAACTTCAATTTCTTCATACAAAGATGCTAGCAAAGCGGTCGAGAGTACCGATACGATAGGATGGGGACGGCTTGTCATTCCTAATGACAATAAAACAAAGAAGGGTTTTGGTTTTTCTGCGACCTGTACCCAGACAGCCGCCAACGATGAAAGTCTTCATCCCCTTCAAAACTTCTTCCACAGTGGAGGTTTTCTTCACCCAGTGTCTCAAACAGTTCATGCTATCAATGAGGAAGATCCCTCTGACACAGATGAAGAATGGAAGTCCTATCTTAATGAGGACGGTTATATGTCTCAGGAAGAGGTGCCTATGCCTTTTTGCTTTCCTACAGAAAGTCCTAGATTTATACCAAGATCAGATGTCGAAATGATCTACGGGGATTGTGATCCGGAAGGATGCCGTGCTCCGCCAAATTCATTAGAGGAAGACACTCTGATGAAAGACAACTTTGACCACGATTACTATGGCCCGATGGATGGCCTGCCAATGTGGCAGCCTTACCCAGGAAACTTGGGGCAAGAAAGTCAGTCGAGTAATGAAACTCAGCTGAGCATCATTGAACAGAATACCTGTGTCTCCACCATGTCATGGGATTAACACTCAGGTCATTCAGAAACTACTCAACATGAAGATGAATTCGCAACGTTTGCAGGACTAGAATTCATCAGCTATGCTTTTCCTGAGGTCAACGTCATCGAGAGGGATGACTCCTCCAGTTCCACAGAAGTGTGGGACACCCTAGAACAACCGAGTGGAAAATTCGACTTTATGGTCACGTACACCGCTCACGAAAGCTCTCGTATCAGGCTCGAAGATATCCAGTCAACTGGATAGGGAGATACCGCTGAGAGCACAAATGCTATGCAAAATGCAACAGAGGAATTCTCCTACGACAATTCTGCCTGGGAAAAAGATTCCAACGATCCTGCTCCACCAGAAATCAGCGTTATTTCTGAAGACAAATCAAGGAAGGTGCCAGACTTTGTGATTCACCGAGGAGTTCGCCGCCAATGGGTTGCTGTCGAGGTTCCGAAGGTCGTTCGCCAGTCAAAGTAATTGCCATCTTTAACCTTTCACCCTGCCCAGGTGAAACGGATATTTTGATAGGGCTCATTTTCTGTAAATTTCCCTCTTCGCTTTGCCCAAAGCGACAGAGTTTTGTTTTATAGGGCTGTAGTTTCAAGATTCGACTTGTTCGTTAATAAAATAACGCCGTTCTGTAATTTCCGCATTAATTGTTGTTTTCTCTTTTTGCTTTTTTGGAAAATGGTAGTCCTAAAAAACATTCAATGATAAAAACAAGCAGTAAAATAAATACACTGCACACACTTGCATTTCTCTCTATCTCTTCTAAACACGAATCATCACGTCATGCAGATTGCTTGTTTTAAACCCCATTGAAACATACGATCCGATGCCTTCTCCCAACTTTGAGTTCCCGGTATTCGAGGCTGAAGAAGAAGTTGACAACGAAATTCCAGAAGAGATATCCCGACTACTCAGACAAGAGGAAAGGTCCATTGAACCTCACAAAGAACCGTTGGAAACAGTAAACCTGGGTTCAGAGCAAGAGAGAAAAGAAATCAGGATTGGGGCACTGCTCAGTCCAACTACCAGAGAGGGTTTGGTAAAGCTTCTCAAAGAATTCCCCGATGTGTTCGCTTGGTCCTATTAGGATATGCCAGGGTTGGATACCAGCATCGTGGAACATCATTTACCGTTAAGATCGGAATGTCCGCCAGTAAAGCAGAGGTTGAGACGCACTCACCCAGACATGGCCATCAAAATCAAAGAGGAGGTACAGAAACAGATTGACGCGGGTTTCCTTGCCACATCTGAATATCCTCAATGGTTAGCCAACATCGTACTCGTTCCCAAAAAGGATGGAAAGGTTAGAATGTGTGTCGATTACAGAGATCTGAACAAGGCAAGTCCAAAGGACGACTTTCCTTTACCACACATTGACATGTTGGTTGACAGCACAGCAAAATTCAAAGTATTCTCCTTCATGGATGGATTCTCGGGCTATAACCAGATCAAAATGGCGCCGAAAGACATGGAGAAAAATTCGTTCATTACCCCATGGGGTACCTTTTGTTACAAGGTAATGCCGTTCGGTTTGAAGAATGCCGGGGCAACCTATCAAAGGGCCATGACTACTCTGTTTCATGACATGATACACAAGGAAATCGAAGTGTATGTCGATGATATGATTGCAAAATCAAGAACAGAGGATGAGCACGTTGAACATCTGTCAAAATTGTTTGAACGTCTAAGAAAATTCAAGCTCCGCTTGAATCCTAACAAGTACACCTTCGGTGTCCGTTCAGGGAAACTACTAGGGTTCATCGTCAGCCAGAAAGGAATTGAAGTTGATCCTGACAAGGTCAAGGCGATCTAAGAAATGCCTTCTCGGAAAACTGAAAAACAAGTCAGAGGATTCTTGGGACGTTTGAACTACATCTCCAGATTCATATTCCTTATGACCGCGACATGCGCGCCGATTTTCAAATTACTCAAAAAGAACCAGGATTGCGTTTGGTCAGAAGATTGCCAAACCGCCTTCGACAGTATCAAGGAATATATGTTGAATCCTCCGATTCTATCACCTCCAGTGGAAGGGAGACCACTGATCATTTACCTCACAGTCCTAGAGGACTCAATGGGATGTGTACTTGGCCAACAAGACGAAACTAAACAGAAAGAGTCTGCCATTTACTATCTAAGCAAGAAATTCACCGACTGCGAGACTCGGTACACAATGCTTGAGAAAACTTGTTGCGGTTTGGCTTGGGCAGCCAAACGTCTTCGCCAGTACATGAGTCGTCATACTACTTGGTTGGTCTCCAAAATGGATCCAATCAAGTACGTTTTCGAAAACCCTGCTCTCACGGGAAGGATTGCCCGTTGGCAGATGTTACTATCAGAATATGACATAGAGTACCATGCTCAGAAAGCCGTTAAAGGAAGTATTTTAGCCGATCATTTGGCTCATCAACCGATTGACGATCAAGAATCAATCGGGTTTGACTTCCCAGAAGAATATGTCATGTATCTAAAGATGAAAGATTGCGATGAACCGCTACCCAGTGAAGGGCCAGAACCAGGTTCCCAGTGGGGACTTATCTTTGATGGAGCAGTCAATCATTATGGAAACAGAATTGGGGCAATCATTGTTACCCCTCAGGGTTCCCACATTTCTTTCACTGCCAGACTTACGTTCAAATGTACGAACAACGAGGCCGAATACGAAGCATGTATCATGGGTCTCGAAGAAGCGATTGATTTAAGGATCAAAAACTTGGACGTATACGGTGATTCAGCCCTGGTTATTAACCAGATAAAAGGAGATTGGAACACATACCAATCAGGATTGATTCCTTACAAAGACTATGCAAGGAGGTTGTTACCCTTCTTCAACAGAGTCGACTTTCATCACATCCCTCGTGATGAGAATCACATGGCTGATGCATTAGCCACTCTCTCTTCCATGATTAGTGTAGGTCGATGGAATGACATACCTAAGATCGACATAATGCGCCTTGAACGGCCCGCTTACATCTTCACGATTGAAGCAGTCATAGACGACAGACCTTGGTATCACGATATCAAATGCTTCCTTCAGAAACAAGAGTACCCATCTGGGGCACTCAGAAAAGACAGGAAAACCCTTAGAAGATTGGCTGGAAACTTCTTCCTGAGCGGTGACACTCTTTATAAGAGAAATTTTGACATGGTCTTGCTCCGATGCGTCGACAGACCAGAAGCAGACATGCTTATGAAAAAAATTCATGAAGGATCCTTTGGCACTCATGCCAATGGACACACAATGGCGAGAAAAATTCTCAGGGCTGGGTACTATTGGTTGACAATGGAATCCGACTGCTACAAGTACATGAGGAGGTGTCACAAGTGTCAGATATACTCCGACAAAATTCATGTACCGCCATCACATCTCAAAATTCTTTCTTCCCCGTGGCCATTTTCCATATGGGGAATCGATATGATTGGTATGATTGAGCCCAAGGCTTCAAACGGACATCGGTTCATCCTGGTGGCCATTGACTATTTCACCAAGTGGGTCGAACCAGCGTCATTCGCCAATGTAACCCGACAAGTGGTGGTCCGATTTATCAAAAACAATATCATATGCCGTTATGGTGTTCCAAGCGAGATCATTACTGATAATGGATCTAACTTGAACAATAAGATGATGAAAGAGTTGTGCACAGAGTTCGAGATCGAACACCATAACTCATCTCCCTACTGACCCAAGATGAACGGAGCGGTAGAAGCGGCTAACAAGAATATCAAGAAGATTGTTCAAAAGATGGTTGTAACCTATAAAGATTGGCACGAAATGCTACCCTTTGCTCTTCATGGTTATCGCACATCTGTCTGTACTTCAACAGGGGCAACCCTTTTCTCTCTAGTATATGGCATGGAGGCAGTTCTCCCCATAGAAGTAGAGATCCCATCAATCTGGGTATTGATGGAAGCTAAGCTCACCGAAGCTAAATGGTGTCAAAGTCGACACGACGAACTGAACCTGATCGAAGAGAAGCGAATCGCGGCACTATGCCACGGTCAGTTGTATCAACAGAGAATGAAAAGGGCGTTCGACAAAAAGGTCCGACCACGTATCTTCAGAAAAGGAGACCTTGTGCTCAAGAAGATACAATCATTTCTCACTAATTCTCGGGGCAAATGGACCCCAAATTATGATAGCCCCTATGTGGTCACGAAAGCTTTCTCAGGCGGCGCCTTGAGACTTGCAACCATGGACGGAGAAGAATTTGCCTACCCCACGAATGTTGATGTAGTCAAGAAATACTTTGCCTAAAAAAAAAAACGTCTCGGTGGATTGAAAACCCGAAAGGGCGGTCCAGGCAAAAGTTAGAGACATGGAAAAAATCATCCCGATGGATTGGAAATCTCATAGTACAATCCAGGCAAAAGTTAGGGATAATGGCAAGTAACTATGTTCAACAGAGGCAAGTCCCTCAGCAGTAGTTGCATCATCTATCGAAGGAAATCTCCAGTTAAAGGTCGTCTTCGACGGAAGCTCAGGATGTCCCGAATTCAAAGTTGGTGGAAGGATATTGGTCGTTATGTTTCAACGTAGCCCTTTTCCCTGTAAATTACCATTTTCTAACTTTGTAAATACTTTTTGGAATCACGCGTTTGGCTGATTTCCATCTTATCAATAAAATTTGAGCCCTTGTGCTTTTGTTTGTAAGTCTTTACTTGTTTTAGCTTTACAGAACGACGTTGTTTAAACTTAATCAGTGATTCTTGAAATAAAACAAAAAAATAAATTTACTTGTTAAACTTTTTCTGCTTTTAAATTAAAGATGGCATTTCTTTCGACTGTTGAACATCAGAAGAACATCGATCGCTTCTCCCGAAGTAAGCGGACTTCAAAGTGCAGAATTAAAGTACTCCTTCTAAGCCAGTATGCCTGAATGAAGGGATCAACTGTGTCAGAGACCTTGTTTCGTCTGACACGCCTCGGCCGAGTTCTCATCTCCTAAGCCCGATCAACATAGCTCCCAACGGGACTATCTCTTCTAAGCAAGGTGGAATTGCTATTTTGAACCAACGGTACTTCTTCGCCCCGCGATGGCCGAGTATCCAATTGTGTTCATCCATTAGTCTGTATGTCGCGTCTGTTTTGTCAGCATATACATACGTACTTCATGCATTTTTTATTTGCATTTACATTTCATATTGCATCGTTATCACTCTAGTCGGTCTTGTCCCCTAGTGATAAACAGTTTTCTCAATCGAGTTTGTCAGTTCTTTCCTCGTCAGGAAGTGTTGCGTCTGCACAATCTCGTTTCCAGTGAATCTCTAAGATCAGAGTCGGTAATTGGCCACTTTGATAACTTGAACCTCTGAATGACCAGAGAAACCTTCAACAGATGTCACTCTTTGCCATCAAAGATGATATCCTTGCTTTCCCGGATTAAGGAAAATCCACAGAGAAAGCCTCGTGATCAGAGATTCGACAGCACGCCAGTTTTGCTCCGAAAAAACCACTGATGAAAAGGTCATCGGCACCTCAAAATTGGATCCCATCATATGGCATTTCTCTGGGAAGATCCCCAAGAAAAGTATGATGTAATATCCCTAATCAGAAACAGTTTCTCAAGAAACTCGCTTTCCCCAGTAGAAATAAATGGCGTCTCCAACGGAGAAGTTTGTACAACTCTACAACTCAGACGACTGGGTTCCCCAGCAAGTCTGACATCGAAACTTTTTCCAGTCAAATGGCATCTCCCCAGGAAAATTCGGCGAGAAGTTTGAGGAAAACCGCTACTAATAGCGTCCCTTGTCAATAAAGGTTATTGACAAAAGAAACTTAGACCAGTTCCTTGGTAGAAAACCAGGATCGAGGGGAAGTTTATATCAGAAACTAAGACCAGTTCCTTGGTAGGAAACCAGGATTGAGGGGAAGTTTATTTCAAAAGAGACTGAGACCAGTTCCTTGGTAGGAAACCAGGATCGAGGGGAAGTTGACAAAAGAAACTAAGACCAGTTCCTTGGTAGGAAACCAGGATCGAGGGGAAGTTTATTTCAAAAGAAACTAAGACCAGTTCCTTGGTTGGAGACCAGGATCGAGGGGAAGTTTAAATCAGAAACTAAGACCAGTTCCTTGGTAGGAGACCAGGATCGAGGGGGAGTTTACCTTTTCTAAGCATCATTGCTCAGCAAAAGAAGATGAATGCGATCCGCCATTCATAGACACCATCAAAATTTCGGGTATTCCGATATTTAATCCTCTTGCACCCCGAATGCCCGAATCCCTTCGTCATTCACACCTTCGGGTCCAAGAAGATTAAAT
This sequence comes from Lathyrus tuberosus, assembly GCA_022829125.1. NCBI lineage: Eukaryota > Viridiplantae > Streptophyta > Magnoliopsida > Fabales > Fabaceae > Lathyrus > Lathyrus tuberosus. Next base: position 1,488,511 of record JALAZF010000779.1, read on the forward strand.
AGGGGCATCTGTAATACCCTAAATTTTGACCACTTAGATTTCCCATCATTGTGAAAATCATCATCACAATATGGATGAACCATCATGCTTCATCAGTCTCCCCAAAGATGGGTGAGCATCCAATACAATCAAAATTAGGGTTTCAAGCCCTCTCTGAGCTTTAGACAAAGGATCAATCAAGAAATGACATGATCTTCAACTTATCTAATCTCTCAAACATCCTCAAAGGATCAAAAGGACTCCTACTTCAAGGATTAAGCACAAAGCTGCTCCCTTCTAGGTGGATCAAGTCTCCAGATCGACAGTGTCACCAAATTAGGGTTTTGATCACCAAGGGCCTCCAGATGAAAAATTTCATCTGGGCACAAGCCATTGATCCAAAACATAACCTAATATACTTCATGGAACCTCATGAACCCATGCATCAAGTTAATTTTGCCTCAAGGGATGCATTCATCAAAAATCAGGAATTAGGGTTTCTTGACCTAATTCACCCCTAAGTTGACTTTTGGGACAAACCATGAGCCAAGACCTCAAGACATGATTTGAGGGTCTCTAATATACCATATTGATCCATTTGGAACAATGGATTAATCCAAGAAGTTTGAGCAACAAGTCTCAATTTCATCTGCACCACAATTAGGGTTTTAAGGGAAAAGTCAACTGTAACTTTGACTTTTGACCAGGACATGCTCCCAAACCCTAATACATGATTGAATATACCCTATGACACCCATGGAACATGTCCATCAAGTTTGATTTAGGTCAAGGACATGATTTCCTGAAGAATTGCACAGTTTGGAATTCATCTGATAAAAAGTCAACTGTGCACAAAAGTCAACTTTGACTTTTTGAGATTTTTCACCAAAATGGATTTTTAACCCTAAAATGATGTTAATGTATGATTTGAATCATCATTCATCAAGAAAAATCAAGAAAAGTGAGATAACTTGTAAAAGGGGTAACCATAAAACTTAGAAATTTTTCTAAGTTAAAAATAAAGTGGCAAGGGTACCAACTTTGAAGGACCATAACTCCTAAACCACAAGGCCATTTTTTCTCATCCAAAGATGGATTTGTAGCCCTCATTATCACCTACAAAAACTTCAACTACAAGTCATTCCAATTCATTAAGGATTTTGAGTTATGGAGTGATCAAAGTGGCTGAAAAGTGAAAATGTCACTTTTTCCAACACTTAGTGAAATTTTCACTAAGTCAGATTCTGTCTCACTTTTTGCCAAATGTAGGGGGATTTTTCACTTGGAATCAAAAGAGATCAAAACCAAACTTGTTCAAACAGTTGTTGTATCATGTAAGAGCTTTCCAAAATGGCCAAGAACATTGCCAAATTCAACCTACACCATGAGATACAACATTGCCAAGTTGCCTTGCTGAAATCTGTCAAGGCAAGGCAGAATTTGCAACTTTGGTCGATTTGCCAAAATCAGCCAAATTCAATTGCTCCTATCCACTTGGACACCTCAGAGGATTGAATCTAAAGGGGACAATCACTGAGCCAAGCCTCCAAAGTCCATGGAACAAGAAATAACATGTTGAACCTAGAATGGCCAAAATAGGGACAAGACTTCAAATTTGGAATGAGGCATTCAATGGAACCATCAAGGTGGCATGGACTGAGCCATTCTCATCTGAAATCAGTCAAGACTTATCCAAGACCAAGGGAACCAAAGCTCTGTGCCCTAACCTCTAGTCAATGGCTAGAGGAGACTTGGATTTTCATTTGCCAACATTGGCCAAACCTACTTACCAGCTGCCATGCACTATTCCTTGCAAAACAAACTTGTTCTACTATAAATAGAGCTCAATTGTGGTCAGTTTGAGTACACCAAAGCCATCAAACAGATGCTTTCCTCAAAATCTCTTCTTTCACTCCAATTTTGCCTTCTAAGGCAAGTCACTATCGGGTTTTGAGTTTGAGAGCAATTCCAATCAAACCAATCACTCACACACCTCACATACATCACATATGAGCTGATCAAACACTTAGATTACTTCTGAAACATCAATTTCACAAAATCACCAGCTGGTTGCTCAAGGTTTTAACCAAAGTGCAGCTGAGGTACCACAAAATGATCCAGCCAATTTCAATCAAGTCCAACCATCCAAACACAATCCATAGGGTGTAGGGAAGCTGTTCAGATCATCACAACTCATCTGTAACACCTCCAAATCAAAAATCACTTTGAACTTGCTGTCACGACTTGGAGGTAAGCACATACTTGGTCATCTCTCAATCTATGCATATTTCCTCGCACAATAATTTGGCCATATGTTCATAATCATGCATGGAATGTTTTCCCTCAATTAATTGCATTGTTTGAATCGTGTATCAAAAATCCTAGCCTTCATGCAGAAATTAGGGTTCTTGAGGTCTCTTCGTGATTTCTTGTTGTATGTTTAATTTAAATGAAATTAAAGTACATAGACATGATCGTGAGGTTGAGACGAGCATAATGATATGTGGATTGCATGATATGATTACGTATTCATGGAGATTGGATAGAAAATGCAAATCTGAGAAACCAAGAACACGCGCGTGTTCTTCAGCTTGTTCTTGGCGCCATTTTTAGAAATTCAAATATTTGAATTTTGTGATTTTGTTTAATTGATTCAAAAATTAATTTCTCTCTGAGTTTTAATGATTTTGAGTTGATTCTTTTTTTAATAATTCACAAAAATGTTAAAATATTTTATTTTCACAAAAAATCCCAAAAATATTATTTATTTCATATAATTGATATTTTTGTAAAGAATTAATATTTTGATTGTTTTTGGCATTTTAAATATTTTTTCTACATTGATTTTGCAACTTTTAATACTTTCTAATTATTTTGTAGGTCAATACTTAATTTTTGAAGCATTAATCCAAGATCACAAATTGTTTTTCATATGTTAAACAATTTTTGATCATTTTAATTGAATTTTTATTCAATTAAATACATTTTGAAAACAAATTAGGGTTTTGGATTAATTCAACCCTCATAAATCATTTTCAAAACTCTTTGGGCCTCTTGAGAGAGTGTAAGACCCATCCCCCCTTGTACAAAAACTTTTTGGGCCTCACTCATTGTATAAGTCCCTCTGTACAAGTAAACGGCGCGATCGTCGCCCGTTTAAAAATAAAAATCATCTGGGCCTCTCCTTGAGCTATAAGACCCATTCAAAACACTTTGGGCCTCTATTAGAGTGTAAGACCCAATCCCCCTTTTAACCAAAACAATTTTGGGCCTCACTTATTGTATAAGTCTCTCTGCGTTAAAAGAAAACCTCGGCGCGATCGCCATTTTAAACGAAAAAATCATTTGGGCCTACCCTCGTGTTATAAGCCCCACTCTTTTTCTTTAAACCTTTTTGGGCCTCTTGAGAGAGTGTAAGACCCATCCCTTTGTACAGAAAACTTTTTGGGCCTCAGTCACTTGTATAAGTCCCTCTGTACAAATTCAACAGTGCGCTCACTGATAAAACCCTGGGCCTCTCCTTGAGCTGTAAGCCCCAAATCTTTCTTTTTCAAAGCACTTTCTCCTTTGATTTTGAATATACTGTTGTTTTCAATCTTTCTTTGTTGAACAACTAACCAAACAGCATGGAAGCACTCCAACCGAGTAAGTGGTTATCGCTTTCATTTACTGCTTTCATATATATATAACTGTATTGTGGGGCTGCTCACTGTAAGTCTCCTTTCATAAACTCATATCTACTGTGTAATAATAGTATAGATATTTCGAGTTTCCCCGGCTACTACGTCTAGAACTAGGTGACGCCGTTTCATTTATTCGTAGAAATAGACGCCTAGATCCCCAATAGGAGCACCAGATACAGTCTTCTCTTCGGTTGTCCTCCTTAGGAATCGTCAAGAAGCTCTACTCCCCAAGATGAATGTATTCTCCGTGAATGGCATCTTTGAGTTTCTTCCAAATTCTCGAACTTTCCTGACTTGATCTATTCCTTGTGGATAGCATGCCTTGAATGTCTCGGGGTTTGGGTACCCACTACGGTCATAATCTTGGACCTTAACTAAGGAACCCTCTTTAAAAGCTAAAAGTCGCTGGATAGTAAACCTCGCACGTTTACCAGTGGTTTTTATCTTTAAAAGAGTTATCTCTCCTAATGGAAAGGAGATGATAAGACCCACGGGCTTCTTAAAAGCATCGGCCTCCTCTTGGGCATTATTCAAGGACACTACGGCTTCTTAGAAGTATTCACAACCTCCTCTTAGGCTTCGTATAATGATATCTTCCTCCGGGAATGATAGCCTCCTCTTGGGCTTCGTACAAGGACCCGTCGGCTTCTTAAAAGTTTCCAGCCTCCTCTTGGGCTTCGTACAAATTGTCCCGACGACCTCCTAGAGGTATAGGAACAGAACCTAGTCATCCTCATAGAACAGTCCTTTCATAGAGTCTACTACTGTTTCTCATAGCGTAGTACAAAAGATAAAACTCTAGACACGGACAGTCTAACTTCCTTGAGTCTCAAAAGACATTCTCAAGTGACCCCTTCGTTAAATAGGAAGGAAACCCGCAGACTCGGACAGTCTCAATACCCTTTGGATTTCCAGTTTCCTCAAAGAAAAGGAGACCACCCCGATCCTCAGATCTAACCCATGAGTATAGTGATGCTCATATAAGAACTAATTTTCTCTTTCAAAATTAGTATACTGGACCTGTCACTTAACTGACATAGCCTCCTCTTGGGCTTTGTACAATGACTCTCCCTAGCGGAGTCAAACAACGCTTTAGCCTCCATCTCGGGCTTTGTACGAGATACAGAGACTCTCTTGTTGAGTCAAAACTTTTAGCCTCCATCTCGGGCTTCGTACGAGATACAAAAACACTCTCTTGTTGAGTATAAAAGATTCTCCTGTTGAGTCAAACAAACAATAGTCTCCATCTCGGGCTTCGTACGAGACACAAAGACTCTATCGTCGGGTCAAAAATTTTTAGCCTCTCTCTCGGGCTTTGTACGAGACACAAAATAGCCTCCTCTTAGGCTTTGTATAATGATTTTCCTAGCGGAAATTAGCCTCCTCTTAGGCTTTGTATAAGAAAACCACTGGTTGATCCAATTAACCTTTTAGCATCAAAGTTGTGCCTCGTTCACAGTACACAAACATCAACAACTCTTTCCCCCATCTAATCGCTGTAAGCGGCAAGCCTCTGGATCATCTACATCCATGCCACTGTCCCTCTTTTAGCATGAGAAATTCCTAAGGAAAGATGGCATTGCTCTACACTGAGTTAAAGTCTTCTCCTTCAGGTTAAAACCCTTTCTTCGGAAATTATGGCATTGCTCGGACCCGCGTATCCCAGTTAAAGTAATTCTCCTTCTCCCCTCTTTAGAGATGACAAATTCTCTCTAAAGTCAAGGTCATTCAACTTCACGTCTTGGGCTTTGAACAAGACACAAATAGACCTTTCAGCTTCACATCTTGGGCTTTAAACAAGATACAAATCACCTTTCGCTTCACGTCTTGGGCTTTGAACAAGACACCAAAAACCAATTTCCTCCCATAGAATAGGAGGAACTACGAACGCTCTGATTTCCCTGTTTCGGTAAACGGGAATACGTAGGCATAAGATCGAAAGAAAAGATCTTAGCGAGCGCAATCAACAAAAAACCCAAATCCCATATCTCCATCAATCAAAAGCAGTATTTCAAAAGCATCAGTCCTAATATCCTAATCCTTGTTCCCCGCCAGAAACCTTCTGCCTAGATAAAAAGAAAGAAAACCGTATTGGCGAAAATACAAATAACCAGTACAAAGGCCCCCCCCCCACATTGATAGCATCCGTAACCTAACAGACCGCTGTTTAAACTCAGTATGCAAAGCAGGGTTAATTGGAGACATCTATTTCCCTTCCTTATTCAGCTCACAATAGGATAAAAAATGAATCGACCTGTAGTCAAAGCTCAAACCGCAGAGAGCGACCAGCGCTTAAGAACCGCGTCCAAAATCGCTCGCTACAATCACCAAGACTCAGAAAAAATGCACGGTGGGCTTTCTCGATCATTATTGTCTTATCCTTCCCCGTCAATGCAGCATCTATGGCATCTTCTCCCTTTAGGAAACCCTGTTGAACAAGAAGGGCCCGCATCTTCAAGCGCCATAAATCGAAATCATTAACTCCGATGAACTTCTCAATTTCAAACTTTGTTGATGGCATCCTTCTCCATGTTCACCATACCAATTTATTGTGATAAACGATACCAATTAACAAATTCTTAATTGAGAAAACGAGGTTTCTCGGGTGAACAATGAAACTGTTAGAACAAAGAGAGAGAGAGAGAGAGAGAGAGAGAGAGAGATAGAGAGAGAGAGAGAGAGAGAGAGAAGAATAAGATTTTGGGAAAACTATTTTCTATTAACTTTCTCATTTAGGGTTTAGAAATGATTACAAATGAATAACACAATTGTCCTCTCTCAATAACTTGAGAGATCTAGCCTATTTATAGACTAACTAGTTAACTTACATTACAAGTTAACTAAACAATTGGATCCTTAACACAAGGCCCAATTCGACATAACATTTCAACAATACGTACTAGAACTGACTTAGAGTACAATATGTAACACTTCGACATCATCATGCGAACCATCTTCGACTTCATGCTTGTCTCCTGTCAAAACCTGAAAGTTATCCCTGTTCAAAACATCCTTGTCGACAGCACTAGAGTTCGATTCAATATCTCACAATTATCTATGCTTATAAAGCTCGGGAAACTTGATATTGACTCTAACCGATGACATAATCTTTTAAGAACTCTTAAAATGGATGTCTAAGACAACAATGAAGCTAAAAAAGGGTCATGCTGCAAATTTTGGAAGTTCTTGATACTTGTGAAACTCCTTCTTTAGACTGATAGAATCCATTATATACATGTTCTCTACCAATAGTGTTATGTGTCAACAGATCCTGAAGTACACAAAAGTGAAGAAAAAAGGTTACAGAACAATTTAACAAATGATTTATTTGACTAATTGAAAGAAGATCACAAAGGTAAGGTAGAAATTGGGATAGTACACTTTCTTCCTTTAACATGGACTTTGGAACCATCAACAAGAGTAATATAAGAATGATTACTGAAATGACTGAAAAGGGAAAAATACCTGAATCTCCTGTCAAGTGATCAGTAGCGCCATAATCAATAACTCAACGCCGAGAATTAGAGGATAGACACACAATATAATTACCTGTTTGGACAAATGTGGTCGTGGAAGAAGATGTAAATGACTGCTAAAAAATTTAAAATTTTGTATATCTGTTAAATTCTTCATCACTCATAACTATTGTAAACCCTTCAATTTGTGGAATGAGATGATGAAAAATTGTATTAGCAAAGCGAGGAGTAGTTTATGTATGAGACAACAGTTTCGGTAGTGACCAAATTATCCATAACCAGTACACTGGATTGGAGCACCACGATACAATGACCTCCTCTACCTCCATTATAAAAATCATTGTAACCTCCAGATTGCACAACTAAAGCCAAGCAGTCAAAGGGATCACTATTTGTAGTAGTAGGACGTGGTTACACAACAGATGATTACATAATCCAAGAGAAAATGTTAGTAAGGTTATCAACCTATTTAGCGGAAAAAATTTGGGATCGAACCACCTCAAACTCTAGATTAAGACTAGAACGCCAACTTAAAATGATCGGTTTCTTTTGTTGAATTAACATCTCTTTGACAAATTTGCATGTTAAAAGAGAAGTTAACTCCTCGTTATATTTCTTAAACTTCATAAAATAATTAATCAACTTTCATTTATCATGTTTAGGATGAAAAATCTCTTACAAAAGAGTATAAACACGATTTAGATTATCAGATTTATCTAAAATAAATTTTAAAAAATTCCACAACTCTTTTTCAATCTTTTAATGAGAAATAGCCAATTAAACTTTAATTTATTTGAGACTTCTTTCATTTATGAACACCAAACTTACACATTATCCTTTCATTGAAACCATCTTATCTTTTGGGCCAATTCTCCTGTTGAATGATCATCTTCATAGCTCATACACATGAACAAGATTAGCCATTGTAATTATTATCTATAACTTGAATGTTCTTCCTTTTCAGGGCCGTCTTTGAGGGTGTGCAAGACGGCCTACAGCACCGGGCCTCACATTTTTTCATGATTAAGATATGACAAAAAAGGCCTCCAAAGATATATTTCACTGTTAATTTATGGTTAAATAGGACCCCTTTAAAATAATTATAATTTAATTAAAGTTAACTGCAACTTCTTACACAAGGCCTCTCAAAAGATTGAGACGGCTCTGCTCCTTTTGTGGAATAAAATAAAAGGGTCCTATTGACATGTTTCTAATACTTAAAAGAGTAAGTGTTACAATATGTTCCTATTGATAGGTATCTTCAAAAATTTTTTTAATAATTTTATAAACTAAATATTTCAATAAATAATATATATTTAAAGACTATATTGATTGACTAAAGATATATTAAATGATTAAAATAACAAACAAAATATTTAATTAGAGTTTATTTTAGTTTTGATATTACGATTATGACAGCATTTCACACATTCAGAAATCAACCTAATTATATATATATATATATATATATATATATATATATATATATATATATATATATATATATATATATATATATATATATATATATATATATTTTGTAATCTTTTACTTCTTCACACCTAAAAGTTTGCGGATCTAATCACTAGAATACTTTTAAAAAATAAATAAATAAATATAAAAAAGAAACATATTACTATAAAAAAAAAACTCATTGTCTTATCTAATGCAATCATGGAAGGGGTTTCGGATCTAACCACTTGAATACTTTTCTTAAAAACATCATACAAAAATAAAAAATAAATAAAATTAATATAAAAAAAACATATTACCAAAAACAAACTAATTATATTTTTTTAAACTTTATATTCAACGAGAGTATTAGAGATACTCAAATCCGATTGCAAAAGAGAAATATAGACAAATATCAGTTTTTGAGAAAATCAAGAGGATTTTTATATCACTCCTAAAATTTACAATTTACTTTTTCTTTTGAACCAATAGCAAGTCATCTCCATGTGAACATTTTAACTTGGAAAACAATGTCTTCAACATTATCAACAGAACCATTAAAGACTACTTTATTTCTAGCCCTCCACACACACTAGCAAACGGCCAACCAAATGCCCCCACCCTTTGGTTTGAGCTACTGGCATTCATTTTCATAGCTATCTTCATGGAGTGACTACAGCAGTCCTCCTCCACTAATTTGTCTATACCTAACCAAGACTGAATGTTCTCCCACACCTTTCTCACCATAGGCAATGTATCATTACATGATCAGTGTCTTCTTCCTTCTTGAAGCAATAAATCACACATTTTATCAAGCAGATTGCGCATTATTCTTCTTTTAAAAAGATGTCATCTTGTAGGTAATGTGTCTTGAAAAATTTTCCATCCAAAGATATTTATTTTATATGGAACTTTTGTCTCCCAAACCACCTTCAGAGCCTGTTTTTTCTAAGATTCTAGAACCACACCTTTGTTTACAATTTTGCATAGCAAAACATAACAGAAAAACCAGGATCATATGGTCACACCACCATATCATCTTGGTACTTATTTGTATTAATTCCCGTTAACATATCTAGCAACTTTTCTTTGTCTGCAAACATTTATGCACCCTCTTCTGATATATTCCCTCCTAAGTTCCACTACCATGATTCATCACACAAGTCCCACATATTCCTCACACTCATTGTCTTATTTGTACAAACTTGGTATAGGTTTGGAAAAAGGTTCGCCAATGGTATGGGGCTCACCCACTCAGTCATCCAAAAAGGAATTCTTTTACCATTGCCTAATTTGAAACTAAGTAACTGCAACAATCTTTCATCCTTAACATTGCCTCCTATCTTCATAAGGTATCTCCACCACAAGGATTCCTTCACCAATTTCTTATGCTCTGCATTGAGCCATAACCTCCTACTTAAATTTTCATATCTAACTTGATGAATCCCTGTCCACAAAGCTCTAACCTTCTTAAGAAATATCCAAAGCCATTTGCTTAGCAATGTTTTTTTTAAACTTTCAACCTCCTTTATTTCTAAGCCTCCCTCATTTTGGGACCTGCAAATTGAGGCCCAACTGATTCAAGAAATTCCCCTCTTTTATATTGACCCTTGCCACAAGAAGTTTCTTTGGATACTTATGATTTCCTGAACGGATTTGGATGAAGCTTTAAAGAAAGACAGACGATATACAGGACGATTGGTAAGGATTGAGTTAATTAAGGTTACTCTGCCACATATAGATAATAATTTTCCCTTCCATGTTGAGAGTTTAGAACTCTGGATATTTATCATTGGTTTCCAGAAATTAATACTTCTAGGATTACCTCCCACAGTCAGCCCTAGAAATTTGAAAGGTATCTTATCAATCCTACAAGCTAAGAATGAAGAAGAAGCAGCTATTAGAAAATGATTACTGACACCTATCCCATATAAATTGCTTTTCCACATACTAATCCTTAGTCCATAAACCATTTCAAACCCACTTATAATAGCCTTTATTGCTCACATATTATCCCAAGATCCATCTCCCACAAGAATTGTATCATCTACAAACGGTAGAAGATTGTATGAAACATTATCATTCAATCTAAAACCCTTAAATATGCCAACATTTGTTGCCTCCCTAACTAAGCCAGTCATACCTTCTGCTACTATTGAGAATAAGAAGGGAGACATTGGATTCCCCCTCAGACCCCTAAACATTGAAAATTCACCTATTGGACTACCATTTACTAGGATGGACATGTTACTAGTAATGGAATTTCCTTTTATCGCTACGCGAAAAATACAGAGTCACCACCAAACTTTATTTATTCCGAAGAAAGGGAAAATATCGATAAAACCCCCCTAAAAGTGAAGAACATGATCTCGCATCCGTTGTACTCACCCCTCACATGCAATGAGAGGCTATTATTACCCCTCACATCCGTTGTACTCAACGGAAACCATCTTGTTTATCTATGCGCGAATGGGCGTCATTTATCTAAAGGTTTCTTGCTAGAGGGGAAATAGAAGGGTTTTAAATTAGTGTGCTCTCCTCAGGTTCGAAACCTCGCGCCTACGTATCTCCATTGTGAAATGAAGAATAAGAGCTTCTGTAGTTCGTGGAACCAGGGATGAAAATGAAGGAAGGTTGCTTGCCAGGATCTCGCAATCTTATGCCTACGTATCCTTTCGTGCAATGAGGAAGTCATAGCTCCTTAGTTCGTGGTACCAAATGATTGTGGGTTTGTTGTTTTTAGTGGGCGATGTTAATGTTCACATCCTAGCATTAGGTTTTATCACTCACACGTAAGGAGACTGACGCTTTAGCCTGTGTTGCAATAAAATGGAAATAACATGCCCTTTTGAAAAGGTTTTGGAATTATTCCCTCAAGGCAAGATGCCACATTTGATTGGTGAAGTTGTTTTTTAGAGAAAAGATTTGTTTTGAAAGATGTGAGGCAAGTCTAATTTTTGGTACTTAGAGAGAGAGAAGTATTCAACCATGGGCTAAGTACGGCCCATAATCGAATACTCGAGAGTTGAGGGGACAATGGTATCCTAACCACTCCTTTTCGACCTAAGAGAACTGGATTAAACTCTTGTCAATTTTAGGTACTTTGAATAGAAGACAAGCGTCAGGCCAAAAGCCAATCAGGGCCAACAACCCAAGTACTTGAGAAATAGGGTGCACAAGTACGTACGCTCCATTCCCTTTTCTCCCAAGTTATTATGAAAATAGTTTGAAAAGTGACTTGGCATTGGACCAAGTATGGGTTGTTTGAAATTTGAGAGGTGTGAGAAGAAAAGAGAGATGATTGGATTGAAGATGAGAATGGATGGAGGTTGATGGCGATTCCTTAGCAATCGACTTACGAGAAAGGAGAGGTGTGGAAAACCCTAAGGTGTAATGGAGGATGAGAATTCAATTAATAGTTTTGAAAATGGCTTGACGTTGGATCAAGCATTATTTTTATCTTTATTTTTTAAATTGTTTTCTAATCGCTTTTGTTTTTATCTTTTTTATCATACAAGCATGCAAGTATAAAGCAATAAAGAATGTAAAATCCCACGCTATTACACTTTAATGGGAGTGGGGGACATATTACCACAATGGGGGATGGAAAATGAACTAGAAATAAAATGGATAAAAGTACAATAATCGAAAAAGGTGAATTAAAATCCAAAAATGGTCCATGGTGTCTCAAAGTAATACCTCACAACAAAAGAGGAAAAAGTTAGTCATGTGCATTAATAATGGATGCAAGATGATCTAATCAAATGTATATGGAATTAAGCATAAAAATACCAATCAAGATCAAACAACAAGCAATGCTAAAGCCCTATAAAATCAATCAAGCATGATGAATTAGGATTATGTAAAGTTTGTTAATGTTGATTAATTTGTCCATAGTCCAAAGTCCTCCAAAATGCCTAGGTCTATCCTATGGTCCATGTCCAAAATACTCCAATGCCAAGGTCTATTATATGGTCCATGTCCATAATAGTCCAATGCAAAGGTCAATCAATTTAAGTCCATGATTATTTTTAAGTTTTATTAATGCTTTAGGTTCATTATATTCACTTAATCAAGATAAAAGACAAGCACGGTACAAAAGTGACATGAAGGATAATTGCCTAAAAGATATCAAAGAAGTATACCCAAAATCAAGCAAACTATATGCACAACATTCTAATGAAATAATACCACAAGAATTCAACAAGAAAATTAATCAAAATTCAATGAGAAAACTAATCAAAAATTTCAACAAGAAGTTCAATCAAATTTTAACAAGAAAATTGATCATAAATTTAACAAGAAAATTCTACAAAATTAGCAAAAATTCAATCAAGATTAATCCAAAAAAGATCAAGAATTAACAAGCATCAATCAAATATTTAACAAGAAAACTCAATTAAAATCTAACAAGAAATTCAATTAAAATCTAATAAGAAAATCAATTAAAATCTAATCAAGAAATCACAGAGGGAGGTGCAGTAGGTGTGTAACATCCTGTCGTAGGGGCCTAAACTCAAGGCCCACTGGCCTTGTTTCTTGAGTTCAAGAGGGGTGCAGTGATGACATGAGGGTGCGCAAGAAATGCCATGGGCCTAGGAAGCCCGATCCAACATGAAGGTAAAACACTTGTGCAGAAAGAATGAGTTCAGTATCCAAAGAGCAAGCCTCATGTTCATTCCCTTCTTCCTACCTCAAAATCCAAATAGAAACCTAGCTCCGCCACGTTGGAGCTTGTCGCCGACAGCGGCAGAGAGCAAACCCTCATAATCCGCACCTGTTTCTGATCCTCTCTTCCTCGCCTATCCAAGTTTCCACTAAATTCAATCCAATTATTCTCTTAACCTAACTAATCTATTCAACACTAAATGCCCTAAGCTAATCACTGATCCCTAATTAAGGCCAAGAAACAAAAAATTAAAGTCCAAACGTGAAGGTTTGGCTCCAATGCTACAGAAACTACATTGTAAAAGCGAGATTTGAAGCGAGATTCACGTACCTGTGTGACGTCAACGACTATGGCAATGAAACGCTCTAGGTATGAAAAGTTGCTTTGTTCTTCTCCTTCTTCAAATCTATTAAGTTTTACTTTCTTGAAATCTGCCTCTTCTCCTTCGTTTCTTTCTCTGCTATTGTTGTTGTGTGAGGGCGTTGTGTTGTGAATTCCATTGAATTTCTCCTCTAAACTTGTGTGAATTGCGTGAAGCTTTGTGAGTGAAGAGGTTTGAGGGAGATTGAGGTTGAGAGGGCATTGCAGAGCGATGAAGCTGGTGAGAGGTTGAGGATGATGGTTGCAATGTGTGTGTGTGTGTGTATGTGTGTGCGTGTGTATGTGTATGTGAGAGAGAGAGAGAGAGGGAGGGAGGTAGAGAGAGAGAGAGAGAGAGAGAACCATAATTTTGGTGCAGTGAGGGTGAGAGAGATTAGGATGAGGGAGTGAAGAATGAAGAATTGTAAAAAGTGAAGAAGTGAGGAAGTGAAGAATCAAGTTGTAGAGAATGAAGAGAGAAAGAGTAGGGAGGAAGAAGATGAATGAAGAAAGAGTATGCTTATATAGAAGAGGTTTTAGAGCAGTTGGTTAAAAATTCTATTGTAGTTAGTTATTTCAGTTATGATTGAATTATGTTATGGCTTTGACGCTTGTGATTGTAGTTGGCCTTTTTCTTTGTAGTTTTGCACTTGTAGTTTGATATTGCAGCTTGTTTTCTGTATGTTGCAGCTTGACATTGTATCGTGCTTATGGCTTGAATGCCTCTTTATTTTGTGGCTAAAATTGTCATTTGTTGCAGTTTCTTTGTTTGTTGAGTTTTGGCTAGGATAATTATCTTTTGGAGAAGAGTTTTGTTATTCTATATTTGTTGTGATTGAAGCTCGATGCCCTTTCTTGCTCTTATGAAAAAAATTGTTGCTGTGAGTTTTATTTTTTTCACCAGTTAGCATGATATGACGAGATTTCTTTGCTTTTGAAGAAAATTGGTTGGCCTGAATTTAACTCATGTTAGCATTAATGCGTATACTCATCTTGCAGGAACTCTTTGGAAGGAACTATGGTAATTATTGAAGAGCTTTGTAGTTGAACAACTCTCTTGAGGATTCTTTCCTGCTGCTTGTCGTGACTTCTAAAAATAAGGCTCTGCAACATCTATCAGCATATAATTTACTTTAGTAGGATCCATATTTGTTGCTTCCATGGGCATTAAAACATTCAGCAAGCCATGTATTCCTCATTGATGAAATCTTGGGAAAGAAATGTAAGTTAGACGCGCAATCCTCGTATATGGTCCAAGTTCAGGTAGGATTTATTCATTGAATCCAACATGCTTCGTGATGAGAAGTCTCTGGAATGCGTGTAGTGACACCATCAATTGATTCAAATCAAAGGTTGATGCCGTTGACTTCTGTTTGCAATGGATTTGAAATTTTAGGTTCCTTAGCCTAGGACTGCTACTGTTGTTAAGTCAAAGGCATTGTTTTTCCCAGTTGTTGTTGTAGAATGGCGTGTATTGTGATATTAACCATGTATTTGCAAAATGGAATTCTTGTTGTAGTTTTAAAATTAGTAATGTTGTGCTAGGTTAGCTAATGAAATGAATTGTGGTGATTGAATTGCATTGTCCATAAATTATGTATAGGGTTATGGATGAAGGTTGAGAAACACAAGAAAGGGGGTTTGAATTGGGTTTCACATTTCGTCCCCATTTGCGGAATTTAAACTAATGAAGTTAACATATAAATAAAAATAAATGAACACAATTATTTTTATCTTGGTTCACTATTAACGAAGTTACTCGAGTCCACCCCTCAAGGTGATTTCGCCTTATCACAAGGACTTAATCCACTAATCATCAAAATGATTACATCCACAATGGATACCTTCCATTGCCTTCTTGAGAATCCTAGCTTCAGCCGCCTCTCAAGGAATCATCCTCCAAGCCGTTCAACAACGACATGGCCCTCTCAAGCATTCTAGTATTCACTCGACCGCTCAAGGAATCAACCTCCAAGCCATTTAAACAACGACCTGGCCCTCTCAAGCATTCTGGTCTTGACTCGAACGCTCAAGGAACAATACCTTTTTCAAGGATTTTCTTGTGCACTATATATGTTTCTTACAAGCTGATTACACAAATGAAGTACAATAACACCTAAGTGTTTCTAGCAAGATATGAGCAACAACTCCTTGCTTTCTAATACAGAAAATATCTAAAGAATAAATCTCTAAGAGATTATAAAGCCCACTAGTTTTGTATTGCTTAAAAGATTTCTTATGAGCACTACGGCTTCTTATCATGAGCTTTAAGCCTCTTTCTGATTCACTCATTTCTGAGTAGGTAATGCTTCTTCCAGCTTAACTATCAAGATCAACTAAGTTACTATGCTTCACTTATTGATGTTTCACTTGATAAGTTTTAAATGGCTTTAGCATGTTGCATCGTTGTACTTTCTTCATCATTCTGCTTCAACTTCTTCTTCATTGAGCATTCTTCATTTAAGCTTCAGCTTGCAGCATCTTGTACTCCTTTCTTGAGCATATAACGCTTTTTCCAATTCAACCATCAAGTTCAAATAAGCTACTATATTTCACCTATTGATGTCTCACTTGAGTAGTTTCATATGGCGTTAGCATGATTATCGTTTATGCACACTTTGTAGTAGCAGCTTCATCTTTGCTTGCTACATCTTGATTGTTTGTTGTGTTGAATAATCATCCTTTGTATGAACAACAACCAACAACCTTTTTATCTTTCTCTCTTTATGATCAGCAGCTGCTTCAAGCAACAAGGCATGAGCGACTCGAGACTATTCTTCAAGCATCCAAGTATTCAATTTATAGAGCAGGGGAGAATAGATCTGTTGAGAGGTATTCTTAGAAGCATATTCCAACAGTAATATCCCAACTTTCACATGAAGGAATGGTCAACATCACTGTACAAAAAGATGCTCCTGCGCCACCTTTTCAAGGTAGAGGTTACAAAGTTTTAGTACTATTATATTCAGCTCAAAACCATTCTGATCTTCAGTCTTCTAGCATCTTCAGAGGCTTCAGATATTAACTTGATGAAGTGTGTTGTAGAAGAGTCATTCTTTATGTAATATTCAGAACCACAATCTTCATAATTCCAAATCTTCGTTCAGCTGAAACTATCTTAAGAATCTTCAGCACTTGGTTTCTTAGAAGCATTATCTTCAGAATCTTCAGAACCTGTTCCTTCAGAACCTTGTCTTCAGAGTCTTCATATTTGATTAAGCACGTTCTTGTCTTCAGAGTCTTTAGCACTTCGTTCAATCAGAACCTTGTCTTCAGAAACTCTTCAGAACTTGATCTTCATAAATTGTGTCTTCAGAATCTTCAGAGCTTTGTTCACCTGAACCACGTCTTCAGAATCTTCAGAACTTGTAACATTAGAAGCGCATTACATTAGAAAGCCTTATAGGTCTTTCTCATAAAGTCTCAATTAGAATGTTCAGAACTAGCGTTTATTAGAACCGTTGTATTAGAAACATTCATGAATATTGACTTTATCTTGTACACACATATGTTTTCTTCTAGAGTGTTAATAATAAAGTCTGATGACGTCAAATGCCTTCTTATCAGAGTCAGAATCATAATGACAACATCCACACACTAGACAGAAAACATATCATACAGAATTGTTCTCTTAGATAACATGTGCAGTTATCATAAAAACTCAAAGACCAGATGTTGAACCAAATATTGTTCTTACAATGGATTTGTAATGTATGGTTATGAATTTGAATTTTGAATTGGATATGGATTTGGATGTAGAATTTGGATATTTGGATATTGGTTTGGACTTTTGGTTTTGGATATTTAGATATTTTAAAAGACCAAAATAAATCTAAGAAAAAGAAAACATTATTATAATAACTAAACTTATCTTTAAAAGAAACAAAGTTCAATTAATAATAAATCTAATTACTGGTATAATGTGAAAATCAATTAACGATGCCAAAGTCATTGAATGTATCTGATATTGTGCAAGCAAAGGGGAATGTCTCTTGATCCATGAACAAAAAGAAACCCCATCTTAAAATTCAACCTTTTAACCAAGGTGTCTAATGGCATGACTTGTAGTGCAATAAATCTGAAAATCATTCTTCATAGGGTGAAAAAACCCTACTTTATGATCCCTTTATTTCCCATTAGAACCAACCTACAAACAAGGTGAGACCCTAGTTGCCATGACCTCTGATCCAAGACCTCTGACCCAAGCAACAAGCCTATGCTTTTAAATGCATGATGTATTTAAATGCCCTAATAATGGGTATGCACATAAGGAAAATGAAAAGCATAAGCCATAAAATTTGGATGGGAGGATAGGACATATTTAGGATATGACAGCTGCCCCTATTTAATCGTCTTAAACCTGAATGTGTGATTGGCGCTAGCCTTTTGGACATTCGAGGTAGAAGAAGATTAAATATCATGACCTAAAATTTGTCCTGAAGAGAAGGTTTAAGTATTAGTGATATATCCTTGGTGTGTATATATATATATATATATATATATATATATATATATATATATATATATCTTTTTATTTTCTGGTAAAAGGTTTGTAGTAAGCAAGTGTGATTGACTAGTGATAACTTGTAATGGGGTAACAGTGCCAATACAAGGTTCTCAAAGGAGATGGTTGTTATGGAGATAATGAATAGGATTAATGAAAGGTAGGATAGAGGAAGGGTAAGATCAACGGATCTACGACTCAGAAGAAAGATATATAGAGGGTAAGATCCACGGATCTACAACCCAAAAAGAAAAGTAAAGGGAGGTAAGCTCAACGGAGCTACGACCCAAAAGAAAGGTAAAAGAGGGTAAGATTGACCGACGTACAGTCTACGACCCAAAAGAAAGGTAAAGGGAGGTAAGATCAAGGGATCTACGACCCAAAGGAAAGATAAAGAGAGGGTAAGATTGACCAACATACAATCTAAGACCCAAAAGAAAGGTAAAGAGAGGTAAGATCAACGGATCTATGATCCAAAGGAAATATAAAGGGAGGGTAAGATTGACCAACGTACAATCTATGACCCAAAAGAAAGGTAAAGGGAGGTAAGATCAACAGATATATGACCCAAAGGAAAGATAAATGGAAGGTAAGATTGTCTGACGTAAAATCTACGAACCCAGAAAGGTAAAGAGAGGGTAAGATTGACCGATGTTGTTAAGGGCCAAATTGTACATACTTTTGACTTTATTTTATGGCCCTTTCAATTGGTTTCCTTGATAATTTAGTAGAATATCTAGTAGTTTTAGTATATTTATGCTAATTTTCGATTTTACTGTACATATTGTATATTATGACCATTTTGATGCTCTTTTACAGGTATTCTTGCTTATATTGGATGTTGGGATCAATTGGTGAAGGAAAGAAGGCCTGAAAGAGCATTTTCGAAGAGTTCGTGTCGGCAAAGCGTGCTAAGCGAGCTTTTCAGCGCACACATTCTGACTTACAGTAGCAAAAGACCAAGACCGCGTTGGGCGGGATTTTCAGCGCGCCTTCAGCGTGCTTTTTCATCAACTTCCAGTAGCTAAAGTCTTAAACCGCGCTAAGCCGGATGCTACCACGCTTAGCACGCTTTCTGAGCAAATGCCTTATTTTCTACTTAGCGCGCTTAGCGCACTCCTGATGGCGCTAAGCGTGGTGCCACTTACTGCACCATATACACTTCCTATAAATATCTTCTCTTAAAGATATTTTCACATAACTTCTACCTTTCACTTTTTCAGCATTTCTAAGAAGAGAAAAAGGGTTTTCTAGGTCAAAAACCTTAAGATTTTGAGGAGAAGTGAGATTCAAATCTTTGGAGCATCAATCCTCGATTCTTCAACTTTGATACTATCAAAGATTCTTTTCTTACTTGTTGATCAAGCTACCATAGTGATGGGTAGCTAAACACTTTTGTGTCAAGATTAAAGGTAGTTAATCTTGCTTGTATGTATTTCTTTTGATCTTTTGTATATGAACAAGGTTGATGATCAATATATGATGAAGTTGTTTGCTTTTAATGTTATATCTGTGGTTTGAATCACTCTAGACATAGATTTTCCAAATCTTGACCTAATATCTTCATCTCTTAAAGACCAAACTCTAGATATAGATTTGGGGTTTAATATTCGCTTTGTATTGGTCTTAACATTTATTGTTTCAATTGTTAGCGTGAGACAACAATAATACCCACGAATTCGCTTTAGACATAAACTGATTTACGAGGATACGCGATTGTATTGACCAAAACTACGTTCATAGGCTTGATTAATCGGATACGCATGAAAAGGATTAGCGAAATCTAATCTTGGCATGCTTTTCTTAAAACTAAAACATCTTTGTTTTAATTTACTTCTTTGCAACAAACTTATGTTACAAAACCAAGAACCATTTGAAAACTCTTTACTTAAAATGTTAAACTATTGAACAGCAAGCATCTAATATCACACAATCCCTGTGGATAAGATAAAACACCCACCGAAAAATACTTTTCAACAAAATGGCGCCGTTGCCGGGGATTGTTGTTTGATATTGCAAGCATTGTAATAGTTTGGTGATTTTAAGTTATTTGTATTGTTAATCTCTTACCTCTATAATTCCTTTGTGCTTTTTAATTTGTTTGGCTAAGTGTGCAAACTCTGTTTATGCGAGGGAAGTTACCCGCAGACCAGCTTCTTTTCGATCCTGAGATTGAGAGAACTGCGCGTAAGTTAAATAGCAAAACTAGACGGGGGAGACAACTTGCTAAGGAAAGACGAACACAAGGAGAATCTTCTACACCAACACCATAGTCTATGCCAACCATGGTAGCTCCACCACCACCATCACCTATTTCAATGCCAAGCACTAACAGTCCGAGGCACACAGCTCAGTTTGCTCGCAATGCCCACAGCGGTAGGCGCTCCGAGATGAAGATCGAAATCTTTGCTCTTCTAAACCGAAATCCATTCACTGGTATGGATCATGAGGATCCCTTCATGCATCTTACAAAGTTTTACGAAATTGTGGGTGCAACTGAAGCGTCTGAACCTGAAGAGGAGTCGTTGTTCAAGAGACTCTTTCCTCATTCCTTGATATGGAAGGTGAAGGAATGGTACCTTGACCAGTCGACTGTTATTATGACGGATTTGAACGTGTTGGAAGAAAAATTCCTAGAACGATTGTTTCCACATAATCATTTTATGGAAGCGAAAACGAAGATCGCAGTTTTCTCACAAGGTGGAAATGAATCTGTTGTACCCCAAATTTTACCCCTTAGATGTCATAACATCTTGCACTATCATTTTAGGTCAATCATTTTGCATACCTAACCCAATTTATCAGGTTTTTTTTATTTTGTTCCATTTGTGAATTAGGTTTTATTTCAAGAGGCCTCAAGGGATGATCAACCAAGGTTATGGATGGGTCATTCACTAGTTTTGTAAGACTGAATCAGGAATCAAGCAAGGTAGTCAGGTTAAGGGTCTGGGTGGTGTGGTTTGAGATTCAGTGGAAGTTTGACCTAATCTTGGTCAAACAAGTGGTTTGTATCAGTATCAGGTTATCAAGCTGTGGCAAAGATTCTGAATTAGGGTTTTTGTCCTCATCAAGTCATTTGTTTCATAAGTGTGCACTCAAGGCATGAAGATTAGGGTTTCTCACCCTTTGTGTTTATGATCGACAAGTTTGTTCATGCTGAGTTCATTTGAGATAAGCATGTCAAGAGTACGTGCGGTTACATTTCAGTGCAGTTGAGTGTGGCCTGATCTTGGGCAAGAAAGAGGAGATTCTCAAGTTGAATTTGTCATGGATCAGTGCTTTATATCTGAAGATCATCAGACTTGGGTTTTTGTGTCTATTCAAGTTGTTTGGGCCATCAAAGGTTAAAGTCGTTGGGTTGCGTGCAAGTATTGATTGTGTGGTTCAGGATTGGTAGGTCAAGTACATTTGTAGAATTTTCTTTTTTTAAGTGTTGTGGTGGCGTGTTACCTTTACCCTTATCCATTCCCTTAACCGTTTCATCCATTTCATAATCTAATTCTTTTCATTCCAATTACCCATTTCGATATCCAATCCATTTTTATTCATTTCACTTTAAGCCATTAAATCCATCCATATTCCATTTTTGATTTCATATCTATTTTCAATTCTAATCCATTTCCATTTTTCCAAATTTCATTTACCCATTTCCATCATCTTTATTCAATTTATTTTCCCATTTTTTCTAAATCCATTTTCAAATCCATATCCACATTTTCACATCAATTATCCATTTATTTTTAACCATAAATCATTTTTTCAATTCAATTTCCAAAATCCATTCCCAATTTCATTTTTTATTCAAATAAGTTCACTTCAATTTTAATTCAAATACAAAGTTTCAAATTCAACCACGTTCCAATTTCAACCATTTCATTCACATTTTGTACACCATCACACTTCAAATGTGTCCCTCAGCTTATTCACCAATCAGGCCTAATGTGACAAATTCACATGTACGCATTCAACAAGTCCAAATCATTACACTTCAATGTCACATTTCATAGTTTGGTTTGCACACATATGGTATACCACATACACCTGATTTTGGACAAAAGACTCAGAGGAAATTCAGAATGAAATAGATGGTTAATTGCAGCATCACAGTTATTCAGTATGCATAATGAGGGAAACAATTCAGAGCAGTAGGATTGGCAAGGTAAATACCCTAACACGAAAATGGAAAAGGGACAGAACAAAGTCATAACATAGACCCAGATGCTTAGCAAACACAGAGAAAATTCAAATTGTTTTACAAAGACCAATTGTTCTTTTCATTCATAAAAGGCAGGGGATCAAAGATTAAAAAGGGAGGGGATCAAAGATTGGCGGGGGGGGGGGGGGGGGGGGGATCTCAGAGAACACAAAACGATCTCCAACCACTAAAATCAGCTCCTGTCTTCTAATTCCCGGACGAACCTTTACCCCATCCTCACCGTGAAACCCCACTCACAGTCACTCACAGAACCTTCTTTAACCCACAACAAACAGCAACACCCACTCCCCTTAATCTTCAACTCAATAACTCTATTCTCCATCAGCAACCCAACTGAATCTTCTCCGTCTTTCTCCTTCCCCAAACACCCTTCAATCATCCCAAAACCCAGAAACTGTAAGTCCTCCAAAATCATCTCTTTCACCTTCTGAACCTTCAAATCATACATAAACCAAATCAATTTCAAAAAACCCAAATCATAACCAAATGAAACCAGAAAGGAAGGAGAGTGAGTGATTGAACTGAAAAAAACCAAGAGAATAAACGAGTTAAGTGTGAACCGTGAACGAACCTGGACGACACGGCTTGATCTTGAAGACGAAATCGCAAAGGGTAGAGCGAACCGAAGCCAAATCCATCTAGGAAAGTCGATTCGAGACGCGAGAGGCTTTGAGGCTTGAAGTAGGAGAAGGCGAGATCGAGAGGGTGCGGTGGAGGTTGTCGAACGAAGATTGTTGATGCTCTGCGCTCCAATGTCCTTTTCTTTTCTTTGATTTTGTTTTTCTTTTCATTTAATCTATTTATTTAATAAGGCTGAAACACTATGGGTGAGTTGACCATGTGCATGGTAGACTTTGAAGTTGGAAACCGATGATGCTGTAGGTCTACGCTTGACCAAGCTAGGTTGAGTCTCATTTTTTTGTTTGAAGGATTGTTGGGCCCATGGGTCTGCAATGGTTTATTTCAACGTTAACACACCTAAATATTCCTATCTGCTTACTATCCCGACGCCACACCCCTCGTGTTTCTTTTCTTTAATTAATGACTTTCCTACTTGTTCTATTTTTATTAAAAAGCTTTTAATTTTTTGTCTTAGATTTGATGAAGTTTTTTGGTAAAGATTTGATTTTTGATTTCCATTTTTGAATTTTTGTTTTCGTTGAACCGATGATATAGAAAAATATTGACTTGGTTGATTTATTCAAAATCACTAAAAATCTTGATTAGTATGAGGCCCATTTTTATTTTTTTTGTTGGTCAATGAAAGTCTAATCAAAAGATTATCGATTTCTCGATTAAATCTGGATTTAGACGAGACCGACTTTATTTTTAATTTTGATTCCATTTTCTTTATTTTGGTCGATGATATAACAAACTTCATGGTTTGGTTGATCTCATTAAAGCGACAAACTTTGATCAATATGAGACCACTTTCTTTTTGTCAGTTTCATTCTCTTTTGGTCGATGAAAGTCAAAAATCATGGTTGTCAATCTTATTGATAAATAATGATCAAGACTAGACCATTGTAAATTCCATTTCATTTTAATTTCTTTGAGTACTAACTTTTCATTTCTCTTTTGGTGAGACTTGTAAATATTTCATGATGAAGTATTGTGGATGACCCTTCCGGTTCTGTTATAATTGTGGTTGCCTGTTTCATTTGACAATTTCTCAATACAATTCCAAAGGAAAGTCTTTCTATTGACCTCAAAGTCATAAATAACTCATTACCAGCTTTGACCTCATAGTCATAGCCACCTCCTTCCTTGACCTCATAGTCATAGGATTCCCTTGGCCTCCTAAGAGCCACCTCTTACCTTTGACCTCATAGTCATAGGATACCAGCCTTGACCTCATAGTCATGGCCACCTTCTAGTCATATGATACTTTCCTTTTGGCCTCATAGCCATTTATCTTACAACTTAGACTTAGAGAGTTTCTTAAACTCTATATGAGCTCATACTCATTCCCCCTTAGAACTTTGGCCATAGTCAATGGTTCCTCTTTCACCCTTAGTTAGGTGAACTACGGTTGCTCTGATTCTTTAGTCAGATACGTAGGCACAAGATGCAATGTCTTGGCGAGCAAACTTAGTGTACATACCCTTAGGTCTTTACCTTAACTTCAACAGATTACTTTAGCAAGCGAATATAACATAACACAAACTTAAACAAGAGGTTCCTGTAGAGTACTACAGATACTTAGGGTGCTAATACCTTCCCTTAGTATAACCAACCCCCGAACCTTAGATCTCCCCCCTTTAGGTTTTCTCGATCTTGAACCTTTCCTTTGGATAAATCAAAGTCGGTAGTGAACTTCAAAGAAATGTGATGCAAGTTAATTAATAGCTTGTTATCCGATTCTCACCGCAACAGGAATGGCGACTTCACTGGGGATAAAATTTTGAGGGTTAAGCCCACCTTGTTTTTGCTTATGTTATTTATGCTTGCTTGCTATATTTGTACATATATGTATGTTTACCTGTATATATGCTTTGCTTGAGATCTTTTGTTGACATGGTGCTACTGAGTGGTGAGATAAGTCCTAACCCGGACTCGAGAGCACATATGATAGGATCGTGGTGTAATCAATAGTCGGTTGTTGGGAGTAGTCCTAACAATTTATGGCATATGTAGACCACACTCAGATGAGGCCCTTTGGGATTATTGATGTCTGATGTGAGCAGTCACACTGATATTACTCTTCCAAATGGGAGCCAGGGACTCTGAGGACCGTAGTACCTTTACCCCACTTGGCCTTTTAGGATGTAGTGCGGTGGCTATGGGGGAGTAGTCCCAAGTAGTTGTTACGCGATACTACACTCAGACGAGTTTATCTTGAGAATATTATTAACCCGCGTGAGTAGTCACATGGGCCGATAATATCCGAAGGATTTACGTAGACTCTGAGAACTTTTAGAACCCTATTCTACAGTCGATGAACCTATAGTCCACACTTATGAGGTCAACCACATTCCCCAGCAGAGTCGCCAGCTGTCGCTCCCGAATGATTCGCATCCAACGGTACAAACGCGAGAGTGGCGCAGAAAACACAGGTCGCCAGCAATGTGTATTTATCCCGAGAGAGGGAAAGGAAACACTGTCTTTATGGCTTGTGTGCTTCGTTGTATGTATATATGCCTGTGCTTATGTGTACCCATGTTTGTGCATTGCATACATCTCAGTGCATCCATTGTTGGTTTCAAGGAATTCAGACATTCATTTCTTTTTCAAAAGATCAACAGAGCTTGGGTCTTAAAAATAAAAACTTCTTCAGTCTTTCCACCAAAATTTTTGCAACTTGCTTTTGAGTTCCCTGAAACCACTTGGCATGTATCTACATTCCATACGCATTCACATCTCATTTGTATTTCTCAGTCTTGAGTCTCTCCCTCTATGTCTGAAGGATTCCTAGCTCCTATTCAAGACAATGAAGACAGTGAATGAAATTTTGAAGAACCAGGAAAAGTTGAAAGAGGAGGTCAGAATCCTCAAATGCCAGATGAGTTGGGTTTTGGGAACTTTGCAAGCTCTAATGAAAAAAGAGGATCACATTCACCCTATCACGCCAACATTCAACAATCAAGCTTCTGTTTATCAGCCAGTTTCTCAACCACCAATCTATCAACGAGCTCTCAACACTCCTGCTTATTCACAATGGACTCAAGCTTCTTGTCAGAACATTCCAGGTAAGAGACAGGGTGGTAGGCCTCTGATTCCTCCCATTCCTATGACGTATATAGCGTTGTATCCTTCTTTGGTGCAACAAGGATTAATAACTACAAGGTCATCAGGCCCACCTCCTGATCCGCTTCCATCTTCTTACAATCCTAATGCTCATTGTGCATTCCATGAAGGTGCACCAGGCCATGATTTAGAAGGTTGTTTTGCTTTGAAGCATATTGTGAGGGATTTAGTGGAGAGAAATATTTTATCTTTCAACGACTCTCAGTCTAATATCAAGAACAATCCTTTGCCATCTCCTGAGGATCTCCCATGCCCAGGATTTGTTTTTGAGGAAACCTCATGCTAGCCAACCGCTGGTCTTGTTCCTGCACCCGAATGTAATCGTCATCAGGTGTCTACTGAAAGGGTGTTTCAGCCCCAACATTTGTTTCTCCTCAAGGTTCTCGAAACCAAGATAAGAAGAAGTGTGTTGTCAAAAGGGGTAAGGTTCACTACACACCTATCCCGGTGCCACTGAGCAAACTGTTCCCACTGCTGATTCAAAACAAGTTGGTAACTCCTCGACTTCACAACTCTGTACCCGGACCTTGGCACAATGCAAACCTGACTTGTGAATTCCACAAGGGAGCCGAAGGGCGTGACTTAGATGGTTGCCGAGCCTTAGAGTCTACTGTGCAAAATCTGATCTACGACAAAGATCTAATCTTTGAAGAAGATCTCCCAGAGATTGTATGCAAATTCCGTACTGGTACAATGGGGCATCCCATTGGAGAATGCAAAGAGTTTGAAGCGAGACTGCTAAGCCTGCGGAAAATGTTGCAACCTCAAGAAAGTGAGTCAGATGACAATACCTTGATTTCTGAAACAAAATTTGCAAGGCCTCTCAAGGTTCTGTATCACAAGGAACAATTGATTGATGGTGAAGGTGTTCCCCCGCTTGGGCCCGGAAACTGAAATCTTTTGAAATTAATTCGCCAAGGCTGGCTGTATTTTGTTCATTTCAGTATTTTCAACTGTATTTCCTTTGCTTTGAACTTTTTTTTGCTTATAAGCTTTGTTGTACTTTCAAATTAACAATATTAATGAAATATTTGTGTGCCTTTTGATTAAGTCCATTCGTTTCACTCATTTACTGTCATATTCATAAAAGCAAAAAAATATATATTTATCTTGTTTCTCTCCACCTATCAAATTGTTGTTAGGCAAATATTAGGGAGGATGATGAAAACATTATTCATAATTGTTGTGGTATACTTTCGATTAAACCTCACTGAGGATGTAAGGCATTGTTTCAACTCCCAAACACTGGAGAAATAAGGAAGATAATCCCTCGCTAACCACTTCGAGCCTAGAAGAATGAGTTTTCTTTATTTACAAACAAAAACCTTTAAATCTATACCTTGGGGCAGGGTAGTTCTCGGTTTAACTTGGTTATGCATTCGAATGCGAGCGCTTCATGCAAGACACCAGTCAGCTCTCTCCAATCAGGTGAATAAATGTACAAGTTGTTCCCAAAGCGACAAATATGGAAGGATCGTGGAGAAATCCTTAATCGAAGGGTGAGCTGAGTCCCTTTCAAGGCAAAAGCCAAGAAAGATGGGAAGCCCAAAACTTCGCCTTATACAAGAAGGTTCGTACAACAATCAAGACAAAGAAGAGATCTCACAACCTCAACGAAGACAAAGAAGAGGTCTCATAACCTCAATCAAGCAAAGAGGAGGTCTCATAAAGAAAAAAGAAGAGGTCTCAAAACCTCAGTGAAAAAAAGAAGAGGCCTCATAACCTCAGCAATCAAGGGCAACCAAGCGGAAGGATCTGCCAATCTACCATTCCAGGAGTTATTGAATCAGGGGCAGAACTCTTCAAGTTCAGAATATTGGGGCAAGTCTTTTTGATGTCATCTGATGACAAGTTTAGACTTTAAGGGCCCATCGACAGGGGCAAGTTTGTTCCCCCGTTGTTTTCTACCATAGTCTAAAGGATTTTGTATTTCAAATACAGTTGAACTAGGGAAGTTATGTCAAGACTCATGAACCGTTTCAAAAGTTTGAAGATATTGAAGCGTCTGGTATGCCAATTCTTCTGTAAAATGATTTTTATGACTTATCCTCGCAGACCAGTTAATCAAAAGCAGTCAGGTCGAGATTCGACAAATCTCTCAAAGGTTAGTTAGTCTGGACATTTCCTTCACAGATCAACCAGTCTGAAGAGCAAGTTCAAAGACTTTGTTGTGCAAACGCCATTAATCTGGGGCAGTTATGCCGAGACTCATGAATCTCTCCAAGAGTTTGAAGATATTAAAGTATCTCGTATGCTAATTCTTCTGTAAAATCCTCTTGGTATTTTCCAACAGACCATGTAACCTGGGGCAGAGAAGATTTGAAGATTACTTGTTGCAAGAGTCGTTGTTCATTATGGTGATCATCGTATAAGTCAGGATGCAGAACTACTCTGTTCTTGTGATATCCTTTGCTAGCTCCCCAATAAGCTATTATTTCATCTAATCTTGACAATTCTCCATAGATTCTCCTCCAACAAGGAAATCAAGCTCATAATGGCAATCCTAGTGAAGTCGTGATGCTATACCTCAAGTGGAATACTCTTTTCCCTAGTGAAATTGATGATTCTTCTTCTTCACCCCCAGTAATGGTCCAATCTGTTAAGGTCGGCTGGGTATCCTTGTCGAGATGTTTATTTCATCTACAGCCTCACTTCCTTTTGTCTGTTTTGTCAGCATAAGCGTAAGCATGGCATAAGCACTCATATGCATAGCATCTTAGCATTTTGCTATCTTCCTGGTGTTTACCTGTCTTTGTTCACTTTGGCGTTTATCTCCCCAAGTGACTGGGTTTGTCTATTCACTCCAATAGAAAGTCAGCCCTAGGCATAAAGTGCCCATCTTTTCTGAATTCCCCACAGAGTTTGATTCTCGTGGATGATGGTTGGTTCAGTTATCTTTTCCACATTTGGATAAGATAAATCCCCATTTGAGTTCATTCCTCAATTGAGTCTTGTTTGACCGTTTCTTTCTAGCTTGTTCCTAGATTGAACTTTGATCCCTGGCAGGTGTGGTTTCTGAGCCCATCTTGCACGTGCATTTATTTTGCATTGTGTCTCGCAGGAAGAATCTTTTGCAGACCCTCATTGAAGACATTTATTTCTCCAGCAGTGTTGTAATATCAACATCTCTTTGGAATTTATACCCAACAACAAGTGGCAATCCCCTTGAGAAGTTTGTTTTGTTATCATCACCTTTACAACGATAGGTGGAAATCTCTCTCACGAGAAGCTTATCCATCCTTGGTTTTATTCATACTTCTACAATTACAAATGATGTTACCTTCAGTTAGTCGCTTTCCATCAACCCATTTGATGTGATCCCTATTTTGGTTTCCTTGCCATCAAACTTATTGATGATGTGATCCCTATTTTGGTTTCCTTGCCATCAAACTTCTTGATGATGTGATCCCTAGTTTGGCTTCCTTGCCGTCAAACTTCTTGATGATGTGATCCCTAGTTTGGCTTCCTTGCCGTCAAACTTCTTGATGATGTGATCCCTATTTTGGTTTCCTTGCCGTCAAACTTATTGATGATGTGATCCCTATTTTGGTTTCCTTTCCGTCAAACTTATTAATAATGTGATCCCTATTTTGGCTTCCTTGCCATCAAACTTATTGATGATGTGATCCCTATTTTGGTTTCCTTGCCATCAAACTTCTTGATGATGTGGTCCCTATTTTGGCTTCCTTGCCGTCAAACTTCTTGATGATGTGATCCCTATTTTGGTTTCCTTGCCATCAAACTTCTTGATGATGTGGTCCCTGTTCTGATTTCCTTGCCATCAAACTTCTTGATGATGTGATCCCTGTTTTGGTTTCCTTGCCATCAGCCCTTTTTGACGATGTGAACTTTGGTTAGTTGTGTTTCTCAATCCAGGTCCAACTCATACTGATATTCAAAATCCAGCTCATACTGGTACCCAAAGTCCAACCCAAATGGGTGTATACTGACATGTCACTTCTGAGTCCAATCCTTGTTGGCACTTTAATCTGGTTCCCAACAGAAGTTTATCAATATCTCTTGACATGTCACTTCTGAGTCCAATCCTTGTTGGAACTTTAATCTGGTTCCCAGCAGAAGTTTATCAATATCTCTTGATATGTCACTTCTGAGTCCAATCCTTGTTGGAACTTTAATCTGGTTCCCAGCAGAAGTTTATCAATATCTCTTGACATGTCACTTCTAAGTCCAATCCTTGTTGGCACTTTAATCTGGTTCCCAGCAAAGGTTTATCAATATCTCTTTGAAAGTCCTTGTGATTGATTATCATTTGGCACATGCAGAGTATGTCTCTGTCTTTTCTAGTTTTCTTGAAGATCCCATTTGAACTCTTCAGTATAGGAAATCCCAGAAAATCTTCGGTTGATGTCTATCCCCTTATTTCAAGATGATCCCCAGTAAAGATCATGTCTTCTTTCTGGTTTCATGCCCAATAAGAATGTGTCTTATTTCCCAGTGTCGTCTGGTCACCTGTGAACCTATCGTCCATCTCCCTGGATCTTCCCCTAGTGGAGAACACCTCTCCGGCTCCTATCTCCAGTAAGGACCTGTAGGGTCTCCCCCTCAGTTTTATTCTTCCATCCCCAGTGTTGCCTCAGAGTCTCCCCAGTGAGTCTCTTTTGTTGGTTAGTCTGCATCCCTAGTGAGTCTTCCTTATGGATACTAACCTTCATCCTTCCCCAGTGAAGCTCGCCTGTGTTTGGTTGCACTTTATCCTTGTTGTCTCGTTTGTCTGCATTCTTGCAGTATCATGGCATCATATCATCATACTAGAAGTTCATGGCATGTCAGCATTTGCATGTCCGTCGTCTGTCCTTAACATCTGCATTCTGTAACGCCCCAGTTTTGGTTAGTTTTATTTAATCGAGTCGTTTTGATTATTTTATTATTATTTTATTTTATTTTTGACTTTTATTTGATAATATATTATTTTTCATTGTTGTGATATTTTATCGCGTTTTGGGAACGTTTGCGAGATATTTGAGTGTAGGGGTATTTTGGTTATTTCACTTTAATTTTTCTTAAGTTAATAGAAATAGAAATAGAAATAGAAATAGAAAGAGACAAAATAGAAAGGAATGAAAAAGAGAAGAAGAAAAAGAGGAAGAAAGAAAAGAAGAGAAGAAAAAGAGAGAAAACTTGGAAAATCTAGGAATCGATCAACCGACTTTTCTAAACACGATTAAATTGGGTAAGGGTGCGAAACTCGATTATATTATACTTGTGTATGATTATGTATGTTTGTTTTTGGTTGTTATTGGATTGAAATGGAAATATAGAGTAAAACCCATAAATGTTGAAAGTGTTAGAAATTGATCCAAATGTGTCTGAAATCATGTTTTAGTGTTCCTTATTGTTGATACATGATAAATACATGTTGTTAGGCATTAATTTGGTAGTTTTCTGTTGTTTTGGTGAGATTTGGGGTTGATTTTGAGTGATCCCGTAATAGAAAATTATGCAGGAAATTCTGGATTTTTCACTGCCCATACGCGTAACACGCAGGGCAATACGCGTATTGGTTTGGGCAATACGTGTATGGCAAGGGGAATTTTGGGGCATTACGCGTATGGAAGTTCATTTTCTCGGCCATCTGCCCATTTGCGTAATGGTACGCGTAAGGTTGAGGGCAATACACGTATGAAGTTGGGCAATACGCGTATTGGAGTTTTTAGTGGGATTTTTAGGAGGAATCGGTCTCTGCCCATACGCGTATCAAGTTGGGCAATACGCGTATGGAATGGGCGAGGGAGCAAGGCAATACGCGTATGGCTCAGGGCAATACGCGTATGGCCAGGAAGATTGCAGAATTGTGTTTTTTCGCGATTACTTTTCTTGTTTAGTCCGTAACTTGTGTTCCGATTATCCGTTTTTAACATTCTTGGTATCGTTGAATAGCTATTGAACTGTACTTTCTTATGATGATGGTTTTGAGATTGTTGCCCAATTTAATTATGTCGAGAATTTGGAATAGTGTCATTTTGTCGACTTTTGTCGTTGTAATTGTGTGTAATTGATGTGTATCATGCAATATGCTGTTGATATGGATATGGTATGACTTGTGTGATGTTGCATGGTGTAAATACATGTGTTTAGATGGTGTGATGTTGGTTTGTGGGCTCGAATTGCAAAGCATGATTAATGTTGAGTGAGATGATTGCATATATGTGTGCATTTGAATGTCATGAGTCATTGTATGCCAAGCTTCATGATATGCATTCTTGTGATGTCGTGTGCCCTAGTGGGTGTGAGCGACGAAATGATTCCAGAGGGAATCCGCTATAACATCGTGCGCCTTATACAAAGAGGACTGAAAGCGATGATTATAGACGATCGTACGCCTTATACAAAGAGGACCGAAAGCGATCGGATCGTGCGCCTTATACAAAGAGGACTGAAAGTGATCCATAAACATCGTGTGCCTTTTACCAAGAGGACCAAAAGCGACGGGGAACATCGTTTACCCGACGGGGAGTTACACTAAGTAACAAGCGATGGTTCCAATAGTTCCTGAGTGAACTAGTGTTGAGATGATGGATGGATGGTACAGCATATGCATTGCATAGAGTCGTTGTGTCGGTCTCTATGCATTTGCATAAATCATGAATGGATTGATTTTGTGTGAAATTGTGATTGGAATTGATGAGTTGAGATATATATATATATATATATATATATATATATATATATATATATTTGTGTTGGTGATAATTGTATTGTGCATGATTGATATGCATTGATGATGGATATATGAAATATGCATTATGTTGTTTTGTATTTGAATTCTGGTGTAAGTTGTGGTGAGAATAATTTTACGTGAGTATTTTCGTGTTATTATATAATTATATGCAATTATATTATGATTGTGTTTCTCACCCTTCTGCTGTTTTAAATGCTCTACGAGGCATTGCAGATTAGATGCTGGAGGTCTTTTTGTGAAGCTTAGGTCTTCATTCTTTTGCCGGTCGGCTCTGATATGTAGCACCGGGTAGTCGGGGAGATCGTTGTGATTTATGTGTATATGTGTATATGCCTTATGGATTGTATATGTATGGATCTGTGTATGACAGACAAACTCTTTATGTGATATATATATGAGATTCAGTTGCAGATTTTCCGCTTTTATTTTGTATCTGAATTGTGGGTAGTAGGAACTAAGTTCCTCTGTTAATTGCTACCTGATTGTTGCATATCTTTATGAGCAGGTTTATTGTGTTTTGTCTCAATTGATGTGACTCCTCAGTCTATGCCATGAATGTTTTAATTATACTCTAATGAATTTTTTATCGCTTTTATTATTTGGGGGTATAGATTGGGGGTGTTACATTAAGTGGTATCAGAGCCAGTCCGTGTCAATTTGTGTCAGTCCTTGTTGGTCTTTGTGGTTCGGTGAGCTGTTTGTTTAACCATAGTTGCTGTTATTGGAAATGAACAGAATATGGCTGGTAGGAATGACGCTTCTTTGGCTGCTGCTATGCAAGCTATGGCTCAGGCTGTGTAGGGTGCACCTAATGCTGTTGGTAATGATGAGTTCAGGAAGAACAAAACGCATGTCTTCAAAGGGAGACATGATCCTGATGGTGCTCAGATTTGGCTTAAAGAGATTGAAAGGATCTTCCGAGTGATGGATTGTGCTAAGGACCAGAAAGTGAGACTGGGTACTCACATGTTGCAGGAGGAAGCGGATGACTGGTGGGTTAGTACTCATCAGGTGTTGGAAGCTGCAGAGGAAGAAGTCACTTGGGCTTTGTTTAGTGTTTAGTTTCTGAGGATGTATTTTCCCGAAGATGTTAGAGGAAAGAAGGAAATAGAGTTCTTGGAATTGAAACAAGGTAATATGTTTGTTGTTGATTATACTGCTAAGTTTGTGGAGCTTGTGCAGTTTTATCCACATTATGCTGAAGCGACTGCGGAGTTTTCTAAGTGTGTGAAGTTTGAGAGCGGGTTGCGTCCTGAGATAAAGCAGGCAATCGGCTATCAGAGGATTAGGAGGTTTTCGAACTTGGTGGATTGTTGTAGGATTTATGAAGAAGATAGCAAAGCTCGTTCTACTCACTATAAGAGTGTGAACGAGAGGAAAGGGAAACAACCGTTTCGTAGTGGTCCGTATGTGACGCCAGCTGATAAGGGTAAGTAGAGAGGTAATTTTGAGAGAAGGCCCAGTGGTGGAGGTATGTCTAATTATTTGAGATGTTACATATGTGGTGAAGTGGGACATCGTCAGTTCGAATGTAGGAAGAATTTGGGGAAGTGTTCCAATTGTGGAGGTTTAGGACATGTAGCGGCTGAGTGCAAGAGGAAGAATGTGGTGAAGTGTTTCAATTGTGGTGAACTTGTTCATATTAGTACAAAGTGTCCGAAACCAAAACAAGCTCCATCTGGTGGGAAAGTTTTTGCATTGGCAGGAACTCAGACTACAAGTGCAGACCGTCTGATCAGAGGTACTTGTTTTATTAATAGTACGCCTTTAGTTGCTATTATTGATACTGGAGCGACGCATTCGTTTATTTCGTCTGAGTGCGCAAAGCGTTTGAATCTTGTGTTGTCTTTGATGGGTGGAGAGATGGTTATTGATACTCCAGCAATGGGGTCAGTAACTACTTCTTTGGTTTGTTTAGGTTGTCCTTTGACCATTTATGGTAAAGACTTTGAGATTGATTTGGTGTGTTTGCCGTTGGAGGGTTTAGATGTGGTTCTGGGAATGAATTGGTTGCAATTCAATCGGGTTCATATTGATTGTTATCGTAAGCTGGTAAGATTTCCTTCTCTTGAAGAAGACGAAGAGTCGAGTTTCTTATCTACCAAAGAGTTGAAGAAACTTTTGGCGGATGAAGCTCAGTTGTTTGGGTTGTTTGCATCGTTGACTGTGGATAGTCAAGTTTCACTTGATGTGTTTCCTGTTGTGTGTGATTTTCCGGAAGTGTTTCCTGAGGATATTTCGGACTTGTCGCCAGAGAGAGAGGTGGAGTTTTCTATAGATCTAGTTCCTGGTACTAGACCGGTATCTATGCCACCTTATCGTATGTCGGTATCTGAGTTGGTTGAGTTAAAGAAGCAGTTGAATGAATTGTTAAAGAAGAGGTTTGTGAGGCCAAGTGTGTCGCCTTGGGGTGCTCCAGTTTTATTGGTGAAAAAGAAAGATGGAAGTATGCGATTGTGTATTGATTATCGCCAGTTGAACAAGGTGACGATTAAGAATAAGTATCCTCTTCCGAGAATTGATGATCTGATGGATCAGTTGGTAGGCGCTTGTGTGTTTAATAAGATTGATTTGAGATCGGGTTATCATCAGATTAGGGTCAAAGAGGAAGATATTCAGAAGACAGCTTTTAGGACACGTTACGGTCATTATGAATATTTGGTGATGTCGTTCGGGGTTTCTAATGCGCCAGGTGTGTTTATGGAGTACATGAATCGTATTTTCCACGAGCATTTGGATCGTTTTGTTGTTGTGTTTATTGATGACATATTAATTTATTCTAAGTCCCGGGAGGAGCACGAGGAGCATTTGCGTGTTGTGTTGCAAATTTTGAAGGAAAAGAGACTTTTTGCTAAATTGTCCAAGTGTGAGTTCTGGTTGTCAGAAGTGAGTTTTCTTGGGCACGTGATTTCAGGTAATGGTATTGCTGTGGATCCATCTAAAGTGGAAGAAGTTCTACAATGGGAGGATCCTAGAGCTGTTACTGAATTTAGAAGCTTTTTGGGTTTAGCCGGATATTATCGAAGGTTCATTGAAGGTTTTTCTAAGTTAGCACTTCCTTTGACCCAGTTGACTTGCAAAGGTCAAGTGTTCATTTGGGACATTCGGTGTGAGGAAAGTTTTAATGAGCTGAAGAGAAGATTGACGACAGCTCCGATTTTGATTTTGCCGAATCCTACGGAACCATTTGTGGTGTATTGTGATGCGTCTTTGATTGGGCTAGGTGGAGTGTTGATGCAAGAAGGTAAGGTTGTGGCTTATGCTTCGAGGCAATTGAGGGTGCATGAGAAAAATTATCCTACTCATGATCTTGAATTAGCGGCTGTGGTTTTTGTGTTGAAGATTTAGAGGCATTATCTCTACGGTGCAAGATTCGAAGTCTTTAGTGATCATAAAAGTTTGAAATATTTGTTTGATCAGAAAGAGTTGAACATGAGGCAACGTAGATGGTTGGAATTTTTTAAGGACTACGACTTTAGCTTGAATTACCATCCTGGTAAAGCTAATGTGGTAGCCAATGCGTTAAGTCGGAAATCGTTGCATATGTCTGCTTTGATGGTTAACGAGTGGGAACTTTTGGAAGCGTTTAGGGATTTTAGTTTGGTGTGCGAATTGACGTCTGACAGTGTAAGGCTTGGTATGTTGAAGGTTACTAATGATTTTCTGTTGACCGTTAGCAAGAAACAGAAATTGGATGTGAAATTTGTGGATTTGATGTTGGTTGGAAAAAAAATATGCGAGTAGTGATTTTAGAGTGGATGATAATGGTGTTTTGAGATTCCGTGGTAGAATTTGTATTCCTGATGATGCGGAGTTGAAAAGGATGATTTTGGAGGAAGGGCACCGGACTAGTTTGAGTAGACATCCGGGAGCTAATAAGATGTACCAAGATTTGAAGAAGATTTTCTGGTGGTCTGGATTGAAATGAGATGTGGCTCAGTTTGTGTATGCGTGTTTGACGTGCCAAAAGTTGAAGGTAGAACATCTGAAGCCTAGTGGTTTGTTGCAACCGTTGGATATTCCTGAGTGGAAATGGGATAGCATTTCTATGGATTTTGTAACAGGGTTGCCGAATACACAGAGAGGACATAATGCTATTTGGGTGGTTGTGGACAGACTGACTAAATCGGCGCATTTCATTCCGATTGACATCAATTTTTCTTTGGAGAGGTTAGCTGAGATTTATATCAGTGTGATTGTGAAATTACATGGTGTTCCGTTGAGTAATGTTTCGGATCGAGATCCGAGGTTTACCTCGAGATTTTGGGAAAGTTTGCAAAAGGCGTTGGGTTCTAAATTGAGATTGAGTTCGGCTTATCATCCTCAGACGGATGGACAGACGGAGAGAACGATTCAGTCGTTGGAAGATTTGTTACGAGCTTGTGTTCTTGAATAAGGTGGTGCGTGGGATAGTTATCTTGCGTTGGTGGAATTCACATATAATAACAGTTTCCATTCGAGTATTGGAATTGAACCGTTTGAAGCGTTATATGGAAGAAGATGTCGAACACTGTTGTGTTGGCACGAATCTGGTGAGAGTTCGGTGGTTGGACCAAAATTGATTCAACAGACTACAGAAAAGGTGAAACTTATTCGTGAGAAAATGAAGGCTTCTCAGAGAAGGAAAAGAGTTATCATGATCGAAGGAGGAAAGATCTTGAGTTTCAAGAGGGCGATCATGTATTTTTGGGAGTTACGCCGGTGACGGGTGTTGGTCGTGCATTGAAATCGAAGAACCTTACTTCTTGGTTTATTGGTCCTTACCAGATATCCGCGAGAGTGGGTGTTGTGGCTTATCGGGTGGCGTTGCCGCCGAATCTGTCGAATTTGCATGATGTGTTCCATGTTTCACAGCTTTGGAAGTATGTTCCGGACCCGTCGCATGTGATTCTGATGGACGAGGTTGAGGTAAGGGAGAACCTTACGGTTGAGGCATTACCAGTGAGGATTTTGGATTGTGAATTGAAGCGGTTAAGAGGCAAGGATATTGCACTTGTGAAAGTAGCGTGCGGAGGCGCTGCTGAGGGCAATTTGACTTGGGAGTTGGAGAGTCGGATGCGGGAGTCGTATCCGGAGTTGTTCGTCTCAGGTAATATTTTCGAGGACGAAAATTTCTAAGTGGGAGAGAGTTGTAACGCCCCAGTTTTGGTTAGTTTTATTTAATCGAGTCTTTTTTATTATTTTATTATTATATTATTTTATTTTTGACTTTTATTTGATAATATATTATTTTTCATTGTTGTGATATTTTATCGCGTTTTGGGAACGTTTGCGAGATATTTGAGTGTAAGGGTATTTTGGTCATTTCACTTTAATTTTTCTTAAGTTAATAGAAATAGAAATAGAAAGAGAGAAAATAGAAAGGAAAGAAAAAGAGAAGAAGAAAAAGAGGAAGAAAGAAAATAAGAGAAGAAAAAAAGAGAAAACTTGGAAAATCTAGGAATCGATCAACCGACTTTTCTAAACACGATTAAATTGGGTAAGGGTGTGAAACTCGATTATATTATACTTGTGTATGATTATGTATGTTTGTTTTTGGTTGTTATTGGATTGAAATGGAAATATAGAGTAAAACCCATAAATGTTGAAAGTGTTAGAAATTGATCCAAATGTGTCTGAAATCATGTTTTAGTGTTCCTTATTGTTGATACATGATAAATACATGTTGTTAGGCATTAATTTGGTAATTTTCTGGTGTTTTGGTGAGATTTGGGGTTGATTTTGAGTGATCCCGTAATAGAAAATTATGCAGGAAATTCTGGATTTTTCGCTGCCCATACGCGTAACACGCAGGGCAATACGTATATTGGTTTGGGCAATACGCATATGGCAAGGGGAATTTTGGGGCATTACGCGTATGGAAGTTCATTTTCTCGGCCATCTGCCCATTTGAGTAAAGGTACGCGTAAGGTTGAGGGCAATACGCGTATGAAGTTAGGCAATACGCGTATTGGAGTTTTTAGTGGGATTTTTAGGAGGAATTGGTCTCTGCCCATACGCGTATCAAGTTGGACAATACGCGTATGGAATGGGCGAGGGAGCAAGGAAATACGCGTATGGCTCAGGGCAATACGCGTATGGCCAGGAAGATTGCAGAATTGTGTTTTTTTTCGCGATTACTTTTCTTGTTTAGTCCGTAACTTGTGTTCCGATTATCCGTTTTTAACATTCTTGGTATCGTTGAATAGCTATTGAACTGTATTTTCTTATGATGATGGTTTTGAGATTGTTGCCCGATTTAATTATGTCGGGAATTTGGAATAGTGTCGTTTTGTCGACTTTTGTCGTTGTAATTGTGTGTAATTGATGTGTATCATGCAATGTGCTGTTGATATGGATATGGTATGACTTGTGTGTTGTTGTATGGTGTAAATGCATGTGTTTAGATGGTGTGATGTTGGTTGTGGCCGTATGGCAATTAAATGCATTGTTTTGGGCTCGAATTGCAAAGCATGATTAATGTTGAGTGAGATGATTGCATATATGTGTGCATTTGAATGTCATGAGTCATTGTATTCCAAGCATCATGATATGCATTCTTGTGATGTCGTGTGCCCTAGTGGGTGTGAGCGATGAAATGATTCAAGAGGGAATCCGCTATAACATCGTGCGCCTTATACAAAGAGGACTGAAAACAATGATTATAGACGATCGTGCGCCTTATACAAAGAGGACCGAAAGCGATCGGATCGTGCGCCTTATACAAAGAGGACCGAAAGCAATCCATAAACGTCATGCGCCTTATACCAAGAGGACCGAAAGCGACGGGGAACATCGTTTGCCCGACGGGGAGTTACACTAAGTAACAAGCGATGGTTCCAATAGTTCCTGAGTGAACTAGTGTTGAGATGATGGATGGATGGCACCGCATATGCATTGCATAGAGTCGTTGTGTCGGTCTCTGTGCATTTGCATAAATCATAAATGGATTAATTTTGTGTGGAATTGTGATTGGAATTGATGAGTTGAGATATATATATATATATATATATATATATATATATATATTTGTGTTGGTGATAATTGTATTGTGCATGATTGATATGCATTGATGATGGATATATGAAATATGCATTGTGTTGTTTTGTATTTGAATTCTGGTGTAAGTTGTGGTGAGAATAATTTTACGTGCGTATTTTTGTGTTATTATATAATTATATGCAATTATATTATGATTGTGTTTCTCACCCTTCTGCTGTTTTAAATGCTCTACGAGGCATTGCAGATTAGATGCTGGAGGTCTTTTTGTGAAGCTTAGGTCTTCATTCTTTTGTCGGTCGGCTCTGATATGTAGCACCGAGTAGTCGGGGAGATCGTTGTGATTTATGTGTATATGTGTATATGCCTTATGGATTGTTTATGTATGGATCTGTGTATGACAGACAAACTCTTTATGTGATATATATATATGAGATTCAGTTGCAGATTTTCCATTTTTATTCTGTATCTGAATTGTGGGTAGTAGTAACTAAGTTCCTCTGTTAATTGCTACCTGATTGTTGCATATCTTTATGAGCAGGTTTATTGTGTTTTGTCTTAATTGATGTAACTCCTCAGTCTATGCCATGAATGTTTTAATTATACTCTGATGAATTTTTTATCGCTTTTATTATTTGGGGGTATAGATTGGGGGTGTTACACATTCCATCTAAGGGAAAAAATTTTGGTTTGCTATATTTAAATACCTTTCACCTTGATGTCCTGAGGATTTCCATCCCTCGAGCCATCCGGTAAAGCTATTTAAATCGGGGCAACTGTTGTACCCCAAATTTTACCCCTTAGATGTCATAACATCTTGCACTATCATTTTAGGTCAATCATTTTGCATACCTAACCCAATTTACCAGGTTTTGTTTATTTTGTTCCATATGTGAATCAAGTTTTATTTCAAGAGGCCTCAAGGGCTGATCAACCAAGGTTATGGATGGGTCATTCACTAGTTTTGTAAAACTGAATCAAGAATCAAGCAAGGTAGTCAGGTTAAGGGTCTGTGTGGTGTGGTTTGAGATTCAGTGGAAGTTTGACCTAATCTTGGTCAAACAAGTGGTTTGTATCAGTATCAGGTTATCAAGCTATGGCAGAGATTCTGAATTAGGGTTTTTGTCCTCATCAAGTCATTTGTTTCATAAGTGAGCACTCAAGGCATGAAGATTAGGGTTTCTCACCCTTTGTGTTTATGATCGACAAGTTTATTCATGCTGAGTTCATTTGAGATAAGCATGTCAAGAGTACGTGCAGTTACATTTCAGTGCAGTTGAGTGTGGACTGATCTTGGGCAAGAAAGAGGAGTTTCTCAAGTTGAATTTGTCATGGATCAGTGCTTTATATCTGAAGATCATCAGACTTAGGTTTTTGTGTCTATTCAAGTTGTTTGGGCCATCAAAGGTTAAAGCCGTTGAGTTGCGTGCAAGTATTGATTGTGTGGTTCAGGATTGGTAGGTCAAGTGCATTTGTAGAATTTTCTTTTTTTAAGTGTTGTGGTGGCGTGTTACCTTTACCCTTATCCATTCCCTTAACCGTTTCATCCATTTCATAATCCAATTCTTTTCATTCAAATTACCCATTTCGATATCCAATCCATTTTTATCCATTTCACTTTAATCCATTAAATCCATCCATATTCCATTTTTGATTTCATATCTATTTTCAATTCTAATCCATTTCTATTTTTCCAAATTTCATTTACCCATTTCCATCATCTTTATTCAATTTATTTTCCCATTTTTCTAAATCCATTTTCAAATCCATATCCACATTTTCACATCAATTATCCATTTATTTTTAACCATAAATCATTTTTTCAATTCAATTTCCAAAATCCATTCCCAATTTCATTTTTTATTCAAATAAGTTCACTTCAATTTTTATTCAAATACAAAGTTTCAAATTCAACCACATTCCAATTTCAACCATTTTATTCACATTTTGTACACCATCACACTTCAAATGTGTCCCTCAACATATTCACCAATCGGCCCTAATGTGACAAATTTACATGTACACATTCAACAAGTCCAAATCATTACACTTCAATGTCACATTTCATAGTTTTGTTTGCACACATATGGTATACTACACACACCTGATTCAGGACAAAAAACTCAGAGGAAATTCCGAATGAAATAGACGGTTCATTGCAGCATCACAGTTATTCAGTATGCATAATAAGGGAAACAATTCAGAGCAGTAGGATTGGCAAGGTAAAGACCCTAACACGAAAATGGAAAAGGGACAGAACAAAGTCATAACATAGACCCAGATGCTTAGCAAACATAGAGAAAATTCAAATTGTTTTACAAAGACCAATTGTTCTTTTCATTCATAAAAGGCAGGGGATCAAAGATTAAAAAGGGAGGGGATCAAAGATTGAAGAGGGGGGATCTCAGAGAACGCAAAACGATCTCCAACCACTAAAATCAGCTCATGTCTTCTAATTCCTGGACGAACCTTTACCCCATCCTCACCGTGAAACACCACTCACAACCACTCACAGAACCTTCTTTAACCCACAACAAACAGCAACACCCACTCCCCTTAATCTTCAACTCAATAACTCTATTCTCCATCAGCAACCCAACTGAATCTTCTTCGTCTTTCTCCTTCTCCAAACACCCTTCAATCAACCCAAAACCCAGAAACTGTAAATCCTCCAAAATCATCTCTTTCACCTTCTAAACCTTCAAATCATACCTAAACCAAATCAATTTCAAAAAACCCAAATCATAACCAAACGGAACCAGAAAGGAAGGAGAGTGAGTGATTTAACCGAAACAAACCAAGAGAACAAACGAGTTAAGTGCGAACCGTGAATGAACCTGGACGACACGGCTTGAGCTTGAAGACGAAATCGCAAATGGTAGAGCGAACCGAAGCCAAATCCGTCGAGGAGAGTCGACTCGAGACGCGAGAGGCTTTGAGGCTTGAAGCAGGCGAAGGCGAGATCGAGAGGGTGCAGTGGAGGTTGTCAAACGAAGATTGTTGATGCTCTCCGCTCCAATGTCCTTTTCTTTTCTTTGATTTTGTTTTTCTTTTCATTTAATCTGTTTATTTAATAAGGCTGAAACACTATGGGTGAGTTGACCATGTGCATCGTAGCCTTTGAAGTTGGAAACCGATGATGTTGTAGGTCTACGCTTGACCAAGCTAGGTTGAGTCTCATTTTTTTGTTTGAAGGATTGTTGGGCCCATGGTTCTGCAATGGTTTATTTCAACGTTAACACACCTAAATATTCCTATCTGCTTACTATCCCGGCGCCACACCCCTCGTGTTTCTTTTCTTTAATTAATGATTTTCCTACTTGTTCTGTTTTTATTAAAAAGCTTTTAATTTTTTTGTCTTAGATTTGATGAAGTTTTTTGGTAAAGATTTGATTTTTGATTTCCATATTTGAATTTCTGTTTTCGTTGAGCCGATGATATAGAAAAATCTTGACTTGGTTGATTTATTCAAAATCACTAAAAATCTTGATTAGTATGAGGCCCATTTTTATTTTTTTTGTTGGTCAATGAAAGTCTAATCAAAAGATTATCGATTTCTCGATTAAATCTGGATTTAGACGAGACCGACTTTATTTTTAATTTTGATTCCATTTTCTTTATTTTGGTCGATGATATAACAAACTTCATGGTTTGGTTGATCTCATTAAAGCGACAAACTTTGATCAATATGAGACCACTTTCTTTTTGTCAGTTTCATTCTCTTTTGGTCGATGAAAGTCAAAAATCATGGTTGTCAATCTTATTGATAAATAATGATCAAGACTAGACCATTGTAAATTCCATTTCATTTTAATTTCTTTGAGTACTAACTTTTCATTTCTCTTTTGGTGAGACTTGTAAATATTTCATGATGAAGTATTGTGGATGACCCTTCCGGTTCTGTTATAATTGCGGTTGCCTTTTTCATTTGACAATTTCTCAATACTATTCCAAAGGAAAGTCTTTTTATTGACCTCAAAGTCATAGACAACTCATTACCAGCTTTGACCTCATAGTCATATCCACCTCCTTCCTTGACCTCATAGTCATAGGATTCCCTTGGCATCCTAAGAGCCACCTCTTACCTTTGACCTCATAGTCATAGGATACCATCCTTGACCTCATAGTCATGGCCACCTTCTAGTCATATGATACTTTCCTTTTGGCCTCATAGCCATTTATCTTACAACTTAGACTTAGAGAGTTTCTTAAACTCTATATGAGCTCATACTCATTCCCCCTTGGAACTTTGGCCATAGTCAATGGTTCCTCTTTAACCCTTAGTTAGGTGAACTACGGTTGCTCTGATTCTTTAGTGAGATACGTAGGCACATGATGTAATGTCTTGGGGAGCAAACTTAGTGTACATACCCTTAGGTCTTTACCTT
This sequence comes from Lathyrus tuberosus, assembly GCA_022829125.1. Taxonomy (NCBI): domain Eukaryota; kingdom Viridiplantae; phylum Streptophyta; class Magnoliopsida; order Fabales; family Fabaceae; genus Lathyrus; species Lathyrus tuberosus. The sequence continues at coordinate 1,532,663 of JALAZF010000779.1, forward strand.
AACTTCAACAGATTACTTTAGCAAGCGAACATAACATAACAAAAACTTAAACAAGAGGTTCCTATAGAGTACTACAGATGCTTAGGGTGCTAATACCTTCCCTTAGTATAACCAACCCCCGAACCTTAGATCTCCCCCCTTTAGGTTTTCTCGATCTTGAACCTTTCCTTTGGATAAATCAAAGTCGGTGGTGAACTTCAAAGAAATGTGATGCAAGTTAATTAATTGGTTGTTATCCGATTCTCACCGCAACAGAATCCCTCAACGAAGCTTGGGAGAGATTCAAGTCCATGCTAAGAAAATGCAAAGGACACGGTTTTGATGAACTTACACAAGTGTATATTTTCAGAAATGGTCTCCAACCAAATCATAAAACCTTGTTGGATGCGACTTCGAGTGGGTCTTTAATGTCCAAAAGTGTCGAAGAAGCAATTTCTATCATTGATAGGATGGTACTAAATGATCATCAAGGGAATCATTACCGTGACACTACTCAAAAGAAACCGGGAATGCTTGAATTGGGACTAACAATGCTATTCTTGCGCAAAATAAATTGCTATCTCAACAAGTGGAATTGTTAACACAACAAATGTCAAAACTTCCACAACAAATCAAAGAAATGCAAGAAGTTCCCAATAACAACCAATAAATCACGAGTTGTGAGCTTTGTAGAGGAGATCACCCTACCGGGTATTGTCCTCCGGTTGTGGAAGAGGTGAATTATGCGGGAAATCAAAATCAAGAATATCAACCTCGACCACCTTACCAACAAGGCAACTAAGGTTACCAACCAAGAGGTAATCAAGGTTATCAACAACCGTGGAGGCCTCAAGATGCTGGACCTTCAAATCGTCAACAACAATATCAAAACTACACTCAACCTCCACAAGCTCCAAGTGGAAATACAAAGATGGAAGACACTCTCACGCAATTTATGCAAATTTCAATGTCTAATCAAAATAATACCAATGCGGCTATAAAGAATCTTGAGACGCAAGTGGGGCAATTATCAAAACAATTGGCCAACCAACAAAAAGGAACTTTTCTAGCGAATACTCAACCAAACCCAAAAGAGCTTTGCAAGGCTATTCTTACAAGAAGCGGAAGAGAAATTGATATGGTCATAGGTGAGGTTTTAGTGGAAGAAGAGGAAGTAGTTGAAAAAGAAAAAGATATTGATGAGAATGAAGTAGAAAAAAATGTTGAGGGAGATTTAGTTGAAAATGAAAAGAAAAAAAGTGAGGAAGAAGAAAAAAGAGTGATAGAAGAAAAATTGAAAAAGACTAGGAAAGGGAAGGAACCGGTGAGTACTATTCTGATCCAACATTTGCCATATCCTCGTGCTCCATCAAAGAAAGATAGTGTGAGGCACTATGTTCAGTTTATGGACATTTTCAAGCAATTGCAAATCAACATTTCATTTTCTGAAGCATTGGAGCAAATTCCAAAATACGCAAAATTCATGAAGGATATTCTCACAAAAAAGAAAAGGTATACAGATCAAGAAATTATCATGGTTGATGCTAGTTGTAGCGCTATCATTCAATAGACTCTCCCGCAGAAAGAAAGTGATATGGGACGAGTCACTTTGCCGGTTACAATAGGAAATACCTATGTAGGCAACTGGTTGATCGATTTGGGCTCTAGTATCAATTTGATACCTTTGTCTATTGTGAAAAGGTTGGGACATATGGAATTGAGAGCTACTCAAATGACATTGCAACTTGCCGATAAATCCACTACCCATTCTCACGATGTAGCGGAAGATATAATGGTTAAGGTAGACAAATTCTTGTTTCCCATTGGGTTAGCCCGGTACAAGTGGTACTGAAGAAAGGAGGATTGACGGTTATCCGAAACGAGAAAAATGAGTTAATCCCTACAAGAACTGTGACTGGGTGGAGAATATGTATTGATTACCATAGGCTAAACCAAGCTACGAGGAAAGTTCATTTCCTTCTTCCGTTTATGGACCAAATGCTTGAGAGACTTTCCGGTCAAGAGTTCTACTGTTTTTTGGATGGTTATTCGGGTTACAATTAAATTATTGTGAACCCGGAGGAACATGAAAAAACTGCTTTCATTTGCCCTTTTGGAATCTTCGCCTATAGGAGGATGACGTTTGGGTTGTGTAATGCATCAGCGACTTTTCAACGGTGTATGCAAGCAATATTCTCGGACTTGATCGAAAAGACAATTGAGGTCTTTATGGATGACTTCTAGGTTTTTGGGCAATCGTTTAAAATTTGTTTGAAAAACTTGGATGTGGTTTTGGAACGGTGTGTGGAAACCAACTTGGTACTCAATTGGGAAAAATGCAACTTCATGGTAACCGAAGGAATTGTACTCGGCCACTATAACACCCCAAAATTTGCCTTCTTGTTTTTAGCTTACTGGCTTATGTTTCTTTGCATTTCTTGCATTAGCATTTGTGCATAGCCTTGGTTCTTAGCATGGGATCAAGGTACTTGGTTCATCTCAAAGGAGTCTCAAGCCTCAAGGTGGTTTGAGAGGTCATCATATCTTCATAAGATCAAGAATGGAAAAGGAATTCAAGGGAATCTTTCCCTCCTAACCAGAGGGACCAAATTAGGGTTTTGGTTCAAAGGACTTCTTGAAGGGCTTTGAGGATTTAAGCATGCTCTCATGGGTTCCATATGCTTATAAACACTCATAGAGGAAGACTTGGCTAGTGATTCATTGTGGAAGATGTTCAGTGGATCAGTTACTTGTGAAGTAAGCAAAAGTCAATTGTAAGGAGGAAAGTCAACCATGGGATTTTGAGGTCCTCTTCATGATTTTTAAGGTCTTATGCCCTCATATGGTCCTCAAATGTCAAGATTCATGTCACTCATCAAGAATCAAGAGTTTGTGCAAAAGTTACTAAATATGGAAATGACCTATAATTTGAAACTTTCCATTTTTGGCAGCTTTTCCACCACATTCAACTTGACTTTTCATCATCAAAGATGCTTTAAATTAATTTTCCTCAAACATGAAAGTTGAATATCTTTCTCTCCCATTTCCAAAAAGTACTAGATTGTCTCCATACCATTTGTGGTTCTCAAGTTATGATCAAAAGAAGGCAATGTGCTTTTTAAGGTTTTCACATGTATTCATTTTTTCCACCTTTGGCATTTTAGTTCAAAATGACTTGTAATTGATTCTATTGCTTCAAGTCATATTGTCATATTCAAGTATACTTCATGAGGACCACTTTTGACCTTTGAATCAATCCATTTCATGCCATATACCTCACTTATTTCGCATAATGCAAATTGGAAAGATGGATTGAATCTCACAAATCAATCAACCACAAGGCCCAATTTCAATTCCATTGTGATCAGCAAGTGAAATGTGAGTGAATCATGCTTATTTCATGACCTTGGCACGTGTGGGTTGGTGTGTGCATCACAACTTGCATTTTTGCAAATCACCTTGGATAGCTTTAATCAAGGGATTAACTAAACCCTAATCATGCTCAGAATGTTAACCAAGTCTATATAAGAAGGATCACACGTTCATTTCACTCTCATGCACTCTCATTTGCTCAGAAATCCAATTTTTTTCTCTCACTCTTTCTCTCTTCGAAACTCACTCTCCTTGGAGTTTCTTTGAGATTTTATTTCACATTCTTGATCAGTGAAGTAAATAGAGCAAGAATCAACCATTGATTAAAGATGAGAGTGAGTTTTTCATCAGATTCAGTTTTGGAAGGTTCAAGTTCAAACCTCAAGATCTAGCACGATTCCAAGCTCTAATTGCATTTATTTTGCAATTAGAGGTTCTAAGGAGTAGATCTGCAGCTTCCAGAGGGTTTTCTTGGTGTATTTTAAGCTCTGCAATTCTCAGGTTAGTGTGAAATTCATCATCATGTAACTTGATTTTATGGTGTGCATTGTGTTCCTCATGAGTTACTGATCATGCTGATGTGTTTAGATGTGATTTTGGACGTGTATCATGGCTGTATTGTAGATCTAAAGTTTTTAGATCTAAACTTTATCTCTTCGATTTGGTTTGTGTGTTAATGATTTGTTGATTTAAATTACATATTCTTGATCCTTGTTGAATTCTGATTCGAATGGTGGTGGAGATGTAAAATTCTGGAAAAGTTTGAAGTGCAGGTCACCAGAGAAGACGACCGAAACTAGGGTTTCGGTGTCTGGTTTCTGTTCAGGTCACCTGAGGTTTGGAGGAAGGAGATGAAATCTCGACGGTTGGTGGTCCAGATCTGACGGTTCATGCTTGGACACGTCTTTTAAAATTATCATTTATTTTATTGATTGTGTATTTGTTAATCCATGCTAGTTATCATGTGCTTCAGATCTGACCACTCATCTTGCTTGATCTTGTGATCTGATGATTTATTTGTGCCTGTTGATTTGATCTGATGGTTTGTGTTGTGCCAACGCATTAAATTACCATGTGTTATTCACGTGTTTTTTATTTTAATTTCTGATGATTGGATGTGCGCGCGTGTGTTGTTGCTATCATGTACCTTTTAATCCTGGCCTTTCATCTTGATTACCTTGGTTTTGGTTGACTGATTGTGGAGTGTTGGATTGATCTGATGGCGTGTGTGAGTCAATCATGTTGATTGGGTCCTTGCTTTTTTGTTTGGTATGCGCTGAATATTTGAATGGACTGGGCTTGCTTTTCCCACCCCTCCTTGAGCCCATTTTACTTTTTCAACGTGTATTCTCTGCTTGTTGCACCCCCTGGCTGTTTTATTTTCTTTTTATTTTCATTTAATTGTTTCATTTTGCTTTTTAATTTTTAAAATTAGCTTTATGCATTTAAAAATTATAAAAAAAATCATGGATCATCTGTGGCATTTTATAAAATTTGGAAAAATTTTATTTTCCATTTTTATTTTATTTTGTGCATCTGAATTAATTGTTTGATTATTTTCCTTTGTGAATTTCTTCAATTGTGCACACCCTGCCTTGTTGATTTTTGTTCTCATCATTGGTGTATGATTTGCATCCCATTCTTTTTGAATATTTCAGAGGACATGTTGAGGTTCCTAAAACTATTTTCCTCATATTTTAAAACTCTTTGCATATTGCATTTTAGTCCCTCTATTTGTGCATTGTCCTTCTTTGTTCCTATGCAACTTTGAAACATTGTTTGAGGTACTTAACTTATGATTTTTTGTGTGATCTTTTGGTATGTTTCTAGCTTCTGAATTAGGCCACTTGGGTTTTAATTTCACAATTTTTGAATGTCATTTGATATATGTTTGATTATTTGTGCTTAAGTGAATTATGCATGATCATCTCTTGACATCTCTTAACCCTAACTGTTTTGCCATGCCTAATTGATTGAATTTCTTTGTGATTCTTGGCATGAGTATTGGATATGATGTTTACCTCTGGTTGAGGTCCCTTGTGACCTAATATTGCAATTTTTGGATCATGTTTGGGTATGCTTTATGTGCTTGAACTTTGACTTCCTTTTGTGGACTTTTTTTGGTGCATAATATTTCATGTTTTGATTTTCTCTTGCACATGAGAATTGTTGATGTTGTTATGATCTTGGTTCTAACTTGCTTTCATCTTCATCTTATTTTTCTCATTTCATCTTGATATAAAGTTCACTGGTGCCTAATTGTGCATTTCATATAAGTATGCTTGCATTCTTTCATGATTACCTTTGCATGCTTACTTGAGATGTTTTGCATGATATTTGAGACTTGGTTATTGATGTGAGTTGGATGTACTTGATATGATGTGCTTACTTCCCTATCTTGTTTTTATCTCATCCTTCTCTTTCTCATTCTTCTCTTTCACTCTCTTCCTCCCATGAATCTCAAGACTTGTTTAAGTCTTGGATTCTCTCCCTTTTAGAGCTACCTAGTCCAACTTAATTTTTGATTAAGCTTGGAGTAGGATTAGCATTAGGTTTTAGGTAGTCATCTCTCCTAAGCTTCACTAACCATAGGTCATCCATGCATGATAACATTAGGACTCTTAGTTTCCCTTTAGAGTTTCCTTTGGGTCTTCTCTCTTCTCATCTCAAAACTTCTTGAAAACACTTAATAAAGATAAAGTGTATTGCGAACGAGCCTTAAGCGTGGGGAATGAGAAATGAGGGGCTTCCTCTCATCTTTCTAGAGTGCTTAGCGGGCGTCCTATCTTGGGATGATTCGTTAAGTATTCGTCCCTGTGCCCTAGACTTTGGTGTAATGCAAGTTATGAACTAACTTAAAAAACACTTCTGTCTAAAAAACACAAAACCAATTCAAATCTTTTTATCCTTCGGGATTGTTGGGTTTCAAACTTCATTTTCAGAAAAGAGCTCGTCGCTCACGTAAAAAAAACTTACCCATTCGTGGTCGTACCCACGAACTACATTAGCTCTGATTCCTATCTCTCATCCAATTGAGGATATGTAGGCACAAGACAGCGATTGTCTTGGCAAGCAACCTTCCCCCACAGTTCCCGTCCAAAGTACGTTGACTCTGACTTTCCCATTGCATTGAGGGAGTACGTAGCATCCTAATTCAGAGACCAGAGCATCCTAATACCAAGAAGCTTCTCGAGGAAGTGCAGGATTGGTGCAAAAAGAATGACGAATGGGGAATTCTAGCACGGCTGAGTCTTAATGATATGCCTTAGTTTCCTTGCTGTTGTTTTCTTTGTATTTCTGGGATCAGCGCCAGGCTTGTTGGTTGGGGTCTTTGTTTATGCTTATCCAGACTTGTGTTGTAACAGATACTTATTCTCTTTATTTAACAGGAATTCAGTTCTCTTATGTTGTTAAAACTGGAATCAAGGGATAGATCGCCTTGATAATGTTCATACATGTTTGCATTTGCATAATCATCTCTGTTTGCATAGCAGGTTATCTCGGATTCTCTGGTTTTCTTATGCTCTCTCTTTTTGACAGTCAGGATTGATCAACCAGCTCATCGATATTCTACCAGGCTTAATCAAAGTAGAGTGATGGAGCAAATTCAAGCTGAGTTGAGGGAAATGCGAGGCCAGATGGGGCAATTTATGGGGAATATGCAAACTCTCATGCAAGACCAGAAGATACTGAGGGAGGAGGTCAACCAGATGAAGACTCAGATGGGCTTGGTCATGGAAATCTTGAATGCGGCGCTAAAGAAGGAAAATAATCCTGTGTGCGCATCCGCAACAGAAATCCTTACTCCTCTCATCTCTTTGGGGCCTTTTCTAGATCATGGAGTGTCTCGTGAATCCCCTCCCCAATCTGAAGTTTCTGAGCTTTCTCCTCGGCAATCACTCCCTGCTCCCCAAGAGGATCCTAGGCTAGAGAGGCCTAGGAAGAAGTTTGATCCCCCTCTGATGCCGTATGGGCAATTGCTTCCTTATCTGCTCGAGCTCAAACTAGTCGAGCGTGTCACTCTAGGACCAACTCCAACAGGTTTTTCTTTGGGTTCCAATATGAATGCTAGGTGTGACTTCCATTCTGGGGCACCTGGTCACAATGTTGAGAATTGTACAAGGCTCAAGCATAAGGTCCAAGAACTCATTGATTCAGGGGCAATCGAGTTCTCATCAGAAGTGGAGACTCCTCCCCTCTTTGCAGGATCCACCTCATGTCATGGACTTTCTCCACAACCTTTTGCTGCAGAAGCTCTACGTCAGCAACCTTTGTTTGTGCCTCAGCCAAATGTGGAAAGGAAAGTGCAAGCACAGGTGAGGCGCCCAAATCAGCATCGACAGCAGAATTATCAGTAGCAGGGGCAACCGAGACCAAGAAGGCCCGAGAGGATATTTGATCATATTCCTATCCCTTATAGTCGGTTGTTTGCTCGTCTGCTCAAGAACTCTCTGATTCAAATGAGGAGTACCACGCCGGTACCGTACCCTATTCCTCCGGATTATAACATGAATGCTAGGTGCGAATTCCACTCGGGAACGTTTGGGCACACAATTGATAATTATAATGCATTCCAGCACAAGGTGCAAGACTTGATCGACTCAAAGGTCATCACGCCAGATGGTACCCCTTTAGATTGAAGCTTCTTTGTCAGAGTAAGCACCATATTGCAAGAGCATCATCAGAAGCAATAAGTCCAGACAGAGTCAAGCCTTCCTCTATGTGGCAATCATTAGTTTCTTTATTGCATTTTCATATTTAGCTTTCATTTGTTTGTTTAAACATTGCTTGCATGTAAGAACTCGTTTGTTTCTGAATGACAGTCATAATGCAATGAGTATGTTTTTCTTGAAGAATTCCATTCGTGTTCACTCATTTTAAATGCTTGTATGCACTGCAATACTATCTTTCTTGCCTAGACTCCTGGAGGGAGGATGACGAAATAAGAACGCAACTTTCTAATGGTACGCTTTTGGATAAAACCCTGTTAAGGATGTACAGGCATTGTTTCCAATTTACAAACACTGGAGAGATAAGGAGATAGACCTTTGTCAACCCCTTTGAGCCTAGTAGTAGGAGTTCTTTCTGAAAACGAAAAACCCTCAATTTTAACCCAGGGGCAGGGTAGGCGTCAGTAAGTTTGACCAAGTGTTCAACTTTTAGAAGGAGTGTACATCTGAGGATTCATTACCTTCCATTCCACTATCAAAAGGTTAAGAGGTGTAGAACCACAATGGTTACTCCTCACCAACCGAAGAGTGAAACAGTCACAGCCCTTTCAAACAAGTTAGGCAAAACGGTGTCACACGACTTATTCAAAAAAAAAAGAGAGAAAAAAGAGGAAAAGAAAAAGCCTGCTAAGTCGAAAAACTTGAAAGCAAGTGACTTAGAAAAAAGTTAAGGCATCCTGCTGGACTTCAAAATTGAAAACTCAAAAGAGTCAGTCCAGGCAAAAATTAGGGAACAAAAAGCAAAAGAATGAGAAAGCGAAAAGTCAAAAGGATTACAAAGAAAATCCTCGATAAGAACAAAGTCGTGTGACTATAGACACAAAAGACAAAAAAGGGGCGACTGTTAGTCCAAAACCTCGTCAGGTGTCGAATCACCAGTTGCATGGATTTCCTTGAAATCGGGAAACCTTTTGAGAGACGAGCGCTTGTGTCAAATTAGCTGAACATATGACTGGAGAATATCATGAAGAGTGGGTGGGTACCAATAAACTTTGAGCCATAAATCCTTTTTTCTCAAACCGCGAACCAGGCCATGCAACAACCCTTAAAAGTCCTAATTGAAACAGGGTTTAGTCTGAAGGCGTACTTCAACGAGATAGCGTTCCTGACTCCCATGAGTTGTGCTAATAAGATTTTTGTTGGTGTTGCATGTGCGTATTGCTTTCCTTTCAAATATAAGTGTCGTAACTCGGTTGTATGACATATTTTCAATAAGGACTTCAAGATTAATATATGTGTTGCATTTGAATAATCATTCTCAGAATAAATATTTTCTGCTTGCATACATTTGTTTGACATCAAAGAAAATTACACGATGAACATCAGTCGAGAAGCTTAAATTGGCCAAGTTGAGGTGCCTGAGACTCCAGAGGACATGTTGCTGAAAGATTATGTGGGAAAAAGGTGTTCCCAGCCATTTGTGTTGAGATGTAACCAATCTGGGACAATCACACCGGGAAATCTCTTTAAAATGTAGCCAAGCTGGGGCATTCAAGTTGAGAAGGTCTTTTCAGAGTACAATCAACCAGGGGGCATTCATGTTGAGAAAATTTCTTCGAACTGGGGCAATTATGTCGAGATCCGATAAATCTCTCCACAAGCGTGTAAACTGGGGCAATCACATCGAGATTCGGTAAATCTCTCGAAGACTAGTCGGTCATAGACAAATGTACTGCAAGGCTTGTACTGGGGCAGGTCACTTCAAGGGCACGGGAAGTTTTTCCCTTCAGAACACAGTCAATCAATAGCACCTCTGCAAGGTTCAGAATACTGTGGCAGAACATTTCAGGTCATTACGAACCCTTTCGAGGTGGTTTACTTCATGAATCATGAAGTATGGGACAGTTATGTCCAGACCAGATACATCTCTAAGAGTTTGAAAACCCTGGGGCATTGTTGAAAGCCAGGTTTTCTGTAAAATCCTCTTAAGATGATTGCTTCAAGTAGACCCTGTGGTCTGGGGCAAGGTGGAGAGTTAAAGGAACTGTGTTTCGCTCTTGACAATCAATATGCAGAAACTTGAAGCACTGAGTTGTTCCCAGTGTGGGACTTTTGGAGTCTTTTCCCTCCAGCAAAGAGCCAGAGGGTATCTTTTTCCAGCAAGGTGTGGGAATTGTTATTCTTCCTCAAGAAGAGAATTGTCCTATGTTCGAAAAGAGCTTTTATGAAGGTTTCTTATCTCTAGCAGTACAGATGGAATCCTCACTCTCAGTAAGGTAAGGCAATAGAATATCGTCAAGAAGATGATGAGGAGTCAGAGTGTTCTCTTCCTCAACGGTCAGATCTAGTCATCTCAAGTAATTCAAAGTTCAATCTTCATTGGCTGCTCTCTTCAACTTTGGAGTCTGATCGTCCTCAGCAGTTTGATGTTCTCCCTAGTCAGAGTATCGAGGATCGTCTTCCTCAACAGAGTATAAAGAAGTAATTTCCCAAGCGGAGTCGTTGAGGATCGTCCCCCTCAGCAGGATATAAGAGGTTTACCCCCAACCAGAGTTGTGATTTGGCTCATCTTTCCTCAGCAGGTAGCCGAAAACTGTCATTTCTATAGCCTCTTCTGCAAAAGACTGATGGAGCATCTTCTTTGATCAAAGATGGTGTTTCCCCGCAGAGTATGGGGCAGTCGTTTTTTCAACAGCTAGTCAGGAAACATGTGTTTATCCCCTAGCAGAGTGGATGTTGACAACTACTTTTTTCCAAGCAGATGTGTCGATGAGGATCGTCCCCCTCAGCAGGATATAAGAGGATCGTCCCCCTCAGCAGGAGTACAGAGGATTGTATACCCAGCTGAAGTTGTGTTTGGATTATTATTCCCCAGCAAGCATTCAGAAGATGATTGCTCTAAGGTGAATGTTGTCGTATCTCCAGCAGGAGATTCGTGGACAAAGATGTTATTATCCCGACAGAGTCCTGGGGTCTACTTTCCTCAGTTGGTCAGAAAGTATAGTCTCACCGACAATGGCTTGATCTAATCCCCAGCAGGGTGAGGGTAAAGTTATTTCCCTAGCAGCAGATTAAGCTCACCGACATCCCCAAATAGAGTCTGATGGTGATTGGTATCCCCAGCAGGTCTTAAGTCCAATCGTCTTTGGCAGGCGTCAAATCTAAGTTCTGAAGTATTTGGTGATCCCCAACGGAGGAGTTTCCATTCTCAGTATTTGGTTTCCATCCCCAAGCCGAGTTTGCTGGCGATTAGTATCCCCGGCAGGTTTTGAATCCAGGTTCTGAAACATTTGGTCATCCCCAGCGGAGGAGTTTCCATCTTTAGTTTTCAGTTCCTCCCCGATAAAGTGGGTTTTCTCTCGGAGATTCGTCCATCTTCAGTAGAATTGGTGATTGTGATCTTCCCCAGCAGGGTGAAGTTTTCCTCAACTTGTGTTCTTTGCTTTGATGACAATGTAGTTTGTCGTCCTCGGTGGAGCTGCTTCTGTTCTCAGCGTTTATTTCGTTGGGACGGTCTTTTGCATTGCATAAGCACTTTTCGCATGGCATCCTCCTAAATGTGTAGCATTTCCACTTCGTGTGGAGCATTACGGCAAAATTCAAACATATGCATCCGAAGCATAAGCCAGGTTTGAGTTTTCGTTCGTCAGGAAAACCGGATTTCAGGAGAATATCATTCGACTTTACACCACAAGTGTTGGGTTTAGTCATTCAAAGCAATATTTGATAGTCCCACGGCAGAGTGTTTTGCTAGGATTGTGAACCCATGATCTCTTTTTACCCCTTCGTCCCGGTGGTCCTTTGGTTTATCCCCTCAAGGTTTTTACCGTCAGACACTCGTCCGTGTTCGAACCTTTGATTTCAATACCCGTCCGTATTGACCTGTTGATAACGCCCGTCCGTGTTCAGTTCATCATTTTAATCCCTTTTACACCCGTCCTTGTATTTTTTCGATACCCGTCCGTATTGAACCTATTTACACCCGCCCGTGTATCTTTTCGATACCCGTCCATATTGAACCCCTTTTACACCCGTTCGTGTATCTTTTTCGATACCCGTCCGTATTGAACCCCTTTTACACCCGTCCGTGTACCTTTTCAGTACCCGTCCGTATTGAACCATTTTTACGCCCATTCGTGTATCTTTTCAGTACCTGTCCGTATTGAACCCTTTTACACCCTTCCGTGTATCTTTTCAATACCCGTCCGTATTAAACCCTTTTACACCCGTCCGTGTATCTTTTTCGATACCCGTCCGTATTGAACCCCTTTTACACCCGGCCGTGTACCTTTTCAGTACCTGTCCGTATTGAACCATTTTTACACTCGTCCGTGTATCTTTTCAGTACCCGTCCGTATTGAACCCTTTTACACCCGTCCGTGTATTCTTTTCAGTACCCGTCCGTATTGAACCTCTTTGCACCCGTCCGTGTACCATTTTGATACCCGTCCGTATTGAACCCTTTTACACCCGTCTGTGTACCTTTTCGATACCCGTCCGTATTGAAACTTTTTTATACACCCGTCCGTGTACTTTTTCGATACCCGTCCGTATTGAATTTTTTTTACACCCGTCCGTGTACTTTTTCGATACCCGTCCGTATTGAATCTCTTTTACACCCGTCCGTGTACCTTTTCGATACCCGTCCGTATTGAATCTTTTTACACCCGTCTGTGTACCTTTTCGATACCCGTCCGTATTGAACCCTTTTACACCCTGTAACACCCCAAAATTTGCCTTCTTGTTTTTAGTTAACTGGCTTATGTTTCTTTGCATTTCTTGCATTAGCATTTATGCATAGCATTGGTTCTTAGCATGGGATCAAGGTGTTTGGTTCATCTCAATGTAGTCTCAAGCCTCAAGGTGGTTTGAGGAGTTCATCATATCATCATAAGATCAAGAATGGCAAGGGATTTCAAGTGAACCACACTCTCCTAATCAGATGGTCCAAATTAGGGTTTTGGTTCCAAAAGGCTTCTTGATGGGTTTTGTTGGTTCAAATACATTCTCATGAGGTTTTACATGCTTACAAGCACTCATGGAGAAAGACTTGGCTAGTGATTCATTGTGGAAGATTGTTCAGTGGATCAGTTACTTGTGAAGTAAGCAAAAAGTCAACAGTTCAAGAGGAAAGTCAACCATGGGTTTTCAAGGGTTCAAATCATGTTTCCCTAGTACATGTACCTTTATTTGGTCAAGGAATAGCACGGATGACATCATTCTTCAAGAATCAAGAGTTTGTGTAAAAGTTACTAAATTTGGAAAATGACCTATAATGAGAACTTTCCATTTTTGGCAGTTTTTCCACCACATTCAACTTGACTTTTCATCATCAAGGAAGCTTCAAATGAATTTTCCTCCAACATGAAAGTTGAAGACCTTTCTCTCCCATTTCCAAAAAGTACTAGAACATCTCCATATCATTTGTAGAACTCAAGTTATGGCTGAGGCAAGGCAAGGTGCATTTTGAGGTTCTCCACATGTACCAATTTTTCCACCCTTGGCATTTTTTCTCAAAAGGACTTGTAATCACTTCAATTGGTTCATGTCACATTGTACCATCAAAGTACAAGTCAAGAGGAGCATTTTTGACCTTTGTTTCATGCCAAACCGTGCCATATTCTTGGTGTATTTAACAAATGAATAATTTGCAAGTTGATTCATATCTGACAAATTGAACCATTTCAAAGCCCAGATCCAATTCAGGTGTGATTAGCAAGTCAAGTGTGAATGATTCATCATGAAAAGCATGAAGGTGCACGTGGGAATCAAGTGGTTGAACACAAATTGCAAATTTGCATAAACCATCCAATTTCATTAACCAAGGGATTAATCAAGTTTTAATCATGATGAGAGGTCTAATGAGGTGTATATAAGCTAACTCATACGCACAAAGCTAGGTCATGCACCCTCATTTTCTCATAACCCATTTTCACCTCCAAACTTTTTTCTCTTCGAATCTCTCTTCTCTTGAGAGTTTTTGAAGTTTTCTGTGCACATTATTGATCAGTGTGGTGAGAGGAACAAGAATCTACCATTGGTTTGAGCTTAGAGTGAGGATTTCATCAAGTTCGTGTTCAAGTTGCTCAAATTCAAAATCTTAGATCCAGCCAATTTCAAGCCTCTATTTGCATTTATTTTTCAAATAGAGATCAAAAGAGGAAGATCTGCAGCTTTTGGAAGGAGTTCTTAGTGTATTTTGAGCTCTACAGTTCTCAGGCTAGCATACTTTTCATGATCATGTAACTTGTTTTTATTGTGTGCAAAATGATCTATGATGTTCACTGATGATGCTGATCTATTTTGTTTTGAATTTGGACGTGTAACATGTGTGTATTTTGAGTTTGAAAGTTTTGGATCCAAACTTATTCTGTTCGATTTGGCTTGTGTGTTGGTTGTTTGTGAAAAATAATTGCATATATGAGATCCTTGTTGAATTCTGGTCAGGATAGTATACTTGTTTACAATTTATGGAGATTTTTGATATGCAGGTCACCGGAGAAGACGACCGGAGCTAGGGCTCCGGCGTCTGGTGAGGTTTCAGGCCGGTGGAGGTTTCATTGGAGAAGATGAAATCTGGACCGTTGGTGGTCCAGATCTGATGGTCTACGTTGAGCCACGTTTTTAATTTCTTCTTTTATTTTATTTGATTGTGTGTTTGTTAATCCATTTTAGTTAACGTGTACCACCAATCTGAGCCACTCATCTTGCTGATTTTGTGATTTGATGATTTATTTGTGCACGTCTGATTAATCTAAGGGTGTATGTTGGGCCAACGCATTAAATCACCACATGCCTCTCACGTGTTTTTATGTTAACTGCTGATGATTTGGTGTGTGTGTGTGTGTGCATCATTCTTAGCATGTGCGTGTGGATCTGTGCCTTTCATCATGGCTACCTATTGTTTTGTTGACTTGATATGGCACGTTGGATCAATCAGAGGGCGTGGGTGAGTCCTATTTGTTGACTGAATTCTATGTGGGGTGTGTTGACTTCGCTGATGGGTCTTTTGACCTGGGCTTGATATCCACACCTCCCCCCTTTAGCCCAGTTTGGTTTTGAACGTGTTTGAGTTGCTGTTTGCACCCCCTGGTTTTTATTCTCATTTTTATTTATTTTAATTGTTGCATTTTTCTTTTTAATTTTTAAAAATAGTTTTATGCATCCAAAAATCACGAAAAAAATCATGAAGCATATTTTTGCATTATATTAATTTTTGACATTTTTTATTTCTGACTTTGGTCATTTTTCATCATATTTTTGGCATTTTCTTTTATTTTCTTTGAAAATTGTTCTTAT
The DNA here is from genome assembly GCA_022829125.1 of Lathyrus tuberosus. Lineage (NCBI taxonomy): Eukaryota > Viridiplantae > Streptophyta > Magnoliopsida > Fabales > Fabaceae > Lathyrus > Lathyrus tuberosus. The sequence continues at coordinate 1,547,983 of JALAZF010000779.1, forward strand.
TTGCACACTTCAACTTAGAGAATTTATTTCTCATAGTACACAAAACATTTTGAACCCATTCGTTTTGCATTGTTTCATCAACATCTTGAGGTCCTTAAAAAAAATTTCTCATATTTTTAAGCTCATTTCATATTGCATTTTGGTCCCTCTCTTTTGCATATTAGTTCATAATTCCCATGTGACTTTGCATGATTGATTGAAGGACTTATCCTGTGAATTTTTTCATGAACTTTTGACATGTTGTTTTCCCTTGGTTGAGGAGTCTTGAGAATTAATTTGGTAATTTTTAAAGATGATTTGCTAATTTTTTGATTGCTCTTATTTTGAGGTTTCTTTTATGCACATCTTTGATCATGTTTGATTACTTGTTTGAGACGGCACTTGTGCCATTATTTGGGATTGTTTCTTTGACTTCATAAACCATGTTTGAATTATTATAGGTCATTTGATTGCAATTATAGGTCATTGGTGTGAGGTTGTTACTTATTTTGTGTACATGTTCCATGTTTGATTTACATGCCTCTTTTGACTCATCTTCTCACCTCTTCTCATCTATGCTCATTCATGACTTATGTTTGGTTTGTGTATACCATGCCATATCTCTTCTTTGCATCTCATATAATGTATGCTTCTGACTTTAGAGCTTTGCATTCATTCCATATGTTATTCATGTTTCATCTTGCATACTTGAACATGTTTCACTTACATGCTTCCTTCTCCTTCTTCTAATGATTCTTAATGCTTGGATACTTGCTTGTATGCCTTATATGACACTTGTGTAGCATGTTTAGGAACATGTTTAGGTCATCCACATTCTAACTTTGATTTTATTTGAAGCATTCTTGCATGATCACCTTGCATATCCACTCATTCTTCTTCTACTCCTTTGATGATCATCTTGGATGTTTGGCCATTTGTTTGCATTCTCTTTGCTTGAGTTTGTTTGGTAAACATTATGGGTCACCTCTAAGGTGTACATTCTGACTTGGATGAGCTTCATTTGGTTTGTAACCATTTCTCTTTGGGTTGTGACTTTTTTGGGTTTCATTTGTCTTATTGTTGCTTATGCTTGTTTTTGCTAACCATGTAGGGGCTAATGGTAAGTGAATGGGATGTGGATAGTTATCCACATTCTAACTTCTCCTTTCTCTTTTAAGCTTTCATACTTGTGTTTGCTTTAGCATTTAAGATGCTTATTTCTTCTCTTCATCTCTTTCTTTCCCATTGAATCTCAAGACTTGTTTAAGTCTTGGATTCCTTTCCCCTTAGAGCTACCTAGTCCAACTTAATTTCCGATTAAGCTTGGAGTAGGATTAGCATTAGGTCTTAGGTAGTTGTTTCTCTCCTAAACCTCTCTAACCCTAGGATCTCCTTTGCATGTTAGCTTTAGGGTAGAGTTTCCATTGAGTCCTCTCTCTTCTCATCTCATAACTTCTTTAAAACACTTAATAAAAGATAATGAGTATTGTGCACGAGCCTTAAACGTGGGAAGTGAGGAATGAGGGGTTTCCCTTCATTCTTCTGGGGTACCTAGTGTACGTCCTGTTGGGGACGATACACGAAGTATTCGTTCCTATGTCATAGACTTGGGTGCAATGCAAGTTATGAACTAACTTAAAACACTTCTGTCTAAAAAACACAAAAACAAATTCAAATCTTTTTATTCTTCGGGATTGTTTGGTTCCAGACCATTTTCAAAAAAGAGCACGTTACTTTCTGTCTAAGTCGCAAACAGGCGTCGACCCTAACTGTCGGACGCGAACTTAACGTCGCTCATAAAAAACACTAACCGACCTCGTTAGGTCGAGCTACGACTTCTCTGATTTCCTCTCTCTCGTCCGATTGAGGATACGTAGGCACAAGACGACGATGTCTTGGCGAGCAACCTCCCCCCTTAGTTCGTGTCCGAACTACGTTGATTCTGACTTTTCCTGTTCTCGAGGGAATACGTAGGCCTAGGACTCCGAGGACGTCCTATCGAGTCACTTCTTTTTCTTTTCTCCCCCGTTTCTCCATTCTTTTCCGCTCCCGTTCCTCCTCCTTTCCAGTAGTAGTGGAGCTTCAGATGACGACACCCTTTGATCGAGACAACAAGCGTGGATCCCATCGAGTACGATGGACGTGTGGGGTGCTCACACCTTCCCTTCGCGTAACCGACTCCCTTACCCGTTTCTCTTGGTCGCAAGACTATGCTCTTTCCCTTCCCTCAGGTTTACGCAGTATTTCCTTTCCATCTATTGGGATAAATACACATTGCTGGCAACTCTATTTCGGCGCCACTTTCGCGTTTGTACCATGGATGCAAATCCTCGGGAGCGACTGCTGGGGAATCTGGTTGACCTCTTGCTGGTCCATCCCCTTTAGCGAGTCGATCCTAGCGCTTGTTTGTTTTTTCATTGGGTGTTTATTTGTTGTACTTTATTATGTTGTATATTACTGTTTTACAGCTTTTATTGCATTGCATTTCATTTTATTACGGTCATACTGGATATTGCTGTGTTGTGCTGGCTGGTTTCTGTTTGGCAGGTTGGGTTGTTCTGAGAGATAAGCCCAATACCCAGGCTTGAGTACACCCTAGGACTAGAGTGGAGAGTAGTGGGACCTACGTGCCCACTTGGTAAGTTTGTGTGTTCACGAAATTCACAACCAGACGAGGCTATCTTGGGACGCATTCTGACGTGTGTGTCTTGCGCATGTTAGGGTGTTGATCTAGAGAGCTGTCGACTCTGGTGACCATTTCTCCGATACCTCAGTTGCGCCTCTCCTCCCGACCTGTGATAATGGCAGACCAGAAATGGCAAACCCATTACACTTGTCGATCCGAGGACCCAATGCTGAGGGACTCGCATAAGATGACCTTATTTTTTAGGGGAATCAGTTGAGGCCTCCTCGATTGATGATGATGCCAAACCAGAAATGGTGAACATATCATCATTTCTCGACCTGAGAGCCCGTGATATTGAGGATCCTCGCCTTTCTAGTACCCTCATGTGAGAGGGGATGGGTGTTTGCAGGCTTGCAGGAAATCGAAACCTTCAACCTACCCGGTTTTTTGGATTTCTCATCAGTGTTTGATTATCTGGGTTTCTGGTTATCTCAGTGGTTCAGTATTTTGGAATGCTGGTTTTCTGGGTTATGGTTCTCGTTCAGTTAACAGCATAGCACATCCAGCAGTGTTGCCTTGATCCCATGCTTGCATTTGCATATCATTTTTCTTGCATTCTAACATGTTTGACATTTTTCAGGGCTTGCATCTTACTCTTGATTTCGGTTTTCTGAGGTTGCCTTAACATGGATGTCCAGAGAAAGAAGACTGTTGCTTATTCATTCCCAGACCCGACCTTGACGTTTATTCACAAGCTGATTAGTATGGCTGGTCCCAGAGTTTGTACAGAGTTTGTTGGAGAGTATGGGAGACTTCTGAAGTTTGTCTACAGTATCTCCAAATATGAGAAGGATTCCATTCATACACTTCTTCAGTTCTATGATCTGTCTTTGCGTTGCTTCACTTTCCCAGACTACATCTTGGCTCCAACGTTGGAGGAGTTCTCATTTATTTTGGGAATCCCCATCAGGCATGCCATAGTATTCTTTTCTGAAGAACGCCCTGGGATAAAAGAAATGGCCATTGCTCTTCATATTGGTGAATCTGTTCTGAGTAGTAATATTGTGGAGAAACAAGGAACTAAGGGTTTCTTATTGAAGTTCTTGTTTGATCAAGCTTGCATACATGTTAAAGAGAAGAATTGGACTGCTTTCTAAGCTATTCTGGCTATGTGCATCTATGGGATTATCCTATTTCCCAATGTTCCTGATCTGGTGGATATGCATGCTGTCAGAATCTTTATTTCAAAGAATCCTATACCTACCTTGCTAGGTGATGTGTATCACTCAGTCCACTACAAGAATGAAAATAGGCGTGGAAGAACTGTGAGTTGCTGTGCACCACTCTTATCTACTTGGTTTCTGAGTCATCTCCCCGAGGTTGGCGCTTTCGTTGATACGAGAGATTCTCTGAAGTGGTCAAAGAGGTTAATGGGCTTGACTGCTGACAACATTGTTTGGTTCAACCATGACTTGCTAGGGATAGAGATCATTTGCAAGTGCAGATAATTCCCTAATGTACCCTTGATAGGGAGAAAAGGTGGAATTAACTATAATCCTTCCCTTGTTATCAGACAGTTTGGTTATCCTTTGAGAGGTCCACCTGAAGAGCGAGATATCAGAGAGTCTTTATTCTTCAATGGTACTGGGGATCAAGAAATGATAAGGAAGATTGTGAATGCTTGGAAGCAGGTGACCAAGAAGGGAAAAACTTCATTCGGGAGATGTAACAACCGGGCCTTTCCTTCCTATGAAGAATGGATTAAGAAAAGAGTAGAAGAGGAGCTTCTTCCCTTCCCGGTGGAACCACCTTTGTACCCTTTGATGATCGAGGCTCCCACGACTGTTGATGCAGAGAAGTATGATAAGTTATGGGTTAAGAAGGAGAAACCCCGAGAGGAGAATCGTGAGCTGGGCAGAGAGGTTGGTCAGTTGAAGCACGAAAAAGGTGAAGTTATCCATGCTGCCAGGTTGAAATTAGAACTTTTGGCTCTGAAGGAGAAAGAATTGTCCAAAGAAGTCATAGCCAAAGAGAAAATGGCTCAAGCGTTGAAAGGTGTTAGCAAGGTCCTTTCGTCCAAAAAGAAAGAGTTAGCTTATGCTATGTCAAGAATTCACAAGTTCCATGACCGTCAGAATACAGCAATTACTGCCAACAGGTTGAAAAAAGACAAGTATCTGGAGCAGATTGAACGCTTGAAGACAAAGCTTCGGGAGAAGAATAAGGAGATTTTATCAGGGATCTTTGAGAGGAGAGCAATTGAGGAAAAGCTCAAGGAAACCATGGCAGATATGGAACAGCTGAAGATCCAAGCCGAAGTGAAAAGAGCCAGAAGCGAAGGTCCAAGTTTAGGTGGAACTTCTAGAGAAGATGATTGGGAATTGCATAGTCGTTATTTAACAGGGATCGTACACAGGAGGGATCTTTTGATTCAGGAGTTGATTCAGAGACTAGAGCATCCTAATACCAAGAAACTTCTCAAGGAAGTGCAGAATTGGTGCAAAAAGAATGACGAATGGGGAATTTTAGCACGGCTGAGTCTTGATGATATGCCTTAGTTTCCTTGCTGCTATTTTCTTTGTATTTCCGGGATCACCGTCAGGCTTGTTGGTTGGGGTCTTTGTTTATGCTTATTCAGACTTGTGTTGTAACGGATGCTTATTCTCTTTATATGATCAGGAATTCAGTTCTCTTCTGTTGTTAAAACTGGAATCAAGGGATAGATCGCCTTGATAATGTTCATACATGTTTGCATTTGCATTTGCATGATCATTTCTGATTGCAGGTTTATCTCTGGTCTTCTTATGCTCTCTCTTTTAGATAGACAGGATTGATCAACCAGCTCATCAGTATTCTACCAGCCTCAATCAGAAGATAGCCATGGAACAACTCCGTGCAGAGGTGACTGAAATGAAGATTCAGATGAGGCAATTTGGGGAAGATATACTGATGTCCCAAGAACAGAAATTACTAAGAGAGGAAGTCAATCAGATGAAGACTCAGATGGGTTTGGTCATGGAAATTTTGAACACAGTGTTAAAGAAGGAAAATAGTCATGTGCTCGCTTCCACAACAGAAGTCCTTAATCCTCCCATCTCTTTGGGGTCTTCGCTAGATCATGGATTTCCTCGTGAATACCCTCCACAACCCAAGGTTCCAGAAATTTCCCAACAGCAACCAGGTCTTGTCCCCCAAGATAAGCCTAAGAATAAAAAGTGTGCACAGAGATCGAAGCAGTCTGAAAGAGTTTTTCATCCGCTCCCTATGCCATATTCTCAGCTATTCCAGCATCTCCTTCAGCTGCAACTGGTACAGAAAAGGACTTTGGCTCCTCTTACTGGTAATCCCCCACCAGGCTACAATGCAAGAGCTCATTGTGATTTCCATTCTGGGGCACCAGGGCATACTGTGGAGAAATGTAGGGCCTTTCAACACCTAGTCCAGGATTTGATTGATGCAGGGGCAATTGAATTCACGTCGGGCGGCGTGAGCATACAAGGTGATTTTACCCCAATTGTTGCAAAAGAAGTGGAGACTTCTTCCCTGTCCGCAGGATCTACCTCATATCATGGACTATCTCCATAACCTTTTGCTGCAGAAGCTCTACGTCAACAACTTTTTTTTGTGCCTCAGCCAAATGTGGAAAGGAAAGTGCAAGCGCAGGTGAGGCGCCCAAATCAACATCGACAGAAGAATTATCAGCAGCAGGGGCAACCGAGACCAAGAAGGCCCAAGAGGATATTTGATCATATTCCTATCCCTTATAGTCAGTTGTTTGCTCGTCTGCTCAAGAACTCTCTGATTCAAATGAGGAGTACCATGCCGGTACCATACCCTATTCCTCCGGATTATGACATGAATGCTAGGTGCAAGTTCCACTCGGGAACGTTTGGGCATATAATTGATAATTGTAATGGATTCCAGCACAAGGTCCAAGACCTGATCGACTCAAAGGTCATCACGCCAAATGGTACCCCTTTGGATTGAAGCTTCTTTGTCAGAGTAAGCACCAGATTGCAAGAGCGTCATCAGAAGCAATAAGTCCAGACGGAGTCAAGCCTTCCTCTATGTGGCAATCATTAGTTGCTCTATTGCATTTTCATATGTAGCTTTCATTTGTTTGTTTAAACATTGCTTGCATGTAAGAACTCGTTTGTTTCTGAATGACAATCATAATGCAATGAGTATGTTTTTCTTGAAGAATTCCATTCGTGTTCACTCATTTTAAATTCTTGTATGCACTGCAATACTATCTTTCTTGCCTAGACTCTTGGAGGGAGGATGACGAAATAAGAACGTAGATTTCTAATGGTACGCTTTTGGATAAAACCCTGTTAAGGATGTACAGGCATTGTTTCCAATTCACAAACACTGGAGAGATAAGGAGATAGACCTTTGTCAACCCCTTTGAGCCTAGTAGTAGGAGTTCTTTCTGAAAACGAAAAACCCTCAATTTTAACCCAGGGGCAGGGTAGGCGTCAGTTAGTTTGACCAAGTGTTCAACTTTCAGAAGGAGTGTACATCTGAGGATCCATTACCTTCCATTCCACTATCAAGAGGTTAAGAGGTGTAGAACCACAATGGTTACTCCTCACCAACCGAATAGTGAAACAGTCACAGCCCTTTCAAACAAGTCAGGCAAAACGGTGTCACACGACTTGTTCAAAAAAAAAAGAGAAAAAAGAGAAAAAGAAAAAGCCTGCTAAGTCGAAAAACTTGAAAGCAAGTGACTTAGGCAAAAGTTAGGGCATCCCGCTGGACTTCAAAATTGAAAATTCAAAAGAGTCAGTCCAGGCAAAAATTAGGGAACAAAAAGCAAAAGAATGAGAAAGCGAAAAGCCAAAAGGGTTACAAAGAAAATCCTTGATAAGAACAAAGTCATGTGACTATAGACACAAAAGACAAAAAGGGGCGACTGTTAGTCCAAAACCTCGTCAGATGTGGAATCACCAGTTGCATGGATTCCCTAGAAATCGGGAAACCTTTTGAGAAACGAGCGCTTGCGTCAAATTAGCTGAACATAGGACTGGAGAATATCATGAAGAGTGGGTGGGTACCAATAAACTTTGAGCCATAAATCCTTTTTTCTCAAACTGCGAACCAGGCCACGCTACAACCCTTAAAAGTACTAATTGAAACAGGGTTTAGTCTGAAGGCGTACTTCAACAAGATAGCGTTCCTGACTCCCATGAGTTGTGCTAATAAGATTTTTGTTGGTGTTGCATGTGCGTATTGCTTTCCTTTCAAAAATAAGTGTCGTAACTCGGTTCTGTGACATATTTTAAATAAGGACTTCAAGATTAACATATGTGTTGCATTTGAATAATCATTCTCAAAATAAATATTTTATGCTTGCATACATTTGTTTGACATCAAAGAAGCTTACACAATGAACATCAGTCGAGAAGCTTAAACTGGCCAAGTTGAGGTGCCTGAGACTCCATAGGACATGTTGCTGAAAGATTATGTGGGAAAAAGGCGTTCCCAGCCATTTGTGTTGAGATGTAACCAATCTGGGACAATCACACCGGGAAATCTCTTCAAAATGTAGCCAAGCTGGGGCATTCAAGTTGAGAAGGTCTTTTCAGAGTACAATCAACCATGGGGCAGTCATGTTGAGGAAATTTCTTCGAACTGGGGCAATTATGTCGAGATCCGATAAATCTCTCCACAAGCGTGTAAATTGGGGAAATCACGTCGAAATTCAGTAAATCTCTCAAAGACTAGTCGGTCAGAGACAAATGTACTGCAAGGCTTGTACTGGGGCAGGTCACTTCAAGGGCGCGAGAAGTTTTTCCCCTTCAGAACACAGTCAATCAATAGCACCTCTGCAAGGTTCAGAATATTGTGGCAGAGCATTTCAGGTCATTACGAACCCTCTCAAGGTGGTTTACTTCATGAATCATGAAGTATGAGACAGTTATGTCCAGACCGGATACATCTCTAAGAGTTTGTAGACCCTGGGGCATTGTTGAACGCTAGGTTTTCTGTAAAATCCTCTTAAGATGATTGCTTCAAGTAGACCCTGTGGTCTGGGGCAAGATGGAGAGTTAAAGCAACTGTGTTTCGCTCTTGACAATCAATATGCAGAAACTTGAAGCACTGAGTTGTTCCCAGTGTGGGACTTTTGGAGTCTTTTCCCTACAGCAAAGAGCCAGAGTGTATCTTTTTCTAGTAAGGTGTGGGAATTGTTATTCTTCGTCAAGCAGAGAATTGTCCTATGTTCGAAAAGGGGTTTTATGAACGTTTCTTATCTCTAGCAGTACAGATGGAATCCTTACTCTCAGTAAGGTAAGACGATAGAATATCGTCAAGAAGACGATGAGGAGTCAGAGTTTTCTCTTCCTCAATGGTCAGATCTAGTCATCTCAAGTAATTCAAAGTCCAAACTTCGTTGGTATCTCCCCAGTAGAGCTGCTCTCCCCGACTTTGAAGTCTGATCGTCCTCAGTAGTTTATTACTTTTCCCCATCAGAGTATCGAGGATCGTCTTCCTCAACAGGGTATAAAGAAGTAATTCCCAGAGCGGAGTCATTGAGGATCGTCTCCCTCAGCAGGGTATAAGAGGTTCACCCCAACCAGAGTTTTGATTTGGCTCATTGTAACGACCCAGTTTTCGTGTGCGTTTTATTTAATCGAGTCGTTTGATTATTTTATTATTATTTTATTTTATTTTTGACTTTTATCTGAAAATATGTTATTTTTCAATGTTGTGATATTTTATCGGGTTTTGGGATCGTTTGTGAGATATCTGAGTGTGGGGGTATTTTGGACATTTCACAATATTTTGTTAAGTTAGAATAGAAAGGGAATTAGGAAGAGAGAAAAAGAGAAAGAAAGAAAAGGAAAAGAAAGAAAAAGGGGAGAAAAGAGAAGAAGAAGAGAAATAGTGGAAAACTTGGAAAAATCAAAGAAAAATCAACTTCTAGAATCGATTTAATCGGGTAAGGGTGCGAAACTCAATTATTGTATGATTATGTATGATTATGTATGTATATTTGTGATGTTTGTTGGATTGAAATGAAGAAATTTAGTTAAACCCATTTTTGGTAAAATTGATTAGAAAGTGAGTAAATGTGTTGAAAATCATGTGTTAAGTGTTCATTCTTGTTGATACATGATAGATACTTGTTATTGGACATTGTATTGGCAATTTTCTGGGTGTAGGTGAAAATTGGAGGATTTTTTAGTGGAAAACGCAGAACCACGTTCTGCAGAAGAATTTTTCTGAGATTTCCAGGTCATACGCGTATGGGGCATGTTCATACGCGTATGAACCTTGGCAATACGCATATGGTGGGCGAGCCATAGGGCCAATACGCGTATGGGTTGCTTGTTTCCTCGGCCATCTGCCCATTTGTGTATGGTACGCGTAGCATTGCAGGGAATTACGCGTATGGGTTTGGTCATTACGCGTTCGGACATTTACACGTGAACTTTGGGAAAAAATGAGTCTCTGCTCATACGCGTATGGATCATGGTGATACGCGTATGAACAGGACTTTGGCAAAATGTGACTTTTCAAAATATCGTTTTTCGTTTTCTTTCGTAACTTGAGTTCCGTTTGTCCGATTTTTACATTCTTGGTATCGTTGCGTAGCTATTGAGCTGTACTTTCTTATTGTGATGATTTTAGAATTGTTAGCCGATTTAATTATGTCAAAAAATCGGGAATAGTGTCGGTTGTCGACTTTTGTCGTTATAACCGTGCGTAATTGATGTGTATTATGCAAGGTGCTGTTGTATGAGGTAAATGTATGTGCTTAGATGGTGATGTGATGATTTGTGACCATATGGAAATTAAATGCATTGTTTTGGGCATAAGTGCAAAGTGTGATTTTATCGATGTAAATGAATATGTATTTATGTGTGCATATTAAATGTCATGGGTCTTTGTATGCCAAGCATCATGATATGCATTGTGGAAACGTCCTGAGTGACGGTTTGGATTCCAGAGGGAATTTTCTATAACTTCGTGTGCCCATGTGGGGTATGAGCGATGATTATAGACGATCCTGTGCCCATGTGAGGTGTGAACGATCGGGTCGTGTGCCAGTGTGGGGTGTGAGCGATCCATAAACACCGTGTTCCCGTGTGGGGTGTGAGCGCTGGGGAACATCGTAGGCCCGACGGGGAGTTATAGTGATGTAACGAGCGATGGTTCCAGCAGAGTTCCTGAGTGAACTAGTGATGAGAAACAATGGAAGTCGGTACCGCATGTGTATATGCATAGAGTCGTTGTGTCGGTTTCTTGCATTTGCATAAATCATTTATGGTTGTTTTATGTGTGGAATTGTGGATAAAAATGGATATGTGGATATGTGTTGGTGATGGAAATATGTTTTGTGTCTTGTAATGCCTTGTGTATGATTTATGGTGTGAGTTGTGGTGAGAAACGTATACATGTGTATTTTTGTGTTATATATATAATTTTATGCAATTATATTATGGTTGTTTTTCTCACCCTTCTGCTGTTTTATAATGCTCTATGAGGCATTGCAGATTAGAGTTGTTGGAGGTACTTTTGTGAAGCTTTGCGTCTTCATTCTTTTGTCGGTCGGCTCTGATATGTGACACCGGGTAGTTAGGGAGGCCGTTTGTGATAACTGTATATTATGTATATGTATATCTTTTGGCTTGTGCATGTATAACCTGATGTATGACAAACTTCTCATGACATATATATATATATATATATATATATATATATATATATATATGTATGTTATTCAGTTTTAGATTTTCCGCTTTTATTCTAAATTCTGAAATGTGGGTGTAAGGAACTAAGTTCCTCTGTTGATTGTTACCCCACTGTTGCATATCTTTATGAGCAGGTGTTGTATGTATTGTTTTCAATTTGATGCGACTCTCCCAGTCTATGCCATGATAATTTAGATATACTCTGACGAAATTTTGAATTTTCTTTTACTGCTTTTTATTAATTAGGGGTATAGATTGGGGGTGTTACATTAAGTTGTATCAGAGCCAGTTTGTGTCAGTCCGTGTCAGTTGTGTCAGTCCTCTTTGGTCGTTGTGGTTGGATGAGCTGTTTGTTTAACCGTAGTTTCTGTTATTGGAAATGAACAGAATATGGCTGGTAGGAATGATGTTGCTTCGGCTGCGGCTATGCAAGTTATGGCTCGTGCTGTGCAGGGTGCACCTAATGCTGCGGGTAATGATGAGTTCAGGAAGAACCAACCGCCTGTCTTCAAAGGAAGATATGATCCGGATGGTGCACAGATTTGGTTGAAAGAGATTGATAGGATTTTCCGAGTGATGGATTGTGAGGAGGATCAGAAGGTGAGACTAGGTACTCACATGTTATTGGAAGAAGCTGATGATTGGTGGGTTAGTACTCAACGTGTGTTGGAAGCTGCAGAAGAGGAAGAAATTACTTGGGAAGTTTTTAGCCGGGAGTTCTTGAGGAGGTATTTTCCTGAAGATGTGAGGGGAAAGAAGGAAATTGAGTTCTTGGAGCTAAAGCAAGGTAATATGTCTGTAGTCGATTATACTGCAAAGTTTGTGGAACTTGTGCAGTTTTATCCTCATTATGCTGAAGCGACTGCGGAATTCTCTAAGTGTGTGAAGTTTGAGAATGGCTTGCGTCCTGAGATAAAGCGGGCGATTGGATATCAGAGGATTCGGAGGTTTTCTAATTTGGTAGATTGCTGTAGGATTTATGAAGAAGATAGTAAGGCTCGTTCTACTCATTACAAGAGTGTGAGCGAGAGGAAAGGGAAGCAACAGTTCCGTGGTGGTCCGTATGTGACACCAGCTGATAAAGGTAAACAAAGAGGGAATTTTGAGAAAAGGTCAGGTGCAGGAGGAATGTATGGTCCTTTGAGGTGTTATAAATGTGGTGAGTTGGGGCATCGTCAGTTTGAGTGCAGGAAAGATTTGAGGAAGTGTACTAATTGTGGAGGTGTAGGACATGTTGCAGCGGATTGTGCAAGGAAGAATGTGGTGAAATGTTACAACTGTGGTGAACCTGGTCATATTAGTACGAAGTGTCCGAAACTGAAGCAAGCTCCAGCTGGTGGAAAAGTGTTTGCATTATCGGGGACTCAGACTTCGAGTATAGATCGTCTGATTCGAGGTACTTGTTTTATTAATAGTACTCCTTTGATTGCTATTATTGATACTGGAGCGACTCATTCGTTTATTTCGTCTGAGCGCGCGAAGCGTTTGAATCTTGTGTTGTCTGTGATGGGTGGTGAAATGGTTATTGATACTCTAGCAATAGGGTCAGTAACTACTTCCTTGGTTTGTCTAAGATGTCCTTTGACCATTTATGGTAAAGACTTTGAGATGGATTTGGTGTGTTTACCGTTGGAGGGATTAGATGTGGTTTTGGGTATAAATTGGTTGCAATTCAATAGGGTTCATATTGATTGTTATCATAAGCTGGTAAGGTTTCCTTCTCTTGAGGAAGACGAAGACTCGAGTTTCTTATCTACCAAAGAGTTGAAGAAACTTTTGGCGGAGGAAGCTCAGTTGTTTAGATTGTTTGCATCTTTAACTGTGGATAGCCAAGTTTCACTTGAGGTGTTTCCTGTTGTGTGTGAATTTTCGGAAGTGTTTCCAGAGGATATTTCAGACTTACCGCCGGAGAGAGAGGTGGAGTTTTCTATAGATCTAGTTCCTGGTACTAGACCTGTTTCTATGGCACCTTATCGTATGTCGGCATCTGAATTGGTGGAGTTAAAGAAACAGTTGAATGAGTTGTTGGAAAAGAGGTTCTTGAGACCAAGTGTTTCTCCTTGGGGTGCTCCAGTTTTATTGGTGAAAAATAAGGATGGAAGTATGAGGTTATGTATTGATTATCGCCAGTTGAATAAGGTGACGATCAAGAATAAGTATCCTCTTCCAAGGATTGATGATCTGATGGATCAGTTAGTTGGTGCGTGTGTGTTCAGTAAGATTGACTTGAGGTCAGGGTATCATCAGATAAGGGTGAAGGAGGAAGACAATCAGAAAACGGCTTTTAGGACACGATATGGTCATTATGAATATTCTATGATGCCGTTCGGGGTTTCTAATGCGCCAGGTGTGTTTATGGAATACATGAATCGTATTTTTCACGAGCATCTGGATCGTTTTGTCGTGGTGTTTATTGATGATATCTTGATTTATTCTAAGTCTCGGGAGGAGCATGCAGAACATTTGCGTATTTTTTTGCAAGTTTTGAAGGAGAGGAAGCTTTTTGCTAAATTGTCCAAGTGTGAATTCTGGTTGTCGGAGGTAAGTTTTCTTGGACACGTAATTTCAGGTAATGGTATTGCTGTGGATCCATCTAAAGTAGAAGCAGTTCTACAATGGGAGGCTCCGAGATCTGTTACTGAAATTCGAAGCTTTTTGGGTTTGGCTGGTTATTATCGGAGGTTTATTGAAGGTTTTTCGAAGCTAGCACTTCCTTTGACCCAGTTAACTTGTAAAGGGCAAGCGTTCATTTGGGATATTCGGTGTGAAGAGAGTTTTACTGAGCTAAAGAGAAGATTGACGAAAGCTCCGATCTTGATTTTGCCAAATCCTAATGAACCATTCGTGGTTTATTGTGATGCTTCTTTGATTGGTCTAGGTGGTGTTCTGATGCAGGAAGGTAAGGTGGTGGCTTATGCTTCAAGGCAGTTAAGAGTTCATGAGAAGAATTATCCTACTCATGATCTTGAGTTAGCGGCTGTGGTTTCGTGTTGAAGATCTGGAGGCATTATCTCTACGGTGCAAGGTTTGAAGTCTTTAGTGATCATAAAAGTTTGAAATATTTGTTTGATCAGAAAGAGCTAAATATGAGGCAACGTAGATGGTTGGAATTCTTGAAGGACAACGACTTTGGCTTGAATTACCATCCTGGTAAAGCTAATGTGGTAGCCGATGCATTGAGCCGGAAATCGTTACATATGTCCGCTTTAATGGTTAAGGAGTGGGAACTTTTGGAATCGTTTAGAGATTTGAGTTTGGTTTGTGAAATGACGTCGGATAGCGTTAGGCTTGGTATGCTAACGATTACTAATGATTTTCTGATGACGGTTAGTGAGAAGCAAAAGCTGGATGTGAAAATTGTGGATTTGATGTTGGTTGGAGGAAAAGATGAGAATAGTGATTTTCAAGTGGATATTAATGGTGTTTTGAGATTCCGAGGTAGGATTTGTATTCCAGATGATGCGGAGTTGAAAAAGATGATTTTGGAGGAAGGACACCGGAGTAATTTGAGTATACATCCGGAAGCGAATAAGATGTACCAAGATTTGAAGAAGATTTTCTGGTGGTCTGGATTGAAAAGAGATGTGGCTCAGTTTGTTTATGCATGTTTGACTTGTCAGAAATCGAAGTTGGAACATCTGAGGCCTAGTGGTTTGTTGCAACCGTTGGATATTCCGAAATGGAAATGGGATAGTATTTCGATGGATTTTGTGACAAGGTTACCGAATACTCAGCGAGGGCATAACGCTATTTGGGTGGTTGTTGATAGACTGACTAAATCGGCTCATTTTATTCCGATTGACATCAGTTTTTCTTTGGAGCGGTTAGCGGAGATTTACATCAGTGTGATTGTGAAGTTGCATGGAGTTCCATTGAGTATTGTTTTTGATCGAGATCCTAGATTTACATCGAGATTTTGGGAGAGTTTACAGAAGGCGTTGGGTTCTAAATTGAGATTGAGTTCGGCTTATCATCCGCAGATGAATGGTCAGACGGAGAGGACGATTCAGTCTTTGAAGGATTTATTGAGAGCGTGTGTTTTGGAACAAGGTGGTGCGTGGGATAGTTATCTTGCATTGATTGAGTTTATGTATAATAACAGTTTCTATTCTAGTATTGGAATGGCACCGTTTGAAGCACTGTATGGGCGAAGGTGTCGAACACCTTTGTGTTGGCATGAATCTGGTGAGAGAACGGTGGTTGGACCAGAGTTGGTGCAACAGACGACGGAGAAAGTGAAGTTTATTCGTGAGAAGATGAAAGCTTCTCAGAGTAGACAAAAGAGTTATCATGATCGGAGACGGAAGGATCTTGAGTTTCAGGAGGGCGATCATGTATTTTTTAGGGTTACGCCGGTAACAGGTGTGGGTCGTGCTTTGAAATCGAAGAAACTTACTTCTCGGTTTATTGGTCCTTACCAGATATCCGCGAGAGTGGGTGTTGTGGCTTATAGGGTGGCGTTGCCGCCGAGTCTGTCGAATTTGCACGATGTGTTTCATGTTTCACAGCTTCGGAAGTATGTTCCAGATCCGTCGCATGTGATTCTGATGGATGAGGTTGAGGTAAGGGAGAACCTTACAGTTGAGGCATTACCAGTTAGGGTTTTGGATCGCGCGGTGAAGAGGTTGAGAGGCAAGGATATTGCACTTGTGAAAATGGCGTGGGGCGGCGCTGCTGAGGGCAATTTGACTTGGGAGTTGGAGAGTCGGATGCGGGAGTCGTATCCAGATTTGTTCGTCTCAGGTATATTTTCGAGGACGAAAATTTCTAAGTGGGGGAGAGTTGTAACGACCCAGTTTTCGTGTGCATTTTATTTAATCGAGTCGTTTGATTATTTTATTATTATTTTATTTTATTTTCGACTTTTATCTGAAAATATGTTATTTTTCAATGTTGTGACATTTTATCGGGTTTTGGGATCGTTTGTGAGATATTTGAGTGTGGGGGTATTTTGGACATTTCACAATATTTTGTTAAGTTAGAATAGAAAGGGAATTAAGAAGAGAGAAAAAGAGAAAGAAAGAAAAGGAAAAGAAAGAAAAAGGGGAGAAAAGAGAAGAAGAAGAGAAATAGTGGAAAACTTGGAAAAATCAAAGAAAAATCAACTTCTAGAATCGATTTAATCGGGTAAGGGTGCGAAACTCAATTATTGTATGATTGTCTATGATTATGTATGTATATTTGTGATGTTTGTGGGATTGAAATGAAGAAATTTAGTAAAACCCATTTTTGGTAAAATTGATTAGAAAGTGAGTAAATGTGTTGAAAATCATGTGTTAAGTGTTCATTCTTGTTGATACATGATAGATACTTGTTATTGGACATTGTATTGGCAATTTTCTGGGTGTAGGTGAAAATTGGAGGATTTTTTAGTGGAAAACGCAGAACCACGTTCTGCAGAAGAATTTTTCTGAGATTTCCAGGTCATACGCGTATGGGGCATGTTCATACGCGTATGAACCTTGGCAATACGTGTATGGTGGGCGAGCCATAGGGCCAATACGCGTATGGGTTGCTTGTTTCCTAGGCCATCTGCCCATTTGCGTATGGTACGCGTAGCATTGCAGGGCATTACGCGTATGGGTTTGGTCATTACGCGTACGGACATTTACACGTGAAATTTGGGAAAAAATGAGTCTCTGCTCGTACGCGTATGGATCATGGTGATACGCGTATGAACAGGACTTTGGCAAAATGTGACTTTTCAAAATATCGTTTTTCGTTTTCTTTCGTAACTTGAGTTCCGTTTGTCCGATTTTTACATTCTTGGTATCGTTGCGTAGCTATTGAGCTGTACTTTCTTGTTATGATGATTTTAGAATTATTAGTCGATTTAATTATGTCGAAAAATTGGGAATAGTGTCGGTTGTCGACTTTTGTCGTTATAACCGTGCGTAATTGATGTGTATTATGCAAGGTGTTGTTGTATGAGGTAAATGTATGTGCTTAGATGGTGATGTGATGATTTGTGACCATATGGAAATTAAATGCATTGTTTTGGGCATAAGTTCAAAGTGTGATTTTATCGATGTAAATGAATATGTATTTATGTGTGCATATTAAATGTCATGGGTCTTTGTATGCCAAGCATCATGATATGCATTGTGGAAACGTCCTGAGTGACGGTTTGGATTCCAGAGGGAATTCGCTATAACTTCGTGTGCCCATGTGGGGTGTGAGCGATGATTATACACGATCGTGTGCCCATGTGGGGTGTGAGCGATCGGGTCGTGTGCCCGTGTGGGGTGTGAGCGATCCATAAACACCGTGTGCCCGTGTGGGGTGTGAGCGGTGGGGAACATCGTAGGCCCGACGGGGAGTTACAGTGATGTAACGAGCGATGGTTCCAGCAGAGTTCCTGAGTGAACTAGTGATGAGAAACAATGGAAGTCGGTACCGCATGTGCATATGCATAGAGTCGTTGTGTCGGTCTCTTGCATTTGCATAAATCATTTATGGTTGTTTTATGTGTGGAATTGTGGATAAAAATGGATATGTGGATATGTGTTGGTGATGGAAGTATGTTTTGTGTCTTGTAATGCCTTGTGTATGATTTATGGTGTGAGTTGTGGTGAGAAATGTATACATGTGTATTTTTGTGTTATATATATAATTGTATGCAATTATATTATGGTTGTTTTTCTCACCCTTATGCTGTTTTATAATGCTCTATGAGGCATTGCAGATTAGAGTTGCTGGAGGTATATTTGTGAAGCTTTGCGTCTTCATTCTTTTGTCGGTCGGCTCTAATATGTGACACCGGGTAGTTAGGGAGGCCGTTTGTGATAACTGTATATTATGTATATGTATATCTTTTGGCTTGTGCATGTATAACCTGATGTATGACAAACTTCTCATGATATATATATATATATATATATATATATATATATATATATATATATATGTATGTATGTTATTCAGTTTTAGATTTTCCGCTTTTATTCTAAATTCTGAAATGTGGGTGTAAGGAACTAAGTTCCTCTGTTGATTGCTACCCCACTGTTGCATATCTTTATGAGCAGGTGTTGTATGTATTGTTTTCAATTTGATGTGACTCTCCCAGTCTATGCCATGATAATTTAGATATACTCTGACGAAATTTTGAATTTTCTTTTACTGTTTTTTGTTAATTAGGGGTATAGATTGGGGGTGTTACACTCATCTTTCCTCAGCAGGTAGCCAGAAGTTGTTATTTTTATAGCCTCTCCAGCAAGAGATTGATGGAGCATTTTCTTTGATCAAAGATGGTGTTTCCCCAAAGAATATGGGGCAGTCGTTTTTTTTTCCTCAGCTAGTCAGGAAACATGTTTTTATCCCCTAGCAGAGTGGATGTTGACAACTATTTTCAAGCAGATGTGTCGATGAGGATCGTCCCCCTCAGCAGGATATAAGAGGATCGTCCCCCTCAGCAGGAGTATAGAGGATTGTATACCCAGCTAAAATTGTGTTTGGGTTATTATTCCCCAGCAAGCATTCAGAAGATGATTGGTCTAAGGTGAATGTTGTCGTATCGCCAGCAGGATATTCGTGGACGAAGGTGTTATTATCCCCATAGAGTTCTGGGGTCTACTTTCCTCAGTTGGTTGAAAGTATAATTTCACCGACAACGGTTTGATCTAATCCCCAGCAGGGTGAGGGTAAAGTTATTTCCCTAGCAGCAGATTAAGCTCACCGACATCCCCAAGCAGAGTCTGGTGGTGCATGGTATCTCCAGCAGGTCTTAAGTCTAATCGTTTTTGGCAGGCATCAAATCCAAGTTCTGAAGTATTTGGTGATCCCCGGCAGAGGAGTTTCCATCTTCAGTATTCATCTCCCTCCCCAGCTGAGTGGGTTTTCTCTCGGAGTTTCGTCCATCTCCAGCAGAGTTGTTGATCTTGATATTCCCCGGCTAAGTGGGTTTTCTCTCGGAGATTCGTCCATCTCCAGCAGAGTTGTTGATCTTTCCATCCCCAACAGAGTGGGTTTTCTCTTAGAGATTTGTCCATCTCCGGCAGAATTGGTGATTGTGATCTTCCTTAGCAGGGAGAAGTTTTCCTCAACATGATTTCTTTGGTTTGATGACAACATAGTTTGTCGTCCTCGGTGGAGCTGCTTCTGTTCTCAGCGTTTATTTCGCTGGGACGGTCTTTGCATTGCATAAGCATTTTTTGCATGGTATCCTCCCTAAATGCGTAGCATTTCCACTTCGTGTGGAGCATTACGGCAAAATTCAAACATATGCATCTGAAGCATAAGCCAGGTTTGAGTTTTCCTTCGTCAGGAAAAAACTGGATTTCAGGAGAGTATCATTCGAATTTACTCCACAAGTGTTGGATTTAGTCATTCAAAGTCATCTTTGACATTCCCTTGCAGAGTTGTTTGCCAAGATCATTAATCCATGATTTCTTTGTTACCCCTTCGTCCAGGTAGTCCTTTGGTTTATCCCCTCAAGGTTTTTTACCGTCAGACACTCGTCCGTGTTTCCTTTCAGCACCCGTCAGTGTTTGAACTTTTGTTTCAATGCCTGTCCGTATTGACATTTGGCACCCGTCCGTATCCTTTCAGCACCCGTCCATGTTTG
Source organism: Lathyrus tuberosus (assembly GCA_022829125.1). Taxonomy (NCBI): domain Eukaryota; kingdom Viridiplantae; phylum Streptophyta; class Magnoliopsida; order Fabales; family Fabaceae; genus Lathyrus; species Lathyrus tuberosus. Next base: position 1,567,850 of record JALAZF010000779.1, read on the forward strand.
AACTTTTGTTTCAATGCCCGTCTGTATTGACATTTGGCACCTGTCCGTGTCCTTTCAGCACTCGTCCGTGTTTGAACTTTTGTTTCAATGCCCGTCCGTATTGACATTTGGCACCCGTCCGTGTCCTTTCAGCACCCGTCCATGTTTGAACTTTTGTTTCAATGCCCGTCCGTATTGACATTTGGCACCCGTCCGTGTCCTTTCAGCACCCGTCCGTGTTTGAACTTTTGTTTCAATGCTCGTCCGTATTGACATTTGGCACCCGTCCGTGTCCTTTTAGCACCCGTCCGTGTTTGAACTTTTGTTTCAATGCCCGTCCGTATTGACATTTGGCACTCGTCCGTGTCCTTTCAGCACCAGTCTGTGTTTGAACTTTTGTTTCAATGCCCGTCCGTATTGACATTTGGCACCCGTCCGTGTCGTTTCGGCACCCGTTCGTGTTTGAACTTTTGTTTCAATGCCTGTCCGTATTGACATCTGGCACCCGTCCGTGTCCTTTCAGCACCCGTCCGTGTTTGAACTTTTGTTTCAATGCCCGTCCGTATTGACATTTGGCACCCGTCCGTGTCCTTTCAGCACCCGTCCGTGTTTGAACGTTTGTTTCAATGCCCGTCCGTGTCCTTTCAGCACCCGTCCGTGTTTGAACTTTTGTTTCAATGCCCGTCCGTATTGACATTTGGCACCCGTCTGTGTCCTCTCAACACCCGTCCGTGTTTGAACTTTTGTTTCAATGCCCGTCCGTATTGACATTTGGCACCCGTCCGTGTCTTTTCAGCACCCGTTTGTGTTTGAACTTTTATTTCAATGCCCGTCTGTATTGACATTTGGCACCTGTCTGTGTCCTTTCAGCACCCGTCCGTGTTTGAACTTTTGTTTCAATGCCCGTCCGTATTGACATTTGGTACCCGTCGTGTCCTTTCAGCACCCATCCGTGTTTGAACTTTTGTTTCAATGCCCGTCCGTATTGACATTTGGCACCCGTCCGTGTCCTTTCAGCACCCGTCCGCGTTTGAACTTTTGTTTCAATGCCCGTCCGTATTGACATTTGGCACCCATCCGTGTCCTTTTAGCACCCGTCCGTGTTTGAACTTTTGTTTCAATACCCGTCCGTATTGAACTTTTGATGACACCCATCCGTGTTGCCTTCCATTCCCCAGCGAGATTAATCCCCAGTAAATTTACCTTTTTACACCCGTCCGTGTACCTTTTTGATACCCGTCCGTATTGAACCTTTTTACACCCGTCCGTGTACCTTTTCGATACCCGTCCGTATTGAATCTCTTTAAACCCATCCGTGTACCTTTTCGATACCCGTCCGTATTGAAACCCTTTTACACCCGTCCATGTACCTTTTTGATACCCGTCCGTATTGAAACCTTTTACACCCGTCCGTGTACCTTTTCGATACCCGTCCGTATTGAAACCCTTTTACACCCATCCGTGTACCTTTTTAATACCCGTCCGTATTGAAACCTTTCTACACCCGTCCGTGTACCTTTTCGATACCCGTCCGTATTGAACTTTTTACACCCGTCCGTGTACCTTTTCGATACCCGTCGGTATTGAACCCTTTTACACCCGTCCGTGTACCTTTTCGATACCCGTCCGTATTGAACCCTTTTACACCCGTCCGTGTACCTTTTCGATACCCATCCGTATTGAAACCTTTCTACACCCGTCCGTGTACCTTTTCGATACCCGTCCGTATTGAACCTTTTTATACCCGCCCGTGTTTATCCCCATCATAGCTAACACTTGTTTGTGTTTATTCATTTCGATGCACTATTTGTATTGATTTCCAATACTCGTACGTGTTGTGACAGTGCAGCATTTATTGTTTGTTCCCCAGTGGAGTCGTCTCTCCTTTGAGGATTGCAAATTTCAGGTTTCTGTTGGTATTCAATCTCCGTGAATCCTTTGAACGCATGACAGCCGTTGCTATCATACCTTCAGGACCAAGTTGATTGAATAGGGGCAGCTGTAACACCCCAAAATTTTCCTTCTTCTTTTTAGCTAACTAGCTTATGTTTCTTTGCATTTCTTGCATTAGCATTTGTGCATAGCATTGGTTCTTAGCATGGGATCAAGGTGTTTGGTTCATCTCAATGGAGTCTCAAGCCTCAAGGTGGTTTCAGGAGTTCATCATATCATCATAAGATCAGGAATGGCAAGGGATTTCAAGTGAACCACACTCTCCTAATCAGATGGTCCAAATTAGGGTTTTGGTTCCAAAAGGCTTCTTGATGGGTTTTGTTGGTTCAAATACATTCTCATGAGGTTCTACATGCTTACAAGCACTCATGGAGAAAGACTTGGCTAGTGATTTATTGTGGAAGATTGTTCAGTGGATCAGTTACTTGTGAAGTAAGCAAAAAGTCAACAGTTCAAGAGGAAAGTCAACCATGGGTTTTCAAGGGTTCAAATCATGTTTCCCAAGTCCATGTACCTTTATTTGGTCAAGGAATAGCACGGATGACATCATTCTTCAAGAATCAAGAGTTTGTGTAAAAGTTACTAAATTTGGAAAATGACCTATAATGAGAACTTTCCATTTTTTGCAGTTTTTCCACCACATTCAACTTGACTTTTCATCATCAAGGAAGCTTCAAATGAATTTTCCTCCAACATGAAAGTTGAATATCTTTCTCTCCCATTTCCAAATAGTACTAGAACATATCCATATCATTTGTAGAACTCAAGTTATGGCTGAGGCAAGGCAAGGTGCATTTTGAGGTTCTCCACATGTACCAATTTTTCCACCCTTGGCATTTTCGCTCAAAAAGACTTGTAATCACTTCAATTGGTTCATGTCACATTGTACCATAAAAGTACAAGTCAAGAGGAGCATTTTTGACCTTTGTTTCATGCCAAACCGTGCCATATTCTTGGTGTATTTAACAAATGAATAATTTCCAAGTTGATTCATATCTCACAAATTAAACCATTTCAAAGCCCAAATCCAATTCAGGTGTGATTAGCAAGTCAAGTGTGAATGATTCATCATAAAAAGCATGAAGGTGCACGTGGGAATCAAGTGGTTGAACACAAATTGCAAATTTGCATAAACCATCCAATTTCATTAACCAAGGGATTAATCAAGTTTTAATCATGATGAGAGGTCTAATGAGGTGTATATAAGCTAACTCATACGCACAAAGCTAGGTCATGCACCCTCATTTGCTCAGAACCCATTTTCACCTCCAAACTTTTCTCTCTTCGAATCTCTCTTCTCTTGAGAGTTTTTGAAGTTTTCTTTGCACATTATTGATCAGTGTGGTGAGAGGAACAAGAATCTACCATTGGTTTGAGCTTAGAGTGAGGATTTCATCAAGTTCGTGTTCAAGTTGCTCAAGTTCAAAATCTTAGATCTAGCCAATTTCAAGCCTCTATTTGCATTTATTTTGCAAATAGAGCTCAAAAGAGGAAGATCTGCAGCTTTTGGAAGGAGTTCTTAGTGTAATTTGAGCTCTACAGTTCTCAGGTTAGCATACTTTTCATGATCATGTAACTTGTTTTTATTGTGTGCAAAATGATCTATGATGTTCACTGATGATGCTGATCTATTTTGTTTTGAATTTGAACGTGTAACATGTGTGTATTTTGAGTTTGAAAGTTTTGGATCCAAACTTATTCTGTTCGATTTGGCTTGTGTGTTGGTTGTTTGTGAAAAAATAATTGCATATATGAGATCCTTGTTGAATTCTGGTCAGGATAGTATACTTGTTTGCAATTTCTGGAGATTTTTGATATGCAGGTCATTGGAGAAGACGACCGGAGCTAGGGCTCCGGCGTCTGGTGAGGTTTCAGGCCGGTGGAGGTTTCACTGGAGAAGATGAAATCTGGACCGTTGGTGGTCCAGATCTGATGGTCTACGTTGAGCCACGTTTTAAATTTCTTCTTTTATTTTATTTGATTGTGTGTTTGTTAATCCATTTTAGTTAACGATTACCACCAATCTGAGCCACTCATCTTGCTGATTTTCTGATTTGAGGATTTATTTGTGTACGTCTGATTAATCTAAGGGTGTATGTTGGGCCAACGCATTAAATCACCACATGCCTCTCACGTGTTTTTATGTTAACTGCTGATGATTTGGTGTGTGTGAGTGTGCATCATTCTTAGCATGTGCGTGTGGATCTGTGCCTTTCATCATGGCTACCTATTGTTTTGTTGACTTGATATGGCACGTTGGATCAATCAGAGGGCGTGGGTGAGTCCTATTTGTTGACTGAATTCTATGTGGGGTGTGTTGACTTCGCTGATGGGTATTTTGACCTGGGCTTGATATCCACACCTCCCCCTTGAGCCCAGTTTGGTTTTGAACGTGTTTCAGTTGCTGTTTGCACCCCCTTGGTTTTTATTCTCATTTTTATTTATTTTAATTGTTGCATTTTGCTTTTTAATTTTTAAAAGCAGTTTTATGCATCCAAAAATCACCAAAAAAATCATGAAGCATATTTTTGCATTTAATTAATTTTGGGCATTTTTTATTTCTGACTTTGGTCATTTTTCATCATATTTTTGGCATTTTATTTTATTTTCTTTGAAAATTGTTCTTATTTGCACACTTCAACTTAGAGAATTTATTTCTCATAGCACACAAAACATTTTGAACCCATTCTTTTTGAATTGTTTCATCAACATCTTGAGGTCCTTAAAAAAAATTTTCTCATATTTTTAAGCTCATTTCATATTTCATTTTGGTCCCTCTCTTTTGCATATTAGTTCATAATTCCCATGTGACTTTGCATGATTGATTGAAGGACTTATCCTATGAATTTTTGCATGAGCTTTTGACATGTTGTTTGCCCCTGGTTGAGGAGTCTTGAGGATTAATTTAGTAATTTTTGAAGATGATTTACTAATTGTTTGATTGCTCTTATTTTGAGGTTTCTTTTATGCAAATCTTTGATCATGTTTGATTACTTGTTTGAGAAGGCACTTGTGCCATTATTTGGGATTGTTTCTTTGACTTCATAAACCATGTTTGAATCATTATAGGTCATTTGATTTCAATTATAGGCCATTGGTGTGAGGTTGTTACTTATTTTGTGTACATGTTCCATGTTTGATTTACATGCCTCTTTTGACTCATCTTCTCACCTCTTCTCATCTATGCTCATTCATGACTTATGTTTGGTTTGTGTATACCATGCCATATCTCTTCTTTGCATCTCATATGATGTATGCTTCTGACTTTTGAGCTTTGCATTCATTCCATATGTTATTCATGTTTCATCTTGCATACTTGAACATGTTTCACTTACATGCTTCCTTCTCCTTCTTCTAATGATTCTTAATGCTTGGATACTTGCTTGTATGCCTTATGTGACACTTGTGTAGCATGTTTAGGCACATGTTTAGGTCATCTACATTCTAACTTTGATTTTATTTGAAGCATTCTTGCATGATCACCTTGCATATCCACTCATTCTTCTTCTACTCCTTCTTTGATGATCATCTTGGATGTTTGGCCATTTGTTTGCATTCTCTTTGCTTGAGTTTGTTTGGTAAACATTATGGGTCACCTCTAAGGTGTACATTCTGACTTGAATGAGTTTCATTTGGTTTGTAACCATTTCTCTTTGGGTTGTGACTTGTTTGGGTTTCATTTGTCTTATTGTTGCTTATGCTTGTTTTTGCTAACCATGTAGGGGCTAATGGTAAGTGAATGGGATGTGGATAGTTATCCACATTCTAACTTCTCCTTTCTCTTTTAAGCTTTCATACTTGTGTTTGCTTTAGCATTTAAGATGCTTCTTTCTTATCTTCATCTCTTTCTTTCCCATTAAATCTCAAGACTTGTTTAAGTCTTGGATTCCTTTCCCCTTAGAGCTACCTAGTCCAACTTAATTTCCGATTAAGCTTGGAGTAGGATTAGCATTAGGTCTTAGGTAGTTGTTTCTTTCCTAAACCTCACTAACCCTAGGATCTCCTTTGCATGTTAGCTTTAGGGTAGATTTTCCATTGAGTCCTCTCTCTTCTCATCTCATAACTTCTTTAAAACACTTAATAAAAGATAATGAGTATTGCGCTTAGCGTACTTCTGAGGTCGCTTAGCACAGTTGCGTAAACAAGCCAACCAAGTTTGGGCCTGAGTGGGAAAAACATTGGCCTCTGGGTCATGTTTTTATTTAAGTTGAGCAGGGTTTCAGCAAAACCCTCATTTCCCACTCATTTGCAATGGTCACAAGATTTTTCTCCCCAAGAGCTCTCAATTTGCATTCTTGCTCTCAAGCACTGATTTCTTTCTGCTCATTTCATCTCTGTCCAGGTTTGCAAATTTCTTTTTCCTTTCTCTTCAGTATGAATCTTTGTTACTTAGGGTTTATTTGTAGGAATATTGACCTGTAGTGTTAAGGTTAGAGATTAATTGAGTTGAAATGTTGTTTGAACAAATTTTTGAATTTTAGGTTAGAGTTGTTTGTAAACTGATGTTGCATGTTTAGAACAACTAAAACCTGAACTATTCTGTTGTTGATGTTAATTTGGACTGATTGGAGTTTGAATGTTGGATTGTGGGGTTGTTTGACCAAGGAACCAGAAGCATTTTTAGAGATTTTCATGAGCGCGCTGAGCGGGTTCATGACCGCGCTAAGCGCACTTTTGTGCCCTATTTTTCTTGATTCACTTTTTAATCTGTCATGGTGTTGTAAATATGTTGTTATATGCTTTTTTACTGTTTATTATAGATGAGGGGGCTTGGTTGGCTGGACAGCAGGGGTATCTTGCATGCCTAAGCGCGCTAAGCGCGCTCTGACCATGCTGAGCGCGCATCCCTGGGAGCAACATTTTTGTTTCGTTCATTTTCGTCGACTGTTGCCGGCTTTTTTGTTGCTCTATGGTTTAACATGAATTTTATTGAATTTTTTGGCTGGTGGTTTAACCCAATTGGTGTTGTTTTTGTCTGTTTTTCTTTGATTGCAGATGGCTTCAAAACGTGCTCGAGTTCGCACTGGCCAGACTTCTCAGCAAAGGCAGCCACCAATCGAGTTCGATGCTAATCGATTTTTAGGGGTGGAACAGCAGGGACGTTATATGGAATTAACCCATCAAAGCATTTGGACGGAGCACATTTTTCGGATCAACCCGCAAGGGGAGTTTTGTGGATGCCAGAGCATTATTGAGGGGCACGAATGGAATGCACTTTTGACCCCTCATACTTTGCTGAATTATGAGATTGTGCGTGAGTTATACGCAAACGCTATTCCTCTGGAGAGGCATGCATATAGTTACACTACTATGTCCGAGGGAGGAATGTTTATTTCTCGAGGGATGCTATCAATGAGTACTTGGGTGATCCGCTGGTTTTAGCGGAGGGTGAGCAGTGTGCGTATGTTAAGAGGGTAGCTATGTGGACTTGGAATTTGGAGAATGTTTGTTTGGCTTTGGCTTATCCGGGGCATGGTTTTGAGCTAAACACGTCGGGGAGGCCTAAGATTCTAAAGAGGGCTGACATGAACACTACTGCTCAGATATTGACGACTCTTTTTCCTGCACAACATCAAGTCAAGGAGTCACACCTCTTCCATTCCTGTGGACATCGCTTGCATGTTGTATTATATTATGGAGGAGAGATAGATTGATGTAGCGAGTGTCATATCCCAAATTTTGACCACCAAGATTTCCCATCATTGTGAGAATCATCACCACAATACGGATGTACCTTCATTGCCTCATCAATTTCTCAAGGATTGTTGAGCATTCACCTCAACCAGGAATTAGGGTTTTAAGCCCTCTCGGAGCACTTAGACAAAAGATCAATAAAAAAATGGCATGATCTTCAACTTGTCTAACCTCTCAAACACCTATAAGGGATCAAGAGGACTCCCACATCAAGAATCAAGCACAAGGTTGTAACATTCCAAGTGGATCATGTCTCAAGATCGCCAGTGTCACCAAATTAGGGTTAGGTCGACCATGGCCTCCAGATGAAAATTTTCATCTGGGCATGAGCCAATGCTTCAAAGCACAACCCAAGATACTCCAAGGGACCTCATGGACCCAATCATCAAGTCAATTTAGCCTCAGGGGATGCATTCATCAAAAATCAAGAATTAGGGTTTCTTGACCTAATTCACCACTAAGTTGACTTTTGGGGTAAAGCATGAGCCAAGACCTCAAGACATGACTTGAGGACCTCAAATACACTACATTGATCCATTTGCAACAATGGATTAATCCAAAAAGCTTGATTCACAAGTTTCAATTTCATCTGGACCACAATTATGGTTTTGAAGGAAAAGTCAACTGTATCTTTAACTTTTGACCAAGACATGCTCCCAAACCTTGGGACATGATTCAATACATCCTATAACACCTATGGAATCCATCCATTAGGTTTGAATTAGTTAAAGAACTTGATTGCACAAAGGATCGCACAGTTCAGATTTCATCTGACAAAAAGTCAACTGTGCACAAAATCAAGTTTGACTTTTTGGAATTTTTCACAAAAATGGTTCCCCTAAGTCATAAATAATATTAATGTCTGGTATTGATCATCATTCATTAAGAAAAATCAAGAAAAGTTAGGTTTCTTGCAAAAGGGGCAACCATGAGAAACCACAATTTTTCTAAGTTATGGAACAAAAGTGATTTTGTACCAACTTTGCAAGGTCATAACTCCTAAACCACAAGGCCTTTTTCTCCCATTCAAAGCTCAAATGAAATTCCATCTAACATACTTTAAAAGTGTCAACTACAAGAGATTCCAAATCGTCATGGATTGATCAAAATCACAAAAACATGAAAATGACAACTTTTCACAATAAGTAAGAATCTGCCTTATTTTTTCCAAAATGTAGGGACATTTTTCACCTTGATCCAAGTCGAACCAGGTCCATTGGTGAACATCAAAGTTGAAGTATGCCATGAGGGCTTTCCAACAAGTACCAGATCATCTCCAAATTCAATTTGAGTAGAGAGATACAACCATTGGAACATGGCATCATGGACTGATTTTTACAAGGTAGATTTGTGCATTTTGCTCGAGTTAGCTAATTTGGATAACTCCAAGCCTTGTCATCCATTTGGACACATCAGAGGATAACATCTAAGGGAAAAGATCTGATCCCCAAGCCTCCCAAGTCCAAGGAACTACATGTAGCCATAAATGCCCTAAAAAGGCTATAAAGGTGCCAAGACTCCAATTTTGTCTCTAAGCCTTCAATGGATGCATCAAGGTGGCATGGACTGAGACATTCCTAACTGAATGAGTCAAGATTCAGCTCTGAATCAAAGGACTATAGGCCCGTGCCCTAACCTCAAGTCAATGGCTATAGGAGACTAAAGATTCCTTTTGCTACAATTGGCCAAGGGACTGTCCAAGTTACCATTCACTATTGATGCCAAAACAAAATTGTTACCCTATAAATAGACCTCAATTTTGATCAGTTTGAGTACACCAAAGCACTACAACACTTGCTTTCCTTAAAATCTCTCTCTTTAGGCCAAAATGCATTCTTTTGCAAGTCATCTCTGAGTTTTTGAGTTAGAGAGAAATTTCGCCACAACTCATGCTCCAAACACATCCAATATATCATATCTAAGCTGTTTAAACACTCACCCATGATCTGAAACACCAAAATCAGAAAGTCAATCTGCAAAACATCAAAATTTGACTTTTTTGCATTTTTCAAGCCATGCCTTGATTCAGTCACTTCGAAAACCAAACCAGGCCTCAAACACACTCCAAATATCATCCTCAAACTGTCCCAATTGGTTTCCCTTATCTGGAACACCTTTTGAGAGAGTTACTATCTTGGTCACTTTTGCCCCTTTTGTAAGAAAGAGCCTACACTTGTTCCTGAGGGTTCCAGCTGGTTTTGATCATCCTAAAAGCTTCTAAGGGATCAATCAAGAGTGTTTAAAGCATTGGAATACTTCTGGCACAAGGAACTTGACAGATAGCACCAAGAGCATCAAGAGGTAAGTGCATCACAACTTGAACTCTCTAAATCATGCATTGATTTGAGGTCCATTGATCATGGACCTCTCATACATATCATATATGTTGTGTTTGAACTAATTTACCATGCTATTTGTGCCTATATAATGATATAGCATAGAACATGCAAATTTAGCCCTATTTTGAAATCACTATCAGATTTTAAAATGGAAACATTTTCTGAAAATTCCAAGGGCACCATTGGATTCCTCATGAAATTCAAGGCAAGATACACCTAAATTTTGTCCCAATCCATGGAGAAATGAGGAAGTTAGAGCCTTCACGCAAGAGGCCTAAAATCAGGCCTTGCCTTGGGCAAGGGCCAAGCCATGGCGCCTTGGCCAGGCCTAAAACAAGGCATCCCATATATATTCATGGGGTGGTTTTGATACACGGATGTATCACCACCCCAGTGGTAGCGCGCATGTGTGTTTGGCTGAGAGGTCGTGGGTTCAAGACCCACCCAGACCATTTTGTCATTTTGCCATATTTTGCTATTTTTCACATTTTTATGGTTTTTGTTTAATTAATTCCAAAATTAATTTCTCTCTGAATTTTAATTATTTTTTATTGGTTATTTTTTTGAAAATTCTCAAAAATGTTAAAATATTTTATTCCACAAAAATTTCACAAAAATATTATTTATTTCATATATTTAGTATTTTTGTAAAGAATTATGTTTTATTTGTTTTTGAACATTTAAAAATATTTCTTTCTCTTGATTTTGAAAATTCAAATGATTTTCAAATCATTCTATGAATGAAACATGATTTTTCAAACATTAATCCAAGATCACAACTTGTTTTTCACACATGTTTGATAATTTTGATAATTTTAATTGAATTTTTATTCAATTAAAATACATTTTAAAATCAAATTAGGGTTTTGATTATTTTCACCCTCACAAATCTTTTTCAAACACTTTTGGGCCTCTAATAGAGTGTAAGACCCATCTCTTTGTACATAACCCTTTTTGGGCCTCAGTCATTGTATAAGTCCCGATACGATCTTTAAAATAACGGTGCGGTCGTTGTTTTTTCATCTGGGCCTCCTTGGTGTTGTAAGTCTCATATTTCTTTTAAAAATACACTTTTGGGCCTCTAATAGAGTGTAAGACCCATCTCTTTGTAAATAAAAACCTTTTTGGGCCTCAGTCATTGTATAAGTCCCACTATGTTTTCAAAACCTCAGTGCGATCGCCCTTTTTTTAAACAAAATCATTTGGGCCTACCCTTGTGTTTTAAGTCCCATTTCTTTTCTTTTTTCAAACTTTTGGGCCTCTAATAGAGTGTAAGACCCAACCCTCTTTTGTACATAAATAATTTTGGGCCTCAGTCATTGTATAAGCCCTAGTAAAGTTTTCAAAAACGACGCTGCAATCACTGTCTTTCCATGGGCCTCTCCTTGAGTATAAGCCCCAATCTTCTTTTCAAAAACAACTTTCCCTTTTGATTTAGATTCAAACTCATAGTTGTTATCAAAACTTTCTTTAATTTCTTGAACAACTAATCGTACAACTGTTAACATGGAAGCTTGCTCACCTGTAAGTTTTAAACAACTTTCTTTTACATACTTGCACATATATATATATATATATATATATATATATATATATATATATATATATATATATATATATTTGTTTGTGCTGGAAGCTTGCTCACCTGTAAGTTTTAAACAGCTTTCTTTTACATACTTGCACATATATATTTGTTTATGCTGGAAGCTTGCTCACCTGTAAGTCCTCCTACCCTCTTTTACATACAGTATATATTTCATCTGTATATATATGCCTGTATATTATCTGCTTAGAGTTTTCCCCGACAATTAGGTCTAGAACTAGATAAAGCCAGTGGTCAGTCTTTCAACACAGTCAAAACTAGTTTCCCATAGGAATTCCAGATACAGTCTTGCCTCCACTTGGGCTTATACAATATGGAACAAAGAGAAAGGCATTATTCCCGGTGAAACTTTTCTCAGACTGTCACTATTAGAAAATTGTCAAAGAAATTAATTTCCCCTAGAAAGGATTAATTCCCGATGAAACCTCTCTTGAATTTCTTCAAACCCTAGAACTGTTCACTAAAGAAAAGATTATTCTCGGTGAAACTTTTCTTGAACTCTTCTTAAGTTTGGACCCACAAGCTTCCTAAAAGCATCCCCGCCTCCTCTTGGGCTTTGTACAAGGACCCTCCGGCTTCTTAGAAGTTCTCATGCCCTCTATTGGGCTTAATACAAGGACCCTGAAGACCTCTTAAAGGTATAGGATAGAACTTAGTCATCCTTTGTTAGAGCAGTCTTTCCGAAGAGTCAAAACCTCAAACCAATCTAAGGGTTGATTCTCCTCCCTAAAAGCATCAGCCTCCTCTTGGGCATCATACAAAGATAAACTCTTCCATACCATTAGACTTGGATAGTCTAATCTCCTCTTGGATCTCAAAGACATTCTTAAGTTCCCTACAAATACAGGAGAAACCCTAATCATTTAATCAATCTCCAGCTAGGGTCATCTTATCATCAATACTACACTAGCATATCAGAACCTCAAGGCATCTGATACCTCAAATCTTCTGTAAACCCTCAGCAAGAGTTGATCTCCCAACTTGGACCTGCCTCTGGATCTCAATAATCCTCACCAGGAGACAACCTCCTCTTAGGCTTTGTATAATGATTTTCCTCAGCAGAGTTAACCTCAAAAGCACTCTCTTGTTGAGTCAGTTAACCTCGAAATCACTCTCTTGTTGAGTCAATTAACCTCAAAAGCACTCTCTTGTTAAGTCAATTAACCTCAAAAGCACTCTCTTGTTGAGTCAATTAACCTCAAAAACACTCTTTTGTTGAGTCAATCTCCTTTCAGCACTCTCTTGTTGAGTCAACCCTTTTTCAGCTTCAATCTTGGGCTTTATACAAGACAGATAAAAACACTTTCTTGTTGAGTCAATCCTCTTTTCAGCCTCAAGGGCTTTGTACAAGACACCCATAAATATCTTCAGCTGTGTCAGTTAAATATCTTTTAGCCTCAATCTTGGGCTTTGTACAAGACACATATAAATCTCCCTAAGTAGAGTAAATCCTCTTTTCAGCCTCAATCTTGGGCTTTGTACAAGACATATCATACTCTCCAGCAGAGTCAATCTTGTTTTAGCCACAATCTTGGGCTTTGTACAAGACAGATAAAACCTCTCACCAGTAGAGTCAGTTTCCCCTTTTAGTCTTAATCTTGGGCTTTGTACAAGACACATATAAATATTCCCCAGTGGAATCAAAACCCCTTTTTGAGCATCAATCTTGGGCTTTGTACAAGACAGACAAAATATTTCCCCGGAAAAGTCAACTTTCAGCCTCCTCTTAGGCTTTGTATAATGATCTCCCCAAAAGAGTCAGTCTCTTTTTTTCCTCAATCTTGGGCTTTGTACAAGACAGATATTAAACTCCCCAGTGGAGTCAATCAATCTCTTAGCTTCAACCTTGGGCTTTGATTAAGGTACACAAAAAATCAACATCCCCTCAGAGGAAATCAAATTCTCTCTGTAGAAAGATATTTCTCTGTACAACACATCAAAACAGAAAAAAAAACCTTAATCCCAGATAACTGCTATAAGTGGCACACTTGTTGATTCAAACATCTGAGCTGTAGTCCATCTCTTATCCTGGTAAATCCCCTTTCTTTCATCTAACTACTATAAGTGACAAACCTCTGGATTATTTACATCCAAGCCAGTGTCCCTCTCTTAGCATGAAAGATTCCTAAGGAAAAATGGCATTACTCTACACTGAGTTAAAGTTTTCACCTTCAGGACAAATCCCTTATAAAAGAAAGTATGGCATTGCTGGATTCACACATCCCAGTTAAAGTAATTCTCCTTTATAATCAGTCACCCAACAGTTGTGATAAAAAGACGAGATATCTCCGTTTAGAGATGACAAATTCCCTATCAGTTAAATCTTTAGCTTCAATCTTGGGCTTTGAACAAGACACCAAAACATCTTTTCCTCCCATAGAATAAGAGGATCTACGATTGCTCCGATTTCCCTGTTTTCTTTAACGGGAATACGTAGGCATAAGATTGTGAAATCATAGCGAGCATACCAATCAAAAACTTTAGGTCCAGTACCTTCACACCAATCAAAAACCTTAGGTTCAGTACCTTACCAAAAAAACAACAAAAATACTCTCTCACAGACATCCCTACAAAGAAGAAACTTTCCCATTTACAAATAAACACCATCAAGTATAAAGCAGAACCTAATGTTAATCAACCCATGGATAACCATGTATAGGATGGGTAATTGACAACTCCCCATTGTATAACCTGACCCAGAACTCCCCAATCTCTTAGCATTTGTTTAGTAAAACATTTGCGTGCAAGGTTAGTTTTAGATATCTTCCCTTTCCTTTCTAGCTTCATAGGATAAATAAGAAATCAGAAAGTAGCACCCAATCCCTACCATTGCGGTGAGGAAAAACCAAATGGCAATAAGGTGGTCGCGTCACTGATAAAAATCGCAGGCTGCAGCGAGGATTATATCTGACGAGATCTGAGCTACGATAGCTAGTGGTCATCGTTTGGGGTCTAAGACCCCTTCTATTTTGGTTTTCCCGGGGTTGATTATGGGGTTGTGCACTAGTGCTGGAGTCCCGATCCCAGGCATGGTCCACAAGACCATTAAGGGGATTGTGACTGATACATGGATTGCGAGCCATTGTATGCCTAGAGTAGATCATCCACCACCTGCCCACCCACACCCACAGCAGCAGCAGCACGACGAGGTTCCACCGGCAGACCAACCCTTTGATGGGCGGATCGTATGCATGTACACATGGGACATGTAAATGGCTCATCAAAGGGCTTTTTCATTTTTACACTCATCCATGCAGGCATTACATTTACAGGTGCGCGAGCCTCAGGTGGAGCACCATTTCCCATCTCAGCAAGATTTCGATGCCTATGTTGCATGGTCTGGGGACAGGCCTTATCATTATCAGAGGGGGCAGGTTCTACCTCAAGAGGCTGCTCAGGTACCACAGGCTGAGACAGAGAGACAAGATGCTGGCGTGGATAAGGATATGGCAGTGGCAGACGACGATGATGATGATAGTGGAGAGACTATTTGGAGGAGGAGGAGGAGGAGGAGAGCTCTGAGGCTTCCGATTAGTGATCATTGGTTTTTCTATCTTTTGTTGTTTTATGCTTATGATTATGTTTGAACCATTTGGATATTATTGTTTGGTTTTTATTGTACTTCTGGAGTATTTTGTACCATCCTTTTTAGGATGAGGAACACAAATGCGGCACCATTGTTTGGTTGTCGCAAATTTTGGTATTATAATATTATTTTGTTATTTTTAGTAGTTTTTGTGCAATTGCTAGTTTTAGTAGAAATTTTTTTATTTTGTTTGTTCGTTAGTTGAAAACTTGAAGGAACTTGTGAACTAATGTCAAGAGTGATGAATCAATATGCAATTGAGTGGTAATGATAAGATCGAGTAAAGGTACCGCGCAAGGTACATTTTTCTCGCTTTCTAAACTAAGCATGGAAAGGAAACTTGTGATGAGTGTAATTTGTAGTCATTACTTCTTTTGAAATACTTTTTCATTTTTGAATCATTTAGAAAATTGCCATTGTGAGGAAGCTTTCATTGTAGAATATATGCAGGATATTGGCATTCTTGTTGGACTCGTTCTGATTATGTTGAAATCATGCATGTGTATTAATTTGTGAAAAAGGAAGAAAATGATCAAGGCAATTTTTGTGCATTTTGAGAAAAACCACTTGACCAAATAAGAATGATCAATCTACCGTGTGAGTGAGCGAGTATTTGTAAACCCTTTTTGATCCTTAATTTCAAGATCCGTGTGAATAAATTAAATGTGTAAATATTGTGCATAATTTTGAAAGGGAACTTGGAATTTTGTTGTGAAACTTTTTGAACCCCAACCTTAAGAATGGTTGTGTTGTTTGTTCCTTGCCTTAGATGTGTGAGAGCATTCCTAATTATCATGTTTGGTTGTGTTCTAAGTTAGGGAGAGAAAAAGGTATATTGAGGCATCATGAAAAGAAAATGAAAAAAATGAAAATTTAATAAGGTGGTTTTGAATGATGAAAAAGCTTGAAAGAAAAAAATAAGTGAAAAATAAAGGAAATTGGGCATGAATTGCCAGCAAAAAGCTCAAGGTTGTAATGATGCCTCCAAAGAAAACAAGAAGGTTAAGGACTTGAAGTGCTTTGATATTAAGTGTGGAATGCACTTAAGGAGTAGGCAATTTTGTTTCAATGACTTTGATAAATGACCCTTCCTTGTAGCCAAGCCAAGTTACAACCTTAGAAGACCTTGTGATTCCTTCTTTTTCACTCTTTAATGCATGTTGTTTGTTGAATGCATAATTGGTTCCGGATGTTTACATGATTGTTTGATGAGTGATGAAACCTCATTTTGTTTTCATCCATTGATGAATGTGTGCCTAGGTGTGATTCAATTTTGAACTTGTATTGCTCAAGAAGTTTGGATGTGTTTATTTGCACTTAACAATAGTTTCATCTTCATGATTTGTTTATACTTCGATAAGTTATCTTGTTGTTACTTTTACTTTTTGAACCATAAAATTGTCGTTGTTCTATTGAGTTTATTCTGACTTCTTGTTCGGGTTTCGGGTTCGTTTCTAGTTCGAGACACTTTTGTTTGAGGACAAACAAAATAGTAAGTTGGGGAGAGTTGTTAAGGGCCAAATTTTGAATACTTTTGACTTTATTTTATGGCCCTTTAAATTGGTTTCCTTGATAATTTAGTAGAATATCTAGTAGTTTTAGTATATTTATGCTAATTTCCAATTTAATTGTACATATTGTATATTATGACCATTTTGATGCTCTTTTACAAGTATTCTTGCTTATATTGGATGTTGGGATCAATTGGTGAAGGAAAGAAGGCCTGGAAGAGAATTTTTTAAGAGTTCGTGTCGACAAAGCGAGCTTTTTAGCGCGCTAAAGACCAAGACCGCGCTGAGTGGGATTTTCAGCGCGCTTTTTCATCAACTTCCAATAGCTAAAGTCTCAAACCGTGCTAAGCGGGATGCTACCGCGCTTAGCGCGCTTTCTGGGCAAATGCCTTGTTTTCTACTGATTGCGCTTAGTGTGCTCCTGATGGCGCTAAGCGCGGTGCCACTTACTGCACTATATACACTTCCTATAAATATCTTCTCTTAAAGATATTTTCACATAACTTGTACCTTTCAGTTTTTCAGCATTTCTAAGAAGAGAAAAAGGGGTTTCTAGGTCAAAAACCTTAGGTTTCAAGGAGAAGTGAGATTCAAATCTTTGGAGCATCAATCCTCGATTCTTCGACTTTGATGCTATCAAAGATTCTTTTCTTACTTGTTGATCAAGCTACCATGGTGATGGGTAGCTAAACACTTTTGTGTCAAGATTAGAGGCAGTTAATCTTGCTTGTATGTATTTCTTTTGATCTTTTGTATATGAACAAGTTTGATGATCAATATATGATGAAGTTGTTTGCTTTTAATGTTATATTTGTGGTTTGAATCACTCTAGACATAGATTTTCCAAATCTTGACTTAATATCTTCATCTCTTAAAAACCAAACTCTAGATATAGATTTAGGGTTTAATATTCACTTTGTATTGGTCTTAACGTTTATTGTTTCAATTGTTAGCATGAGACATCATCTAGCGATTTAAACAATAATACCCATGAATTCGCTTTAGACATAAACTGATTTATGAGGATATGCGATTGTATTGATCGAAACTACGTTCATATGCTTAATTAATCGGATATGTATGAAAAGGATTAGCGAAATCTAATCTTGGCATGCTTTTCTCAAAACAAAAACATCTTTGTTCTAATTTTTTTCTTTGCTACAAACTTATGTTACAAAACCAAGAACCATTTGAAAACTCTTTACTTAAAACGGTAAACTATTGAACGGTAAGCATCTAATATCACACAATCTCTGTGGATACGATAAAACACCCACCGAAAATACTTTTCAACAGACGTACAATTTACGAACCAATAAAAGGTAAAGAGAGGTAAGATCAACGGATCTACGACTCTAAGGAAAGATAGAGAGAGGGTAAGATTGATCGAAGTACAATCTATGACCCAAAAGAACGATAAAGAAAGGTAAGATCAACTGATCTACAACCCAAGAAAAGGTAAACAAAGGGTAAGCAATGGGTAATATCAATATATCTATGACCCAATAGAAGGGTAAAGAGAAGGTGACTCCACTAGGGAAACGAAGGGTGAACAAAAGGTAAGATTGACGTATGATCTACGACCTTGGAGAAAAAGCTAAACACAGGGTAATATCGACGTATGATCTACGATCCTGGGGAAAAGGTAAAGATATGGTAAGATCAACGTATGATTTACGACCCAAGAAAAGGTAAATAAAGGGTAAGATCAACGGATCTATAACCCAAAAGGGTTGATAGAAATTAAGATATCGTGTGGGATCTACTAGGGATTGAGATGGTAAGCCCTTTTTGTAGGTCCATCTGCTGGAGATTGATTGAAACATATGATGGTGAATGAAGCTTCTTGTGCAAAGAATAATGTGATAATTGAAAGGCTAGTCGTTAGCATTACGGTTGGGGAAGTATATTGTATGATACTAGGATGGTGATTGGAATGTCAATTTGATTAACTGGGTGATTGGAAACAACAGTATGACATCAACTCTGAGGATGGAAGTAGAAAGATGAACATAAGCTCTGAGGCTAGGGATAGGCAGATAAAATCAACTCTGAGGTTGAGGAAAAATGGGATAGACGTCAACTCTGAGGTTGAGGAAAAGGATATACACCAACTTTGAGGTTGAGGAAAGACAAGCATCAACTCTGAGGTTGAGGAAAAGGTATTGGTCATCAACTCGGAGGCTAAGAATAAAAGATATGGGTCATCAACTCTGAGGCTGAGATTAACAGACAATGATCATCAATTCTGAGGCTGAGAATGACAAATGCTGGTCACCAACTATGAGGTTTAGAATGAAAGATATGGGTTATCAACTTTGAGGTTAGGGATCAACTCTGAGATTGAGGATAAAAGATAAACGTCAACTCTGATGTTGGAGAAAACATAATAGATATCAAATCTGAGGTTGGGGATCAACTTTGAGGTTGAGGATAAAAGATAGACATTAACTTTGAGGTTGGAGAAAATAGGATATACATCAACTATGAGCTTGGGGATCAACTTTGAGGTTGAGGATAAAAGATAGACGTCAACTTTAAGGTTGGAGGAAACGAGATAAGCATCAACTTTGAGGTTGGGGATCAACTCTGAGGTTGGGGATAAAAGATACACGTCAACTCTGAAGTTGGAGAAAATAGGATAGAAATCAAGTCTGAGGTTGGGGATCAACTTTGAGGTTGAGGATAAAAGATAGGCGTCAACTCTGAGGTTGGAGAAGATAAAGGGATTGGTCGTCAACTCTGAGGTTGGGAACAAAAGGATAGGGGTCAACTATAAGGTTGGAGAAAAGTTATACATCAACTCTGAGGTTGGGACGATAAAAAGGACATACCTCAACTCTGAGGTTGGGGAAAAAGTTTGACATCAACTCTAAGGTCGGGGATACAAGGATTAACATTAACTCTGAGGTTAGAGATACAAGATAGTGGTCGTCAACTCTGAGGTTGGGAACAAAAGGGTATATATCAACTCTGAGGTTGAGGAAAAAGATATAAACATTAACTCTGAGGTTAATGAAAGCTTTGGACGAACCTACAAAAGGAAAGTAGAGAGAGAGAGGAATTTTCCACGCCAAAAGCCAATGGAACTTGCAAACGGCAAGACGTCACATGGAAGTAGGAAGGAATACTATGAGGGAACCCTACTAGAGGTATCAATAAGGAATGTTGGGAGTAATGTTCTCTCTAGAGGAATGGAATCATTATTTTGATTGGGGGTTGATTTGGGCTTTTGTGCAAGGAATTAAATCAGGCTTATGCTTCGTATGCATGTTTGAATTTGTATGGTGTAATGCTTCATCTCAATGGATAAGCTACACATTTGA
This sequence comes from Lathyrus tuberosus, assembly GCA_022829125.1. Classification (NCBI taxonomy): domain Eukaryota; kingdom Viridiplantae; phylum Streptophyta; class Magnoliopsida; order Fabales; family Fabaceae; genus Lathyrus; species Lathyrus tuberosus. The sequence continues at coordinate 1,587,841 of JALAZF010000779.1, forward strand.
GTATGCAATGATATGTAATGATGATTACTATATGCAAGATGCCAGAGACTAAGCTCTGGTGGGGAGGAGGAAACAGGATCATTAGGGGAGCCCTTTGCTTGTTGCCTTGAGATACCAATACAGATTGGTGTTTGAAAGCTTGCAATAACAATGATAATTGGGTTTATAAATTATTGATGGAGCGGGTCTTCAAATGTGTCATTGAAAATTGAGTCGTAGTTTTACTGGGAGAAGTGACTTGGTTTAACTTTCCCTACATCCATCTTGAACTCTGCAGTTGCTGATACATGATAGACCCTTCTTGATGTAGCCTTGAAAATTATGGAGAAGAGATGCTCCTCTACATCTAGTTTTGCCCTAGTGTGTGGGATCTCTTAAGGAGTTTCCCTTGAGGGAAGTCTGGGACATTTGTACCACGATGGCTTGAGATTGTCTGCCTCAATATTCTGAACTTTGGAAAGGTGCTTTTAATTAACCGTATCTTAAAGGGAGTGACTTGTGCTCTTGGGGTGGCCTGCCCCAGTACGAGCCTTGAAGTGATTTATCCTTTGGCAGACAGGTTTTTGAAGGAATGCCCCTGACTAACTGGTTTTGGAGAGATTTTTCGAATCTCGACGTGATTGCCCCAGGTTGATAGAATCTTGAAGTGGACGTCCCATTCCGCTCAACGGAGTCTTCAGGCCCTTTTCCCCTTGGTGTAATCATTTGAAGTGACTTGCCCCTGCTCAACGGAGTGCTCAGGCATTTTGCACCTTAGCTTGGTCAATTCTTTCATTGTGGAAACTCTCTTGATGTCAAGTTCTTACTCATAAGTAAAAAGGTTTATTTTCAGGATGATAATTCTAATGTCATGCTTATGCTAGTTTTTAAATCTGAGCATGTTGGCTGAAATGACGACATGTAGCAGATGGATCACTAGTTAGGATGCCATATTAATACCAACACAAATGGTATAAAAATCTTTAGGAGTCAGTTTTGACACGATTACCGAAGTATGCTTTTGAAATAAACCTTGCTTCAATTAGGTCTTTTGAGGGTTTGTAACATGGTCTGGTTCACGGTTTTCAGAAAAAAAGATTTATTGCTCAAAGTCTATTTTAACCTGCCCATTCTCCTCGATGTTCTCCAGTCCTACGTTTAGCAAATTCGACACAAGTGTTCATTGTAACTCCCCACTTTCCCCATTTTGAAAATAAACAAAATATTAAAGATAAATCAGAGTTTTCACCAAAAAGTGGAATGCCACATTAAAATCCAACAAATAAACTCCTTTATTAAATGAAATAGCGGAAATAATTTTATTCATTCAATTCACGGCCACTTGCCAACAACTTACAAAAATCCCACATAAAATCGTGGTTCACCAAAAATACAACGAAAACGTGATACGTAACAAATGAAAGAATAGCAAATAACAGATGATTTAAAATCCCCAAATAATTCCCGTGTTACGTATCAGAGCACTCATATGGACTCGATCAGCAACACCAATATCCAAGCTACCTAAGTACCTTGATTATCTGTACTTCCGAAGAAGCACAGACACAACAACAACAACAAAGGGGTGAGAAATCACGTTCAAATATTATAGGTGAATAAATACATGATAAACAGGTAGTCTTAATAGTCAAGTATCATCAATCATCAAACACGACCTACTGCCCATTATCAACAATGTATGCAACTCAACACATGTAATGCGGTACCGACTCATTGGTTCATTCAATCGAACCCCGGATAGATCACATACACCTCTACTTGGCAATGATCTATCCCTACCATTCTCCTTAAAGGTGTACAGATGAATCACATACACTCCTACTGAGCAATGATTCATCCCACCAAAACACCATGAATATGCATGACTCAATTATGCGCAATAACACATCTATTCAAGCAGGTTTACATGCACACGATCCTACTGATCACATCCACATATATCATCAATCATCATGGTCAATGTTACTTCATATACAACCATACTTAATTAATCAATTAATTAATTTAAAATTATTAAACTCATTATTTTCATCACCAAATTATTATTCCTCAACAACTGACTTCTACCCTCAACCTCTCAAACCATTAGAAATCGAAACCGCTGCGAAAACGGGAAAGAAATCGCTAAACGGTAAAATTCTGCACACTGCCAGTCCATACGTGTACTGACCCAGGTTATACGCGTATGACTCATTTCCTCACTCATCCATACGCGTAAGGCTCCATCTGATACGCGTATGCTCACCCTTCCCTACTCTACCCTACGCATACTACCCATTATCATACGCGTACGAGCAGAGGCTCTCTTTCCAAGAAAATCTCATTTTCAGATCCCCATACGCGTATGGCTACTCCATACGTGTATTGCCTTGCCAAGCATACGCAAACTATACGCGTACGGGCAGAGGGTCGTGTAATTCCCTCCCTTCCCACTTCTCTTACGCGTAAGACTCCCTCCTCCTTGTTCTCATACGCGTACGGCCTCCTTTGTTACGCGTATGGCCAGATCTCATATGCGAACGACCAGTGAGCTCATCTTTCTGCTCTCTGCTGCATTTTCATCACTAGTTCACTCGCAACCAGTCCTATAATCTCTTCTACTTTGATTTTTGGTTCAAATCTTCTTCTTTCACTTGAACCCTATGATTACTACATCAATTATGGATCCAACACTTCGAATCGTTATTCCAAAGTAGGAACAACACACCACATACCAGATCAGATTCAAACACCACAGTATTATCAGCAAGAAATTCAGAAAATACATATCAACACATGTACGAATTCAGAATTAAATCAGACATACTCTACAATTCATCACAACACAATCATGGATATGAAACCCTACGGGATTAAGGAATTCCCACTACCCTATCATGAATAAATCACCAATATTGAACAGTTCCCCCCCCCCTTACCTCGAATTCTGCAGCAAAATTGACAAATTGGGGAAGATGGTTCAAGCCCTAGCTCTTGTTCTTTCTCTTCTCCTTTGTTCCCTCTTTTCGTTAAACGTGAAACTGTTCTCCTATTTCCCTAAACTTCTCTTAATCCCTTAATTTCTTATTTTAATTAATTCCAAATAATAATAATAATAATAATAATAATAATAATTCTATTATTAATGAAATTATGATTATTATTTAATTATGTCTCTATTATTATTAGTCTAAGGTTTTATTCCAATAATCTACCTTCTAAGCCAAGGTCAACAAGTAAACGCACTCAGACACTCTCCCAAACCAGGACACACTTAAAGATTAATACAAGATGACTAAATAATTAAAATGGGTGTTACAACTTTCCCCCACTTAAATTATTTTTGTCCTCGAAAATTACCTGATGGAAACAAATCTAAATACGACTCTCGCATCCTGCTTTCCAATTCCCAGGTCACACTGCCTCCTGCAGCACCTCCCCAAGCTACTCTCACCAGAGGTATCTCCTTTCCTCTGAGTTGTTTCATCTTACGATCCTCAATCCTCAACGGCATCGTCTCTACGGTAAGATTCTCCCTGATATGAACTTCATCTCTCTGAATCACATGAGACGAATCTGAAACATACTTCCGAAGTTGCGACACGTGAAACACGTCATGCAAGTTCGAAAGTTCTGGTGGCAATGCCACTCTATAAGCAACTGTGCCAACTCTTTGCTAGATTTGATACGGTCCAATAAACTTAGGATCCAACTTCTTAGATTTCAAAGCACGACCCACATCGGTCACTAGGTTAACTCTTAGGAATACGTGGTCACCTTCACTGAATTCCAACTTCTTCCTTCGATTATCGTGATAACTTTTCTGCCTACTCTGAGACGCCTTCATCTTTTCACGGATCATTTGAATTGTCTCAGTAGTCTGTTGTACAATCTCTGGTCCAAGCACCACATTCTCACCTGTCTCATACCAACACAGAGGTGTCCTACACTTCCGTCCATACAAAGCTTCAAAATGTGTCATTCCGATGCTAGAATGATGACTGTTATTATACGTGAATTCGATCAATGGAAAATGAGTATCCCACGCACCACCTTTTTCCAATACACAGGCTCTCAGCAAATCTTCCAACGACTGAATGATCCTCTCTGACTGACCATCGGTCTGTGGATGATAAGCCGAGCTCAACTTCAACTTAGAACCCAAGGCTTCCTGCAGACTCCTCCAAAGTTCTGAAGTAAACCTCGGATCTCTATCCGACACTATGCTCGACGGAACACCATGCAACTTCACAATTATCCTGATATAAATTTCCGCTAGCTTCGACAATAGGAAACTGATGTTAATTGGTATAAAATGTGCGGATTTCGTAAGTCGATCCACCACTACCCAAATAGCATCAAAGCCTCTCGCCGTATTTGGCAAACCAGTCACAAAATCCATCACAATACTGCCCCATTTCCACTCAGGGATTTCCAACGGTTGCATTAATCTAGAAGGTTTCTGATGCTCCACTTTTGACTTCTGACATGTCAAACAAGCATAGAAAAACTGAGCTATGTCCCTCTTCATACCGGACCACCAGAACAACTTCTTCAAATCATGGTACATCTTTGTAGCTCCTGGATGAATACTTAAGCTGCTCCGATGACTCTCCTCCAAGATTGCCTTTTTCAATTCCTCATTAACCGGTACACAGATTCTGCCCTGGAACCTCAACACACCAATATTATCCACTTTAAAGTCACTATCTAGATCATCTCCTCCTGTAGGCATCAAGTCGACTAATTTCACATTCAGTTTCTGATTTTCCTTAATTACGTCCAGAAAGTCATTATTCACTTTCAGCATACCCAATCTGATACTTCCCGATGTAGTTTCACAAACCATGCTCAAATCTCTGAACTGTTCAATCAATTCCATTTCCTTCACCATTAACGCAGACATATGGATTGTCTTCCGACTCAGAGCATCTGCCACAACATTAGCTTTTCCCGGATGGTAACTCAAATTAAAGTCATAGTCTTTCAAGAATTCTAACCATCTTCTCTGCCTCATATTCAATTCCTTCTAATCGAACAAATATTTCAAACTCTTGTGATCACTAAACACTTCAAATCTCGATCCATACAAATAATGCCTCCAAATTTTTAATACAAATACCACTGCAGCTAATTCAAGATCATGAGTAGGATAGTTCCTCTCATGCACCCTTAACTGTCTAGAAGCATAAGCCACTACCTTGCCACCTTGCATCAACACACCGCCTAATCCCATCTTAGACGCATCACAATACACTACGAAAGAATCATCTGGACTTGGTAAAATCAACACTGGTGTTGTTGTCAACTTCTTCTTTAGTTCTTCAAAACTCTCCTCACAGGCAGCATCCCAGACAAAAGCTTGATTCTTTCTGGTTAACTGAGTCAACGACAATGCCAATTTAGAAAACCCTTCAATGAACCTTCTATAGTAACCTGCCAAACCCAAAAAGGTTCTAATCTCCGTTGCGGTCTTCAGAGTTTCCCACTGAAGTACTGCACTTACTTTAGAGGGATCCACCGCTATACCATCACCAGAAATCACATGGCCCAAGAAACTCACGGTCTTCAACCAAAATTCACACTTCGAGAACTTTGCAAACAATTTATTATCCTTCAACACCTGCAATTCAATTCTCAAGTGACCTGCATGCTCTTCGTCAGATTTAGAATAGATCAGTATATCATCAATAAATACCACAATAAACTGATCCAAATAAGAATGGAAAATACGATTCATATATTCCATAAATACACCCGGTGCATTAGACACTCCGAAAGGCATCACTGCATATTCGTAATGTCCGTAGCGAGTTCTGAAAGCAGTCTTCTGAATATCACCTTCCTTTACTCTAATCTGATGGTAACCCGACCTCAGATCAATTTTGCTGAAAACACGAGCTCCTACCAGCTGATCCATTAAGTCATCAATCCTAGAAAGTGGATACTTATTCTTAATTGTTACTTTATTCAACTGACGGTAGTCAATGCACAGACGCATACTACCATCCTTCTTCTTCACCAACAACACTGGAGCTCCCCACGGCGACACACTTGGTCTGATAAACTTCTTATTGAGCAATTCCCCGACCTGAGATTTCAACTCTGCCAACTCTGATGCAGACATCCTGTACGGTGCCATAGAGACATCCCTGAACCGGTACAAGATCAATAACAAACTCAACTTCCCTTGTCGGAGGCAACTCTATGATGTCATCTGGAAACACTTCAGGAAATTCATTAACTACTGGCAATTCATTAACTGAAGTCTTGCTTTCAACAGATAACGAAGCAAATACTGCAAACAGCTTCGCTTCGTCTTCCAACAATGCCCTCAACTCCTTGCTAGATAGCGAATCTGCTAATGCTTCCTCTTCAGGAGTAAGAAACAGCAACGTCTTCCTGAAGCAATCAATATACACCCGGTTGAACACCAACCAGTTCATTCCCAAAATAACGTCAAGATTACCGAGTGGCAAACAAATCAAGTCCACTCTGAAATTTCTACCAAACACGGTCAGCGGACACTTCAAACACACCAAAGAAGTAACCACAGAACCAATAAATGGAGTTTCAATAGTCATCCTCTGCTCTAGAGTAGATGGCACAATCCCTAATCTCTTCACACAGTCAACAGAAATAAACGAGTGCATTGCACCCGTGTCAATGATAGCAATCAAAGGAACATCATTAATAAAGCAAGTACCTTTGACGGAACGCTCCTCCTCAGTGGATTGGGCTCCCACTAAGGCAAACACCTTCCCACTAGTTTGAGACGCCTGAGACTTCTTCGGCTTCTCACAGTGAGTGCTGATGTGACCCTTCTCTCCACAATTATAACAAGTAGGCATAGTAGCTCTGCAATCAGCTATAACATGACCTACTTTGCCACACTTGAAACACTTCTTCACCTCCTTCTGACAGTTGTTAGCACGGTGACCCACACCACCACATCTGAAGCACTTGAGAGTATCAGCACCTGCTCCCTTCTCCTTTGGCTTCTTCTCCCCATTAGTTTTCTGTTTCCCCTTATCAGCTGGAGTACTGTAAGGAGTACCTCCAAATCTTTGCTTATTTTTCTTCTCATTCACAGCTTTGTAATGAGCAATCCTGGCTCTGTTGTCATTATCATAAATTCTGCTTCTGCTTACCAGCTCTGGATAGTTTCTTATCTTCTGACAAGCAATACCCAATTTGATCTCGGGACGCAGCCCGTTCTCAAACTTCAAACACTTCGAAGTCATAGCTTCTTCAGTATTGTAATGAGCACAATACTGAACCAGCTCCTCAAACTTAGCGGCATACTCAGCAACTGTCTTATCACCCTGTTTCAGTTCCAAAAATTCAACCTCTTTCGCACTACGAATGTCTTCCGGAAAATACTTTTCCAGAAACTCAGCTTGAAACACAGCCCAAGTAATCTCAGTACCTGCAGCTTCCAATCTCTGGCGACTGTTGTCCCACCAAGCCTCAGCCTCTCCTTCCAGCATTTGAGTACCAAACCGTACCTTTTGAGCATCATTGCACTCCATGGTCCTGAAGATCTTCTCCACAGCCTTCAGCCATTTCTGTGCAGCCTCTGGGTCCAAGATACCTCCCTCATATGTAGGCGGCTTATTGCTCTGAAACTGTGCTAAGTCACGAAACTGAGCACCTCCACCTTGGTTGGCATTCTCTACAGCTTGTGCCATGGCTTGCATAGAAGCAGCAAGAGCAACATCATTCCTTCCTGCCATACTGGAAAACAATCATCACAAGGTTAGAACACAAAATCAACTCCTATTCTAAGGACAGACTCAACTATAACACCTGGCCGGACGGACCGACCTGCTCTGATACCAATTGTAACACCCCACTTTCCCCATTTTGAAAATAAACAAAATATTAAAGATAAATCAGAGTTTTCACCAAAAAGTGGAATGCCACATTAAAATCCAACAAATAAACTCCTTTATTAAATGAAATAGCGAAAATAATTTTATTCATTCAATTCACGGTCACCTGCCAATAACTTACAAAAATCCCACATAAAATCGTGGTTCACCAAAAATACAACGAAAACGTGATACGTAACAAATGAAAGAATAGCAAATAACAGATGATTTAAAATCCCCAAATAATTCCCGTGTTACGTATCAGAGCACTCCTATGGACTCGATCAGCAACACCAATATCCAAGCTACCTAAGTACCTGGCTTATCTGTACTTCCAAAGAAGCACAGACACAACAACAACAACAAAGGGGTGATAAATCACGTTCAAATATTATAGGTGAATAAATACATGATAAACAGGTATTCATCATAGTCAAGTATCATCAATCATCAAACACGGCCTACTGCCCATTATCAACAATGTATGCAACTCAGCACATGCAATGCGGTACCGACTCATTGGTTCATTCAATCGAACCCCGGATAGATCACATACACCTCTACTTGGCAATGATCTATCCCCACCATTCTCCTTAAAGGAGTATGGATGAATCACATACACTCCTCCCGAGCAATGATTCATCCCATCAAAACACCATGAATATGAATGACTCAATTATGCGCAACAACACATCTATTCAAGCATGTTTACATGCACACGATCCTACTGATCACATCCACATATATCATCAATCATCATGGTCAATGTTACTTCATATACAACCATACTTAATTAATCAATTAATTAATTTAAAATTATTAAACTCATTATTTTCATCACCAAATTATTATTCCTCAACAACTGACTTCTACCCTCAACCTCTCAAACCATTAGAAATCGAAACCGCTGCGAAAACGGGAAAGAAACCGTTAAATGGTAAAATTCTGCACACTGCCAGTCCATACGCGTACTGACCTATGTCATACGCGTATGACTCATTACCTCGCTCATCCATACGCGTAAGGCTCCATCTGGTACGCGTATGCTCACCCTTCCCTACTCTACCCTACGCGTACTACCCATTATCATACGCGTACGAGCAGAGGCTCTCTTTCCAAGAAAATCTCATTTTCAGATCCCCATACGCGTATGGCTACTCCATACGCTTATTGTCTTGCCAAGCATATGCAAACTATACGCGTATGGGCAGAGGGCCGTGTAATTTCCTCCCTTCCCACTTCTCTTACGCGTAAGGCTCCCTCCTCCTTGTTCTCATACGCGTACGGCCTCCTTTGTTACGCGTATGGCCAGATCTCATACGCGAACGACCAGTGAGCTCATCTTTCTGCTCTCTGCTGCATTTTCATCACTAGTTCACTCTCAACCAGTCCTATAATCTCTTCTACATTAATTTTAGGTTCAAATCTTCTTCTTTCACTTGCATCCTATGATTACTACATCAATTATGGATCCAACACTTTGAATCGTTCTTCCAAAGTAGGAACAGCACACCACATACCAGATCAGATTCAAACACCACAGTATTATCAACAAGAAATTCAGAAAATACATATCAACACATGTAAGAATTCAGAATTAAATCAGACATACTCTACAATTCATCACAACACAATCATGGATATGAAACCCTACGGGATTAAGGAATTCCCACTACCCTATCATGAATAAATCACCAATATTGAACAGTTTCCCCCCCCCCCCCCCTACCTCGAATTCTGCAGCAAAATTGACAAATTGGGGAAGATGGTTCAAGCCCTAGCTCTTGTTCTTTCTCTTCTGCTTTGTTCCCTCTTTTCGTTAAACGTGAAACTGTTCTCCTATTTCCCTAAACTTCTCTTAATCCCTTAATTTCTTATTTTAATTAATTCCAAATAATAATAATAATAATAATAATAATAATAATAATAATTCTATTATTAATGAAATTATGATTATTATTTAATTATGTCTCTATTATTATTAGTCTAAGGTTTTATTCCAATAATCTACCTTCTAAGCCAAGGTCAACAAGTAAACGCACTCAGACACTCTCCCAAACCAGGACACACTTAAAGATTAATACAAGATGACTAAATAATTAAAATGGGTGTTACAACTTTCCCCCACTTAAATTATTTTTGTCCTCGAAAATTACCTGATGGAAACAAATCTAAATACGACTCTCGCATCCTGCTTTCCAATTCCCAGGTCACACTGCCTCCTGCAGCACCTCCCCAAGCTACTCTCACCAGAGGTATCTCCTTTCCTCTGAGTTGTTTCATCTTACGATCCTCAATCCTCAACGGCATCGTCTCTACGGTAAGATTCTCCCTGATATGAACTTCATCTCTCTGAATCACATGAGACGAATCTGAAACATACTTCCGAAGTTGCGACACGTGAAACACGTCATGCAAGTTCGAAAGTTCTGGTGGCAATGCCACTCTATAAGCAACTGTGCCAACTCTTTGCCAGATTTGATACGGTCCAATAAACTTAGGATCCAACTTCTTAGATTTCAAAGCACGACCCACATCGGTCACTAGGTTAACTCTTAGGAATACGTGGTCACCTTCACTGAATTCCAACTTCTTCCTTCGATTATCGTGATAACTTTTCTGCCTACTCTGAGACGCCTTCATCTTTTCACGGATCATTTGAATTGTCTCAGTAGTCTGCTGTACAATCTCTGGTCCAAGCACCACATTCTCACCTGTCTCATACCAACACAGAGGTGTCCTACACTTCCGTCCATACAAAGCTTCAAAATGTGTCATTCCGATGCTAGAATGATGACTGTTATTATACGTGAATTCGATCAATGGAAAATGAGTATCCCACGCACCACCTTTTTCCAATACACAGGCTCTCAGCAAATCTTCCAACGACTGAATGGTCCTCTCTAACTGACCATCGGTCTGTGGATGATAAGCCGAGCTCAACTTCAACTTAGAACCCAAGGCTTCCTGCAGACTCCTCCAAAGTTCTGAAGTAAACCTCGGATCTCTATCCGACACTATGCTCGACGGAACACCATGCAACTTCACAATTATCCTGATATAAATTTCCACTAGCTTCGACAATAGGAAACTGATGTTAATTGGTATAAAATGTGCGGATTTCGTAAGTCGATCCACCACTACCCAAATAGCATCAAAGCCTCTCACCGTATTTGGCAAACCAGTCACAAAATCCATCACAATACTGTCCCATTTCCACTCAGGGATTTCCAACGGTTGCATTAATCCAGAAGGTTTCTGATGCTCCACTTTTGACTTCTGACATGTCAAACAAGCATAGAAAAACTGAGCTATGTCCCTCTTCATACCGGACCACCAGAACAACTTCTTCAAATCATGGTACATCTTTGTAGCTCCTGGATGAATACTTAAGCTGCTCCGATGACTCTCCTCCAAGATTTCCTTTTTCAATTCCTCATTATCCGGTACATAGATTCTGCCCTGGAACCTCAACACACCAACATTATCCACTTTAAAGTCACTATCCGGATCATCTCCTCCTGTAGGCATCAAGTCGACTAATTTCACATCCAGTTTCTGATTTTCCTTAATTACGTCGAGAAAGTCATTATTCGCTTTCAGCATACCCAATCTGATACTTCCCGATGTAGTTTCACAAACCATGCTCAAATCTCTGAACTGTTCAATCAATTCCATTTCCTTCACCATTAACGCAGACATATGGATTGTCTTCCGACTCAGAGCATCTACCACAACATTAGCTTTTCCCAGATGGTAACTCAAATTAAAGTCATAGTCTTTCAAGAATTCTAACCATCTTCTCTGCCTCATATTCAATTCCTTCTGATCGAACAAATATTTCAAACTCTTGTGATCACTAAACACTTCAAATCTCGATCCATACAAATAATGCCTCCAAATTTTTAATACAAATACCACTGCAGCTAATTCAAGATCATGAGTAGGATAGTTCCTCTCATGCACCCTTAACTGTCTAGAAGCATAAGCCACTACCTTGCCACCTTGCATCAACACACCGCCTAATCCCATCTTAGACGCATCACAATACACTACGAAAGAATCATCTGGACTTGGTAAAATCAACACTGGTGTTGTTGTCAACTTCTTCTTTAGTTCTTCAAAACTCTCCTCACAGGCAGCATCCCAGACAAAAGCTTGATTCTTTCTGGTTAACTGAGTCAACGACAATGCCAATTTAGAAAACCCTTCAATGAACCTTCTATAGTAACCTGCCAAACCCAAAAAGGTTCTAATCTCCGTTGCGGTCTTCAGAGTTTCCCACTGAAGTACTGCACTTACTTTAGAGGGATCCACCGCTATACCATCACCAGAAATCACATGGCCCAAGAAACTCACGGTCTTCAACCAAAATTCACACTTCGAGAACTTTGCAAACAATTTATTATCCTTCAACACCTGCAATTCAATTCTCAAGTGACCTGCATGCTCTTCGTCAGATTTAGAATAGATCAGTATATCATCAATAAATACCACAATAAACTGATCCAAATAAGAATGGAAAATACGATTCATATATTCCATAAATACACCCGGCGCATTAGACACTCCGAAAGGCATCACTGCATATTCGTAATGTCCGTAGCGAGTTCTGAAAGCAGTCTTCTGAATATCACCTTCCTTTACTCTAATCTGATGGTAACCCGACCTCAGATCAATTTTGCTGAAAACACGAGCTCCTACCAGCTGGTCCATTAAGTCATCAATCCTAGAAAGTGGATACTTATTCTTAATTGTTACTTTATTCAACTGACGGTAGTCAATGCACAGACGCATACTACCATCCTTCTTCTTCACCAACAACACTGGAGCTCCCCACGGCGACACACTTGGTCTGATAAACTTCTTATTGAGCAATTCCCCGACCTGAGATTTCAACTCTGCCAACTCTGATGCAGACATCCTGTACGGTGCCATAGAGACATCCCTGAACCGGTACAAGATCAATAACAAACTCAACTTCCCTTGTCGGAGGCAACTCTATGATGTCATCTGGAAACACTTCAGGAAATTCATTAACTACTGGCAATTCATTAACTGAAGTCTTGCTTTCAACAGATAACGAAGCAAATACTGCAAACAGCTTCGCTTCGTCTTCCAACAACGCCCTCAACTCCTTGCTAGATAGCGAATCTGCTAATGCTTCCTCTTCAGGAGTAAGAAACAGCAACGTCTTCCTGAAGCAATCAATATACACCCGGTTGAACTCCAACCAGTTCATTCCCAAAATAACGTCAAGATTACCGAGTGGCAAACAAATCAAGTCCACTCTGAAATTTCTACCAAACACGGTCAGCGGACACTTCAAACACACCAAAGAAGTAACCACAGAACCAATAAATGGAGTTTTAATAGTCATCCTCTGCTCTAGAGTAGATGGCACAATCCCTAATCTCTTCACACAGTCAACAGAAATAAACGAGTGCATTGCACCTGTGTCAATGATAGCAATCAAAGGGACATCATTAATAAAGCAAGTACCTTTGACGGAACGCTCCTCCTCAGTGGATTGGGCTCCCACTAAGGCAAACACCTTCCCACTAGTTTGAGACGCCTGAGACTTCTTCGGCTTCTCACAGTGAGTGCTGATGTGACCCTTCTCTCCACAATTATAACAAGTAGGCATAGTAGCTCTGCAATCAGCTATAACATGACCTACTTTGCCACACTTGAAACACTTCTTCACCTCCTTCTGACAGTTGTTAGCACGGTGACCCACACCACCACATCTGAAGCACTTGAGAGTATCAGCACCTGCTCCCTTCTCCTTTGGCTTCTTCTCCCCATTAGTTTTCTGTTTCCCCTTATCAGCTGGAGTACTGTAAGGAGTACCTCCAAATCTTTGCTTATTTTTCTTCTCATTCACAGCTTTGTAATGAGCAATCCTGGCTTTGTTGTCATTATCATAAATTCTACTTCTGCTTACCAGCTCTGGATAGTTTCTTATCTTCTGACAAGCAATACCCAATTTGATCTCGGGACGCAGCCCGTTCTCAAACTTCAAACACTTCGAAGTCATAGCTTCTTCAGTATTGTAATGAGCACAATACTGAACCAGCTCCTCAAACTTAGCGGCATACTCAGCAACTGTCTTATCACCCTGTTTCAGTTCCAAAAATTCAACCTCTTTCGCACTACGAATGTCTTCCGGAAAATACTTTTCCAGAAACTCAGCTTGAAACACAGCCCAAGTAATCTCAGTACCTGCAGCTTCCAATCTCTGGCGACTGTTGTCCCACCAAGCCTCAGCCTCTCCTTCCAGCATTTGAGTACCAAACCGTACCTTTTGAGCATCATTGCACTCCATGGTCCTGAAGATCTTCTCCACAGCCTTCAGCCATTTTTGTGCAGCCTCTGGGTCCAAGATACCTCCCTCATATGTAGGCGGCTTATTGCTCTGAAACTGTGCTAAGTCACGAAACTGAGCACCTCCACCTTGGTTGGCATTCTCTACAGCTTGTGCCATGGCTTGCATAGAAGCAGCAAGAGCAGCATCATTCCTTCCTGCCATACTGGAAAACAATCATCACAAGGTTAGAACACAAAATCAACTCCTATTCTAAGGACATACTCAACTATAACACCTGGCCGGACGGACCGACCTGCTCTGATACCAATTGTAACACCCCACTTTCCCCATTTTGAAAATAAACAAAATAATAAAGATAAATCAGAGTTTTCACCAAAAAGTGGAATGCCACATTAAAATCCAACAAATAAACTCCTTTATTAAATGAAATAGCGAAAATAATTTTATTCATTCAATTCACGGTCACCTGCCAATAACTTACAAAAATCCCACATAAAATCGTGGTTCACCAAAAATACAACGAAAACGTGATACGTAACAAATGAAAGAATAGCAAATAACAGATGATTTAAAATCCCCAAATAATTCCCGTGTTACGTATCAGAGCACTCCTATGGACTCGATCAGCAACACCAATATCCAAGCTACCTAAGTACCTGGATTATCTGTACTTCCAAAGAAGCACAGACACAACAACAACAACAAAGGGGTGATAAATCACGTTCAAATATTATAGGTGAATAAATACATGATAAACAGGTATTCATCATAGTCAAGTATCGTCAATCATCAAACACGGCCTACTGCCCATTATCAATAATGTATGCAACTCAACACATGCAATGCGGTACCGACTCATTGGTTCATTCAATCGAACCCCGGATAGATCACATACACCTCTACTTGGCAATGATCTATCCCCACCATTCTCCTTAAAGGAGTATGGATGAATCACATACACTCCTCCCGAGCAATGATTCATCCCATCAAAACACCATGAATATGAATGACTCAATTATGCGCAACAACACATCTATTCAAGCATGTTTACATGCACACGATCCTACTGATCACATCCACATATATCATCAATCATCATGGTCAATGTTACTTCATATACAACCATACTTAATTAATCAATTAATTAATTTAAAATTATTAAACTCATTATTTTCATCACCAAATTATTATTCCTCAACAACTGACTTCTACCCTCAACCTCTCAAACCATTAGAAATCGAAACCGCTGCGAAAACGGGAAAGAAACCGCTAAATGGTAAAATTCTGCACACTGCCAGTCCATACGCGTACTGACCTATGTCATACGCGTATGACTCATTACCTCACTCATCCATACGCGTAAGGCTCCATCTGGTACGCGTATGCTCACCCTTCCCTACTCTACCCTACGCGTACTACCCATTATCATACGCGTACGAGCAGAGGCTCTCTTTCCAAGAAAATCTCATTTTCAGATCCCCATACGTGTATGGCTACTCCATACGCTTATTGTCTTGCCAAGCATATGCAAACTATACGCGTATGGGCAGAGGGCCGTGTAATTTCCTCCCTTCCCACTTCTCTTACGCGTAAGGCTCCCTCCTCCTTGTTCTCATACGCGTACGGCCTCCTTTGTTACGCGTATGGCCAGATCTCATACGCGAACGACCAATGAGCTCATCTTTCTGCTCTCTGCTGCATTTTCATCACTAGTTCACTCTCAACCAGTCCTATAATCTCTTCTACATTAATTTTAGGTTCAAATCTTCTTCTTTCACTTGCATCCTATGATTACTACATCAATTATGGATCCAACACTTTGAATCGTTCTTCCAAAGTAGGAACAACACACCACATACCAGATCAGATTCAAACACCACAGTATTATCAACAAGAAATTCAGAAAATACATATCAACACATGTAAGAATTCAGAATTAAATCAGACATACTCTACAATTCATCACAACACAATCATGGATATGAAACCCTACGGGATTAAGGAATTCCCACTACCCTATCATGAATAAATCACCAATATTGAACAGTTCCCCCCCCCCCCCCCTTACCTCGAATTCTACAGCAAAATTGACAAATTGGGGAAGATGGTTCAAGCCCTAGCTCTTGTTCTTTCTCTTCTCCTTTGTTCCCTCTTTTCGTTAAACGTGAAACTGTTCTCCTAATTCCCTAAACTTCTCTTAATCCCTTAATTTCTTATTTTAATTAATTCCAAATAATAATAATATTTCTATTATTAATGAAATTATGATTATTATTTAATTATGTCTCTATTATTATTAGTCTAAGGTTTTATTCCAATAATCTACCTTCTAAGCCAAGGTCAACAAGTAAACGCACTCAAACACTCTCCTAAACCAGGACACACTTAAAGATTAATACAAGATGACTAAATAATTAAAATGGGTGTTACATTCATTTTTCAAAAGGATTTTGAAATGTAAAAGTGATGGTAAAGTAACCAACGAGGTTTTCAGAGTAGCAGTCACCCGCTTTTGACCTTTTACGGCTACACAAATTTGTTCTCGTCGAGGATTTTTGCTTTTGATCCATTTTGTTTTTTTCTTTTTTCTTTCCCTAATTTTTGCCTAGACTAATTTTTTTGAGTTTAAAGTCCACCAGGATGCCATAATTTTTTCCTAAGTCACTTGTCTTCAAGTTTTTGACTTAGCAGGATTTCTTTCTCCTTTTTTTTTATTTTGACTTTCTCGTTTTTTGGAACAAATCGTGTGACATCTGTTCGTTTGGTTTGTTGAAGGGGTTAAGGATGTGTCACTCCTTTTGTTGGTGAGGGACAACCATTGTGGTTTGTGAGGTACGAGTTCTTGTGAGGGGTGAGATGTATCTGATCCTCGAATGGGGCACTCCTCTTTTCCCCTTGAAATTTGAACGTATGGTCCAATAAACTGAAAACTACCCTACTCCAAGTTAAGATTAAGGTTTTTTCTGTTTTAGAAAGAAACTCCTAATTCTAGGCTCAACGGGGTTGACGAGGGATTATCTTCCTTATATCTTCGATGTTTGGGGATTTGAAACAATGCATGTACATCATCGGCAAGGTATTATTCAAAAGAATACAACCGGAAGTTTTGCGTCTTTCAATTTCATCATCCTCTTTTGGATTTTGCTTAAATAAGCATTTGATATCGATGAAAAAGTATGAGTGAACACGAATGAATTTATTCAAAACATGCATATTTATTTCATTATCGTTATCAATTGAAAAAAGAAAAGATTACAAATGAATTTGCACTTAACAGAAAGAGATTACACATCAAAAATAATTGAATGGCAAAATGATTGCTGGCGTGATTGGCCTTATTATCCACCACAGACTGGGGTTATTCTCTGATTTACCTTTTTACTGGTTATAGAACTGTATATATGCTTGCATGCGGAGGCATGGGATTGTTCTGAATGTTTGGATCATTCGGCGTGAGCATGATGACCTTTGAGTCAATCAGATTTTGCATCTTGTGCTTGAACACATTACAATTCTTGATCGTATGTCCGGGTGTCCCATTGTGGTACTCACACCTAGACTTCGTGTCATAACCTGGAGGGATAAGGCTTGGAATAGGCTTGGCCACTCTTGGTTAAACCAAAGAATCTTGGAGTAAACGAGCAAGTAGATGACCGTGAGGAATAGGAATTGGATCGAACCTTCTTGGTCTCTGTTGTCTCTGTTGTTGATAGTTCTGTGGAGGAGGTGCATGTTGTTGCAGCTGAACATACTGTTGTTGTGGCACAAATGGTTGTTGAGCAGCCCATGGATATGGAGTTGTAGCAGTAGCATATGCCCGAGGAGCATACTGACTCGGGATAGCCATAGGCGTCGGGTAGTAAGGAAGCTGCACTTGAGGATAGGCATTGTAGCGAGGAAATTTGTGAGTGTAAGCTATTGATTAACTTAACTCAAAAATAAACAAGAGTCGCCACCGCACTTTTATTTTTATCCAAAAAGGAAAGGAAAAAAGAGCGAACAAAACCTAAAGAGTTCTAAAAGAACAAAGAGATAAAGGGTAAGTGGGTTGGTTATGTAAATGGGAGGTTTTACGCACCCAATACATCTATAGTACTCTATAGGAGCCCTTTGATGTATTCATGCTTTTTGGTCTGAAAATGGTTTGCTTGAAAAAGAGATTGAGGAGATGCGAGGAGAATTATTTTTTAATATTTTTGTGTTTGGAGAGACTTATCGCCTCATGCCTACGTACCCACGATGTGCAATATAGGATCAAAACCTCGTAGTTCGTGGTACAAAGAACAAAAATTTGTTTGTTTTGGTTGATTTTAAGTGTAAAGACAAGTCTTCATTTCCAAGCGAATAATTCCGCTTAAAGAAATTAATCATGTCTAAACTTATGAAAAGGTTTAAAAAGAAAAAGTGCACAAGGCACACAAAAAAAATTTGATGAGTTTTTGTATTTTTTATGTTTTTATGAAATGGTCAAAATATGGTTAATATTGATTGACATTTATTAAAGAAAACAAAGCTTAAAAATCACTTGACCAAAGTCAAGGTTTTGTTATGAAAGCGGTTTTAAGTTTGAAAACAAGAAGGTTTTGAAAAAGAGAGGAGATTTTGAAAATTGAAGAAGGGGTGAAGAAGAAGAGATTATTCTAGTGCATAAAATAAAAGCTAAGGATAAGAAATATCTAACCACATGGACAAGCTCTATAGCATAAGCATTTTTTCCTTTTTGATTTGGTCTTGATTCAAAATAAGACTTCAAAAGAGGACTCCAAGTATCCAAAATCCAAGTTTTTCCATCACAAACTCCCAAGCAATAGGTTAAGATCCTAACTCTAAGTCCATAAGTCCATAATCAAGAGTATAGGTCCTCCAAAGCAAGGGATAGTAGCCATTGTCCAACAATTAAGAGCACAAGTCTTTTAATGGTTTAATCCTTTATTAATATTTTGAGTCCAAAATGGACAAAGAAAAACAAGGCACAAGATAATATGGTCCAAGTGGACAAAAGAAAAATAACATATACATAAACATGATATGATAAAATAACATAAAGCATAAAAAAAAATAAAGAGAGATAGGGAGCGAGAAGGAAAAGTAAAGAAGTTAGGAGTTAGTGGTTAGTAGCACAAGGCTCTAGTGCCATAAGCCTTCACCGATTATTCCATTCCGCGTCTTGAACTATAGTGATTAAACAATGTACTTAGGTCAAGGTTAATGAAGACTTGTTAGCAGATTGATAGAATCAAAGCCTCTACAATAACAAGCTTCAAAGATTTTTAACCTAATACAAAAGATCAATCACCATTGGGTTGACGCGACCAATCAAGGTCCGGACCACGAAAGTTCAAATTCTGAATTGGATAAAGAGGGACAAATGTTACGCTATGTTAAGCAATCGCCGAGTAATTACCTTACAATGAGGCGGGTCAATAGATCTTTGTACTAATGCATGCAAGATGAACGATATGTAAATCGTCATCCGAAAGCAATACCGCACAAAAAGAAAATAGGTAACGATCTAGTCTTGATCAAGAATTCAACAAAGAAATTCAAAGATCCATAAGACTTTCATCGATCAAAATAAAAAAAAAAGGAAATAGATGAAGAGAAGGCCAATTGAATTACAAAGTCAAGACCCTTTCATCTTCAAGTTCAATCACTTTTAATTGATAAGTTTAAGTGTGAAAACATATCACTAATTCAAAGCACCTCAAATGAATTCAACAATTCATTAAAAGATAGATTTGAACTAATGAATGTTTAATTACTCTAACCATATCCAAAGTCCATTGAAATTGAAGATAAATTAATCTCAACAATGCATTTCAAGGCTAAAACAAGAAGAAAGGGGAAGAAGAAGGAAGAAAAGCCAAAACAGCCCCAAAAACAAGCAAAAAACACAATTCTGTCTCTGTGCAATCGATTGCACAAAAGGTGCAATCGATTTCACACTGATAGATTGCAAAAACAAGGCAAAAAACAGCACTGTGCAATTTATTGCACAAAAATACAAATTGATTGCACCCTGCTGTGACAGCAAAAAATCAGCAAAATTCAGCATGATAATGATCTAAAACTTTCTTCAAATACCTCATGATCATGGAATCAAAAGTGCACGAAAATGCAAAGCAAATAATAACCAATACCAGTAATTAAACACAATTACAAAATCCAAAAGATCAAGTAACAAGGATCTCCAAAGATCAACATTATGGAAGATGAAATTGAAGCTTCAACAATGGTGAAAGATGAATTAGCACTTCAAATCTGAAAATTCCTTCAAATTGCTTCAAGATCCAAACTCCAAAGCCTTGATCTATGAGAATTGGTAAAGAAAACAAGTTTGGATTAAGGTTTAGCTCAAAGTTGAACAAGATTCAACGTGAATTCTTGTTAACTTTCAAGAGAAGAAAAGTGAGCTTTGAGTGAATTTTGTGGTTTGAGAGAAATTGCAAGAGGTTTGTTGGCTATCAAAAGCTTGAAGAATGAATGAAATGAGGCCTCTATTTATAGAATTTAGGCTTGGAATTTGGTTTGGAAGATCAAAATTAGGATTGGAATTTTGGAGGGAAATCACAAAAGAGTGGTGATTAGTGAGGGTATATGGAGGGGAATGATCAAAATGATGTAGATGAATTAAAATGAGGTGATCTAGAATATTCCACATGTGATCAATGGTCAAGATTGGTGCCAAATGCTTCAAAACTTGAAAAATGCTGATTTTGGCCAAATCTGTCTTCGTGCAATCGATTGCACTGTAGCGCGAATAGACTGCACTGCTGAAAATTTCAAAATCTAGGCAAAAAACTGCAGGGTGCAATCGATTGCACAGTTGAAAATCTTCAAAAATGCCATTCTTGCTATATTGTGCTGGTTCTGGCTCGATTCTCTTGTTTGTTAAAGAAGGCATGGAAATAAACACATGAACCTTGGAGTTTCTTGAATAAAAATCAATTGAATCTTGGAAACTCTTGATCAGATGATTTTGAATGGCTTGCAGATCAACTTTGACTTTGTTCAGATGAAATTCATTCGAGCTGAGGGACTGATTTTTTTGGTATTTTTAACCTGTTTTTCCCCTAAAAATGTTAGTGAAAGGAAACAAAATATTTTTGGATTTTAATTAATGGTTAGTAAACATAAACAAATTAAAAAATAAAACAACTAACACACACACACAAACCCAAATATCCTTGCAAGGCACAATCCTATAGAAGAGGGAACCAATGTGTGATCTTGTTTGTGGTATGAAATGCAAAAAAGACATGCAGAGAATCTTAGGGGCAAAAATTAGGGTACTACAGCTGCCCCTATTTAAGTTTCTTCTATCCGGAGATATGAAAATTGACATCTTTGTCTCGACGTGATATAAGAGACTTAAATATAACAATAAACCCAATTTTTGGCCCTAAGAGACCATATAATGATATGATCATGCAAATGGTATGCAGACACAAGACCACTGTGGGGAGGATATGCCACATGAGATAAACAAAAAGAAGAATGGGAGAATGAAATACCACCAGGGAAACATATCACAGGAGACCACCAACTAGCCGGGGAACATACCGCACAACTATTGGGACTCATCTGAGGAAAAGATTCAAACTTGGGATAACTGTATATGGAAATAAACCATGACACAACAAGGATATAACTCAACAGGGAAGACTTAGCACAGCAAGGCTCCAATGGGGAAAATCAATACCTCAACAATGAACTATCTCTAGCATAATGAAGAGACTAACCGTCCATCGGAGTAGAAAACCTCAACAACGAACTGTCCCGTCTAACCGAAGAGACTTACCACTCATCGCAATGGAAGAATCTCAACAACAAAATGTCCCATCAAACTGAAGAGACTTACCATTCATTGGAGTCACAAGATCTCAACAATGAACTGTCCCATCAAACTGAAGAGACTTACCATTCATTGGAGTCACAAGATCTCAACAACGAACTGTCCCATCAAAATGAAGAGACTTACCATTCATTGGAGTCACAAGATCTCAACAACGAACTGTCGCATCAAACCGAAGAGACTTACCATTCATTGGAGTCACAAGATCTCAACAACGAACTGTCCCATCAAACCG
This sequence comes from Lathyrus tuberosus, assembly GCA_022829125.1. Taxonomy (NCBI): domain Eukaryota; kingdom Viridiplantae; phylum Streptophyta; class Magnoliopsida; order Fabales; family Fabaceae; genus Lathyrus; species Lathyrus tuberosus. Next base: position 1,610,115 of record JALAZF010000779.1, read on the forward strand.
AAGAGACTTACCATTCATTGGAGTCACAAAAGGTATTAACTGCATCGCCTCAGGCTTCTCAAATAAAGGAATTCCACGAAACAGTATTGAACCTTCCAAAAGGGGAATCATACGCAGATTTTAGCTGAAGGGCGCAGAATCCTTAAAGGTGCAAAATAAATGCACTCTCAATCTAGGTTTCACAGCCTAGAGATCCAAACAAATATTGCAGGGGACCAAAGTTCAATCCAGGAACAAGCTGGAGAGAAACGGTCAAACAAGACTCATCCCGAGGAGGAAATATCTCAACTGGGGACTAATGTCATCCAGATAATGCACTGGAGAGGAAACTGAATCAAAATCTTCCACGAGAAACAAACTCAGTGGGGAATTAACAAAGATAGGCATTTTTCTGCTTACGGGTCGACACTCTAAATGGAGAGAGGACACACATGCTCTACGGGGATAACAACTCCATAGAGCAAAGAAGCACCAACACAAATGCAAAATGCAAAATGCAACAACAATATGCTATGCACAACAAATGAATGCGCATGCAATGCTTATGAGTATGAATATGCTGACAAAACAGACATAAAGGATAAACAGAGGGTGGAAAAACATCACAACACCACTGAATACTCGGCTAATCTCAACAAGATGGAGATATCATTAGCAGCTCTGCTAGGGATTCGTTTGAAGGAATCCTGCAGGAGATAAACAAAAGCCATCAAAAGAAAATAAATCCTACTACAAGGCTTAAATCTTGCTGGAGAAAGGAAGATACTCCTTGGGGAGAAACCCAAATATCAATCTTCTAACATCAACGATCCATAAAGAAGATAACAATATAAACTCTGCTTTAAGGATGGTAGGACAGCTGTCGAGGAATCATAACAACCCAAACTTTTTGATTCTTCCTGGGGATAATAAAGATTCACAGAAACTTCCATTTCAAAAGGATGAAGAGATCTGCTGCAGAAAAAAAATGAATCTGCTGGGGATTGTAGACATATAAACATCTATGCAAAGCCCACTGGGAAAACAAGCCAAATCAGCTGGAGATACGAGAACACTCTCAGAGGATTAATCAATTCAGAGCAAAGCATCCTGAACTTGCTGGGAAAAAAGCAAAAGGTCAAACTATGGGGGATTTTAGATCAATACTCATCATGAATGAGAGAAAACCCCACAGGTGACTAGCATATCAATATTCCTTGAATATAGTTATCATGAGCGACTTTACTGGGGAATAACCACAATAGTGATGCATAATCTTCACTAGGAGGATAAAATCTCTGAAAAACAATCCAGAGAGAAGTACATCTTGGACCTGCCGGGGGAAATGAGAAATTAACCTCACTACTTTATTATTGGAAATGATAATACACTGCCTCCGTTGGAGAATCATCAAGGATAAATCCCTGGGTAGAACAACCTGGAGAGAAAAACATCCATAAGACAAGATGAAACACGACAAGCGATCACCACGTCAATGCTTCTTAGAAGAGAATAACACCGTTCTCTGTTCGGGGACATCCAAAGCAACAACAACACGTCTAGAGGGTAAAACTCTGAGTGAAGATTCCTCATATGATTTCTGCGTGAGACAGCAAAAATGAATCTCTGCGTGGGAACTACCAATAAGGAGATGTGGACCTCAAAACTACTCAACTGCCTGACCATAACATAATCAGCTGGAGGAGATTCGGATCAAGACCTAGCTGGGGAAAACCAAACAGCATTGGACCTTATGAATTCCACATATCATAACAAACCCATCACCTTGTCAACAACTGGTCACATTTATAGGAACAAGTTCTGCTGAGGAAATATCAACAAACTCTACTGGGGATTTGTCAATAAATTCTGCCAAAGGAGCGAGAATGAACCCTGTTGAGGAAGACATTGATCCTACCATTCTTGGAATAACCGTTGACATTCTTTTTTTTTATATTCATAAATCAAAGAAAAATGTTTTTATAATTTTCAAAAATTTAAATCAATTATTCACATTTTGTTTCAAAAATCATCATAAAAAATAAATGAAATTTGCAAACAGAAACAAAATAAGAATTGCAAACAAAGGGACACAGACCCAAATTTTATTAATAGAATGGAAGTCCGCAAATGGCGTAACTCCATGGATCATTACAAAGTTTGAAAAATGGTAAATACATGGAAAGGGTTACATTGAAATACAATGACCACTATTCTCCCTAACAACTTTGAATTTCGATGTGCTCAAAACTTCAGTTGTGGATGATTGAAGCATAATCCTTAATGGACAATGTTGCTTTCAAATGATCAAGACTGTCCAGATGCAGTTACTTGCCATAATCCCTAACTTTTTCCTAGATTGCCCTTTCGGGTTTTCAATCTACCGGGATGATTAATTCTATTTTTGTCTCTAATTTTTGCCTGGACCGCCCTTTCGGGTTTTCAGCCCACCGAGACGCTCATTTTTGCCTAAGCCGCCCTTTCAAGTTTTCAACTTAGTGGGCTGTTCTTTTTATTTTTTAGGCGAAGTATTTCTTGACTGCATCGGTATTCACAGGACGAGTGAACTCTTCACCATCCATAGTTGTAAGAAGTAATGCACCGCCAGAGAAGGCTCTCGTAACAACGTATGGGCCTTCATAATTAGGAGTCCACTTGCCCCTAGAATCATTGGTAAAAGTCGAGATCTTTTTGAGCACGAGGTCGCCTTCTCTGAACACACGAGGTCGAACCTTCTTGTCAAAAACTTTCTTCATTCTCTGTTGATACAATTGGCCATGACACAAGGCCATCATTCTTTTTTCTTCAATCAAATTCAACTGGTCATATCTGCTTTGGCACCATTCAGCCTCAGACAATTCAGCTTCCATCAAAACTCTCATAGAAGGGATTTCAACTGCTACCGGGAGCACTGCTTCCATACCATAAACGAGAGAGAAAGGGGTTGCCCCTGTTAAAGTGCGGACGGATGTACGATACCCATGTAAAGCAAAAGGGAGCATCTCATGCCAATCCTTGTAAGTAACAACCATCTTCTGAACAATCTTCTTGATATTTTTATTAGCAGCTTCAACAGCCCCATTCATCTTAGGTCTGTAAGGAGAAGAATTATGATGCTCAATCTTAAACTCATCACATAATTCCTTCATCATCTTGTTATTCAGATTCGACCCATTATCAGTAATAATCTTGCTCGGAACACCATACCGACAGATGATTTGGTTCTTGATAAACCGGACCACTACTTGCTTGGTCACATTGGCATATGATGACGCTTCAACCCACTTGGTAAAATAGTCAATAGACACCAATATGAAATGGTGTCCGTTCGACGGTTTAGGGTCAATCATTCCAATCATATCAATGCCCTACATAGAGAAGGGCCATGGAGAGGAGATAACATTGAGAGGAGTTGGAGGCACATGAATTTTGTCAGCATAAACCTGGAACTTATGGCACTTCTTCACAAATTTTCAATAGTCGGATTCCATTGTCAGCCAATAGTAACCTGCCCTCAACATCTTCTTAGCCATTGTATGCCCATTGGCATGGGTACCAGAAGATCCTTCATTAATTTCTTTCATTAACATGTCTGCTTCGTGTCTATCCACGCATCTGAGCAAGACCATGTCATAATTTCTTTTATACAACACATCATCATTCAAGAAGAAACTACTAGCCAACCTTCTCAAAGTCTTCTTATATTTCTTGGATGCCCCAAACGGGTACTCTTGATTTTGAAGAAAGCATTTAATATCATAATACCATGGTTTATCATCAACAACTTCTTCAACGGCAAATACATGAGCTGGCCTATCAAGCCGCATAACATCGATTTTGGGCACATCATTCCACCGATTCACAACAATCATGGAGGATATAGTGGCTAAAGCATCCGCCATTCGATTTGCTGCTCTAGGTATATGGTGAAACTCAACCTTATTGAAGAAAGTTAACAACCTTCTTTCATAATCTCGATAAGGAATCAAATCAGGTTGACGTGTCTCCCATTCTTCTTTAATCTGATTAATCACCAGGGTTGAATCTCCGTATACATCAAGAATCTTGATTCTTAAATCAATGGCTTCTTCCAAGCCCATAATACATGCTTCATACTCAGTCGCATTATTTTTGCAAGTGAACATCAACCTTGCAGTGGAAGGAATATGAGAACCATGAGGAGTAACAATTATTTCCCCAATACCATTGCCATACTCATTAACAGCTCCGTCAAAAATCAAACCCCAACAGGATCCAGGCTCAGGCCCTTCATCAGGTAATGGTTATTCACAATCTTTAACCCTTAGATACATCACATCTTCATCAGGAAAATCAAACCTGATAGGTTGGTAATCATCAATTGGCTGGTGTGCCAAATGGTCAACCAAAACACTTCCTTTTATCGCTTTTTGAGTTCGGTACTCGATATCATATTCTGACAACAACATTTTCCAACGAGAAATCCTCCCAGTTAGAGCAGGCTTTTCAAAGATATACTTGATTGGATCTATTTTGGATATCAACCAAGTCGTATGATTCAACATATACTGGCGGAGGCGCTTGGCAACCCAAGCTAAAGCACAACATGTCTTTTCAAGCATTGAATACCGAGACTCACAATTGGTGAACTTCTTGCTCAAATAATAAATGGCAAACTCTTTTCGACCAAATTCATCTTGTTGACCCAGAACACAACCCATAGACTCTTCTAGCACAGTCAAATACATTATCAAAGGTCTTCCTTCCACGGGAGGAGACAAAATCGGAGGTTCAAGCAGATACTCTTTAATTCTTTTAAAATCTTTCTGACAATCCTCTGTCCAGACACAACCCTGATCTTTGCGAAGAAGCTTGAAGATTGGCGCATAGGTGGCTTTCATATTGGATATAAATCGGGAGATGTAATTCAAACGTCCCAAGAATCCTCTTACTTGTTTTTCTGTTTTAGGCGCAGGCATTTCCTGTATAGCTTTAACTTTACCAGGGTCAACTTCAATGCCTTTTTGGCTAACAATAAAGCCCAACAATTTTCCAGAACAGACACCAAAAGTACATTTATTAGGATTCAAACAGAGCTTAAACTTTCTCAAACGTTGAAACAACTTCAATAAGTACTCAATATGATCTTCTTCAGTCTTCGACTTACAAATCATATCATCCACATAGACCTCAATTTCTTTATGCATCATATCACGAAACAAAGTAGTCATAGCTCTCTGGTACGTTGCACCAGCATTTTTCAAACCGAAGGGCATCACTCTGTAACAAAATGTTCCCCAGGGTGTAATGAATGTTGTTTTTTCCATATCCTCGGGTGCCATCTTTATTTGATTATAACCGGAAAAGCCATCCATAAAAGAAAAGATACTGAATTTAGAAGTATTATCTACCAACATGTCAATGTGTGGCAATGGAAAATCATCTTTTGGACTTGCTTTATTCGAATCTCTATAGTCGACGCACATTCGGACTTTTCCGTCTTTCTTTGGAACAGGCACAATATTGGCCACCCATTGAGGATACTTAAAAGTCACAAGAAAACCAGCATCAATCTACTTTTGAACCTCCTCTTTGATCTTCACAGCCATGTCAGGATGAGTTCTTCTCAATTTCTGCTTCACAGGCGGATATTCAGGCTTCAATGGTAAATGGTGCTCCACAATTTCAGTATCAAGACCAGGCATGTCTTGATAAGACCAAGCAAACACGTCAACATATTCTCTAAGAAGCTCCACAATCCTCTTCTTAACATCTAACTGAAGCAGTGCCCCAATCTTGACTTCTTTTATATCATCATCTGAACCCAAATTAACCAATTCCACTGGCTCTTTATGAGGCTGAATGGCCTTTTCCTCGTGCTCAAGCAACCGAGAAATTTCATCTGGAATCTCCTAAATATCTTCTTCTTCAGCTCTAAACACAGGGAACTCAAAGTTGGGAGAGGGCATAGGGTCATTGTTTTCAATGGGTTTAACAATCAATCTGTACAATGATTTATGTTTGATTTTAGAATATGAACAAAAGTGCAAGTATCATGCAGATAAAAGTGATCATCACATTATAATTATTTTTTGGTTTTTTCTGTTACCATTTTTCAGAAATAAAGCAAAAAGGGAAAACATAATATGGATAAACAAAATAACATTTTATTGATGATGATAAAATTTGAAACAAAGCCCTCACAAATTCACTTTCACCTTGGGCAAAGTGAAAGGATTTTTGAAAGAAACAAAAACAAATAACTTTGAAATATGAACAACAGTGGGAACATCAACAGTTTTCCAATTCTGGCAGATTTGTCCATGTGCCACAAAATTGGGAAACTCTTCTTCTTCATCATCTTCAATGATGGTGGCAGTAGAATGATCTGTGTTGATGAATCCGGCGCTGTGAAAGGCCTCATTAATACGCTTCAAATCTCTTCTGACTGTACCAGGCATAAAGCCTAAACCAGTTTTGCCCAGGTTATCAACCACATCAATGACCCGGCCCCAACCGTCAGATCGACCAGTCCTTAACACATGCAGAGCATCTTTCAAAGAAGACATGGGTAACTCACTCTTCTTAACAGCTTTGTCATCAATAGAAAGAGCTTGGAATGGAGTTCCAATAGTTTCATTAGCATCAACATACGAAAAGGGTGAAAGGTGGCTCACCAGCATCGCTTGCTCACCCCCAACAATTACCAGTTTATCATTCTTAACAAATTTCAATTTCTGATGGAGAGTCGAAGTCACTGCCCCAGCCTCATGAATCTAGGGTCGGCCAAGAAAACAACTATAAGTAGGACGAATATCCTTTACTTGAAAAGTAATCTGGAAGAAGCACGGTCCTATTTTGATTGGAAGATCAACCTCTCTAATCACAGTTTTTTGAGATCCATCAAAAGCTTTAACAACAACTCCACTATACCTCATGGGAGGACCTTGGTAAGAAAGCCTTGATAAAGTAGATTTTGGCAACACATTCAAAGAAGAGCCAGTATCAACCAACACATTGGAAAGCGCATCTTCTTTACAGTTCATGGAGATATGTAAAGCCAAATTGTGATTTCTCCCCTCCTCGGGTAACTCTTCATCACAGAAACTCAAATTATTACATGATGTGAGGTTGACAACAATGCCATCAAACTGATTAACAGTCACATCATGTTCAACATATGCTTGTTCCAATACCTTATGCAAAGATTTCCTATGAGCTTTAGAATTCATCAGTAAGGACAACACTGAAATCTTGGACGGGGTATGCAAAAGTTGATCTACAACACTGTACTCACTCTTCTTGATCAATTTCAATACTTCATCCTCATAAGACTTCGAACCACTGGACTGACCAGAAGCATCAACATTAGTCTCATCTTGAGTTCGTTTGCCAGCAATAACATTCTCCATAATCTTTGGAGGCTCAAGAGCAAAGACTCGACCACTCCGGGTCACTCTACTCACATCAGTGATGCTTACCACAGAAGACAAAGAAGGAATGGGCACTTCCTTAGCATCTTCTACCAGGTAGCATTGTACTTATATGGAACAGCCTTGTCAGATTCATATGGTACTGGTCCGGGCAACCGAATAACCAAAGGCGTAACAACTGTCTTCCGACTATCATAAGAGATAATAACTCTTTCAGGAATATTAAAGCGTGGTGCAATAACATTCACCTCATTCTAATATTCATCTCTTTTAGCAGTGACCTCAATCAAATTCTCGTCCATCATCCTTTGAATATCCCTCTTCACTATCACACAACCTCGCGGATTCACGAAACAGATGCAACAGGCTGCATAGTCATGATCAATATCATGGTATTCACTCAAAAGTGCATGTATTTCTACAAGAGATCTTCGGATCCAACGAATATCAAAAATTTTGAATGTACCAAGACAACCATAAACCATATTGACAGACGCCTTGCCTTGATTAGACAGCGGATTTGATTGGACATTAGGATTGGAATCTTCGAAAGACAAAATACCATTTCTAGCCAACCTTTGCACTTCCATCTTCAATGGATAATAGTTCTCAGTGTCATGCCCAGCTCCTCCCTGATGGAAAGCACAATGATCTTCAGACTTATACCACCATGGTGAATCTTTTGGAACAGCAGGTGGTGGATGGGTCTGAACCAGATTCTTCTTAATAAAACAGGGAAGCAATTCTGTGTAGATCATAGGAATCGGATCAAAATCTTTCCGAAAATGGTCATGTTAATTGTTCTGTTGATTAGAGCATTGTTAAGCAGGGGTTGCCTGAACAACGGGATTTGATTTGATAACAGGAGTAACAGATGCGTCGTGTTGCTGACACTGATTATTTCTATTGCGAGGTCTTCTATACCTTTCTCGAGAAACGGCATTGGTTTCTCCTTCTTTCTTTTCGGAGAATCCTCCATTATATTTTTTGGAACTTCCAGTAGAATTGCCACCTTTCGAAAAACGTCCCTCACGGACACCCTCTTCCAATCTCATCCCCATATTAACCATCTCAGTGAAATCACTTGGGGCACTAGCAATCATACGCTCGTAATAGAAAGGACTCAGAGTTTTTAGAAAAATCTTGGTTATCTCCTTTTCGTCCAAAGGAGGGTTGATCTGAGCAGCAATCTCGCGCCACCTTTGCACGTATTCTTTGAGTGTCTCCTTGCCTTTCTGAGCCATTGTCCGAAGCTGGTCACGATCAGGGGCCATATCCACATTATACTTATACTGTTTCACAAATGCCTCACCCAAATCTTTGAAAGTGCGAACTCGAGTACTGTCGAGTCCCATATACCATTTCAAAGCTGCACCAGACAAACTATCTTGAAAGTAGTGAATGAGAAGCTGATCATTATCCTTCTGAGCCGGCATCTTACGAGCATACATAGTCAAATGACTCATCGGATAAGAGTTACCCTTATACTTTTCAAAGTCAGGGACTTTGAACTTATACGGGATCTTCACATTAGGAACCAAGCATAACTCATGAGCATTCTTTCCAAATAGCTCTTTACCTCTCAGAGCTTTGATCTCTTTCTGCATTTCAGCAAACTAGTCTTGAATCTCTTCCATTCTATCATAAGCACTAGCATTTTCATTTGGAGCAGTATGGAAAATTTGCTCTTCACCAAAAGGAACAGTGTGAACCACAGGCGGTGGCAGAGTCATCACAGGTTGAACGGTAGGAACAACTGGAACTTCAGGAGGCGGTGGCGGTGGTTGATAACCCTCAAGAACAAAGTTATGAGGCATGCCCCAGGGGAAGCCAGGAGGCATGGAGTATTGAGGAACACTAGCAGGTGCCACAGAGATGGGCTTAGAGACAAACTCAGAAATGACTGTCCTTTGCACAGGAGTTGAAAGCGGAGGAGGAGGGGGTGGTGGCTGATTCTGAGCAGCCACCAGAGCTTCCATCATAGTAGTGAGTCTTTCCAAACTGTTCTTCAGAGTCGTGACTTCCTCACGAAGCTCACGATTCTCTTGTTGCAGCTGATCCATCTTTCTCTTCTGAGTAGCCCGAGTATTATACTGGTGCGACAGCTTGGCTGAATGAAGACCAAAGGGAAACAATAAGACACCTGGAAAAGGTAAGAAACAATGTAGAATGATGCTTGAAGTGCAAGATGCAAATGCAAAGTTTCAAGGAATTATAAGGCATATTGCAAACATTGTTATTTGAATACCAAAATCTCATTCATTAATGATGGAAAAGATTACATCTTGGAAGTACAGATTCAAGAATCCTAAAACAAAAGAGAATAAAGAAAACTAGATCCCTAGAGAATCCTATGAGAAGAAGTCCCAGCTCTATCTTCCAGCTTCTTGATGTGGGTCTGCATCTGAGTCTTCTCAATCAGCAACTGATCAACGATCAACTTCCAAGGAGATTCTGAACTCTTTGGAATATCAGAAACTGGTTGAATGCGAGAGTAAAATAAATCCTCTTGCGCCTTTCTCTTCTTGTTGGCAACTTCATCTTCATTCTTCTTCTTGAAGTGCTCTTGAAGTCTTGCATTCTCTAACTCAACAATCTGATACTTGTTCTTCCAAGCATCTCTCTCTTGTTGCATCTCGGCCAAAGCGATATGAAGCTTCTCTTTGTCTTCCATAAAGTAGAGAATAGGCTTCTTATCAGTTAGAGATAAAGGTTCCTGACGCGCATACGGCATCTTCAAAGTAATAGCTCTATTTTTAACCCACTGGAGGTAAGGTTCAGAAGAGACACAATTCGGATTTCCCAAACTTTCCTTTCCTTTTCTACGAATGTTGTACCAAGCTTCCACAATTTCTCTCTTGAGAGCAACCTAAGATTCTTCTTCCTTGAAAAATAGACCGGCCAAATGAATGTTCTTTGGTACCTCTCGCAAAGGATATCCCAGCTGACGACGAGCCAACACCGGATTGTAGCTGATTCCTCCCTTTGTACCAAGAAGAGGCACGTTAGGAAAATCACCACAACTATCAATAATCATCGCTCCAGAAGGAACACGGCTACACCAATCAATATCAGAATGAGTGAGAGACATAATCGTCCGCGACCAATATAAACCATCCTTGAGATTCCAGAAAGCTGCAGACTTCGGCAAGTGAGAAATAAACCACTTGTAAAGCAAAGGTGCACAACAGATAATCATCCCTTCACCATGGAAATTCCTGAGGTGAATAGAATGGTAAGCATCAGCAAGCAAAGTGGGAATTGGATTCCCAATCAAGAAGATCTGAATAGCGTTGATGTCGACAAAGTTCTCAACATTTGGGAAGAGGAACAGTCCGTAAATAAACAAGGCAAGAATAGCCTCAAAAGCGACTGTGTTCTTCACACTAGCAAAGTGATGAGCTCTATCCATCAAGAACTTAGCGGGTAACCCAAGAATATTTCCTTTGGTATCCATGCGAGCCTTAATCTCGGAAACCTTCAAGTGAGTAGCCTTCGCAATAATGTGATGCTCGGGAGTGGGATCCAAACCGGAGAAAATCTGACCGTGAACAGGCAAACCAAGCAGGAGAGAATACTCCTCTAGCGTAGGTACCAACTGATAATCAGGAAAGGTGAAACAATGAAGCAAAGGGTCATAGAACTGAACCAAAGTAGCAAGCAATCCTTCAGCCATATCAACCTTCAAGAGAGATAAAAGCCTTCCATATCTGGATTCGAACTTCTTGGTATCAATAACCAAAGATCCTAGCTCTCTCAAACCCCCTAACTTAGGACTCTTGAAAGTGTACTTCTTTGTACTTCTTCTTCCAAAATCCATAACAAAAGTTCCTGCAATGTTTGCAATAACACCTTTAAGTTCCTTGAAACCTTTCTAGAAGAATGCTTATGAATGCATGAGTGCATGAATGCAACAAACACAAACAAGATCACATAAAGCACATGGGTCAAGGTTCAAGTCACGAGCATGAAGCCAAGGGTAAGAACCAATCCCACAAAGGTATGTACTAAGGTTTTGTCTTCATTGTACCTGCAGAAAACAGCGGTTCTAACAGAGTGCCCAGGGTCCACAATCCACTATCAGACACACCAGCACAGCGATTTGCTCGGAGGTTGGTAGTTATCCTCAAGAAAATCTAACCTGAGTGTAGCATCACGTGACAGCTAAGTCAGATTTGCATCTTCATAGCTTCCGCGCTACGATCCTAAAAAGGCTAGGATGGGTTAAGGGTTACTACGGTTCTCAGTGTTATAGGCTTCTATGGAAAAATTAATGCCTTCACGATCGCTCGATCGGCATCAGTAATTCCAAAGAGGCAACCACCGAGTGGATAGATTCTCAAGTTATTCTTTTTCAAGATTCGACTCCTTCAAAGTTCCCTTGACTATACTATCCTCCTATCTTAAAGTGCACTCTGGTCCGGGTATAGGACCTATCTCACACACAGAGGAACTCCCAAACAGAATAAACAAGTAACAAGCAAATCAAACAAAAAGCAGTAAATAAATCAAAGTAGGCTAAACCCCTCAAGGGAGACGAGTCCCCAGCAGAGTCGCCACTTTTCTGTAGCGGGGAAATTTGTGAGTGTAAGCTATTGATTAACTTAACTAAAAAATAAACAAGAGTCGCCACCGCACTTTTATTTTTATCCAAAAAGGAAACAAAAAAAGAGCGAACAAAACCTAAAGAGTTCTAAAAGAACAAAGAGATAAAGGGTAAGGGGGGTTGGTTATGTAAAGGGAAGGTTTTACGCACCCAATACATCTATAGTACTCTATATGAGCCCTTTGATGTATTCATGCTTTTTGGTCTGAAAATGGTTTGCTTGAAAAAGAGATTGAGGAGATGAGAGGAGAATTATTTTTTAATATTTTTGTGTTTGGAGAGACTTATCGCCTCATGCCTACGTACCCACGATGTGCAATGTAGAATCAAAACCTCATAGTTCGTGGTACAAAGAACAAAAATTTGTTTGTTTTGGTTGATTTTAAGTGTAAAGACAAGTCGTCATTTCCAAGCGAATAATTCCGCTTAAAGAAATGAATCATGTCTAAACTTATGAAAAGGTTTAAAAAGAAAAAGTGCACAAGGCACACAAAAAAAAATTGATGAGTTTTTGTATTTTTTATGTTTTTATGAAATGGTCAAAATATGGTTAATATTGATTGGCATTTATTAAAGAAAACAAAGCTTAAAAACCACTTGACCAAAGTCAAGGTTTTATTATGAAAGCGGTTTTAAGTTTGAAAACAAGAAGATTTTGAAAAAGAGAGGAAATTTTGAAAATTGAAGAAGGGGTGGAGAAGAAGAGATTATTCTAGTGCATAAAATAAAATCTAAGGATAAGAAAGATCTAACCACATGGACAAGCTCCATAGAATAAGCATTTTTCCCTTTTGATTTGATCTTGATTCAAAATAATTCTTCAAAAGAGGACTCCAAGTATCCAAAATCCAAGGTTTTCCATCACAAACTCCCAAGCAATATGTTAAGATCCTAACTCTAAGTCCATAAGTCCATAATCAAGAGTATATGTCCTCCAAAGCAAAGGATAATGGCCATAGTCTAACAATTAAGAGCACAAGTCTTTTAGTGGTTTAATCCTTTATTAATATTTTGAGTCCAAATTGGACAAAAGAAAAACAAGGCACAAGATAATATGGTCCAAGTGGACAAAAGAAAAATAACATAAACATAAACATGATATGATAAAATGACATAAAGCATAAAAAAACTAAAGAGAGATAGGGAGCGAGAAGGAAAAGTAAAGATGTTAGGAGTTAGTGGTTAGTAGCACAAGGCTCTAGTGCCATAAGCCTTCACCGATTATTCCTTTCCGCGTCTTGAACTATAGTGATTAAACAATGTACTTAGGTCAAGGTTAATGAAGACTTGTTAGAATATTGATAGAATCAAAGCCTTTACAACAACAAGCTTCAAAGATTTTGAACCTAATACAAAAGATCAATCACCATTGGGTTGACGCGACCAATCAAGGTCCGGACCACGAAAGCTCAAATTCTGAATTGGATAAAGAGGGACAAATGTTGCGCTATGTTAAGCAATCGTTGAGTAATTTACGGAGTAATTACCCTACAATGAGGTCGGTCAATAGATCTTTGTGCTAATGTATGCTAGATGAACGATATGTAAATCGTCATCTGAAAGTAATACCGCACGAAAAGAAAATAGGTAACGATCTAGTCTTGATCAAGAATTCAACAAAGAAATTCTAATATCCATAAGACTTTCATCGATCAAAATAAAAAAAGGAAATAGATGAAGAGAAGGCCAATTGAATTACAAAGTCAAGAACCTTTCATCTTCAAGTTCAATCACTTTCAATTGATAAGTTTAAGTGTGAAAAAATATCACTAATTCAAAGCACCTCAAATGAATTCAACAATTCATTAAAAGATAGATTTGAACTAATGAATGTTTAATTACTCTGACCATATCCAAAGTCCATTGAAATTGAAGAGAAATTAATCTCAACAATGCATTTCAAGGCTAAAACAAGAAGAAAGGGGAAGAAGAAGGAAGAAAAGCCAAAACAGCCCCAAAAACAAGCAAAAAACACAATTCTGCCTCTATGCAATTGATTGCACAAAAGGTGCAATCGATTGGACACTGGTAGATTGTAAAAACAAGGCAAAAAATAGCACTGTGCAATCTATTGCACGAAAATGCAAATCGATTGCACCCTGCTGTGACAGCAAAAAATCAGTAAAATTCAGCATGATCATGATCTAAAACTTTCTTCAAATACCTCATGATCATGGTATCAAAAGTTCACAAAAATGTAAAGCAAATAGCAACCAATACCAGTAATTAAACACAATTACAAGATCCAAAAGATCAAGTAACAAGGATCTCCAAAGATCTACATTATGGAAGATGAAATTGAAGCTTCAACAATGGTGAAAGATGAATTACCACTTCAAATCTAAAAATTCCTTCAAATTGCTTCAAGATCCAAACTCCAAAGCCTTGATCTATGAGAATTGGTAAAGAATACAAGTTTGGATGAAGGTTTAGCTCAAAGTTGAACAAGATTCAATGTGAATTCTTGTTAACTTTCAAGAGAAGAAAAGTGAGCTTTGAGTGAATTTTGTGGTTGAGGAGAGAAATTGCAAGAGATTTGTTGGCTATCAAAAGCTTGAAGAATGAATGAAATGAGGCCTCTATTTATAGAACTTAGGCTTGGAAATTTGGTGGTTTGGAATTTGGTTTGGAAGATCAAAATTAGGATTGGAATTCAAATTTGGAGGGAAATCACAAAAGAGTGGTGATTAGTGAGGGTGTATGGTGGGGAATGATCAAAATGATGTAGAGGAATTAAAATGAGGTGATCTAGAATATTCCACATGTGATCAATGGTCAAGATTGGTGCCAAATGCTTCAAAACTTGAAAAATGCTGATTTTGGCTAAATCCATCTTCGTGCAATCGATTGCACTGTAGCGCGAATAGACTGCACTGCTGAAAATTTTAAAATCTAGGCAAAAAACTGCAAGGTGCAATCGATTGGACCATTAGTGCAATCGATTGCATAGTTGAAAATCTTCAAAAATGCCATTCTTGCTATATTGTTCTGGTTCTGGCTCGATTCTCTTGTTTGTCAAAGAAGGCATGGAAATAAACGCATGAACCTTGGAGTCTCTTGAATAAAAATCAATTAAATCTTGGAAACTCTTGATCAGATGATCTTGAGTGACTTGCAGATCAACTTTGACTTTGTTCAGATGAAATTCATTCGATCTGAGGGACTGATTTTTTTGGTATTTTTAACCTGTTCTTCCCCTGAAAATGTTAGTGAAAGGAAACAAAATATTTTTGGATTTTAATTAATGGTTAGTAAACATAAACAAATTAAACAATAAAACAACTAACACATACACACAAACCCAAAGATCCCTGCAAGGCACAATCCTATAGAAGAGGGAACTAATGTGTGATCTTGTTTGTGGTATGAAATGCAAAAAAGACATGCAGAGAATCTTAGGGGAAAAAATTAGGGTACTACAGGCAGGGGCCTTCCCTTTATCAACAGTAGCATTGATAGATTCTCCTTCCTTCTTTTTGACAAAGTCGGAGTAAGGTTTCTTATTGTTTCTAGTGTTGTTGGTAGTGCTAGGGGCACCTTGGATTTCTCTAGCTTTGATGCATGTTTCGACACACTCCCCAACAATGACCATGTCAGAGAAAGAAGTGGAAGTGCTGCCAAGCACGTGCTGAAGGTTTTGGCCCTGTAGAGTACCCATAAACAGATCCACCAATTCACAATCCAAGAGAGAAGGTTGGACCCTTGCCACCAGTTCGCGCCACCTCTGGGCGTACTCCTTAAAGGATTCCTCAGATTTCTGAGGCATATTCTGCAATTGTGCCAGAAGGCATAGCAGTATTATAGTGGTAATGCTTTATGGAAGCATCGGCTAGTTCTCCCTAAGTGCTCACGTGCATTCTTTATAACTGCATGTACCATTCCAAAGGTGCCCCAGTGAGGCTGTCCTGGAAGAAATGCATGAGTAAAGGTTCGTTGTCAGCATGTGTGACCATCTTACGTCAATAGGAACGAAGATGGGTCTCTGGAAAAGTAATGCCTTTGTATTTGTCAAAATCTGGGACCTTGAAATTTAGGGGAATGACAATCCCTGGCACTAAGCACATAGCGGTAGCACTGAATCTCGAGGTTTTAGAACCCTCCATAGCTTTGAGGCGTTCTTCGAGAGCATGATATATTTTCGTAGTTTCACCAACATTAGTCATGAGATTACCTTGTGGTCCATCAAGGTCAATGACATTTTCATGTTCGTCCACCACCATATTAGTAGTGATAACGATAGCCGACTGAGGGTTCCCTTTAGCAGAGGTGGAAGGAGTAGCCTCGGCAAGCTTAGAAACACTCAGTCTTAGCTCTTCTTGTCCTTGGATGATGGCATGGAGAGTCTCGAGAAGTTGGTTAACTCTGGCCCCCATATTCTCCATATTTGCGTGGAGGGAAGTCTGGTTTTGCTATAGCTCATCCATGAGTCTTCATTGGTTGTTTCTTGTATGGTACAGATGTAGAGAAGAAGTCAACTTGGATGATCCAGATATCTGCTCTGCAAAGAGGGTCCCCAATAAGTTCTACCTTGAAAAATGAATGCATGGTTATTATGAATGAATGAATGCATGAATGTATGTAAAAATAATTTCTGTTCCAGAGGGAATGCATATGCTAAAGTTTTTTTATTGATGATATTATGAGATGAAACACATCATCATAGATCCAAAGGTTCGATGTATTTTGGATAATCAAAACATGCTTCTCAACATAGGTTCAAAGGTCTGATGTATTGAGGTATGCAGAGGCTTAGTTACTTGCATAAAACCCATGTCCCCTTACACGTGAGTGCTAAGGCTTTCATGAAGATTCTCAGAGTCACGGATCTGTCTTGAGAATACCCTTATCAGTTCAAAAATAACTCACAAAGCCATTGATACTCCCAAGGGAATCTCCTCTAAGTGAGGTTACCCTCAACTTCGAAAAGCCACGGGTTAACTAAAGGTCCTTAGAGTCACAGAACCCCTTTGAAAGAATGTTCGTCAACACGAAATGACTCACGTGCCAGCAAAACATCAAAAGGAAGCTACTCTAGGTGGGGTCTTCGTACCTTCCCACCAAGATAACTACATCCGACAAGTTAGTACAAAGCCCCAAAACTATCTCAGGTATACTCTCAAAGCCTGGGCATTCGACTTATCACTCAACAACATTATGAAACCCATTCCCCACAAGAGAAATATAACAGATATATCCAAGATATAACAGTAATAGATAAAGCAGGTAAAACGGTAGAAATAAACACCCATACATGCAAGATAACAAACAAGACTAGGTTTGAATTGCTTAGGAAAAGAGTCCCCAACTGAGTCGCCAGCAGTTGCTACGTAAAAAATAAAGAGTCGCCCACAAACTTTATTTATTCCGAAGAAAGGGAAAATATCGATAAAACCCCCTAAAAGTGAAGAACATGGTCTCGCAACCAAATTCGGGTTCGGAAGTCGGTTATGCAAGGGGGAGGTATTACACCACTCACATCTGTTGTACTCAACGAAAACCATCTTGTTTGTCTGTGCACGAATAAGTGTCGTTTATCTAAAGGTTTCTTACTAAATGGGAATTGAGGAGTTTTAAATTAGTGTGCTCATCTCAATTTCGAAACCTCGTGGAACCAGGGATAAAAATGAAGGAAGGTTGCTCGCTAGAATCTTGAAATCCTGTGCCTACATATCCTCTTATGCAATGAGGAAGTCAGAGCTCCATAGTTCGTGGTACCAAATGAGTGTGGTTTTGTTGTTTTTAGTGGGTGATGTTAACATTCACATCCTAGCATTAGGTTTTACTGCTCACACGTAAGGACACTGACGTTTTAGCCCGTGTTGCAATAGAATGGAAATAACATGCCCTTTTGAAAAGATTTTGGAATTATGCCCTCGAGGCAAGATGTCACATTTGATTGGTGAAGTTGTTTTTTAGAGAAATGTTTTTTTTAAATATGTGAGATGAGTCTATATGTTGGTACTTAGAGGGAGACAAGTATTCAACTGTAGGCTAAGTATGACCCACAATTGAATACTCGAGAGTTGAGGGGACAGTGGTATCCTAACCATTCCTTTTCACACTAAGAGGGCTGAATTAAACTCTTGTCATCGTTAGGTGCTTTGAATGGAAGAAAAACGTCGGGCCACAAGCCAATCAGGGCCAACAACCCAAGCACTTGAGAAATGGGGTGCACAAGTATGTACACTTCATTCCATTTTCTCCCAATTTATTATGAAAATAGTTTGAAAAGTGACTTGGCATTAGACCAAGTGTGGGTTGTTTGAAATATGAGAAGTGTAAGAAGAAAAAAGAGATGATTGGATTGAAGATGGGAATGGATGGAGGTTGATGGCGATGCCTAAGCGATCGACTTACGAGAAAGGAGATATGTGGGAAATCCTAAGGCGTAATGGAGGATGAGAATTCAATTAATAGTTAAGAAAATGGCTTGATGTTGAATCAAGCATTATTTTTATCTTTATTTTTGAAATTGTTTTCTAATCGCTTTTGTTTTAATCTTTTTTATCATAGAAGCATCAAGTATAAACCGATAAAGAATGTAAAATCCTACGCTATTACACTTTAATGGGAGTGGGGGACATATTACCACAATGGGGGATGACATATGAACTAGAAATAAAATGAATAAAAGTACAATAATCGAAAAAGGCGAATTAAAATCCAAAATTGGTCCGTGGGGCCTTAATAATACAAAAGAGGAAAAAGTTAGCAATGTGCATTAATAATAGATGCAAGATTATGTAATCAAATGATGTATGGAAATTAAGAATAAAAATACCAATCAAGATCAAACAACAACCAATGCTAAAGCCCTAAAAAATCAATCAAGCATGATGAATTAGGATTATGTAAAGTGTGTTAATGTTGATTAATTTGTCCATAGTCCAAAGTCCTCCAAAATTCCAAGGTCTATCTTGTGGTCCATGTCTAAAATACTCCAATACCAAGGTCTATCCTATGGTCCATGTCCATAATAGTCCAATGCAAAGGTCAATCAATTTAAGTTCATGATTCTTTTTATGTTTTATTAATGCTTTAGGTCCATTATATTCACTTCATCAAGATAAAAGACAAGTAGGGTACAAAAGTGACATGGAGGATAATTGCCTAAAAGATATCAAAGAAGTATACCCAAAATCAAGCAAACTATATGCATGACATTCTAATGAAATAATACCACAAGAATTCAACAAGAAAATTAATCAAAATTCAATGAGAAAACTAATAAAAATTTTCAATAAGAAGTTCAATCAAATTTTAACAAGAAAATTGATCACAAATTTAACAAGAAAATTATACAAAATTAACAAAAATTCAATCAAGATTAATCCAAAAAATGATCAAGAATTAACAAGCATCAATCAAAGATTTAACAAGAAAACTCAATTAAAATCTAACAAGAAATTCAATCAAAATCTAATAAGAAAATCAATTAAAATCTAATCAAGAAATCACAGAGGGAGGTGTAGTAGGTGTGTAACATCCTAGCGTAGGGGACCAAACTCAAGGCCCACTGGCCCTGTTTCTTGAGACCAAGAGGGGTGCAGAGATGACATGAGGGTGCACAGGAAATGCCATAGGCCGAGGAAGCCCGATCCAACATGAAGGCAAAACACTTGTGCAGAAAGAACGAGTTCAGTATCCAAAGAGAAAACCTCGTGTACATTCCCTTCTTCCTACCTCAAAATCCAAACAGAAACCTAGCTCCGTCGCGCTAGAGCTTGTCGCCGGCGGTGGCAGAGACAAATCCTCACAATCTACACCTGTTTCTGATCCTCTCTTCCTCTCCTATCCAAATTTCCACTTAATTCAATCTAATTCCTCTCTTAACCTAACTAATCGCATCAACACTGAATTTCCTAAGCTAATCACCAATCCCTAATTGAGGCCAAGAAACAACAAATTGCAGTCCAAACGTGAAGTTTTGGCTCCAATGCTATAGAAACTACATCATAAAAGTGTGATTCACGTACCTATGAGATGTCAACGACGGTGGCAATGCAATTCTCTAGGTATGAAAAGTTGCTTCGTTCTTTTCCTTCTTCAAATAAATTACGTTTTACTTTCTTGGAATCTGCCTCTTGTGTTGTAAATTCCGTTGAATTTCTCCTCTGAAATTGTGTGAATTGCGTGAATTTGTGTGAGTGAAGAGGGTTGAGGGAGATTGAGGTTGGGAGGGCGTTGCAGAGCGATGAAGCTGGTGAGAGGTTTAGGATAATGGTTACAATGTGTGTGTGTGTGTGTGTGTGTAAGAACCATGATTTTGGTGCAGTGAGGGTGAGGGAGATTGGGATGAGAGAATGAGGGAGTGAAGAATAAAGAATTGTAAAAAGTGATGAAGTGAGGAAGTGAAAAATCAAGGTGTAGAGAATGAAGAGAGAAAAAGTGGAGAGGAAGAAGATGAATGAAGAAAGAATATGCTTATATAGAAGAGGTTTTGGAGAAGTTGGTTAGAAATTCTGTTGCAATTAGTTTTTCAGTTATGATTGAATGTGGTTATGGCTTTGAAGCTTGTGTTTGTAGCTTCCCTTTCTATTTGTTGTTTTGCACTTGTAGTTTGATTTTTCAGCTTGTTTTCTTTATGTTGCAGCTTGAGATTGCATTGTGCTTATGGCTTGAATTGTATTTTTATTTTGTGGCTTGAATTGCCATTTGTTGCAGCTGCTTTGTTTGTTGAGTTTTGTAAGAATAGTTATCTTTTGGATATGGCTTTTGTTATTCTATATTTGTTGTGATTGAAGCTCGATGCCCTTTCTTACTCTTATGAGAAAAATTCCTGCCGTGATTTTTAATTTTATGCACCAGTTAGCATGATATGACGAGATTTCTTTGATTGTGAAGAAAATTGGTTGGCCTGAATTTAACTCCTGTTAGCATTAATGAGTATACTCATCTTGCAGGAACTCTTTGGAAGGAACTATGGTAATTATTGAAGAGCTTTATAGTTGAACAACTCCCTTGAGGCTTCTTTCCTGCTGCTTGTCGTGACTTCTAAAAATTAGGCTCTGCAACATCCAACAGTGTATGATCTGGCATAGCAGGATCCATATTTGAGGCTTCCATGGGCATTGAAACATTCACCAAGCCACATATTCCCCATTGATGAAATCTTGGAAAAGGAATGTAAGTTAGACGCACAATCCTAGTATATGGTCCAGGTTCAGGTGGGATTTGTTCATTAATCCAACATGCTTCGTGATGAGCAGTCTCTGGGATGCGTGTAGCGGCACCATCAATTGTTTCAAATCAAAGGCTGCTGCTGCTGACTTCTGTTGGTAATGGATTTAAAATTTTAGGTTCCTTGGCCAAGGACTGTTGTTGTTGTCAAGTCGAAGGCATTGTTTTCCCAATTATTGTTGTAGAATGGCATGTATTGGGATATTAGCCATGTATTTGCAAAATGGAATTCTTCTTGTAGTTTGAAAATTAGTAATGTTGTGCTAGGTTAGTTAATGAAATGAATTATGGTGATTGAATTGCATTGGGCATGAATTATGTATAGGGTTATGGTTTTGTAATGTATGGTTATGGATTTGAATTTTGAATTGGATATAGATTTGGATATGGAATTTGGATATTTGGATATTGGTTTGGACTTTTGGATATTTGGATATTGGTTTGGACTTTTGGATATTTAGATATTGGTTTGGACTTTTGGTTTTGGATATTTATATATTTTAAAAGACCAAACTAAACCCAAGAAAAAAACATTATTATAATAACTAAACCTATTATTAAAAGAAACAAAGTTCAATTAATGATAAATCTAATTACTAATATAATGTGAAAATTAATTAACGATGCCAAAGTCATTTAATGTATCCGATACTGGGCAAGCAAAGGGGAATGCCTCTTGATCCATGAACAAAAAGAAACCTCATATTCAAATTCAACCTTTTAACTAAGGTTTCTAATAGCATGACTTGTAGTGCAATCAATCCGTGAAATCATTCTTCATAGGGTGAACAAACCCCTCTTTGGCTGTCCTCATTAGGAATTGTCAAGAAACTCTACTCCCAGAGATGAATGTATTCTCCGTGAATGGCATCTTTGAGTTTCTTCCAAATTCTTGAACTTTCCTGACTTGATCTATTCCTTGTGAATAGGTTGCCTTGAATTTCTCGGGGTTTGGGGACCCACGGGCTTCTTAAAAGCATCGGCCTCCTCTTGGGCATTGTTCAAGGACCCACAGGTTTCCTAAAAGCATCCCCGCCTCCTCTTGGGCTTAGTACAAGGACCCGTTGGCTTCTTAGAAGTATTCACGACCTCCTCTTAGGCTTCGTATAATGATCTCTTCCTCCGGGAATGATAGCCTCCTCTTGGGCTTCATTCAAGGACCTCTCGGCTTCTTAAAAGTCTCTAGCCTCCTCTTAGGCTTCGTACAAATTGTCCCGACGACCTCCTAGAGGTATAGGAATTGAACTTAGTCATCTTCATAGAACAGTCCTTTCCAAGAGTCTACTACTGTTTCTCATAACATAGTACAAAAGATGAAACTCTAGACACGGACAGTCTAATATCCTTGAGTCTCCAAGACATTCTCAAGCACCCTTCAAAAATAGGAAGAAAACCCGTAGACTCGGACAGTCTCAATCAAAGAAAAGGAAATATCCCTGAATCAAATCCTTGAGTACAGTGTTACTTATATAAGAACTGATTTTCTCTTTTAAAATCAGTATATTGGATCTGTCACTCATTTGAAACAGTTACAATAGCCTCCTCTTGGGCTTTGTACAATGATTCTCCCTAGCGGAGCAAACCTTTTAGCCTCTCTCTCGGGCTTTGTACGAGACACATATTAGCCTCCTCTTGGGCTTTGTACAATGATTCTTCCCAGCGAAGAAAACGTTTAGCCTCCATCTCGGGCTTCGTATGAGATACAAAAGACTCCCTCGTTGAGTCAAACAACGTTTAGCCTCTCTCTCGGGCTTTGTACGAGACACATAAGAGACTCCCTCGTTGAGTCAATCACCCCTTTCGCCTCCATCTCGGGCTTTATACGAGATACAAAAAGGTTCTTATTGAGCCCAAACAAATTTTAGCCTCTCTCTCGGGCTTCGCACGAGATACAAAAAACTATCTTGTTGAGTCAAATAGCCTCCATCACAGGCTTTATACGAGATACCAAAAGACTCCATCGTCGAGTCAAAACCTTTTAGTCTCTCTCTCGGGCTTTGTACGAGACACATATTAGCCTCCTCTTAGGCTTTGTATAAGAAAACCACTGGTTGATCCAATCAACCTTTTAGCATCAAAGATGTGCCTCGTTCACAGTACACAAACATCAATAACTCCTTCCCCTTCATCTAATTGCTGTAAGCAGCAAGCCTATGGATTATTTACATCCATGCCACTGTCCCTCTTTTAGCTTGAGAAATTCCCAAGGAAAGATGGCATTGCTCTACACTAAGTTAAAGTCTTCTCCTTCAGGTTGGAAATCCCCTATGAAGGAAATTATGGCATTACCGGATTCACACATCCCTGTTAAAGTAATTCTCCTTTATAAACAGTTGTGACAAACAAACCTCTTTAGAGATGACAAATTCTCTCTAAAGTCAACACCCTTTTAGCTTCACATCTTGGGCTTTGAACAAGATACAAATAGACCTTTTAGCTTCACATCTTGGGCTTTGAACAAGATACAAACTACCCTTTAGCTTCACATCTTGGGCTTTGAACAAGATACAAACACCTTTCGCTTCACGTCTTGGGCTTTGAACAAGACACCAAAATACCCATTTCCTCCCATAGAATAGGAGGAACTACGAACGCTCTGATTTCCCTGTTTCGGTAAACGGGAATACGTAGGCATAAGATTGAAAGAAAAAATCTTAGCGAGCACACTAAACAAAAACCCTAAATCCCATACTCTCACATATCTATCAAGAAGCATCAATCCTAACATCCTAATCCTCATTTCCCACCAATCGACCGAACACCACTTTTAAAAAAAATACACCCAATAGAGACCCTGAATCTTTGTAGCATCTGTAAACCAACAGTTTTGACTGTTTAACCTCAGTTTGCATGTAGGGTTAATTTGAGACATTTATTTCCCTTCCTTCATCAGTTTTAATAGGATAAAAAATGAATCGAACTGTAGATACCAAAGAGCGGCAGTGCTTCGCAACCACATCCAAAATCGCTCGCTACAGAAAAATGGCGACTTCACTGGGGAAGGTGACGACTCTGCTGGGGAAATGTCGTTAGGATCTATCTCACATTTGTAGCGAGATTTTGTTCTCTTCCCATCTATTAGGTGGAAACTTTAAAAGTGGTGCCCACCGTGGGGCTCTTTTACCCTTTTTTCTCTTTTCTTGTGTGAAAACCACAGATTGGGGCTTCCGCCGGGGAACCCATTTTCTATCAGGAACATAGGATTCATAGCTTTAAAGGTCTAGGATGATTAGGACAAATATATATACTGCTTTTCCTAATTGATATCTGTGTTTATTTTTCTGCTAATGGGAATGCGTGTGATGCCGCATGTGGAAAGATTGAGTATACACTTAAGATAGGTGATGGCGACGAGGTCGACCATCAACCTCAGTGGAGGCTTCCCAATGTAACCCATTCCCTCTCATAGGCAATGGGTCGATTGTGAAGTCTGAGAAGCTGAGGAGCAAATTAATGGCGCAGAGGCTATCAGAAATAGTTGTCATGCGATGCCACCCTCTTCTGAGGACTCTTCAAAAAACATCACCTAGCACGGTTCCCGGACCGCTGGTGTTTTCTTGACAAGAGTTGATGATGATGAGAGACAGGTACAAAAGTCACTAGTAAACCTTTGGGATGGGTAGAGCCTTGACTCCATGACAACGACCCTTTGACCCCATGTTTTTTCTATGTTTTTGTGTGCTGCATTCATGCATTCATCTAAAAAACATTAAAACATTCAAAAAAAAAAATTCTCTTCTAGTCTCTCTGTTTTTCAAATTAAACTAAGACTGTGATTGCAAATATCAGAGAAAAGGATTGTGCTAATGGATTTCGGTAGAAGGAGAACTCATAAGTACACCTTCAAGGTTCCAAAACTAGAGGATTTGAGAGGTTTGGCGAGAATGATCACCAACCAAGAGGCCTTCAGAGCCAAGTATGGAGGTCTGCTATCTCTGTTAAGGGTCCATGTGATTGAGGGAATCACGGACACACTCGTTCAATTCTACGATCCGGTTTATCACTGCTTTACATTCCCGGATTACCAGCTAGCACCAACGCTGGAGGAATATTCTCATTTGATCGATTTACATATCACTGATCAAGCTCCATTTTCTGGACTGGAAGAAATTCCAAAGGATCAAATCATTGCAAGAGTAATTCATTTGGATGAGTCAGAAGTCAGGATTCACATGACCACCAAGGGTGGCATACAAGGTTTGCCAGCCCAGTTTCTGACAAAGAAAGCTCTGTACTTTGCTAGTATAGGGAATGGGACTGCTTTTGAAAGCATCTTTGTCTTACTCACCTACGGATTATTTTTGTTGCCCAACATTAATAATTTCGTAGATATCAATGCTATTAAGGTTTTTCTCATTGGAAACCCTGTGCCGACTTTGCTCGTGGATGCATATCATTTTGTACACTTAGGAAATTTGCACAACGGAGGGGAGATCACATGTTGTGTACCTTTTCTTTACAAATGGTTTATCTCCCATTTACCTAAGTCTGCTGCTTTCTGGGATCATAAGAGTTCCTTGTGCTGGTCGCAGAAGATCATGTCTCTCACCAACTCTGACATAGATTGGTGTAATAGGATTTATGATGGAATCAGGATCATTGACCGTTGTGGAAACTTCCCCAACGTACCCCTTATAGGAACTAAGGGAGGAATCAACTACCATCCGGTATTGGTTCTTCATCAATTTGGATACCCGATGAGGCATGTTCCACGGAATGCTCATCTGGAAGGTCTTTTCTTCAAGGAAGGAGAAAATGACAGAGCACTAAAGACGGAAATAGTGCATGCTTGGAAACACATTCATAAGAAAGGACGGGAGTCTCTAGGAAAGCCGGATTGTGTCTCGGTGGTGCCTTATCTCCACTGGGTACAAACTAGAGCTCTCAAGCTATAAATGCCTTATCCTCGTTACGAAATTCTTCGACCGAGGGAATCTGTCATGTACTTCATGACCGAGACTGAAAAGCTTCAGGTTACTCTCAACAAAGTTCAATGGGAGAAGAGGTCTTGGAAGAACAAGTACCGCACCCTCAATGTAGAGTGTATCAAAATACAGCAACTGCTGAAAGATAAGGATGCTCTGATCGAGATTTTGGAGCAACATGCTGTGGATAATCAGGATGACCAAAGGAATTTGCTCGCTTCTTTCACTTGGCAAAGGAATGACAACCCGACAACGGCTCAAGAGCCCCAGTCAAAGAAAAGGAAGATACCAGAATCAGCACCCGAGTTCTCTCGGGACCCCTTAGCTTAGGTTTCAGTTTCTGCACTTTGTAATCTACTGTATTTCCATTTCCGCAATCCTTTGAATTTCAATAAAAAGGGGTTTCCCCACTGTTTGATATTTGCAATCTAATTGTCAAAGTTTATTTTGATTAAACCAAAAAAAATTAATATAATCATTGCATTCATCATTCTCACATCGCGTATTCTTCTTACCTACGAATCTCACGTTTGTGTCTCGATTCTAGAGTCAAACTGTCTCATTCGTACAATACTCGGGCCAATCTTCAGAAAAAGATGGATGATCTTGAGGAAGAAAATAGAGAGTTGAAAGAAGAGATCGACGCTCTGAGATAGGATATGAGAAAGCTTCGTAACGACATGCAAGCCATGACAGAAGCTCAGCTACAAAGGACTGTGATCTCAGAGATCACCTCAACCCCCATAGTGGAGAAGTTTGATCCTAGGTATCAGATGCCAAAAGATCATCCCTGGGGCATGCCTGCAAACTATATCCCGGAAGGATATGTTCCGCCGATTGCTGAAGATCAGAGAATCGCGACAGATGCCGCTGGTCCTGAAGGTTACAAATTTCGGGAAAGTGAAGATGCCAGAGGCATATTGAAGACTCCTGAAGGTTACAAACTTCGGGAAACGCCAAGACTCACTGCCGTAGTCACGGTCCCACCCCCTGTGGTGCACACTGTCCCAGAAGGTCAGATTCCACAGATACCTTATGGTAAAAAGGAAACTATGTTTGACCGAATGGATGAATTCCAGGAACAGTTCTTGGAAATGCAGAAGAAACTGCAATCCATTCGCGGTCAGGATCTATTTGGAAAGGACGCCGCAGACCTCTGCTTGGTCCCCAATGTGAAAGTTCCGCACAAGTTCCAAGTGCCCGACTTTGAAAAGTACAAGGGTAACTCTTGCCCTCAGAGTCACTTAGTGATGTACGCTCGGCGAATGTCAGCTCAGACTGAGAATCAGGACCTGCTGATTCACTACTTTCAGGATAGTTTAACAGGTGCCGCATTAAAATGGTACATGGGTTTAAACCGTGCTAGGATTAGCACATTCAGAGATCTTAGTACTGCCTTCGTCCAACAATACAAATATAATTTGGACAGGGCACCGGACAGAGATCAACTCAGATCAATGTCACAAAAGGACAAGGAAACCTTTAAGGAGTACGCCCAGAGATGGCGTGAAATTGCCGCTCAAATTTGT
Source organism: Lathyrus tuberosus (assembly GCA_022829125.1). Lineage (NCBI taxonomy): Eukaryota > Viridiplantae > Streptophyta > Magnoliopsida > Fabales > Fabaceae > Lathyrus > Lathyrus tuberosus. Next base: position 1,637,746 of record JALAZF010000779.1, read on the forward strand.
CCACCTCTTGAGGAAAAAGAGATGACAAAGATCTTCTTAAAGACCTTAAGCTCATTTTACTATGACAGAATGGTTGCCAGTGCGCCTAGTGACTTCACCGAGATGGTGGGCATGGGAGTTCGTCTTGAGGAAGCCGTCCGAGAAAGACGTTTGGCAAAACACGCTGGACCATCAAGTAGTACAAAACGATATGGTAGTGCTCTCCCTAAGAAAAAAGAGCAGGATATTGGGAATATCTCTCTCGGAAAGCAAAGGCAACGTTAGCAACCGGTAGCAGCTGTAACTCCTGCTATCAGCCCTGCGCCTATTCCTACTTATCAACCTCAGGTTGTGTAGAGCCAACCTAGTTAGCAAAGGACACAACAGCCTCTTCAACAGGCTCGTCCTCCATATAACAGCAACCGTACAACACGACCATCAGGGTTTGATCCTATACCCATGTTGTACGCAGAACTATTTCCATTACTACTGGCTAAGGGACACATCCAGACTAAGTCTCCTCTTACAGTACCGGAAAATCCGCCTTTTTGGTTTAAGGTGGATCAAACATGCCCTTATCATCAAGGAGGATCAGGGCATAACATAGAGAATTGTCTCAATTTCAAATCTAACGTGCAAACGCTTGTTAGGAGTGGGCTCTTATCTTTCAAAGATACGAATCCCAATGTTCTCACGAACCCACTGCCTCAGCACGAGAAAGCTGCAGTCAACCTGATTGAGAGAGAGTCTAACAATGTCTATCGAATTCACGATGTACTCTTATTGAGGACCAATTTGGTCAAGATGCATTGTAGACAGAGTGGATATGGCCATGTGCCACCTCATAATTATCATCAATGTGATGTCTGCTCTAAAAGTAATAGAGGATGTTCGGTAGTGCAATCAGCTCTACAGGAACAGATGGATCTCGGATGGATCCAAGAGCACCGAGTTCATGGAGTTAACATGGTCTATACAAACTCCAACGTCATTTAGAACCACGACATCTATGCAATGAATGTCAATTTGGTGGCAATGCATTCCAGGCAAAGCCAGTATCATAATCTGCCGCGACACGATTACAGTTCCTGTCTGACTTGCTCGGTAAACAAACAGGGATGCTCTTTCATACAAGAGGCCCTCCAGCGTCAGATGGATCTTGGATGGATCCAAGACTACCATGATAGGAACCCTTATCAGATCAACATGGTTCAGATCTTCGATATTCGCGTGATGAATACCAACCTGGTAGAGTTACATGCTGAGCAGGTCCAACTCGGATTCTTAATATCACACGACTATCAAAGCTGTAAAGCAGGTTGCGAAAACAATCGAGGTTGTACCCTTGTCCAGGAGGCACTTCAGCACTTGTTAAATCACTGGTGGATGCCAATCTATATGGATGAAGATAATCAGCAAATTAGTATCAGTAACAGGAATCCTACTCGACGTCAAAGTCAGGATGTCCGACTCGTGGAAGCTAACCTAGTGAGGTTACATTGTATTCAAAGTGGGCGTGGCCAGGTGCCACCACACAACTATGACCGTTGTAGTGTCTTTTCGGAAAGTAACCAAGGGTGTTACCTTGTGAGAGAAGCTCTTCAGGGTCAAGTGGATCGCGGAGAGATTCGCCCATATCCGGGTTCTGGACCCATCAACTGGACGCCGAACTACCTTGCCAATCAAGTCGAGGATGTTGTCACAATCTCTGGTCGTCACCAGACTAGGGATGTTTTTTCCATCATCCCTCTACTTGACGAATCTAGAGCTCCCAACCGGGAACGGATCGAGATTACTTATGATGGTCAGAAAAATCAGAAGGTTCCCATAGTCGTCTATCTACCGGGACCACTACCGTATGAATCAACTAAGGCTATCCCTTACAAATACGGTGCAACGACAGTTGAAAATGGAAAGGAAATTCCATTACCCTCCGTCGTGAATATTGCATACATCAGTCGTGTAACACGGAGTGGTCGAATCTTCAACCGAAGAGTTGGAGAACCTAACAAGGAAAAGGAACTTCAGACAGAAGCTCCCGATCCATCAGTCGGTCAATCCAGTAATCCCGACCTTTCGAGAAATAATGATGAGATGTTGAAGCTCATCCAAAGGAGTGAATATAACATTGTTGATCAGCTGTTACAGACTCCTTCAAAGATCTCGGTATTATCACTGTTACTCAGTTCAGAAGCCCACAGGGAGGCTCTACAGAAAGTCTTGGAGCAAGCCTTTGTGGAACAGGATGTAACAATCAGACAGTTCGATAACATTGTCTCTAACATCACTTCCTGCAATAATTTGGGATTTAGTGATGAGGAATTACCCGAAGAGGGTCGCCGTCATAACATGGCGCTCAACATTACAGTTAACTGCCAGGATGATGCTTTAGCCAGCGTACTGGTAGACATAGGGTCAGCCCTGAATGTTATGCCGAAGTCCACTTTGATGCAAATATCATTCAAAGGCCCTCCGATGAAAATCAGCGAGGTCGTCGTCAAAGCGTTCGACGGGTCCAGAAAAACAGTTATCGACGAAGTTGATCTTCTCATAACTATCGGTCCTCACACTTTCCAAGTCACTTTCCAGGTCATGGACATCCGGGCAACATACAGTTGTTTATTAGGAAGACCTTGGATACATCAGGCTGGAGCGGTCACTTCGACCCTCCACCAAAAGCTAAAGTTCGTTCAGAACGATCAACTTGTCACAGTCTGTGGAGAACAGGCCTTGCTCGTGAGTAACTTATCATCATCTACTTGTGTAGAACCCGAGGAGGTTATTGGGACGCAGTTCCAAGCGCTATCGGTGGGCAAGGACAATCAATCCCAAGGAGGAACCTCGATTTCCTCATACAAAGATGCTATCAAAACGGTCGAGAGTACCGATACAACCGGATGGGGACAGCTTGTCATTCCTATTGACCATAAAACAAAGAAGAGTCTTGGTTTTTCTGCAACCTGTACCCAGACAGCTGCTAACGATGAAAGTCTTCATCCCATTCAGAACTTCTTCCACAGTGGAGGTTTTCTTCACCCAGTCCCTCAAGCAGTCCATGCTATCAATGAGGAAGATCCCTCTGACACAGAGGAAGAGTGAAAGTCCTATCTTAACAAGAACGGTTATATGTCTCAGGATGAAACGTAAACTCCTTTTTGCTTTCCTACAGAGAGTCCGAGATTTATACCCAGGTTAAACGTCGAAATGATATACGGGGATTGTGATCCAGAAGGATGTCGTTCTCCGCCAAATTCATTAGAGGAAGACACTCCGATGAAAGACAATTTTGACTACACCTACTATGGCCTAATGGATGACCTGTCAATGTGGAAACCTTATCCAGGAGACTTGGGGCAAGAGAGTCAGCCGAACAATGAAAATCAGCTGACCGTCATTGAACAGAATACATGTGTCCCCACCATGTCATGGGATCAACACTCAGGTCATTCAGAAACTACTCAACACGACGATGAATTTGCAACGTTTTCCGGACTTGAATTCATCAACTATGCTTTTCCCGAGGTCAACGTCATCGAGAGGGATGACTCCTCCAGTTCGAAAGAAGTGTGGGACACCTTGGGACAACCGAGTGGAAAATACGACAATATGGTCAAGTACACCGCTCCCGAAAGCTCTCGCATCAGGCTCGAAGATATCCAGCCAACTGGATAGGGAGATACAGCTGAGAGCACAAATACTCTGCAAAATGCAACAGAGGAATTCTCCTACGACAACTCTGCCTGGGAGACAGATTCCAATGATCCTGCTCCACCAGAAATCAGTGTTATTTCTGAAGACAAATCAAGGAAGGTGCCAGACTTTATGATTCACCGAGGAGTTCACCGCCAATGGGTTGCCGTCGAGGTTCCGAAGATCGTTCATCAATCAAAGTAATTGCCATCTTTAACCTTTCACCCTGCCTAGGTGAAGCGGATGTTTTGATAGGGCTCGCTTTCTGTAAATTTTCCCTCTTCGCTCCGCCCAAAGCGACAGAGTTTTGTTTTATAGGGCTGTAGTTTTAAGAATCGACTTATTCATTAATAAAATAACGTCGTTATGTAATTCCCGCACCATTTGTTGTTTTCTCTTTTTGCTTTTTCAGAAAATGGTAATCCTAAAAAACAATTAAAAATAAAAACAAGCAGTAAAATAAATACACTGCACACACTTGCATTTTCTCTATCTCTTCTAAATACAAATCCTCACGTCATGCAGATTGCTTGTTTTAAACCCAGTTGAAACATACGATCCGATGCCTTCTCCCGACTTTGGGTTCCCGGTATTTGGGGCTGAAGAAGAAGTTGACAACGAAATTCCAGAAGAGATCTCTCGACTACTCAGACAGGAGGAAAGGTCCATTGAACCTCACAAAGAGCCGTTGGAAATGATCAATGTGGGTTCGGAAAAAGAGAGAAAAGAAATCAGGATTGGGGCACTGCTCAGTCCAACTGCCAGAGAGGGTGGGTTTGATAAAGCTTCTCAGAGAATTTCCCGATGTATTCGCTTGGTCCTATCAGGACATGCCAGGGTTGGATACCAGCATCGTGGAACATCACATACCGTTAAGATCGGAATGTCCGCCAGTAAAGCAAAGGTTGAGACGGACTCACCCGGACATGGCCATCAAAATCAAAGAGGAGGTACAGAAACAGATCGACGCAGGTTTCCTCGCTACATCTGAATACCCTCAATGGTTAGCCAACATCGTACCCGTTCCCAAAAAGGACGAAAAGGTCAGAATGTGTGTTGATTACAGGGATCTGAACAAGGCAAGTCCAAAGGGCGACTTTCCTTTACCACACATTGACATGCTGGTAGACAGCACAGCAAAGTTCAAAATTTTCTCCTTCATGGATGGATTCTCGGGCTATAACCAGATCAAAATGGTGCCGAAAGACATGGATAAAACTTCGTTCATTACCCCATGGGGTACCTTTTGTTACAAGGTGATGTCGTTCGGCTTGAAGAACGCCGGGGCAACCTATCAAAGGGCCATGACTACTCTGTTTCATGACATGATACACAAAGAGATAGAGGTATATGTCGATGACATGATTGCAAAATCTAAGATAGAAGAGGAGCATGTGACCCACCTGTCGAAACTATTCGAGCGTTTGAGGAAGTACAAACTCCGCTTGAATCCCAACAAGTGCACCTTCGGTGTCCGTTCGGGGAAACTCTTAGGGTTCATCGTCAGCCAGAAAGGGATTAAGGTCGATCCTGACAAGGTCAAGGCCATTCGAGAAATGCCTTCTCCGAAAACTGAAAAACAAGTCAGAGGATTCTTGGGACGTTTGAACTACATCTCCAGGTTCATATTCCTTATGACCGCCACGTGTGCGCCGATTTTCAAATTACTCAAAAAGAACCAGGATTGTGTTTGGTCAGAAGATTGCCAAACCGCCTTCGACAGTATTAAGGAATACCTGTTGAATCCGCCAATTCTATCACCTCTAGTGGAAAGAAGACCACTGATCATTTACCTCATAGTCCTAGAGGACTTAATGGGATGTGTACTTGGCCAACAAGACGAAACCAAACGGAAAGAGTCTGCCATCTACTATCTGAGCAAGAAATTCACCGACTGCGAGACTCGGTACACGATGCTTGAGAAAACTTGTTGCGCTTTGGCTTGGGCAGCCAAACGTCTTCGCCAATACATGATTCGTCATACTACTTGGTTGGTTTCTGAGATGGATCCAATCAAGTATGTCTTCGAAAAGCCTGCTCTCACGGGAAGAATTTCCCGTTGGCAGATGTTATTATCAGAATATGACATAGAGTACCACGCTCAGAAAGCTGTTAAAGGAAGTATTTTAGCTGATCATTTGGCTCATCAACCGATTGACGATCAAGATTCAACCGGGTTTGACTTCCCAGACGAAGATGTCATGTATCTAAAAATGAAAGACTACGACGAACCGCTACCCAGTGAAGGGCCAGAACCAGGTTCCCAATGGGGACTTATCTTTGACGGAGCAGTTAATCATTATGGAAACGGAATTGGGACAATCATTGTTACCCCTCAGGGTACCCACATTCCTTTCACTGCCAGACTTACGTTCAAATGTACGAATAATGAGGACGAATACGAAGCTTGTATTATGGGTCTTAAAGAAGCGATTGATTTAAGGATCAAAAACTTGGACGTATACGGCGACTCAGCCCTGGTTATCAATCAGATAAAAGGAGATTGGAACACATACCAATCAGGACTGATTCCTTACAAAGACTATGCAAGAAGGTTGTTACCCTTCTTTAACAGAGTCGAGTTTCATCACGTCCCTCATAGAGAGAATCACATGGCTGATGCCTTAGCCACTCTCTCTTCTATGATTAGTGTAGTTCAGTGGAACGACCTACCTAAGATCGACATAATGCGCCTTGAAAGGCCCGCCTACATCTTCACAATCGAAGCAGTCATAGACGACAAACCTTGGTATCACGATATCAAATACTTCCTTCAAAAACAAGAGTACCCACCTGGGGCACTAAGGAAGGATAGAAAAACCCTCAGAAGACTAGAAAGAAGCTTCTTCCTGAGTGGTGACACTCTTTATAAGAGGAATTTTGACTTGGTCTTGCTCCGATGCGTAGACAGACCAGAAGCAGACATGCTTATGAAAGAAATTCATGAAGGATCCTTTGGCACTCATGCCAACGGACACACAATGGCGAGAAAAATTCTGAGAGCAGGTATTACTGGTTAACCATGGAATCCGAATGCTACAAGTACATGAGGAGGTGCCACAAGTGTCAGATATACTCTGACAAAATTCATGTACCGCCAACGCATCTCAAGGTTCTTTCTTCCCCGTGGCCTTTTTCCATATGGGGAATCGACATGATTGGCTTGATCGAACCTAAGGCTTCAAACGGACATCGGTTCATCCTGGTAGCCATTGACTACTTCACCAAGTGGGTCGAAGCAGCGTCATACGCCAATGTAACCCGACAAGTGGTGGTCCAATTTATAAAAAATAATATCATCTGCCGTTATGGTGTTCCGAGCCAGATCATTACAGATAATGGATCTAACTTGAACAATAAGATGATGAAAGAGTTGTGCGTTGAGTTCAAGATCGAACACCATAACTCATCTCCCTACCTACCCAAGATGAACGGAGCGGTAGAAGCGGCTAACAAGAACATCAAGAGGATCGTTCAAAAGATGGTTGTAACCTATAAAGATTGGCACGACATGCTACCCTTTGCTCTTCACGGTTATCGAACATCTGTCCGCACTTCAACAGGGGAAACCCCTTTCTCTCTAGTATATGGCATGGAGGCAGTTCTCCCCATAGAAGTAGAGATCCCATCAATCTGGGTATTGATGGAAGCTAAGCTTTCAGAAGCTGAATGGTGTCAAAGTTGACACGACGAATTAAACCTGATCGAAGAGAAGCAAATCATGGCACTATGCCACGGTCAGTTGTATCAGCAGAGAATGAAGAAGGCATTAGACAAAAAGGTCCGACCTCGTGTCTTCAGAAAAGGAGACCTCGTGCTCAAGAAGATACAATAGTTTCTCACTGACTCTCGGGGCAAGTGGACCCCAAACTATGACGGCCCTTTTGTGGTCAAGAAAGCTTTCTCAGGCGGCGCCTTGAGACTTGCAACCATGGACGGAGAGGAATTTGCCTACCCCACGAATGTTGATGTAGTCCAGAAATACTTTGCCTAAACTAAAAAAAAAAAGTCTCGGAGGATTGAAAACCCGAAAGGGCGGTCCAGGCAAAAGTTAGAGACATGAAAAAATATCATCCCGATGGATTGGAAATCTCATAGTACGATCCAGGCAAAAATTAGGGATAATGGCAAGTAACTATGTTCAACAGAGGCAGGTCCCTCAGCAGCAGTTACATCATCCATCGGAGGAAAACTCCAGTCAAGGTCATCTTTGACAGAAGCTCAGGATGTCCCGAATTCAAAGTTGGTAGAAGGATAGTGGTCGTTATGTTTCAACGTAGCCCTTTTCCCTGTAAATTACCATTTTCAAACTTTTTATATACTCTTTGGAATCACGCGTTTGGCTGATCTCCATCTTATCAATAAAATTTGAGCCCTTGTGCTTTTGTTTGTAATTCTTATTTGTTTTAGCTTTACAGAATGGCGTTTTAACATGATTAGCGATTCTTGAAATGAAACAAAAATGAATTTACTTGTTAAAACTTTTTCTGCTTTTAAATTAAAGATGGCAATTACTTTTGACTGTTGAGCATCGAAAGAACGTCGATTGCATCTCCAAAGGCGTTTGAATTTCAAAGTGCAGAATCAAAGTACTCCTTCTAGGCCAGTACGCCTGAACGAAGGATCAACTGTATGAGATGCGGCTTTCCCATCTGATACCCTCGGCCAAGTTCTTATCTCCTAAGCCCGATCAGCGGTATTCCCCGCAGGGACTATCTCTCCTAAGCAAGGTAGAATTGCTACTTTTTTGACCAACGGTACTTCTTCGCCCCACGATGGCCGAGTATCCAGTCGTGTTTACTCGTCAGTCTGTATGTCGCATCAGTTTTGTCAGCATATACATACATACATACATCATGCATTTGATTTGCATTCACATTTCATATTGCATCACTATCACTCTGGTCGGTCTCGTCCCCTAGTGATAACAGTCTTCTCAATCGAGTTGTCAGTTCTTGCCTCGTCAGGAAATGCTGCGTTTGAACAATCTCGCCTCCAGTGTATCTCTAGATTAGAGTCGGCACTCGACCACTTTGATAATATGAACCTCTAAAAAGCCAGAGAAGCTTTCTACAGATGTCACTCTTCACCATTGAAGATGATATCCTTGCTTTCCCGGATTAAAGAAAAATCCCCAGAGAAAGCCTCCTATGCAGAGATTTGGCAGTACAGCTGCCTTTCTCCGAAAGACCGCTGATGAAAAGGTCATCGGCACCTCAAAATTGGGGCCCATCATATGGCATTTCTCCGAGAAGATCCCGAGAAAAGTATGATGTAAGACGCCAAGCGAAAGCAGTCTCTCAAGAGACTCATTTTCCCCAGATAGAGTCGACAAATGGCGTCTCCAACAGAGAAGTTTGTGCACCTCTATAACTCAGACGATTGGGCTCCCCAGCAAGTCTGACGTCATTTTTTTTCCATCGAATGGCATCTCCCCAGGAAGATTCGGCGAGAAGTTTGAGGAAAGCCGCTACAAATAGCGTCCCTTGTCAAGAAAGTTTATTGACAAAAGAAACTAAGACCAGTTCCTTGGTAAGAAACCAGGAACGAGGGGAAGTTTAAATCAGAAACTGAGACCAGTTCCTTGGTAGGAAACCAGGATCGAGGGGAAGTTTATATCAGAAACTAAGACCAGTTCCTTGGTAGGAAACCAGGATTGAGGGGAAGTTTATATCAAAAACTAAGACGAGTTCCTTGGTAGGAAACCAGGATCGAGGGGAAGTTTAAATCAGAACTTAGACCAGTTCCTTGGTAGGAAACCAGGATCGAGGGGAAGTCTACCTTTTCTAAGCATCATTGCTTAGCAAAAGAAGATGAATGCGCAAGCTGCTATTCATAGCCATCAAAATTTCGGGTATTCCGATATTTAATCCTCTTGCACCCCGAATGCCCGAATACCTTCGTCATTCACACCTTCGTGTCCAAGAAGATTAAATAGAGGCATCTGTCATACCCCAAATTTTGACCACTAAGATTTCCCATCATTGTGCAAATCATCATCACAATATGGATGAACCATTATGCCTAATCAAGTGCCTCAAGGATTGTTGAGCAATCACTACAATCAAAATTAGGGTTTTAAGCCCTCTCAGAGCCTTAGACAAAGGATCAATCAAGGAATGACTTGATCTTCAACTTCTCTACACCCTCAAACATATCCACAATGTATCAAAATGACTCCCACTTCAAGGATTAAGCACAAGGCTGCTACCTTCTAGGTGGATCAAGTCTCAAGATCGACAGTGTCACCAAATTAGGGTTTTGGTCGACCAGGGCCTCCAGATGGAAGGTTTTCACCTGGGCACAAGCCAATGATCCAAAACATAACCTAATATACTCCATGGAACCTCATGGACCCAATCATCAAGTCAATTTGACCTCAGGGGATGCATACATCAAAAATCAGGAATTAGGGTTTCTTGACCTAATTCACCCCTAAATTGACTTTTGGGACAAATCATGAGCCAAAACCTCAAGACATGATTTGAGGGTCCCTAATATACTATATTGATCTATTTGCAATAATGGATTAATCCAAGAAGCTTGAGCAACAAGTCTCAATTTCATCTGCACCACAATTAGGGTTTCGCGAGGAAAGTCAACTGTAACTTTGACTTTTGACCAGGACATGCTCCCAAACCCTAAGACATGATTCAATATACCCTATGACACCCATGAAACATGTCCATCAAGTTTGATTTAGGTCAAGGACATGATTTCCTGAAGAATTGCACAGTTTGGAATTCATCTGATAAAAAGTCAACTGTGCACAAAAGTCAACTTTGACTTTTTGAGATTTTTCACCAAAATGGATTTTTAACCCTAAAATGATGTTAATGTATGATTTGAATCATCATTAATCAAGAAAAATCAAAGAAAGTGGGATAACTTGTAAAAGGGGTAACCATAAAAACTTAGAAAAATTTCTAAGTTATGGAAAAAGTGACACTAATGCACCAACTTTGGAGGACCATAACTCCTAAACCACAAGGCCATTGTTCCCCATTCAAAGCTTGATTTGTAGATCACATTGCTCTCTACAAAAGCTTCATACTGACCTATGTCCAAATTCCTCATGGATTTTGAGTTATGGAGTGATCAAAATCAAGAAAAGTCACTTTGTTCCAACACTTAGTGAAAATTTCACTAAGTCAGAATCTGCCTTTACTTTTTTCCAAATGTAGGGGGATTTTTCACTTGGATTCAAAAAGAGATCAAAACCAAACATGTTCAAACAGTTGTTGTATCATGTAAGGGCTTTCCAAAATGACCAAGAACATTACCAAATTCGATTTGAGCCATGAGATATAACAATGGCAAGTTGCCTTGTTGAAATCTGTCAAGGCAAGACAGATTTTGTACTTTTGGTTGATTTGCCAAAATCAGCCAAATCCAAACACTCCTATCCACTTGGACACCTCTGAGGATTGAATCTAAAGGGGACAATCACTGAGCCAAGCCTCCAAAGTCTTTGGAACAAGAAATAGCATGTTGAACCTAGAATTGCCAAAATAGGGACAAGACTCCAATTTTGGATTGGAGCATTCAATGGAAGCATCAAGGTGGCATGGACTGAGCCATTCTCAACTGAATTCAGTCAAGACTTATCCAAGACCAAGGGGACCAGCAGCCTGTGCCCTAACCTCTAGTCAATGGCTAGAGGAGACTTGGATTTTCATTTGCCAACATTGGCCAAACCTACTCAGTAGTTGCCATTCACTATTCCTTGCAAAACAAACTTGCTCTACTATAAATAGAGCTCAATTGTGATCAGTTTGAGTACATCAAAGCCATCAAACAGATGCTTTCCTCAAAATCTCTTCTTTCACTCCACTTTTGCCTTCTAAGGCAAGTCATTATCGGGTTTTGAGTTTGAGAGCTTTTCCAATCAAACCAATCACACACACACACCTCATATACATCACATATGAGCTGATCAAACACTTAAACAACAACTGGAACACTGATTTCTCAGAATCACCAGTCAATTGCTCAAGGTTTTAACCAAGTTGCAGTTGAGATGCCATGAAGTGATCCAGCCAGTTTCAATCAAGTCCAAGCATTCAAACACACTCCATAGGGTGTAGGGAAGCTGTTCAGATCATCACAACTCATATGTAACACCTCCAACTCAGAAATCAATTTGCTCTTGCTGTCACGACCTAGAGGTAAGCCTAAACTTGGTCATCTCTCAATCCATGCAATTTTTGCTGCACAATAATTTGGCCATATGTTCATAATCATGCATGGAATGTTTCCCCTCAATTAATTGCATTGTTTGAATCGTGTATCAAAAATCCCAGCCTTCATGCAGAATCTAGGGTTCTTGAGGATTGTTCATGATTTCTTGTTTTATGTTTAATTTAAATGAAATTAATTGTCATAGACATGATCGTGAGGTTGAAACGAGTTGATTGGTATGTGGATTGCATGATATGATTAAGTATTCAGTGAGATTGGATAGAAAATGCAAATCTGGGAAACTCAGAACACGCGCGTGTTCTTGCCTTTGTTCTTGGCGCCATTTTCCAACATTCAAATATTTGAATTTTGTGATTTTATTTAATTGATTCGAAAATTAATTTCTCTCTGAGTTTTAATGATTTTGAGTTGATTCTTTTTTTAATAATTCACAAAAATGTTAAAATATTTTATTTTACCAAAAAATCCCAAAAATATTATTTATTTCATATGATTGATATTTTTGCAAAGAATTAATATTTTAATTGTTTTTTACATTTAAAATATTTTTTCCCTCTTGACTTTGTAAATTTTAATGACTTCCAATCATTTTGTAGGGCAAAACATGATTTTTGAAGCATTAATCTAAGATCATAATTTGTTTCCCACATGTTAAACAATTTTTGATCATTTTAATTGAATTTTTATTCAATTAAAATACATTTTGGAAATAAATTAGGGTTTTTGATTAATTCAACCCTCATAAATCATTTTCAAAACACTTTTGGGCCTCTAATAGAGTGTAAGACCTAATCCTTTTTTTGACCAAATCATTTTGGGCCTCAGTGTATTGTATAAGTCCCGATACCGTCAAAAACAAACGGCGCGGTCGTCGCCTTTTGAAAAATAACATCTGGGCCTCTCCTCGAGCTATAAGACCCATTCAAACTTTTTGGGCCTCTAATAGAGTGTAAGACCCAACCCTTTGTAAATACAACCTATTTTGGGCCCCACTTATTGTATAAGTCCCGTTGTATTTCAAAAAGTTCGACGCGATCATCACTTGTTGAAAAACAAACTTTGGGCCTACCCTCGTGTTATAAGCCCCACTCTTTTTTTTGGGCCTCTATTAGAGTGTAAGACCCAACCCACTTGTACAGAAATATTTTGGGCCTCACTTATTGTATAAGTCCCTCTGTACATTTTTAAATTCGGCACGATCGTCGCCAGTTTAAAAATAAACCATCTGGGCCTCTCCTTGAGCTATAAGACCCATTCAAAACTTTTGGGCCTCTAATAGAGTGTAAGGTCCAATCCCCTTTTAACCAAAACCATTTTGGGCCTCAGATATTGTATAAGCCCCTCTGCGTTAAAAGAAAACCTCGGCGCGATCACCATTTTTAACGAAAAGTCATCTGGGCCTACCCTCGTGTTATAAGCCCCACTCTTTTTCTTTAAAAACTTTTTGGGCCTCTTGAGAGAGTGTAAGACCCATCCCTTTGTACAGAAAACCTTTTTGGGCCACAGTCACTTGTATAAGTCCCTCTGTACAAATTCAACAGTGCAATCACTGGTAAAACCCTGGGCCTCTCCTTGAGCTGTATGCCCCCAAATCTTTCTTTTTCAAAAGCACTTTCTCCTTTGATTTTGAATATACTGTTGTTTTCAATTTGTCTTTGTTGAACAACTAACCAAACAACATGGAAGCTCTACAACCGAGTAAGTGTTTATACGCTTTCATTTACCGCTTTCATATACATATAACTGTAATGTGGGGCTGTTTCATTGTAAGTCTTCTTTCATAAACTCATATCAACTGTGTAATAATAGTATAGATATTTAGAGTTTCCCCGGCAACTACGTCTAGGACTAGGTAAAGTCGTTTCGTTTATTCGTAGAAATATACAGCTAGATCCCCAATAGGATCACCAGATACAGTCTTCTCTTCGGCTGTCCTCATTAGGAATTGTCAAGAAACTCTACTCCCAGAGATGAATGTATTCTCCGTGAATGGCATCTTTGAGTTTCTTCCAAATTCTCGAACTTTCCTGACTTGATCTATTCCTTGTGAATAGCTTGCCTTGAATTTCTTGGGGTTTGGGGACCCACGGGCTTCTTAAAAGCATCGGCCTCCTCTTGTGCATTGTTCAAGGACCCACAGGCTTCCTAAAAGCATCCCCGCCTCCTCTTGGGCTTAGTACAAGGACCCATCGACTTCTTAGAAGTATTCACAGCCTCCTTTTAGGCTTCGTATAATGATTTCTTCCTCCGGGAATGATAACCTCCTCTTGGGCTACATACAAGGACCTCTCGGCTTCTTAAAAGTCTCTAGCATCCTCTTGGGCTTCGTACAAATTGTCCCGACAATCTCCTAGAGGTATAGGAACAGAACTTAGTCATCTTCATAGAACAGTCCTTTCCAAGAGTCTACTACTGTTTCTCAGAGCATAGTATAAAAGATGAAACTCTAGACACGGATAGTATAATATCCTTGAGTCTCCAAGACATTCTCAAGCACCCTTCAAAAATAGGAAGAAAACCCGTAGACTCGGACAGTCTCAATACCCTTTGGATTTCCCGTTTCCTCAAAGAAAAGGAAATATCCCTGAATCAAATCCTTGAGTACAGTGTTACTCATATAAGAACTGATTTTCTCTTTTAAAATCAGTATATTGGATCTGTCACTCAACTGAAACAATTATAATAGCCTCCTCTTGGGCTTTGTACAATGATTCTCCCCAGCGGAGCAAACCTTTTAGCCCCTCTCTCGGGCTTTGTACGAGACACATATTAGCCTCCTCTTGGGCTTTGTACAATGATTCTTCCCAGCGAAGCAAACGTTTAGCCTCCATCTCGGGCTTCGTACGAGATACAAAAGACTCCCTCGTTGAGTCAAACAACGTTTACCCTTTCTCTCGGGCTCTGTACGAGACACATAAGAGACTCCCTCGTTGAGTCAATCACCCCTTTCGCCTCCATCTCGGGCTTTATACGAGATACAAAAAGGTTCTTATTGAGCCCAAACAAATTTTAGCCTCTCTCTCGGGCTTCGTACGAGATACAAAAAACTCTCTTGTTGAGTCAAATAGCCTCAATCTCAGGCTTTATACGAGATACCAAAAGACTCCATCGTCGAGTCAAAACCTTTTAGCCTCTCTCTCGGGCTTTGTACGAGACACATATTAGCCTCCTCTTAGGCTTTGTATAAGAAAACCACTGGTTGATCCAATCAACCTTTTAGCATCAAAGTTGTGCCTCGTTCACAGTACACAAACATCAACAACTCCTTCCCCTTCATCTAATTGTTGTAAGCGGCAAGCCTCTGGATTATTTACATCCATGCCACTGTCCCTCCTTTAGCATGAGAAATTCCTAAGGAAAGATGGCATTGCTCTACACTGAGTTAAAGTCTTCTCCTTCAGGTTGGAAATGCCCTATGAAGGAAATTATGGCATTACCGGATTCACACATCCCGGTTAAAGTAATTCTCCTTTATAAATAGTTGTGACAAACAAACCTCTTTAGAGATGACAAATTCTCTCTAAAGTCAACACCCTTTTAGCTTCACATATTGGGCTTTGAACAAGATACAAATAGACCTTTCAGCTTCACATCTTGGGCTTTGAACAAGATATAAACTACCTTTTAGCTTCACATCTTGGGCTTTGAACAAGATACAAACACCTTTCGCTTCACGTCTTGGGCTTTGAACAAGACACCAAAATACCCATTTCCTCCATATAATAGGAGGAACTACGAACGCTCTGATTTCCCTGTTTCGGTCAACGGGAATACGTAGGCATAAGATTGAAAGAAAAAATCTTAGCGAGCACACTAAACAAAAACCCTAAATCCCATACTCTCACATATCTATCAAGAAGCATCAGTCCTAACATCCTAATCCTCATTTCCCACCAATCGACCGAACACCACTTTTAAAAAAATACACCCAATAGAACCCCGGATCTTTGTAGCATCTGTAAACCAACAGTTTTGACTGTTTAACCTCAGTTTGCAAGCAGGGTTAATTTGAGACATCTATTTCCCTTCCTTCATCAGCTTTAATAGGATAAAAAATGAATCAAACTGTAGATACCAAAGAACGGTAGTGCTTCGCAACCACATCCAAAATTGCTCGCTACAATGTCAACCATGTGAGTCTTTCATTGTTAACATCCTTCGGGGACCAAGGATGAATCTCTGAGAACCATTGGCATATCCAGCCAGCCGCCTTTGATATAAAAGCTTGAATCTCCTCCTCTTCTGCTTATTCCAATAAACATAGATTCTCTCCTAGTATATTACCTTTGACTTTAAAATATCCTTCTATATGGAACACTTCCTACATACTTCCTACAAATTATAAGTCATGCTTGCATTCTCAACCACCCTCACATATGCTTTCTTGAATCTCTTCAGATCCTATGGTTCCATATTAAATTGTAGATATGTAAAGGTTGGTTTTTCCTCATTGGATCTCCATTTAGGTTTTTGGTTCCAATTGGCTTTCTAAAAATATGAACGATGAGTTTTGTTTGTTAGTTCGTCCTTGGATTCATTCACACTAACAACTTGAGCATAGGATTTCTTCATATTCTTCGCAAAAGATTGATGATGATTTTGCATGTTTCTTTGTAGGGGTTCTTCTAGTTGTCATTTCCCTTCCCAGCTTTGTTTGTGTGGATGAATCACGGGTCTTCCTCTTTGAAACCTTGGAATATTTGCATATATCTTCTTATTTTTTATAAAGATATTTGCCAGTTTCACAGCAATAACTCTTTCATCTACCATTTTCCTAAACCTAACAAATCGATATCTTTCACCTGTTTTGTCCCTCTTGGGAGGCATCACCACTTTGTCAATCAAACCATACTCTTTGAAAATTTCATACATCTCTTTTTCCCCTTGGGTATCTGGAAATTCTATGAAGTGAATGTTTAATATGATTTCTTCCTAGCCAAGATCTTTTCCTTTTCTGGAATCCCAGCGTGTTCCATGGTTTTGCTTTGTTCCTTCCCTTCTTCTCAACACCTTTTTCCTACCTCCTTGCTCACCTTGATCATTGGTGTGCTCCATACTTTAATCAACCTTATTCCAAACCTATTAGGTCTCTAGTCCAAATATCAGAAGTTTAAACCACCTCAAAGAACACAGTTGATGAAGATGTTAATGACCTTGCTCACGAATTTGACTACATGAGGGTTTGTGTAGGTTGGTTGTCTATCCTAGATTTGAGTGAATTATGCATATCTTCTTTTAAAACCTTATAGGTTTAATCTCAACATTTCTTTCTCAACATTTCTCAACATTTATGAGACCTATAGGCCTATACTCTTCAAGGCTTTAGGGATTCTCACATTTGGATAGTGTTGAGTCCCGAAATCATAGAGGTTTAATCTTGTTCTTGTTGTTGTTTAAAAAGATTGATGTTATAAGTTTATTGATGATGTTTTTGTAGTTGTGTTGAGATATTGTTTTTTTAGTTATTGTTTAATGTAAGTTGTTGTTTCTGAGATGTTGATGTTATTGTTGTTGTTTTTGTTTTTTTGTTGTTGTTGATGTTGGTGATACTCGAAACCCTCGAGTTTTAATCTTGTTGTTTTTTTGTTTAAACATATTGATTTTATAGGTTTATTGATGATGTTGTTGTAGTTTTGTTGAGAGATTGTTTTTTTAGTCATTGTTTAATGTAAGTTGTTGTTTTTGAGTTGTTCATATTATTGTTTTTGTTGTTGTTGTTTAGTTTGAAGGTGATAAAAGTACACAATAAGGGGGGTTGAATTTTGTTTTCCATTTATTTTAATTCTACATATGATTAGAGTTCGGAATCTGAACAGGTGTTCAGATTCTGTTTATATTTAGCAGCGGTGTTAACATAAGCAAATAAATAAAAACAGAAGACACAAAGATTTATATTGGTTCCCCTCTAACTGAGAGTGGTCCAGTCCCCTTGCTTCACAAGATATTTTCACTATAACCAAATCATGATTACAATCGCTTATGCATTCTGCATAAGACTTTTACACTTCTCAGACCCTCGGTCTGAGACTTTCTGCTTAAGTCCTCCAGACTCAAGACTTCTGCTCCAAGTCCCATGAAATGAGCCTCCGTTCTTAAACCCCTCATATTCAAGACTTAATGCTCTCAATTTCATGTACCGAGCCAACCTGCTCAAACCACATTGGCCCAATACTTCTTGCTTGCATCCCTTGACACAAGACTTCTTGCTCAATCAATCCACTTGATTAAGACTTTCATTGCTCAAGCATATAACATGAGACTTACATGGCTCAAGCACCTTGGCGAGAGACTTCCTTGCTTGTATCCCAATGATACAAGACTTCTACTCAATTAATCTACTTGATTAAGACTTTCAATGCTCAAGCACATAAAAAGAGACTTACATGGCTCAAGCATTTTGGCGAGACACTTAATCTAAATTTCTAAACAAATTCAGCAGAATAGAGAATAAGGTGTACTTGATACTAATATCAAAGGTACGAGAAATCACCATTAACAAATACCTAAAGCTTTTATAATTTCTAAGATATTTAATGTGTAAAAAATCTTAAGGCTTTTACAATTATAACCTACAACAGAAAATTTGCATAAACTATTGAGTTGATAATTGTTGATCATGTTACACCATCTTCTGGTCAATCCTTGTTGAATATTCAGTTTGAACCTTCAACAACTTATATAGCAGTTGCAGCAGACAAGTTGTTGGATGAGGTAACTTGATTAGTGTTTTTTCTTGACTCCATAGTACAAGAGTTATTGAAGATAGACACGCCAAAAGATCTTGATCCATTGTGTAACATGTTTAGCCGCTAAGTCTTCAAGAAGATCATATACTATAGAGCTGTTGGAGAGGATATTCGTAAAGCGTGTTAACCTTTCTTGAGCCTTGTGAACTCAGACTCCAGCTAACAAACTGATTTAACAATGCATCTTGCTTTATACAGTACGGGTAACTTCAGCTTTATCACTATCTCAGAATGATACTAGAAGCCAATTTACATTCACCAAGTGTAAAGACAATTATGTTGCTTCTTATAATGATGAGACCTTCAGCTTTAGAGTCTATGCCAGACATCACTTAGCAAATGTTCTTCAGATTCTGCATTACCAAAAGCTAGCAATTCAGCTTCTCTCAAGTGTGCCTTTGTATATCAGATTTTGTATATAATATTTACAAGTATTAGAACCTGCATACAAGAAACACACATCAAATAAAACCATTGTTGTTTAAATACTTTATTATCATTAAAACCCACATAATATATGTCATAAACAAATCTTGTTCTAACAATCTCCTCTTTTTTATGATGACAAACATAAGTATTTAATAGAACAATGTTGGGCAGTTATAATTTTCTTTGCAACATCAGAGTATGAGGTTTGTAAGCTCCCCTTGAGTCTAATAGTCCAAAGTTGAGTTCTTTTACCCACCCTAAGTACTACTTTCAAGAAAAAATAATTTAGTTTTCTTATTAACATCAGAGTCTGAGGTTTGTAAGCTCCCTCTGACTCAAATAATTCCAAAGTTGAGGTTTGTAAGCTCCCCCTTAGTTCTATATTTAAGAAAACCAAAAATAATATTTTAACTTTCTTTGGCAACAACAGAATACGAGGTTTTTAAGCTCCTTCTGAGTCTAGTAGGCTAAGGTTGAGGTTTGTAAGCTCCTCCTTAGTTCTATGTACAAGAAAATTAAAATGTGTCGCCCGGACAAGATAACCATAATAACAGAAATTTAAATAACATAGTTATAAATGAACATTATGTACAAACTGAATAGGTTCAATGGGTTCAGTTTCTAATTAAATACTTACTATCATTTCTTCCCATTTTGTCACATTAAAAAGAATAAAAAAGAGAAAGAAAAAAATTACAGTCATAACTATATAACATACCATTATTACAAGATCAGTTTCCAAGAATTTGAAAAATAATAAAGTAACAAGGGTCATTAAGGATTATGCAATGCAATTATTGGTCGTAACAGTCCACAAAATCAAGTAAAGGATTCTTATTCCGTCGATTAGGATACTTAAAAGTCATTATAAAAGGAACCAAACCCTAGTTAATTTTCATCAACATCTATGAGATTCATGGAGTCATCAGCTGAGAGCAACAAAGCTTATGTAGTGACGTAAATCACACAGAACTTTACAAGCCTGAATGTCCATAACCTTCAGAAACGAGCAGTTTTTCAGTCATCCATTACTGGGCTTGTACCCTCTGCAAAGATTACTTCTGACGAAGCTACGTCAGCAGTTCCTCAACAACCTACAGAAGTAGGTTCTTCAGTTCCTATAATGAAGCCTAGAAAGAAATCTATGAAGAGGTCCAGGAGAAGAAGGTTCAACAAGAGGTTTTACCATTCTGTTATCCTAGAAGCAAGCGAGGAAGATATTGATAAAGATGAACCAGAAGTTGACTATGACAACTACTGCTCCTACAAGCAAAAGGATTACTTAGATATGGATATATTATAAGAACATTCACTTCCTTTTGTAAAACTCTTTTTGTAATCCTTTTGCTAGATTAATGAAGATGTTTTTTAACCAATTTTTATTTATTTACATTTGCATGCACATAAGCACTTAACTCACCATTTGATTTTCTGGCAAAACATTAAGGATTAATACTGACACCAGAAGCAGCAGTTAAACGTGTTAACTATAATACTTACTATTGTTAAAAGGAATCTTAATAGGTCAGATTGTTAGATAACATTTCCAAGAGTCAACATTAAAACATTGATTTAACTTAATCAATGTTAAAATAACGGGTACTCAAGACAATGAATGTAACAAGTCTATAATAACTCATAGCAGACTCTCTCCCTTAATCTCTTAATGTTTAGAACACCAAGATGTATAAACAAAAACAAATTTGGATTCCAAAGAGAGATTTCAGAAAAGCAGCCATACTGAATGCAGCAACTCAAGCAACCAAAGGCAAAGTAGCAACAGAAGGATCTACTAGCAACTAGATGACTTCAGAAGTGCACACCTCTTCATCATACTTTGTGAAGACTCCCATAAGAAGAATAAATTCTGAGTCCAAATGCAGAAACCATATGAGAAAGAAGGCTTCGGAGTTTTCTAAGGAAGAATGGTAAGATTATTTAGATAATATGGACATGTCAAATGATCCTAGGGAATACCTTAGGGCAAATCCAACAGACTAGAAAGTCCAAATAATTTGTAATATCTTCCAATTTATTAATGAGAATTGTTGCATGTTTTGAGTTCTTAATCCTATTTCTTTAATCCTTAAGAACAACAATAAATATATAAATAACAGTTTAAACTACACAGCATCATGAACAAACACGGATTATTAATAAGATTACATAATACAAAGGTTCTAACAATTATAAAGCATAACTATGTAGAAATTTAACATCAGAATCTTTCATAGATAGCTTCAAACTTGTCTCTCCAGATTTAGATGAATCAGCCCATGAACTTATGATAACTCACTGCTGAACAAGTAATTTTGAAAGAACTCATCCATAAGGAATGAAGAAAATCTTTCCCTTGTGAAAGGATGAAAGAGTCATCTTAAAATAGTCAAACATAACTTGAGGAAGGTCAATCTGCAAGTCTGAATTGAGAAGTAATAGCATATTCTTTTCAATAGGGTCCACGAGGTCTAAATCCTTATCCTTAGGCATCAGGTTTGAATTCAAAATCTGATTCCAAACAACTGCATCAGGACGAAGATTTGAAACCACTGATGTATTAGATGGATCTACAAAGATACGCCAAGTAGGAAGATAGTGTTCCCAAACAAGAGTTCCTGGAATTTCTCCAATTTCCTCACAATTGATCACATTAGCAATCACTTTAGAGGTTACTCTTATAGAAACACAAGTTACTTTAAAAAGAATAACACACACAGAATTTAGCTTAACAATGGAGGCATTAATCCAAAACTCTTTAACAAGATCTGGAAAAGTGAAACCACAGAGCATCTCAAAGTATCCATTCCATCTTTGTTCAGGCACAGTATTCCAAAATTTAAAACCCAATATAAGCAACTCATCAAAATCCACAAACTTTTCATTAATGACAATCAGTTGATTTAAGGAAGAATTGACTATGAAACTTATCTCAAGTTTAGCTTGATCATAACATAACAAAAGAGAAAACAAAAGGAAAAAGACTTGAACAAGATTCTTAAGGAATAATAATCTTGTCAGAAAAAGGACACAAAATGATGTTTCACAAGACAGGGGATAGAGACAACAAATATATGAAAAGAAAGCATCATTACCCAAATTTTTTTATCTAGCAGATCTCCTGAATCCACTAGATGATTTTCAAACTTATGAAATTCAAGTAATATAAGATTTTTGAAAAACATTTTACTTAAACTACTTAATCAAAAGCAAAGAATCTTCTTCTGAATCTCAGAATCTGACAATTTTCTAAAGATATCATCCATCATAGTCTAGTAGATCTAGACTAAGAGAGAGATATCTTCTATCAGTCATCAGTCTACAAGATTCTATTCAAAACCAACATTTTCTCTTGAAACAAGAATCGTGAGTGATTAAAGAATATTGAATTATTTCCTTTGACAACTAACAAGCAGCAGTAACATTACAAAAAGTGAGGAAACTGTTTCCATAAATATGATAGTCATCTAGCTTAATGAAATATTTAGTATAGATAAATACAACATAGTTTCTTCTTAAAGATTTCTGAAGATTATTTCAATAAAAGAACTTCTCTAGAAATCTAGAAGAGACTTTGTATTAACATATACACAAACACCTCATTGAATTAAGAGATAAGCTAGAAAAGAACATAATCTTTTTTTTGTCGGTCAGAATCGTATCATTATTCAGACTTGAACATAGAGTCTGAACACCGCTTTGAGTAGATTTTGATTCAATGGATGTTAAACCATTGACTCCACTTCTCCCACCAAACTTAGTACCTCTAGTACTTGAGTCTTGGATGTAGGCTCTTCTTCCATTAAATATTGTAAACAACCTTTGATAAATGCCATGGAAGATGCCTCTGCTTCTTTCCTCGATATCTGTAGCAACTACATTTGAATGATAATACTCGTATTTCCATGAGACCATACATAAATACCTAGACAGGCTTTCCTTTGCCTTATGCCACATTTTGATAGAAGTACCATGATTCATTCCAGAGTATCAGTCTAGAATAAATCATAATATGGACAAGATATTGTTCTTAGCATAATCATTAATTTCATTGTCTTGACTTAAGACTTTGATATCTTTGATAGAAAAGAACCAGATGATATTAGCTATCAGAGAATGACATAAAACAAATTAAAGCACCATCTTCTAATTGCCTATAGAACACAAAGAAGAATTAAAGGCTTCTCATAGACTTGTCCTTTAATACAAATTCCACGATGACCCTCAATCAAGGAGCAATGGAGTCTCTTAAGATATCACCTTAAAAAACAGACTCTTTATTATCAAATATTGAAGCAAGATGAATTTGGAATAATCTCTTACTCTTCAATACTTGATTTTTATTTCAGGACTCAGATGCTTCTTTAGAAGCAGTAATGATTGGCAGAGCCATATTACTCTTTCATCTGAATCATGCACTAATGTCAGCTTCAAAAGAATATGCAGTGAAGCCTTCTGACATTAGGTTCTGGTAGTGTTTCCCCTTACTTTCAGATTTAGGAAATCATCTGAAATACTAATATTTCAGAAGATTTTGAAGTTACTCTTTTATCATCAGACGTCTCATTTCACACAGCTAGTTAAAGAAGTCTTTTGATTTGGATGGTTGATTCCTCCTAATAAGAAATTCCATATGAAGTATCCTTCAACAGACTTTAAAAGAAATAATCTGATATATAGATTTTCAACATATAATTCCATTTCTTTTCTTTGAAGTTTGTATGATAAACAAACAGAGCAGAGTACAAGGATTCATGGATAGTCCGAGCATCATACATAACAATCTTCTCAGAATTTGTTTGGAGATATTAGATGGAGTGTAACTAGACAAGCTTCAAAATTGATTCCCACAAACCTGAGCATAAGAATTCATGGATAGTCCGAGCATCATACATATCAATGATGTTGACATACTCTGAAGTGAGATAGAGCTCCTACCAGAATGCAACTACCTCTGAAGATATTCAATAAGCTTCTTATGAGCTGGTGATAGAGATTTTCAAACAGTGATCATCTCTACACCATGAACTTCTATAGTAATACCTTTCTCGAGGATATTCTATAGACCTTCATCACAGTCCTTTATTAAGACCAATAAGTTAAAAATATGTTTTGCTTTTCCATCATTTAAATTCAGTGGAATCACCCTTTGAATATGGTAGGAAAAGTAGTATGATATTTTTCATGTGGCACTTGATTCCTTATTGGATCATTATCTGCAACACTTGAAGGAAAGTCTTTAACAGACATACTTTTCTTATTGGATCATTATCTGCAACACTGTTAAGTGTTAAGCCAAAACCATGCTCTGATACCAATTGAAGGTGATAAAAGTACACAAGAATGAGGGTTGAATTTTGTTTTCCATTTCTTTTAATTCTGCATTTGATCAGAGTTCAGAATCTGAACTGGTGTTCAGGTTTTGTTTATACTTAGCAACAGTGTTAACATAAGCAAATAAATAAAAACAAAATACACAAAGATTTATATTGGTTCCCCTCTAACTGAGAGTAGTCAAGTCTCATTGCTTCATAAGAGATTTTAACTATAACCAAATCATGATTACAATCGGTTATGCATTTTGCATATGACTTTTACACTGCTCAGACCCTCGGTCTGAGACTTCCTGCTTAAGTCCTCCAGACTCAAGACTTCTGCTCCAATTCCCATGAAATGAGCCTCCTTGCTTAAACCCCTCAGATTCAAGCCTTATTGCTCCCAATTTAATGTATCGAGCTAACCTGATCTAGCCACACTGCCCCAAGACTTTTTCTTGCATCCCCTAGCACAAGACTTCTTGCTCAATCAATCCACTTGATTAAGACTGTCATTGCTCAAGCATATAGCATGAGACATACATGGCTAAAGCATCTTGGCGAGAGATTCCCTTGCTTGTGTCATACCCTAAATTTTGACCACCAAGATTTCCCATCATTTTGAGGATCATTGCCACAATATGGATGTGCCATCATGCCTCATCAATCTCCTCAAGGATTGTTGAGCTTTCACTACAACCAAGAATTAGGGTTTTAAGCCCTCTCAGAGCACTTAGACAAAGGATCAGTCAAGAAATGACATGATCTTCAACCTGTATAACCTCTCAAACACCCATAAGGGATCAAGAGGACTTCCACATCAAGAATCAAATTCAAAGTTGCCACATTCCAAGTGGTTTGAGCCTCGAAACACCCAATGTCGCCAAATTAAGGTTTTGGACGATTGGGACCTCCAGAGTGAGATTTTCACAAGGGGATGAGCCAAGACTTCAACATGTGACTCAATATTCCCAAAATAACCCTAAGAATCCATTTTCAAAGCTAAATTACCCTCATAGGATGCATTCCCAAAAAGTCAGGAATTAGGGTTTTTACGCGCCGAACCGCTTCGGAGCCAAAAGTCAAAACATGATTTTTTTGGCAAAAATGATCCTTATGACTCATACTTTCATAAAATATGACTTATAATGTCATTTGAACAAGAATCGATCAAGAAACCAAGATAACTTGTAATAGGGGTAACCTTGAAAATTTGAAAAAATTTCTAAGTTACTAAATTTGAATGATTCTGGTACCAACTTCCAAGGATCCTAACTTGTGATCCAAGCAGCCATTTTGAGTGATATAAAGCCTGGTTTGTAGGTCTTTCTACATTCTACAAAAGCTTCAACTACAAAAAAAAAACTCCAATTCTTCATGGATTTTAAGTTATGGAGTGATCAAAATGACAAAAATGAAGAAAATGACACTTTTTCAACACTTAGTGAAAATCTGCCTAAGTTACCAGCCTTGGACATCAAAGTTCATGGGGTTTTTTCAGTTGGATCCAAATAGTTTCAAGACAAACTATGATCATACATGGATAGTACCATATGAGGGCTCTTTAAAAAGTACAAGAGTCTCCCATAACTCAACTTGAGCAAGAAGATATGATCCATTGAAAATGGCATTTTTCACTGATTTTTGCAAGGCAGATTCGTGCATTGTTGCTCGAATTGATCAATTTATGCAACAACAAGCATGGTTATCCATCTGCACACCTCAAGGGGGAACAACCAAGGAATAAACACTGATCCACCAGCCTCACAAGTCCATGGATCTATGTTTAGGCATGACACTCCTAAAATTTAAGATGCTTCAAATGGTCAATTTTGTTTCCAAGCATTTAAATGATGCATATAGGTGGCATACATCAAGACAATGTTATCCAAGTTCAATCAAACCTTATCCCTGAACTAGAGAACTCATAGCCTGTGCTCTAACCTCAAGTCAATGGCTAGAGGAGACTTGAGGTTCCATTGGATCAACATTTGCCTCAGACCTGCTGTAGTTGCCATTCACTATTGCAGCCAAAACAAACTTGTTCTACTATAAATAGAGCTCATTTGTGATCAATTTGAGTACACCAAAGCACCCAAACTGATTCTTTACTCAAAATCTCACTTTCACTCCAATTTTGCCTTCTAACTCAAGTCACTATCAGGTTTTGAGATTGAGAGTGATTCCAACCAAACTAATCGCACACACACACACACCTCATAAACATCATATGTGAATGATCTAAACACTAACACAACATCTGGAACATTAAATTCCTCAAATCACCAGCCAATTGCTCAAGTTCTTGACAGAGTTGTAGTTGAGGTACCACAACCAGTTCCAGCTCATTTCAATCCACTTCAAGCATTCAAACACACTTCTTAGCACCTAAGGAAGCTGTCCTGGTCATTGGAACCTATCTGCAACACCTCCATCATCAAACTCGATCACCAGATGTAAGAGGTAAGCCTGAACCCTTCAAACTCTATGATCCATGAATCATGAATAAATTTTTGAGTTACCATCTTGTTTATGCATGTATGTAGAGTGATAATCCTCAATCAATTGCCATGAATCAATCGTGTATAGAATTTCATTGTGTTAATGCTGAAATTAGGGTTCTTGAGGTTTTCCATTTATTTCTTCCACCATACTTAATATAAATACAATTAATCTATATGGTTGTAATCCTTGTTCAAAAACGAACAAGATTGGTACTCGAATCGTACAAAACCATTGAGTAATCATGGAGAAAAGTGAGAAAATGAGGGTCGTGTGTGTTCTTCATTTGACCGTTGGCGCCTTTTTCAAATTTTTAAATATTTGAATTTTTTTAATTTTGTTTAATTGATTCAAAAATTAATTTCTCTCTGAATATTTGTGTTTTTGAATTGATTCTTTTTCTCAAAATTCACAAAAATGTTTAAATATTTTATTTTATAAAAAAATCCAATATATATTATTTATTTAATATAGTTAGAATTTTTGTAATTAATTTCATTTTTATTGTTTTTAAACATTTTTAAATGAAATTTCCACTTTGATTTTTCAAAACCAATTGGATTTCAAGCTTTCATGTGATTAAACATGATTTTTCAAAAAAATTTCAAAGTGTACAACTTATTTTTAAATATATTTGGTATTTTATATCTTTTTTTATTCAATTTCCTATGAAAATTATATCTTTTAAATTCAAAATTAGGTTTTCTCTAAATTTTGATTTTTTAAACTTCACATACACACTTCGGGTCTCTAATAGAGTGTAAGACCCATTCCCTTTGTAAATACAAAATAATTTGGGATCAGTCATTGTATAAGTCCCGACACGTTTTCAAAAATCTCGGCACGATCGTCATTTCGAAACAAAATCATTTGGGCCTACCCTTGTGTTGTAAGTCCCATTTCTTTTCTTTTTTCAAACATTTTGGGCCTCTTCTTGAGTTGTAAGACCCATCTCTTTGTACATAAACCTCTTTGGGCCTCAGTCATTGTATAAGTCCCGATACAATTTTGAGATCAATGGTACGATTCCTGTTTTTCATCTGGGCATCTCCTTGAGTTGTAAGCCCCATCTCTTGTATAAAGATATACACCTTGGGCCTCTAATAGAGTGTAAGACCCAACCCTTTTGTACATAAATAATTTTTAGGCCTCAGTCATTGTATAAGTCCCACTGTGTTTCTAAAACCATGGCACGATCGTCGCCTTTTAAATAATTCTTTGGGCCTCTCCTTAAGTGTAAGCCCCAATCTTTTCAAAACAACTTCCCTTTTGATTTAGATTCAAATTCATAGTTGTTATCAAAACTTTTTTTAATTTCTTGAACAACTAACCATACAACTGTTACAATGGAAGCTTGCTCACCTGTAAGTTTTAAACATCTTTTCTATTACATACTTGCACACACACACACACACATACACACACGCATATATATATATATATATATATATATATATATATATATATATATATATATATATATATATATATATATATATATATATATATATATATATATATATATATATTTGTTTGTGCTGGAAGCTTGCTCACCTGTAAGTCCTCCTACCCTCTTTTACATACAGTATATATTTCATCTGTACATATATGCCTGTATATTATCTGCTTAGAGTTTTCCCCGGCATTTAGGTCTAGGATTAGATAAAGCCAATGGTCACTCTTGTAGCACTGTCAAAAATAGTTCCCCATAGGAATTCCAGATACAGTATTGCCTCCTCTTGGGCTTATACAATATGGAACAAAGAGAAAGACATTATTCCCGGTGAAACTTTTCTCAGACTGTCACTATTAGAAAATTGTCAAAGAAATTCAGTTCCCCGGAGAGGTTAAATTCCCGGTGAAACATCTCTTGAATTTTTTCAAACCCTAGAATTGTTCACTAAAGAAAGGATTATTCCCGGTGAAACCTTTCTTGAACTTTTTTTAGGTTTGGACCCACAAGCTTCCTAAAAGCATCCCCGCCTCCTCTTGGGCTTTGTACAAGAACCCTCAGGCTTCTTATAAGTTCTCATGCATCATCTTGGGCTTAATACAAGGACCCTCAAGACCTCTTAAAGGTATAGGACAGAACCTAGACATCCTTTGTTAAAGCAGTCTTTCTAAAGAGTCAAAACATCAAACCAATTTAGGGTTGATTCTCATCCCTTAAAACAACTGCCTCCTCTTGGGCATCATGCAAAGATAAACTCTTTCATATTAGTAGACTTGGACAGTCTAATCTCCTCTTGGATATCAAAGACATTCTCAAGCTCCCTACAAACACCAGAGAAACCATGGTCATTTGATCAATCTCCAGTAGAATTAAAACCCCCATAGGTTCTAAAACTCAATCTTTATCCAAAATTTCCCCAGCTAGGGTCATCTTATCATCAATAAACCTGTATGAGAACCTCAAGGCATCTGACATTTCAACTCTTCTGTAATCCTCAACAAGAGTTGATTCCCCACTTTGGACCTGCCTCTGGATCTCAATAATCCTCAGCAAAAGATAACCTCCTCTTAGGCTCTGTATAATGATTTTCCTCAGCAGAGTTAGTCTCAAAATCACTCTCTTGTTGAGTCAATCACCTTTTTAGCACTCTCTTGTTGAGTCAATCTTCTTTCTCAAAAGCACTTTCTTGTTGAGTCAATCACCTTTTCAGCACTCTCTTGTTGAGTCAATCTTCTTTCTCAAAAGCACTCTCTTGTTGAGTCAATCACCTTTTCAGCACTCTCTTGTTGAGTCAATCTTCTTTCTCAAAAGTACTCTCTTGTTGAGTCAATCACCTTTTTAGCACTCTCTTGTTGAATCAATCACCTTTTCAACACTCTCTTGTTGAGTCAATCTTCTTTCTCAAAAGCACTCTCGTATTGAGTCAATCACCTTTTCAGCACTCTCTTGTTGAGTCAATCTTCTTTCTCAAAAGCACTCTCTTGTTGAGTCAATCACCTTTCAACACTCTCTTGTTGAATCAATCTTCTTTCTCAAAAGCACTCTCTTGTTGAGTCAATCACCTTTTTAGCACTCTCTTGTTGAGTCAAATAAAAAACACTCTCTTGTTGAGTCAATCAGTCCTTTCAGCCTCAATCTTGGGCTTTGTACAAGACACCTGAAACATCCTCAGCTGAGTCAATCATCTTTTTTAGCCTCAATCTTGGGCTTTGTACAAGACATATATAAACTTTCTACAGTAAACTCAAATCCTTCCAAACCTTCTCTTAAGCTCTGGATAAATATCTTCCCAGCGGAGTCAATTCCTCCCAGCCTTCTTTTAGGCTTTGGGAATTAATCCCCCTAAGCAGAGTCAATCTCTCTTTGTCAGCCTCAATCTTGGGCTTTGTACAAGACAAATCATACTCTCCAGCAGAGTCAATCTTCTTTGTCAGCCTCAATCTTGGGCTTTGTACAAGACAGATAAAACCTCTCACCAGTAGAGTCAATTTCCCATTTTAGCCTCAATCTTGGGCTTTGTACAAGCCACATACAAATATTCCCCTGTGGAGTCAAAAAACCCTTTTTTTCAGCCTCAATCTTGGGCTTTGTACAAGACACATAATAATATTCCCAGTGGAGTCAGCCCCTTTCAGCCTCCTCTTAGGCTTTATATAGTGATTTTCCCCAAAAGAGTCAATTTTCTCTTAGCCTCAATCTTGGGCTTTATACAAGACAAATAAACACTCTCTTGTTCAATCAGTCTTTTCCAGCCTCCTCTTAGGCTTTGTATAAGGACTCCCCCAGTGGAGTCAATCAATCTCTTAGCTTCAACCTTGGGCTTTGATCAAGGAACATACAAAAAAAACAACCAAAATCCCCTAAGAGGAAATCAAAAACCTCTATGTTGGAAGACATTTCTCTGTACATCACACATCAAAATAGACGAATCAAAACAAACCTAATTCCAGATAACTGTGGTAAGTGGAACACTTGTTGATTCAAATATCCAAGCTGTAGTCCATCTCTTATCCTGGTAAATCCCCTTCTTGCATCTAATTGCTGTAAGTGGTAAGCCTCTGGATTATTTACATCCAAGTCACTGTCCCTCTCTTAGCATGAAAAACTCCTAAGGAAATATGGCATTGCTCTATACTGAGTTAAATTTTTCTCCTTCAGAACAAATCCCCTATAAAGGAAATTATGGCATTACTGGATTCACATATCCCAGTCAAAATAACCCTCCTTTATAATTAGTCACCCAACAGTTGTGATAAACAGACGAGATGTATCTCTTTAGAGATGACAAATTCTCTCTCAGTCAAAACCTTTTAGCTTCAATCTTGGGCTTTGAACAAGACACAAATACCTTTAGCTTCAATCTTGGGCTTTGAACAAGACACCAAATATCTTTTCCTCCCATAGAATAGGAGGAACTACGATTTCTCATATTTCCCTATTTTTCTTAAACGGGAATACGTAGGTATAAGATTGTGAAATCTTAGCGAGCACACTAATCAAAAACCTTAGGTCCAGTACCTTACCAAAATCATCAAAAACTCACTCTCTCTCTCAAATACTCCTAAAGAAGAAACTTTCCCAACCCACAATAGATAAACACCAGTAAGTAGAAAGAAGTAAGGAAAATTGCTAACAACCTATGGATAACCACATATAGGATGGGTAATTGACAACTCCCCATTGTATAACCTGACCCCGAACTCCCTAATCTCTTAGCATTTGTTCAGTTAAACATTTGCGTGCAAGGTTAGTTTTAGATATCTTCCCTTTCCTTTCCAGCTTCACAGGATAAATAAGAAATTAGAAAGTAGCACCCAACTCCTACCATTGCAGTGAGGAGAAACCCATGGCGATAAGGTGGTCGCGTCACCGACAAAAATCCCACGCTACAAGAAAATGGTGACTCTCCTGGGGATGCCTGTCTAGGACCAGGATTAGAATTCCTAAGAGGTCTAGGTTGTTAGCAATCATACTATATATATATATATTGTTTTTCCTACTTGATATCCGTGTTTATTTTTTCTGTCAATGGGAATGCGATTGATACGCATCTGGAAAGTTTGAGAGAAACCTAAGATAAGGGGTGTCATAGACGGAGAAACTTGTAGGGAGTGAATCCCGAACAAGCGAACCTGGTAGACCACCAAATCAGGTGAGGGCCCGTAGGATTCAGCCTGCTGAACACGATCGTTGTGAAAGCAGAGTTTTCCTAATGCGGCGCCAGTGAACCTGAGGATTTAGTAGGCATTAACCTTATGACCACTTGGTAGTGCGGTGACTATCGGGAATAGTTGATACACGATACTACACTCAAATGAGATTACCCTAGGATGCTACAGCTCGCTCGGGTGAACCAACTTGCTGTTGATATCCCTAGGGGGGTCAATGATTTTGGGAACCTTAGGATCCGTTCTACAGGTACAAAAATTGACCAAAATACAATCTTTGGGGATGCGTAGAGCCATGATTCCATGCTCGTGACGTTGAACCCTTGAACCCATGTTTTTTCAATGTTTTTGTGTGCTGCATTCTTGCATTCATTTAAAAAACTCTTAAACAAAGAAAATTTTCTTCTCTTTCCTCCTCTCATCTTTTTCAATTTAAACTAAAACAATAATTGAAAATATTAGAGAGAAAAATTACGTTATGGATTTCGGTAGAAGAAAGACGCACAAATACATCTTCAAGGCTCCAAAACTAGAGGATTTAAGGGGGCTGGCAAGGATGATCACCAACCCTGATGCTCTCAGAGCTAAGTGCAGAGGATTGATGTCTCTGTTAAGGGTCCACGTAGTTGAAGGAACCATGTCTACGTTAATTCAGTTCTAAGATCCGGTCTATCACTGCTTCACATTCCCGAATTATCACTGGCACCAACGTTAGAAAATTACTCTCATCTGGTTGACTTACCTATCACTGATCGAGCTCCTTTTTCTAGACTGGAAGAAATTCCAAAGGATCAGGTCATCGCAAGAGCCATTTGTTTGGACGAGTCAGAAGTTAGGACTCACATGACCACCAAAGGAGGAATCTAAGGTTTACCTGCCAAGTTTTTAGTGGAGAAATCCCTGTACTTTGCCAGTATAGGAAACGTTACTGCTTTCAAAGATATCTTTGTCCTACTCACATACGAGTTATTCCTTTTTCCCAACATAGACAACTTCGTTGAGACCAACACTGTTAAGATATTTCTGATTGGAAACCTCGTACTGACTCTGCTTGCAGATGCTTATCATTATGTACACTTAAGGAATCTGTACAGCGGAGGAATGATCACATGTTGTGTACCCTTGCTTTACAAATGGTTCATTTCGTATTTGCCCAAGTCTGCTGCTTTTAGGGATCACAAGAGTACTCTACGTTGGTCGCAAAGGATCATGTCTCTTACCAACTCTGACATAGATTGGTATGATAGGATCTATGAGGGAACAGAGATCATTGACAGTTATGGAAATTGCCCTAATATACCCCTCATAGGAACTAAAAGAGGAATCAACTATCATCCAATTTTAGTTCGCCGTCAACTCGGATACCCGATGAGGCATATCCCACATAATGCTCATCTAGAAGGTCTTTTCTTCAAGGAAGGGGAAAATGACAGGGCATTAAAGAAGGAAATAGTGCATGCCTGGCAAAATGTTCACAAGAAAGGAAGAGAGTCTCTAAGAAGACCAAATTGTACCTCCATGGAACCTTATCTCCACTTGGTGCAAACTAGAGCTCCCAAGCTGAGGATGCCTTACCCTCGCCAAGAACTTTTTCCCTTTAAAGGAATTTGTCCTTTATTTCATGTCTGACGTGGAAAAACTCCAGGTAGCTCTCAACAAAGTTCAACGTGAGAAGAGCTCTTGGAAAAACAAGTATCGTATCCTCAACGTGGAATGTACCAAGATTCAAGAACTATTAAAGGAAAAGGATGCTTTGATTAAGATACTAGAGCAACATGTTGTGGAGAATCAAGAAGACTGAAGAAATTTGCTCGCTCCTTTTACTTGGGAAAGGACTGAAAACCCGACAACGGCTAAAGAGCCCCGGTCAAAGAAAAGGAAAATACCAGAACCAGCATCCGAGCTCTCTTCAGAGAGGACTCAGATTCCATAAGCTTTGACGTTTCCTTTTACAGCACTTTGTAAAATACTGTATTTTCCATTTCCGCAATCTTTCGAATTCAATAAAACAGGGTCTCCACCCTTTTACTGTATGATATTTGAAATTTATTTGTTGAAGTCTTTTTTATTTGATTAAAGCAAAAAACAAAACAAAATATATCATTGCATTCATCATTCTCACATAACACATTCTTCTTATCTTTGAATCTCACGTATACGTCGCAATTCTAGAGTCAAACTGTCTCACTCGTACAATACTCGGGCCAATCGACAAAAGAAAATGGACGATCTCGAGGAAGAATACAGAGAGCTGAGAGAAGAAATCGACGCTCTGAAGGAAGATCTGAAAAAACTTCACGGTGACATGCAATCCCTGGCAACAGTTCAGAGGCAACAACAAAGGTCTGTGATCTCAGAGATCACATCTACACCCATAGTGGAGACATATGATCCTCGGTACAACATGCCTAAAGATCGCCCCTGGAGCATGCCTGTCAACTTTGTCCCTGAAGGATACATCCCGCCGGTCATTGAAGACCTAGAAACTACAGCAGGAACTGTTGTGCCTGAAGGTTACAAACTTCGGGAAAGCGAAGATGCAAGAGTTATGACGGCAACTCCTGAAAGTTACAAACTTCGAGGCATAGAAGCACCAAGAGTCACCGTCATAATGACTATACCACCACCCGTGGTACACACTGTCTCGGAAGGACAGATTCCATAGATACCATCTGGTGGAAATGAAAGTATGTACGACAGATTGAATGAGTTCCAGGAACAATTCCTGGAGATGCAGAAGGAACTGCATGCCATTCGCGGTCAGGATTTATTCGAAAAGGACACCGCAAACCTCTGTCTGGTCCCTAATGTGAAAATACCGCACAAATTCAAGGTGCCTGACTTTGAAAAATACAAGGGAAACTCTTGCCCTCAAAGTCACTTGGTGATGTACGCTCGAAAGATGTCAACTCAGACAGAAAATCAACAGCTATTGATCCATTATTTCCAAGACAGTTTAACAGGTGCTGCACTCAGATGGTACATGGGGTTTAAACCGCACCAAGATCAGCACTTTCAGAGATCTTGGCGCAGCTTTCATTCAGTAGTATAAGTATAACCAGGACATGGCACCAGACATAGATAAGCTCCAAGCAATGTCGCAAAAGGACAAAGAAACTTTCAAAGAGTATGTGTTGCGGTGAGAATCGGATAACAAGCTATTAATTAACTTGCATCACATTTCTTTGAAGTTCACCACCGACTTTGATTTATCCAAAGGAAAGGTTCAAGATCGAAAAAAACCTAAAGGGGGGAGATCTAAGGTTTGGAGGCTGGTTATACTAAGGGAAGGTATTAGCACCCTTAATATCTGTAGTATTCTACAGGAACCTCTTGTTTAGTTTGTGTTATATTATGTTTGCTTGCTAAGGAATGTGTTAAGGCTAAGGTAAAAACCTAAGGGTATATACACTAAGTTTGCTCGCCAAGACGTCGCATCTTGTGCCTACGTATCTGACTAAAGAATCAGAGCAACCGTAGTTCACCTAACTAGGGGTGAAAGAGGAACCATTGACTATGGCCAAATTTCCAAGGGGAAATGAGTGTGAGCTCATTTTAGAGTTCACGATAACTCTCTAAATCTATGTTATAGGGGAAAAGTGAGTTCTCATGATGGTGAGAATCGCATAGAGTTCAAAACTCTAACCTATTGCTAAGTTATGATTTCATGGCTCTCATGAGGCCAAGAAAAGGGATCCTATGACTATGAGGTCAAGAAGGAATCCTATGACTATGAGGTCAAGGAGAGAGGTAATGAGCTATCTATGACTTTGAGGTCAATAGAGAGACTTTCCTTTGGAAGGAAGGG
This sequence comes from Lathyrus tuberosus, assembly GCA_022829125.1. Lineage (NCBI taxonomy): Eukaryota > Viridiplantae > Streptophyta > Magnoliopsida > Fabales > Fabaceae > Lathyrus > Lathyrus tuberosus. The sequence continues at coordinate 1,673,535 of JALAZF010000779.1, forward strand.
GAGTATAGCAACTTCTTGTAAACAAGAATGTTACAAGGGAGGATTGAATTTGCATGAATAAAAATGAGTGTAAGAACTCTAGGGGATGCACAACAAATTAAGCATGGTCAATCAAAGGCATGATTCAATCATTCATGTATGGCATAAGATAGTGAAATAATCCACAACAATTAAGCACATGAGAACACATACATATCATTTTCAAGCAAGACCCTAGTAGAATGAACTTATTCAAGGCTAATGAACCCTCTCAAAATATGCCTCTTATGAATCTAGAACAAATCTAAGAATCTCACAAAAATCTCAAGAACTTAATGAATTTTAAAAATAATTTCAAGACTAAATAAAAAATACACATGTTTTTGTGAATTTAGAAATTGATATAAAAATAAAACAAAAGTGAAAATAAACTTTATGAAAAATTAGATTAAACATTAAAAAGTGTTTTTGAATTTTTTTTGGAGTTTTTAGATGAAAGAAAATGTTTTAACTAATTTAAATGAAAGCTAATAAAATAGAATAGATAAAACAAAAGGTGGATGCATTAGCGATTTGAAACTGCACTAATAATAAGTGGCAGTGCATGGGCCATCGGTTCAGGGGTTCCAAAAGCAGTTCAGGCCCACATTAGAAAAACCAAATGAAGAGAAAAATAATAAAAGGGCGTCTGAGGCGAGGGGGATTTGAACCCCAGACCCCTTGGGTACAGGCACGACTTCCTTACCACTGGGGTGGCTATACATCCGTTGTATATGCCACCCCTACAAATACTTAAGCTAACAAATAAAGTAAAGATGCTCCTTTTGAAAACCCAGGCGAGGAGAAAGTGACTGTGCACATACTAACACCAACATCAATTGGTCATACCCCACTTAAGTTACTAAATGCCAAAAGAACACACTCTGGGCCAATCACATATCAAAACTCTTCCTCACCCATGCAACCCATATTAAACCAATGTGAAACAACAACAATGCAGCAAACACGAGTAGTCCTTTTTTATCATCTTATTATCTCACCAAAATTTAACCAAAAGACACGAGCTAAGAACTTAACCATGCAGTGTCTAAAACAAAAGGATATCACCCAACTTCTCACACGACAAGACAAAACAATCAACAATGGAAAAAAAAGAAACAAATCAAACACATGTATGTTTAGGACTGCAGCCATGTTATTATCATACCAACATACTTATACTTGATGAACTTCAAGTTGTGCCCCTTGGACCAACACACAGTAGGTGACTTGGAAATTTCTGGAAGCTTTTAAACTTCAACATGATAATACATACACAATACGTACCAAAATTCCAAACATGGTTGTGCAAAGATTTCACATATATTCAACATTTTCACTCATGTGTCAGAAAACTTACATTGATGTTCATGATATCATTCCAAGGTAACATGGAAACAGCATGTGAACATGTATAACATTAATATTTCAAACCATACAAACTCCTAAATATGATGATGACAATCCTGGATACGAGTAGATGATCAAGGGCATGGGAAAAGGATGAAACCAAAACACTTATCATGTCAAAAGTAAGTTCTTAACAGTATGAAGATACAAGCACTACATTATCAAGGGCTGGCAGTGTAAAGAGAATCACATGAACCTATCATTATCATACATATATTCATTCAACTCACGTGCACAACAGAAAACATGGTAGCATGATCATGGTGTTATGAATCAAGAGATAGTGAAAGCAAATATTCATCATGCCAGCAACCAAACTACACATTGTCAACCCAGACTAACATGAAATGAACCACTTAATAACAATTCAAACCTTCAAGTCATAGCATCAACACAAAAAATGCTATAAATCAACAACTACCAGTGCATCTCATGGATTTAAACTTCACATTATCCTATTCAAAATCATTTCAGAATAACCCTAATGCAAGTAATCTATGATAATAGTGTGAATAACATGAGCATGGGCAATGAAAGGAAGTGATGGTTACCTAGTGGAATACGTCCACTGCACCTTCTCAACTACGAACTGGGTTTTTCGTTTCTCTAATAGCTGCTGCGGAATGCTTTCTTTCTTATCCTTTCTTGCCAAAAAATGCACAAGCTCACGAGCTCTCAGTATTCTGGTATTGTGTGGATTGTTGGTTCAAATTTCTTTGAGAGTTTCTGGCCAGGCTATAGGGAAGAGAGATAGGGAGCTTTCATAGTGATTGATGGTGTTTAAGAGAGATGGAATGAGAAAGTGTTGGTGACTTTCTTGAGTGAAGGTTCTGATACGTGCGTTTCTTTGTGGTGATTTTTGCTCTGATTGTTGGTGTCTTACAAGTGCTGAGATGATCTCCTTTTATAGGCTGAGAAGGTTGGTTTTGAATCCTTGAGACCAGTGGAAAAACACACGGCCTGCTGGACAAAGATAATAGGGTTTGGAATGACCCCTTTTCAGCCCTCAAACCTGGTCAATCCTTGGAGGAAAAAACGCTTCAACATACTGCACAAGCCTCAAAGATTAAGGGTGCAGGCTTGTTTCACGATTTCATGTGTTTCTTAAGACTTCCTTTTTGTTGTGTCATAGGAGTGAGTGTCAAAAAAGGTAATGGTTGGGATTACCACTGCACATGAAGTGGACAATACACATGTTGTACCAGTCTGTTTCACTAAACAAATCATTGCTTCAACACACCTTTTTGATGAGTTATAAGAGATTGAACTCCAAAAAGGAAATATTTGAGACAAAGATACAATGACACGCCAAGAGATAAGCTTGGTTCCAAATCTGATTCACATTGTGTAGCATGGTTTGCATGGGATAAAGTTCATGGGCCTTTGTTTGGCACACGACAACTTCACTACCAATGGCCCAAATGAATTGGTTTTTTGTTCCTTTGCAAGTGAGCATGTGGTAGAGAAAATTTCATGTTAGTGACACATTGAAACAATGCTTAGAATCAATAGAAAAATCGTGGCCATATGGGGTGTAGCAAAGATGATAAAAACCAGAATTTTCTAAGTGTTCATAACATTTCAACATGCCCACTTTAGTGCACCATATCTTGATAACTACTGATCCAATTTGTGAGATTTTTGGCTCTATGTAAAGTAGACATTTGACAGAGAAGTTTTCATGTGGAAGGCAACTTGAGATGAAGCTTGTAACATTGGTAAAAAATGCCATGAATTCGTTCCCTAATGCTGCCCAAAAGAACTTAGAAAAAATTCTAAGTTATGAAATTTCACAACTTGACACACCTGACTTTAAAACATCATAACTTGAGATTGGCTTATCCAAATGAGGAGTTCCACACATGCTTGGAAAGCTTGAAGAACAAGGAAAAACTTTCATGTTCAAAGATTTTTGGTTTGGAGTTTGGAACTAGGTGAAAAGTTAAGTTAAAGTTGGATGAAAATTAGGGTGAAAATGCTGAATATTTCACTAAGTCCTAAAGGCAACTTCTACTCCAAGTCTCATAACTTAAAAACCATGCATTTTTTGAAGAGATGTCCTCTAATATGTTTTGAAGATCCTGGAAAGGGCACCCATTTGAGCTTTGAGTCACTCAATTTGGATGTGTGGTTTGAAAGTTATGACTGTTTTAATTTTGGCACAAGTAGTGAAATTTCCATGTTTGAAAAGTTTCATGAACCAAACATTGACCTCTTTGCAAGAAACCTCTCAAAACATGATTTTTCATGCCCTAACTCAACAATTAGACATGTCATGATGGATTAAGGACTTGAATGCTTCATCTTGAATCAAAATCTGTAAAGTCAAATTCTCAGTCAAAACCCTAATTTCACTTGTGAATGCACTTGAATGACCTCTGATGATCTTGCTTCTTTTTCCTGTACAAACCCTGGCTTTCATACCAAATAAACAAACTTGCAAGGTGAGGTGGTTAGTTAACAATGCACATGATTGAATCTGAATGCTAATGCAAAATGTTATGACATCTAAGGGGTAAAATTTGGGGTACAACAGTATGCTCAGAGATGGCGTGAAATTACCGCCCAGATTTGTCCTCCTCTTGAGGAAAAAGAGATGACAAAGATCTTTTTGAAAGGCTTAAGTTCATTTTACTACGACTGAATGGTTGCAAGTGCGAACAATGACTTCACTGAAATGGTGAACATGGGAGTGCGCCTTGAGGAAGCAGTCCGAGAGGGACGTTTGATCAAAAACACAGAATCATCGAGCAGTACCAAAAGATACGGTGGTGCTTTCCCAAATAAAAAAGAGCAAGATATCGGAAATATCTCTCTCGGAAAGCAAAGGCGAAGGTATCAACCAGTAGCAGCAGTAACTCCTACTATCAACCCAACGCCAGCTCCGACTTATCAACCTCAGGTTGCTCAGAGTCAACCAAGTCAACAACAATATTAGCGAAGGACACAACAGTCTCATCAGCAGGCTCATCCCCAATACAATAACAACAATCGTACGACACGACCATCAGGGTTTGACCCTATACCGATGTTGTACGCAGAACTATTTCCGCTTCTACTGGCTAAGGGGCACGTCCAAACCATACCTCCTCTTACAATACCGGAAAATCCGCCCTTTTGGTTCAAAGCGGATCAAACTTGCCCTTACCATCAAGGAGGACCAGGGCACAACATTAAGAATTGTATCAGTTTTAAGTCTGACGTACAGAAGCATGTCAGGAACGGAGACGAACCCGTTACCACAACATGAAAAGACTGCAGTAAATTTGATAGAGGAAGAGGTTAGCCGCAGTTATCAAATTCACGATGTACTCCTATTAGGAACCAATCTGGTCAGGATGCATTGTCGACAGAGTGGATACGGTCATGTACCACCTCACAATTATAACCAGTGTGATATCTTCTCAAAGAATAATCAAGGATGTTTCATAGTGCAATCAGCTCTACAAGAACAAATGGATCTCAGATGGATCCAAGATCACCGAATCCGTGAAGTCAATATGGCTCACACAAATCCCAACATTGTCCAGAACCACAACATTTTGGCGATGAACGTCAACTTGGTGGCAATGCACTCGAGGCAAAGTCAATACCATAATCTGCAATGACATGATTACAATACCTGACCGATCTGCTCAACAAACAATCAGGGATGCTCTTTTGTATAAGATGCCCTCCAACGTCAGATGGATCTCGGATGGATCCAATACTACCCTGAAAGAAATAACCATCAGGTCAATATGATTTAGATTTTTGACATACGCTTGATGAATACCAGTCTGGTAGAATTACACGCTAAGGAAGTCAGGCTAGGCTTTCTGGCTTCACATGTTTATCAAGACTGTAAAGAGTGTCGTAAGAACGATCAAGGGTGTGCAATTGTCCAAAGAACACTTCAACACTTATTGGACCACTGGTGGCTTCCAATCTACTTGGATGAAACTACACTGCATATCAGTATGACTGATGGGAATCCTACTAGATATCAAAGTCGGGATGTCCGTTCGATGGAAACAGATCTAGTAAAGATACACTGCATACAAAGCAGGCGTGGCTGGGTGCCACTCCACAACTACGAGCGCTATAGAGTTTGTTCAGAGAACAACCAAGGATGCTACCTCGTACGAGCAGATCTTCAAAATTAGTTGGACCACAAAGAGATCCGACCATGTTCAAGTGTTGGTTCGACCAACGGGATACCCGACTATTTCCTTGATCAAAGCAAAGACGTTGTCATAATCTCTGATCATGGGAGGACCAAAAACGTTTGTGCCATAATACCTTTACTCAATGAATCAAGAATTCCTCTCAACAGTAGAAAGGTTCCCAACCTGGAACTGATCGAGGTTGCCTATAACGGTCAGCGAAATCAAACGACTCTCGTGGTTATCTACTTGCCGGGACCAATACCGTGCGAATCCGATAAGGCTATCCCTTACAAGTACTGTGTAACAACAATTGAAAATGGAAAGGAAACTTCATTACCCTCCATCATAAACATTGCAGACATCAGTCGAGTAACATGGAGCGGCCGGATCTTCAACAGAGGAGTTGGAGAACCTGCCAAAGAAAAGGAACCTCAAATGGAAGTTCCAAATCAACCAGTCGGGCAATCCAATAATCCCGAACTCACAAAAAAACAGCGATGAGATGCTGAAGCTCATCCAAAGAAGTGAGTACAACATTGTGGACTAACTGTTGCAAACTCTATCTAAAATCTCTATGATATCTCTCCTGCTTAGTTCCGAAGTTCACAAGGAAGCTTTGCAGAAAGTCTTGGACCAAGCTTTTGTAGAACAAGATGTGACGGTAAGGCATTTTGACAGCAACATTTCCAACATCACTTCCTGCAACAATTTAGGATTCAGTGATGAACAGCTGCCGGAAGAAGGCAAAAATCACAACATGGCGCTTAACATTACAGTCAATTGCCAGGACGATGCTCTAGCCAGCATACAGGTAGACACGGGATCAGCTCTGAATGTTATGCCAAAATCTACTCTGATGCGACAATCATTTCAAGGATCTCCGATGAGAGGCAGCGAGGTCATCGTCAAAGCCTTTGACGGGTCTAGAAAAACAGTTATCGGCGAAGTCGATCTTCCCATAACCATCGGTCCTGACACTTTCCAAGTCAATTTCCAGGTCGTGAACATCCGGGCAGCCTACAGCTGTTTATTAGGAAGACATTGGATACACGAGGCTGGGGCAGTCACTTCAACGCTTCACCAGAAGCTGAAGTTCGTCAAGAATGACAATCTAGTCACAGTCTGTGGAGAGCAGGCCTTGATCGTAAGCAACTTATCATCCTTATCCTGTGTAGAACCCGAGGAGGTCGTTGGAACCCAGTTTCAAGCACTGTCAATGGGCAATAAGAATCGATTAAAAAAAGGGACGTTGATTTCCTCATACAAAGATGCTTTCAAAGCAATCGAGAGTAACGACATAAAAGGATGGGGACAACTCGTAATTCCTACGGATGACAAGACAAAGAAAGGTATTGGTTTCTCTTCAACCTGTACCTAAACTGCCAAGAAAGATTAAAATTTTCATCCCATTAAGGACTTCTTCCATAGTGGAGGCTTTCTCCACCCAGTGTCTCAAGAAGTACACACCATCAACGAGGGTGACTCCTCCGATACAGATGAAGAGTGGAAGTCCTATCTCAATGAGAACGGTTATATGTCTCAGGGAGAGGCACATACACCATTTTGCTTTCCCACGCAGAGTTCAGGATATATACCGAGATCAGACGTCAAGATGATATACGAAGATTGTGATCCTGAAGGATGCCGTGCTCCGCCTAACTCATAGGAAGACAATCCGATGAAAGACAACTTTGACTACGACTATTATAACCCACTGGATGACTTGCCTATCTGGCAACTGTACCCAGAAGACTTGGGGCAAAAGAGTCAGCCAAACGATGCTTATCATCTGAGCATCATTGAAAAGAATACCTGCGTCCCCACCAAGTCATGGGATCATTACTCAGGACATTCCGAAGATATCCAGCACAACGATGAATCTGCAAAGATTGCAGGACTAGAGTTCATCAACTATGCTTTTCCTGAGGTCAACGTCATTGAGAAGGATGACTCCTCCAGTCCCGCAGAAGTTTGGGACACCTTAGGACAACCGAGTGGCAAGTACGACTTCCTGGTCAAGTACACCGCTCCTGAAAGCTCAAATATCAGGCTCGAAGACATCCAGCCAACTGGATGAGGAGATCCGCCTGAGAATGAAAACACTATGAAAGATACAATAGAAGACTTTGTTTACGACAACTCTGCCTGGGAGGAAGACTCTAACGATCCTGCTCCGCCAGAAATCAGCGTCATTTCTGAGGACAAACCGAGAAAGAAGGTGCCAGACTTTGTGATTCACCGAGGAGTTCGCCGCCAATGGGTTGATGTCGATGTCCTGAAAGTCGTCCATAAGTCTAAGTAATTTTCGTCTTTGTTTTAACCTTTCACCCTGCCCAGGTGAAACAGATGTTTTTATAGGGCTCACTTTTCTGTAAATATCCTCTTCGCTTCGCCCAAAGCAACAGAGTTTTGTTTTATAAGGTTGTAGTTTCAAGAATCGACAAAATCATAAATAAACGTCGTTTTGTAATTTCTGCAGTTATTGCTGTTTTCACTTTTCGCTTTTCAGAAAATGGTAATCCTAAAACAACCCAAAATAAAAACAAGTATTTTTCAGAAAATACATTGCACACACTCATGCATTCTCTCCCTCTCTCTCTCTTTTAAAAAACGAATCATCACGTCATGCAGATTGCTTATTTTAAACCCCATTGAAACATACGATCCAATGCCTTCTCCCAACTTTGAATTCCTGGTATTTGAGGCGGAAGAAGAAGAGGACGCAGAAATTCCAGAAGAGATCTCACGACTACTTAGGCAAGAAGAAAGGTCTATTGAGCCTCACAAAGAGCCGTTGGAAACGGTCAATTTGGTTTCAGATGAAGAAAAGAAAGAAGTCAAGATTGGGGCACTGCTCAATCCAATTGTCAAAGAAAGCTTGATAAGACTTCTCAGGGAATTTCCAGGTGTGTTTGGTTGGTCCTATCAAGACATGCCAGGGTTGGATACCAGCATCGTGGAACATCATCTACCATTGAAATTAGAATGTCCTCCGGTGAAACAAAGACTGAGACGGACCCATCCAGACATGGCCATCAAAATCAAAGAGGAAGTGCAAAAACAGATTGACGCAGCTTTCCTCGCCACCTCAGAATATCCTCAATGGCTAGCTAACATAGTGCCAGTTCCAAAAAAGGACGGAAAAGTCAGAATATGTGTAGACTACAGGGAGCTGAGCAAAGCCAGTCCAAAGGATGACTTTCCCTTACCGCACATAGACATACTGGTAGACAGTACAACAAAGTTCAAAGTCTTCTTCTTCATGGATGGATTCTCGGGCTATAATCAAATCAAAATGGCGCCGGAAGACATGAAGAAAACTTCATTCATCACCCCATGGGGCACTTTTTGTTACAAGGTAATGACGTTCGGTTTGAAGAATGCCGGAGCAACCTATCAAAGGGCCATGACTACTCTGTTTCATGACATGATGCACAAAGAAATCGAAGTGTATGTCGATGATATGATTGCCAAATCTAAAACAGAAGAGGAGCATGTTACCCACTTGTTAAAATTATTCGAGCGTCTGAGGAAGTACAAACTCCACTTGAATCCCAACAAATGCACGTTTGGTGTCGGCTCAGAAAAACTTTTAGGGTTCATCGTCAGCCAAAAAGGAATTGAGGTTGATCCTGACAAGGTCAAGGCCATTCAAGAAATGCCTTCACCAAAGACTAAAAAATAGGTCCGAGGATTTTTGGGACGTCTGAATTGCATCTCCAGGTTCATATCCCTCATGACCGCAACATGCGCGCCAATCTTTAAATTACTCATAAAGAATCAAAGCTGCGTATGGACAGAAGACTGCCAAAAGGCCTTCGACAGTATCAAATACTATCTATTGAATCCGCCGATTTTGTCACCTCTAGTGGAAGGAAGACCACTGATCATATACCTAACAGTCTTGGAAGACTCAATGGGTTGTGTACTTGTCCAACAAGACGAAACCAAAAGAAAAGAGTCTGCCATCTACTATTTGAGCAAGAAATTTACCGACTGTGAAACTCGGTACACTATGCTTGAGAAAACTCGCTGTGCTTTGGCTTGGCCAGCTAAACGTCTTCACTAGTACATGATTTGTCACACTACTTGGTTAATCTCTGAAATGGATCCGATCAAGTATGTCTTTGAAAAACCTGCTCTCACGGGAAGGATTGCCCGTTGGTAGATGTTGTTATCCGAATACGACATCGAGTACCATTCTCAAAAAATTGTCAAAGGAAGTATTTTAGTCAATCATTTGGCTCATTAACCGATTGATGATTAGGAATCAGTTGGATTTGACTTCCCGGATGAAGATGTCATGTACTTGAAAATGAAAGATTGCGATGAACCGCTACCCAGTGAAGGGCCAGAACCAGGTTCCCAATGGGGACTAATCTTTGACGGGGCTGTCAACATCTATGGAAATGGAATTGGGGTAATCATCATGACACCTCAGGGTACCCACATACCTTTCACCGCCGGACTTACATTCAAGTGCACAAACAATGAGGCCGAATACGAAGCTTGTATTATGGGTCTCGAAGAAGCAATTCATTTGAGGATTAAGAACTTGGATGTGTATGGAGACTCAACCATGGTTATCAATCAGATTAAAGGAGATTGGAACACATACCAATCAGGATTGATTCCTTACAAAGATTACGCGAGAAGGTTGTTACCCTTTTTCAATAGGATCGAGTTTCATCATATCCCTTGTGAAGAGAATCACATGGCTGATGCACTAGCCACTCTCTCTTCCATGATTAGTGTAGGTCAATGGAACGACGTACCTAAGATTGACATAATGCGCCTTGAGATGTCTGCCTACATCTTCACGATCGAAGTAGTCATAGACGACAAACCTTGGTATCACGGAATCAAATGCTTCCTTCAGAAACAAGAATACCCACCTGGGGTATCCAGAAAAGATAGAAAGACTCTCAGAAGACTGGCAGGCAACTTCTTCCTGAACGGTGATACACTCTATAAGAGAAACTTCGACATGGTCTTGCTCCGATGCGTAGACAGACCAGAAGCAAACATGCTAATGAAAGAGATTCACGAAGGGTCCTTTGGCACTCATGCCAATGGACACACAATGGCGAGAAAAACTCTAAGAGCAGGGTACTATTGGTTGACAATGGAATCTGATTGCTACAAGTACATGAGGAAGTGTCACAAGTGTCAAATATACGCTGACAAAATCCATGTACCGCCAACGCATCTCAAAGTTCTTTCTTCTCCATGGCCTTTTTCTATATGGGGAATCGACATGATTGGCAGGATTGAACCCAAGGCTTCGAACGGACATCGGTTCATCCTGGTAGCCATTGACTACTTCACCAAGTGGGTCAAAGCAGCGTCATACACAAATGTAACCAGACAAGTGGTGGTCCGATTTATCAAGAACAATCTCATCTGTCGCTATGGTGTTCCAAGCCAGATCATTACTGACAATGGATCTAACTTGAACAACAAGATGATGAAAGAGTTGTGTACTGAGTTCAAAATCGAACACCATAACTCATCTCCCTACCGACCCAAGATGAACGGCGCGGTAGAAGCGGCTAACAAGAACATCAAGAAGATCGTTCAAAAGATGGTTGTAACCTACAAAGACTGGCACGAGATGCTACCTTTTGCTCTTCACGGTTATTGTACATCTGTCCGTACTTCAACAGGGGCAACCCCTTTCTCTCTAGTATATGTCATGGAAGCCGTGCTTCCCATAGAAGTAGAGATCCCATCAATCCGGATATTGATGGAAGCTAAGCTTACAGAAGCTGAATGGTGTCAAAGCCGACACGATGAACTGAACCTAGTTGAAGAAAAGCGAATAACCGCACTATGCCATGGTCAGTTGTAGAAGCAAAGTATGAAAAAGGCGTTCGATAAAAAGGCCCGACCTCGCGTCTTCAGAAAAAGAGACCTTGTGCTCAAAAAGATACAACCATTCCTCACTGATTCTCGGGGCAAATGGACTCCGAATTATGACGGCCCCTACGTGGTCAAGAAAGCCTTCTCAGGCAGCGCCTTGAGACTCGCAACCATGGATGGAGAAGAATTTTCATACCCCACAAATGTTGACAAAGTCAAGAAATACTTCATCTAAATAATAATTAAAAAAAACGTCTCGTTGGATTGAAAACCCGAAAGGGTGGTCCAGGTAAAAATTAGAGACATAAGCAAAAAATCATCCCGATGGATTGGAAATCTCAAAGTACAATCCAGGGAAAAGTTAGGGATTCATGGCAAGTAACTACATCTGATCGGTTAAATCCCCAGCGGTAACACTGTTCGTAGAACAACTTCCAGTCAAGGTCATCTTCGATAGAAGCTCAGGATGTCCAGAATTCAAAGTGGGTAGAAGGATAACGGTCGTTATGTTTCAATGTAGCCCTTTTCCCTTAAGTTACCATTTTCTAAACTTTGTAAATACTCAATGGGATCACGCGCTAGGCTGATTTCCATCCTATCAATAAAATTTGAGCCCTAGTGCTTTTGTTTGCAATTCTCACTTGTTTTAGCTCCACTGAATGACATTTTTAACATGATCAATGATTCCTGAAATAAAACAAAAATGAATTTACTTGTCAAAATTTTTCTGCTCTTAAAATAAAGATGGCAATTCTTTTTTACTACTGAACACAAAAAGAACATCGATAGCTTCTCCAGAGGTGATTGAACCTCAAAGTGCAGAACCAAAGTACTCCTTCTAAACCAGTACACCTGAATGAAGGATCAACTGTGTCAGATGCCATGTTTCATCTGACATCCCCGGCAGAGTTCTTACCTCTTAAGACCGACTAATGATTCTTTCTCCCCCACAGGGACTGCCGCTCCTAAGCAAGGCAGGATTGCTATCTTGAACCAGTGATACTTTTCATCCCCCACCGTGGCCGAGTATCCAGTCGTGTTCATCTATTAGTCTGTATGTCGCGTTAGTTTTGTCAGTATAAACATATATACATCATGCATTATTGATTCACATTCATAATCATATTGCATCACTATCACTCTGGTCATATTCATTTCCTAAGTGATAAAATTCCTCTTATCAATCAAGTTGTTAGTTCTTTCCTCGCCAGGAAATGTTTTGTCTGAGCGGTCTCTCTCCCCCAGTTTATTTCTGGATTGGAGACGGTCCTCGACCACTTTGATAACTTGAACCTCTGAAAGGCAATGAGACATTTGACAAACGTCACTCTTCACCATCGAAGATGATATCTCCGCTTTTCCAAATTAAGGAAAATCCCCAGAGAAAGCCGCTAAACCAAAGACTCTCGGCAGTACGGCAGTTTCTCTCCGAAAGATTGGCTGTCAATGAAGTCATCAGCCCCTCAAAATTGGTTTACATCACATGGAATTTCTCCAAGAAGATCTCGAAGAAAAGTATGATGTAATATCCCCAAGCAGAAAGTAGTCTCTCAAGAGACTCGTTTTTCCCAATAGAGTCAACAAATGGCATCTCCAACAGAGAAGTTTGCACACCTCTACAACTCAGACAGATGGGTACCCCCAGCAAGTCTGACATCAAATATTTTTCCATTAAATGGCATCTCCCCAGTAAAACTCGGCGAGAAGTTTGATGAAGACAGCTACACATAGCATCCCTTGTCAAGGAAGAAACTTGGCAAGAAGAAACTGAGACCAGTTCCTTGGATGGAGACCAGGATTGAGGGGAAGATTATCTAAAAAACTAAGACCAGTTCCTTGGCTGAAAACCAGGATCAAGGGGAAGTTTATTTCAGAAACTTAGACCAGTTCCTTGGCTGAAGACCAGGATCGAGGGGAAGTTTATTTCAGAAACTAAGACCAGTTCCTTGGTTGAAGACCAGGATCGAGGGGAAGTTTCACCCTTTTCTAAGAATCATTGCCTACCAAAAGAAGATGGACGGGAAAAATAGCCAATGATAACCACAGTCAAAATTTCGGGTATTCCGATATTTAATCATCTTGCACCTCGAATGCCCGAATATCTTCGCCAATCACATCTTCAGGTCCAAGAGGATTAAATATGGGCATCTGTCATACCCCAAATTTTGACCACCAAGATTGCCCATCATTGTGAGGATCATTGCTACAATATGGATGTGCCATCATGCCTCATCAATCTCCTCAAGGATTGTTGAGCTTTCACTACAACCAAGAATTAGGGTTTTAAGCCCTCTCAGAGCACTTAGACAAAGGATCAATCAAGAAATGACATGATATTCAACTTATCTAACATCTCAAACACCCATAAGGGATCAAGAGGACTCCCGCATCAATAACCAAACATAAAGTTGCCACATTCCAAGTGGTTTGAGCCTCGAAACACCCGATGTCGCCAAATTAGGGTTGAACGACTGGGACCTCCAGAGTAAGATTTTCACAAGGGGATGAGCCAAGACTTCAACATGTGACTCAATATGCCCAAAATAGCCCTAAGAATCTATTTGCAAAGCTAAATTACACTCAGAGGATGCATTCCCCAAAAGTCAGGAATTAGGGTTTTTACGCGCCGAACCGCTCTAGAGCCAAAAGTCAAAACATGACTTTTTTGGCAAAAATGATCCTTATGACTCATATTTTCATAAAATATGACTTATAATGTCATTTGAACAAGAATTGATCAAGAAACCAAGATAACTTGTAAAAGGGGTAACCTTGAAAAATTGAAAATTTTTCTAAGTTACTATATTTGAATGAATTTGTTACCAACTTCCAAGGATCATAACTTGTGATCCAAGCAGCCATTTTGAGTGATCCAAAGCCTGATTTGTAGGTCTTCCTACATTCTACAAAAGATTCAACTACATAAAACTCCAATTCTTCATGGATTCTAAGTTATGGAGTGATCAAAATGACAAAAATGGAGAAAATGACACTTTTTCAACACTTAGTGAAAATCTGCCTAAGTTACCAGCCTTGGACATCAAAGTTTATGGGGTTTTTTCAGTTGGATCCAAATAGTTTCAAGACAAACTATGATCATACATGGATAGTACCATATGAGGGCTCTTTAAAAAGTACAAGAGCCTCTAATAACTCAACTTGAGCAAGAAGATATGATCCATTGAAAATGGCATTTTCACTGATTTTTGCAAGGCAGATTTGTGCATTGTTGCTCGAATTGATCAATTTGTGTAATAACAAGCATGGTTATCCATCTACACACCTCAAGGGGGAACAACCAAGGGACAAACACTTATCCACCAGCCTCACAAGTCCATGGATCTATGTTTAGGGATGACACTCCTAAAATTCAAGATGCTTCAAATGGTCAGTTTTATTTCCAAGCATTTAACTGATGCTTAGAGGTGGCATTCATCAAGACAATGTTATCCAAGTTTAGTCAAGCCTTATCCCTGAACCAGAGAACTCATAGCATGTGCTCTAACCTCAAGTCAATGGCTAGAGGAGACTTGAGGTTCCATTGGATCAACATTTGCCACAGACCTGCTGCAGTTGCCATTCACTATTGCAGCCAAAACAAACTTACTCTACAATAAATAGAGCTCATTTGTGATCAGTTTGAGTACACCAAAGCACCCAAACTGATGCTTTACTCAAAATCTCCCTTTCACTCCAATTCTGCCTTCTAACTCAAGTCACTATCGGGTTTTGAGAATGAGAGTGATTCCAACCAAACTAATCACACACACATACACACCTTATAAACATCATATGTGAGTGATCTAAACAATAACACAACATCTGGAACATCAAATTCCTCAAATCACCAGCCAATTGCTCAAGTTCTTGACAAGTTACAGTTGAGGTACCACAACCAGTTCCAGCTCATTTCAATCCACTCCAAGCATTCGAACACACTCCTTGGCACCTAAGGAAGCTGTCCAGACCATTGGAACCTATCTGCAACACCTCCACCATCAAACTCGATCACCAGCTGCAAGAGGTAAGCCTGAACCCTTCAAACTCTATGATTCATGCATCATGAATGAATTTTTGAGTTACCATCTTGTTTATGCATATATGTAGAGTGATAACCCTCAATCAATTGCCTTGAATCAATTGTGTATAGAATTTCATTCTGTTCTTGCTAAAATTAGGGTTCTTGAGGTTTTCCATTGATTTCTTCCTCCATACTTAATATAAATGAAATTATTCTATATGGTTGTAATCCTTGTTCAAAAACGAACAAGATTGGTACTTGAATCGTGCAAAACCATTGAGTAATCATGGATAAAAGTGAGAAAACACAAATCTGCAGGAAACAGGGTCACGCGTTTCTTCATTTGACCGTTGGCACCCTTTTTCAAATTTTTAAATATTTGAATTTTTTATTTAGTTTAATTGATTCAAAAATTAATTTCTCTCTGAATATTTGTGTTTTTGAATTGATTTTTTTCTCAAAATTCACAAAAATGTTTAAATATTTTATTTTACAAAAAAATTCCAATTTATATTATTTATTTAATATAGTTAGAATTTTTGTAATTAATTTCATTTTTATTATTTTTAAACATTTTTAAATGAAATTTCCACTTTTATTTTTCAAAACCAATTGGATTTCAAGCTTTCATGTGATTATACATGATTTTTCAAAACATTTTTTAAAGTGTACAACTTGTTTTTAAATATATTTGGTATTTTATATCATTTTTTATTTAATTTCCTTTGAAAATTATATCTTTTAAATTCAAAATTAGGGTTTTCTCTAAATTTTGATTTTTCAAACTTCACATACACACTTTGGGTCTCTAATAGAGTGTAAGACCCATCCCCTTTGTAAATACAAAATAATTTGGGCCTCAATCATTGCATAAGTCCCGACACGTTTTCAGAAATCTCGGCGCGATCGCCATTTCAAAACAAAATCATATGGGCCTACCCTTGTGTTATAAGTCC
This sequence comes from Lathyrus tuberosus, assembly GCA_022829125.1. Lineage (NCBI taxonomy): Eukaryota > Viridiplantae > Streptophyta > Magnoliopsida > Fabales > Fabaceae > Lathyrus > Lathyrus tuberosus. The sequence goes on from JALAZF010000779.1 coordinate 1,689,950, forward strand.
CATTTATTTTCTTTTTTCAAACATTTTAGGTCTCTCCTTGAGTTGTAAGACCCATCTCTTTGTACATAAACCTCTTAGGGCCTCAGTCATTGTATAAGTCCCGATACAATTTTCAGATCAACGGTACGATTCCTGTTTTTCATCTGGGCATCTCCTTGAGTTGTAAGCCCCATCTCTTATACTAAAATATACACCTTGGGTCTCTAATAGAGTGTAAGACCCAACCCTTTTGTACATAAATAATTTTTGGGCCTCAGTCATTGTATAAGTCCCACTGTGTTTCTAAAACCTTGACACGATCGCCGCCTTTTAAACAATTCTTTGGGCCTCTCCTTAAGTGTAAGCCCCAATCTTTTCAAAACAACTTCCCTTTTGATTTAGGTTCAAATTCATAGTTGTTATCAAAACTTTCTTTAATTTCTTGAACAACTAACCATACAACTGTTACAATGGAAGCTTGCTCACCTGTAAGTTTTAAACAACTTTTCTTTTACATACTTGCTCACACACACACACACACACACACACACACACACACACATATATATATATATATATATATATATTTGTGCTGGAAGCTTTCTCACCTGTAAGTCCTCCTACCCTCTTTTACATACAGTATATATTTCATTTGTACATATATGCCTGTATATTATTTGCTTAGAGTTTTCCCAGACAATTAGATCTAGGATTAGATAAAGCCAGTGGTCACTCTAGTAACATAGTCAAAACTAGTTCCCCATAGGAATTCCAGATATAGTCTTGCCTACTCTTGGGCTTATACAATATGGAACAAAGAGAAAGGCATTATTTCTGGTGAAACTTTTCTCAGACTGTCACTATTAGAAAATTGTCAACGAAATTCAGTTCCCCATAGAGGATTAATTCCCGGTGAAACATCTCTTGAATTTCTTCAAACCCTAGAACTATTCCCTAAAGAAAGGATTATTCCCAGTTAAACCTTTCTTGAACTTTTCTTAGGTTTGGACCCATAGGCTTCCTAAAAGCATCCAGCCCTCCTCCTGGGCTTTGTACAAGGAGCCCCAGGCTTCTTAGAAGTTCTCATGCCTCCTCTTGGGCTTAATACAAGGACCATGAAGACCTCTTAAAGGTATATGACAGAACCTAGACATCCTTTGTTAAAGCAGTCTTTCTAAAGAGTCAAAACATCAAACCAATTTAGGGTTGATTCTCATCCCTTAAAACAACTGCCTCCTCTTGGGCATCATGCAAAGATAAACTCTTTCATATTAGTAGACTTGGACAGTCTAATCTCCTCTTGGATATCAAAGACATTCTCAAGCTCCCTACAAACACCAGAGAAACCATGGTCATTTGATTAATCTCCAGTAGAATTAAAACCCCCATAGGTTCTAAAACTCAATCTTTATCCAAAATTTCCCCACCTAGGGTCATCTTATCATCAATAAACCTGTATGAGAACCTTAAGGCATCTGACATTTCAACTCTTCTGTAATCCTCAACAAGAGTTGATTCCCCACTTTGGACCTGCCTCTAGATCTCAATAATCCTCAGCATAAGATAACCTCCTCTTAGGCTCTGTATAATGATTTTCCTCAGCAGAGTTAGTCTCAAAATCACTCTCTTGTTGAGTCAATCACCTTTTCAGCACTCTCTTGTTGAGTCAATCTTCTTTCTCAAAAGCACTCTCTTGTTGAGTCAATCACCTTTTCAGCACTCTCTTGTTGAGTCAATCTTCTTTCTCAAAAGCACTCTCTTGTTAAGTCAATCACCTTTTCAGCACTCTTTTATTGAGTCAATCTTCTTTCTCAAAAGCACTCTCTTGTTGAGTCAATCACCTTTTCAGCACTCTCTTGTTGAGTCAAATAAAAAACACTCTCTTGTTGAGTCAATCAGTCCTTTCAGCCTTAATCTTGGGCTTTGTACAAGACACCCGACACATCCTCAGCTGAGTCAATCATCTTTTTTATCCTCAATCTTGGCCTTTGTACAAGACATATATAAACTTTCTCGAGTAAAGTCAAATCCTTCCAAACCTTCTCTTAAGCTCTGGATAAATTTCTTCCCATCAGAGTCAATTCCTCTCAGCCTTCTTTTAGGCTTTGGGAATTAATCCCCCTAAGCAGAGTCAATCTCTCTTTATCAGCCTCAATCTTGGGCTTTATACAAGACAAATCATACTCTCTTGCAGAGTCAATCTTCTTTGTCAGCCTCAATCTTGGGCTTTGTACAAGACAGATAAAACCTCTCACTAGTAGAGTCAGTTTCCCATTTTAGCCTCAATCTTGGGCTTTGTACAAGACACATACAAACATTCCCCCGTGGAGTCAAAAAAACCCTTTTTTCAGCCTCAATCTTCGGCTTTGTACAAGACACATAATAATATTCCCAGTGGAGTCAGCCCCTTTCAGCCTCCTGTTAGGCTTTATATAATGATTTTCCCCAAAAGAGTCAATTTTCTCTTAGCCTCAATCTTGGGCTTTATACAAGACAAATAAACATTCTCTTGTTCAATCAGTCTTTTCCAGCCTCCTCTGAGGCTTTGTATAAGGACTCCTCCAGTGGAGTCAATCAATCTCTTAGCTTCAACCTTTGGCTTTGATTAAGGCACATAAAAAAAACAACCAAAACCCCCTCAGAGGAAATCAAAAACCTCTCTGTCGGAAGACATTTCTCTGTACATCACACATCAAAACATACAAATCAAAACAAACCTAATTTCATATAACTGTTGTAAGAGGCACACTTGTTGATTCAAAAATCCAAGATGTAGTCCATCTCTTATCCTGGTAAATCCCTTTCTTGCATCTAATTGCTGTAAGTGGCAAGCCTCTGGATTATTTACATCCAAGCCACTCTCCCTCTCTTAGCATGAAAAACTCCTAAGGAAAAATGGCATTGCTCTATACTGAGTTAAAGTTTTCTCCTTCAGAACAAATCCCCTATAAAAGAAATTATGGAATTACTGGATTCACATATCCCTGTTAAAGTAACCCTCCTTTATAATCAGTCACCCAACAGTTGTGAAAAACAGATGAGATGTCTCTCTTTAGAGATGACAAATTCTCTCTCAGCCAAAACCTTTTAGCTTCAATCTTGGGATTTGAACAAGACACAAATGCCTTTAGCTTCAATTTTGGGCTTTGAACAAGACACCAAATATCTTTTCCTCCATAGAATAGGAGGAACTACGATTGCTCTGATTTCCCTGTTTTTCTTAAACGGGAATACGTAGGCATAAGATTCTGAAATCTTAGCGAGCACACCAATCAAAAACCTTAGGTCCAGTACCTTACCAAAATCATCAAAAACTCACTCTCTCTCTCAAATACTCCTAAAGAATAAACTTTCCCAACCCACAACTAATAAACACCAGTAAGTAGAAAATAGTAAGAAAAATTGCTAACAACTTGTGGATAACCACATATAGGATGGGTAATTGACAACTCCCCATTGTATAACCTGACCCCAAACTCCCTAATCTCTTAGAATTTGTTCAGTTAAACATTTGCATGCAAGGTTAGTATTAGATATCTTCCCTTTTCTTTCCAGCTTCACAGGATAAATAAGAAATCAGAAAGTAGCACCCAACTCCTACCATTGCGGTGAGGAGAAACCCATGCCGATAAGGTGGTCGCATCACCGAAAAAAATCGCACGTTACAGCTTGTATCCAATGATACAAAACTTCGGCTTAATCAATCTACTTGATTAAGACTTTCAATGCTCAAGCACATAGAAAGAGACTTACATGGCTCAAGCATCTTGGCGAGAGACTAAATTTAAACTGCTAAACAAGTTTAACAAAATAAAGAACAAGGTGTACTAAATACTAATATCAGAGGTACGGGAAATCATCATTAACAAAGAGCTAAAGCTCTTAAAATTTCTAAGATATTCAATGTGTAAGAAATCTTAAGGCTTTTACAATTACAATCTACAACAGAAAATCTGCATAAACTATTGAGTTAATAATTGATGATTTTTTTACACCATCTTCTGGTCAATCCTTGTTGAAGATTCAGTTTGAACTTTCAGCCACTTATATAGCAGTTCCAGCACACTAGCCGTGTGATGTGATAACTTGATTAGTGTCTTTGCTTTACTCCATAGTACAAGAGTCGTTGAAGATAGATACACCAAAAGATCTTGATCCATTGTGTAACATGTTTAACCGTTGAGTCTTCAAGAAGATTTTGTACTATAGAGTCGTTGGAGAGGATATTTGTAAATCATGTCAACCTTTCTTGAGCCTTGTTAACTCAGACTCCAACTGACAACCCGATATAACAATGTAGCTTGCTTTATACGGTATGGGCAACTTTAGCTTTATCACCAGCAATGAATGATACCAGAAGCCACTTTACATTCACCAAGTGTAGAGACAATTATGTTGCTTCTTCTGATGCAGAGACCTTCAGCTTCAGAGTCTATGCCAGACATCACTTAACAAGTGTTCTTTAGATTCTGCATCACCAGAAGCTAGCAATTCATCTTCTCTCATATGTGACTTTGTATATCAGACTCTGTATCTAATAATTACAAGTATTAGAACCTGCATACAAGAAACACACATCGAATAAAACCATTGTTCTTAAAATACTTTGTTATCATCAAAACCCAAGGAATATATATCTTAAAAAAATCTTGTGTCTAACATAGTTGTTCTACTTCCCAAAGTTATCAAAAGTTATATATTGTAGTTTAGTTATTGTTATTGAGTTTGAGTTTGAGATTGAGATCAATATTGAGATTATGTTTTTGTGATTCTTTATGCAGCTCTCGTCTTGTTTTGTCAACTTGAGTTTATTATATCTAATGTTGATTTTTTGTTTAACTACCCGTCTTTGAACATATAAACAATTAAATTGATTTTTGAAATAATGATACAAAAAATTATGTTGTATTTGAGATATATCTTATATAATCAAATTTTTTCGAGCATTATACAACTCATCATTCATCTCATGTTCTTTATGGTTAAAATCTCACCATTAAGAAAGACCTAAAGCTCTTAAGATTTCTAAGATTTTCAATGTGTAAGAAATCTTAAGGCTTTTACAATTACAACCTACAAGAGAAAATTTGCATAAATTATTGAGTTGATAATTGCTGATCTTTTAACACCATCTTCTGGTCAATCCTTATTGAAGATTCAGTTTGAACCTTCAGCCACTTATATAGCAGTTGCGGCAGACAAGTAGTTGGATGAGATAACTTGATCAGTGTCTTTGCTTTACTCCATAGTACAAGAGCAGTTGAAGATAGATACACCAAAAGATCTTCATCCACTGTGTAACATGTTTAACCGTTGAGTCTTCAAGAAGATCCTGTACTATAGACCCGTTGGAGAGGATATCTGTAAAGCATGTCAACCTTTCTTGAGCCTTGTTAACTCAGACTCCAGCTGACAAACTGATTTGACAATGCAACTTGCTTTAGGCAGTATGTACAACTTCAGCTTTATCACCGGCTCTGAATGATACCATAAGCCAATTTACATTCACCAAATGTAGAGACAATTATTTTGCATCTTCTGATGCTTAGACCTTCAGCTTCAGAGTCTATGCCAGACATCACTTAACAAGTGTTCTTCAGATTCTGCATCACTAGAAGCTAGCAATTCAACTTCTCTCAAGTGTGCCTTTGTATATCAGATTTTGTATCTAATATTTACTAGTATTAGAACCTGCATACAAGAAACACACATCAAATCAAACCATTATTCTTTAAATACTTTGTTATCATCAAAACCTAAGGAATATATGTCTTGAACAAATCTTGTTCTATCATAGTTGTGCTACTTCCCAAAGTTATGAAAAGTTATAAGTTGTAGTTTAGTTGTTGTTATTGAGTTTGAGATTGAGATCGATATTGAGATTATGTTTTTGTGATTCTTTATGCAGCTCTCGTCTTGTATTGTCAACTTGAGTTTATTATATCTAATGTTGAATGTTTGTTTCACTGCCCCTCTTTGAACATATAAACTATTAAATTGATTTTTGAAATAATAATACAAAAAATTATGTTGTATTTGAGATATATCTTATACTAATCAAATTTTTTCGAGCATTATGCAACTCATCATTCATCTCATGTTCTTTTATGGTTAAAATCTCTCCGGATCCAATGTTCTTTCTAGCATTAAGCAACTCATCATTCATCTCATGTTCTTTTATGGTTAAAATCTCACCATTAACAAAGACCTAAAGCTCTTAAGATTTCTAAGATATTCAATGTGTAAGAAATCTTAAGGCTTTTACAATTACAACCTACAACCGAAAATTTGCAAAAATTATTGAGTAGATCACTGCTGATCTTGTTACACCATCTTCTGGTCAATCCTTTTTGAAGATTCAGTTTGAACCTTCAGCCACTTATATATCAGTTACGGTAGACTAGTCGTTGGATGAGATAACTTGATCAGTGTCTTTGTTTTACTCCATAGTACTATAGTCGTTGAAGATAGATACACCAAAAGATCTTCATCCATTGTGTAACATGTTTAACCGTTGAGTCTTTAAGAAGATCCTGTACTATAGAGCCGTTGGAGAGGATATCTGTAAAGCTTGTCAACCTTTCTTGAGCCTTGTTAACTCAGACTCCAGCTAACAAACTGATTTGACAATGCAGCTTACTCTATGCAGTATGAACAACTTCAGCTTTATCACCAGCTCTGAATGATACCAGAAGCCAATTTAAATTCACCAAATATAGAGACAATTATGTTGCTTCTTCTGATGCTGAGACCTTCAGCTTCAGAGTCTATTCCAGACATTACTTAACAAGTGTTCTTCAGATTCTGCATCACTAGACGCTAGCAATTTAACTTCTCTCAAGTGTGCCTTTGTATATCAGATTATGTATCTAATATTTACTAGTATTAGAACCTGCATATAAGAAACACACATCAAATTAAACCATTTTTCTTTAAATACTTTGTTATCATCAAAACCCAAGGAATATATGTCTTGAACAAATCTTGTTCTAACACAGTTGTTCGACTTCCCAAAGTTATGAAAAGTTATGTGTTCTAGTTTAGTTGTTGTTATTGAGTTTGAGTTTGAGATTGAGATCGATATTGAGATTATGTTTTTGTGATTCTTTTTGCAGCTCTCATCTTGTTTTGTCAACTTGAGTTTATTATATCTAATGTTGATTGTTTGTTTCACTACCCCTCTTTGAACATATAAACTATTAAATTGATTTTTGATATGATAATACAAAAAATTATGTTGAATTTGAGATATATATTATACTAATCAAATTTTTTCGAGCATTATGCAACTCATCATTTATCTCATGTTCTTTTATGGTGTAGAATCTCTCCAGATTCAATGTTCTTTCGAGCATTATGAAACTCATCATTCATCTCATGTTCTTTTATGGTTAAAATCTCTCCATTAAAAAAGACCTAATGCTCTTAAGATTTCTAAGATATTCAATGTGTAAGAATTTTTAAGGCTTTAACAATTACCACCTACAACAGAAAATTTGCATAAATTATTGAGTTGATAATTGTATATTTTGTCACACCATCTTCTGGTCAATCCTTATTGAAGATTCAGTTTGAACCTTCAGCCACTTATATAACAGTTGTGGCAGACTAGTCGTTGGATGAGATAACTTGATCAGTGTCTTTGCTTTACTGCTTAGTACAAGAGCCGTTGAAGATAGATACACCAAAAGATCTTCATCCATTATGTATCATGTTTAACCATTGAGTCTTCAAGAAGATCCTGTACCATAGAACCATTGGAGAGGATATATGTAAAGTATGTTAACCTTTCTTGAGCCTTAATAGCTCAGACTCCAACTGACAAACTGATTTGACAATGCAGTTTGCTTTATGCAGTATGTACAATTTCAGCATTATCACCAACTCTGAAACATACCATAAGCCAATTTACATTCACCAACTGTAGAGACAATTATGTTGCATCTTCTGATCCTTAGACCTTCAGCTTCAGAGTCTATGCCAGACATCACTTAACAAGTGTTCTTCAAATTCTGTATCATTAGAAGCTAGCAATTCAGCTTCTCTCAAGTGTGCCTTTGTATATCAGATTTTGCATCTAATATTTACTAGTATTAGAACTTGCATACAAGAAACACACAGCAAATAAAACCATTTTTCTTTAAATACTTCGTTATCATCAAAACCTAAGGAATATATGTCTTGAACAAATCTTGTTCTATCATAGTTGTTCTACTACCCAAAGTTATGAAAAGTTATATGTTGTAGTTTAGTTGTTGTTATTGAGTTTGAGTTTAAGATTGAGATCGATATTGAGATTATGTTTTTGTGATTCTTTATGCAGCTCTCATCTTGTATTGTCAACTTGAGTTTATTATATCAAATGTTAATTGTTTGTTTCACTACCCCTCTTTGAACATATAAACTATTAAATTGTTTTTTGAAATAATAATAAAAAAAAATATGTTGTATTTGAGATATATCTTATTCTAATCAAAATTTTTCGAGCATTATGCAACTCATCATTCATCTCATGTTCTTTTATGGTTAAAATATCTCCAAATCCAATGTTCTTTCTAGCATTAAGCAACTCATCATTCATCTCATGTTCTTTTATGGTTAAAATCTCACCATTAACAAAGACCTAAAGCTCTTAAGATTTCTAAGATATTCAATGTGTAAGAAATATTAAGGCTTTTACAATTACAACCTACAATAGAAAATTTGCATAAATTATTGAGTTGATAATTGCTGATCTTGTTACACCATCTTCTGGTCAATCCTTTTTGAAGATTCAGTTTGAACCTTCAGCCACTTATATATCAGTTACGGCACACTGTAACGCCCCAGTTTTTGTATTTTTATTTAATCGAGTCGTTTTGATTATTTTATTATTATATTATTTTATTTCCGACTTTTATTTGGAAATAGGTTATTTTTCAATGTTGTGATATTTTATCGCGTTTTGGGAACGTTTGCGAGATATTTGAGTGTAGGGGTATTTTGGGCATTTCACTTTATTTTTTCTTAAGTTAAGAAAATAGAAAATAGAAAGAGAGAAAAATAGAGAGAAAGAAAAAGAGAAGATGGAAAAGGAGAAGAAAAGAGAAAGGAAGGAGAAAGAGAGAAAAATAGAGAGAAAGAAAAAGAGAAGAAGGAAAAGGAGAAGAAAAGAGAAAGGAAGGAGAAAGAGAGAAAAACTTGGGAAAATCCAGAAATCGAAACAACCGACTTTCCAAACACGATTAAATCGGGTAAGGGTGCGAAACTTGATTATTATATACTTGTGTATGATTATGTATGTATTTGTTTGGTTGTTCTTGGATTGAAATGGAAATATAGAGTAAAACCCATAATTGTTGAAAGTGTTAGAAATTGATCCAAATGTGTCTGAAATCATGTGTTAGTGTTCCTTATTGATGATACATGTTGAATATATGTTGTTATGCAATCTATTGGCAATTTTCTGATGTTTAGGTGAAATTGGATGGATTTTGGGGTGGGAAAACGCAGAAAAATTCTGGTTTTCCACTGCCCATACACGTATCACCCAAGGCAATACGCGTATTGGTTAAGGCAATACGCGTATGGCATTGAAGGGGGGAGGGCAATACGCGTATGGAGTTTCATTTTTCTCGACCATCTACTGAAACGCGTAATGGTACACCTATGATTTTGGGCAATACGCGTATGGCTCAGGGCAATACGCGTATGGCCAGCATGAGTGCAAAATGTTGTTTTTTCGCGATGTCTTTTCTTGTTTAGTCCGTAACTTGTGTTCCGATTATCCGTTTTTAACATTCTTGGTATCGTTGAGTAGCTATTGAACTGTACTTTCTTATGATAATAATTTTGAGATTGTTAGCCGATTTAATTATGTCGAGAATTTGGAATAGTGTCGTTTTGTCGACTTTTGTCGTTATAATTGTGTGAAATTGGTGTGTATCATGCGATGTGATGTTGATATGGATATGGTATGATTTACGTACTATTGTATGGTATAAATCCATTGTTTTGGGCTTGAATTGCAAATCATGATTAATGTTGAGTGAGATGATTGCATGTATGTGTGCATTTAAATGTCATGAGTCATTGTATGCCAAGCATCATGATATGCATTCTTGTGACGTCGTGAGCGACGGATTGATTCCAGAGGGAATCCGCTATAACATCGTGCGCCTTAAAAATAAGAGGACTGAAAGCGATCTGATCGGATCGTGCGCCTTAAAAATAAGAGGACCGAAAGCGATGATTATAGACGATTGTGTGCCCATGTGGGGTGTGAGCGATCGGGTCGTGTGCCCGTGTGGGGTGTGAACGATCCATAAACGCCGTGTGCCCGTGTGGGGTGTGAGCGACGGGGAACATCGTATTCCCGAAGGGGAGTTACACTAAGTAATGAGCGATGGTTCCAGCAGAGTTCCTGAGTGAACTAGTGATGAGAAATGTTGGAAGTCGGTACCGCATATGCATTGCATAGAGTCGTTGTGTCGTTCTCTGTGCATTTGCATAAATCATGGATTAATTGTGTATGGAATTGTGAATGTGATTGATGAGATGGAATATGTATAATTGTATTGATGATGAGTCTATTGTGTATGACTAAGGTGCATTGGTATTGGATACCTGAGAATTGTATTGTGTTGTGTTGTATTTGATTGTGGTGCATTTGTGGTGAAAATATTTTACTTGTGCATTTCTGTGTTAATATATAATTATATGCAACTGTGTTATGATTGTGTTTCTCACCCTTCTGCTGTTTTATAATGCTCTATGAGGCATTGCAGATTAGAGTTGCTGGAGGTCTTTTTGTGAAGCTTAGGTCTTCATTCTTTTGTCGGTCGGCTCTGATATGTGACACCGGTTAGTTAGGGAGACCGTTTGTGATTTGTGTGTATATGTATATGTTTCTTTTGGATTGTGCATGTATGGTTGTATATGACACATACACTTCTATGATATATATATATATATATATGAGATTCAGTACAAATTTTCCGCTTTTATTCTGTATCTGAATTGTGGGTAGTAGGAACTAAGTTCCTCTGTTAATTGCTACCTGATTGTTGCATATCTTTATGGGCAGGTTTATGTGTATTTATTTTCAAATTGATGTGACCCCTCGGTTTATGCTGTGAATGTTTTAAATATACTCTGATGAAATTTTGAATTTTTATTACCGTTTTTTTAATTGGGGGTATAGATTGGGGGTGTTACATTAAGTGGTATCAGAGCCAGTTCGTGTGAGTTGTGTCAGTCCTTGTCGGTCTTGGTGTTTGGGTGAGCTGTTTGTTTAACCATAGTTTCTGTTATTGGAAATGAACAGAATTGGCTGGTAGGAATGATGCTGCTTTGGCTGCTGCGATGCAAGCTATGGCTCGGGCTGTACAGGGTGTATCTAATGTTGTTGGTAATGATGAGTTCAGGAAGAACAAACCGCCTGTCTTTAAAGGGAGACATGATCCAAATGGTGCACAGATTTGGTTGAAAGAGATTGAAAGGATTTTACGAGTTATGGATTGTGCTGAGGACAGTAAGGTGAGACTGGGAACTCACATGTTATAGGAAGAAGCGGATGACTGGTGGGTTAGTACTCGTCAGGTGTTGGAAGCTGGGGATGAAGAAGTTACTTGGGCTATGTTTAACATTGAGTTTCTGAGGAAGTATTTTCCCGTAGATGTAAGAGGAAAGAAGGAAATTGAGTTCTTGGAATTGAAACAAGGTAATATGTTTGTTGTTGATTATACTGCTAAGTTTGTGGAGCTTGTGCAGTTTTACCCTCATTATGCTGATGCGACTGCAGAGTTTTCTAAGTGTGTGAAGTATGAGAGCGGATTGCGTCCTGAGATTAAGCAGGCAATCGGTTATCAAAGGATAAGAAGGTTTTCTGATTTGGTGGAATGTTGTAGGATTTATGAAGAGGATAGTAAGGCTCGTTCTACTCACTATAAGAGTGTGAGTGACAGAAAAGGGAAGCAACAGTTCCGTAGTGGTCCGTATGTAACACCAGCTGATAAGGGTAAACAAAGGGGTACTTTTGATCGAAGGTCAAGTGGTGGATGTATGTCTTGTCCTCTGAGGTGTTATAGGTGTGGTGATTTGGGGCATCGTCAGTTTGAGTGCAGGAAAGATATGAGGAAGTGTACTAATTGTGGAGGTGTAGGACATGTAGTGGCTGAGTGCAAAAGGAAGAATGTGGCGAAGTGTTTCAACTGTGGTGACCCTGGTCATATTAGCACGAAGTGTCTGAAACCGAAGCAAGTTCCATCTGGTGGGAAAGTTTTTGCATTGGCGGAGACTCAGACTACTAATAGTACGCGTTTAGTTGCTATTATTGATACTGGAGCGACTCATTCATTTATTTCGTCTGAGTGCGTGAAGCGTTTGAATCTTGTGTTGTCTTTGATGGATGGTGAGATGGTTATTGATACTCCAGCAATGGGGTCAGTAACTACTTCTTTGGTTTGTTTAAGTTGTCCTTTGACCATTTATGGTAAAGACTTTGAGATCGATTTGGTGTGTTTACCGTTGGAGGGTTTAGATGTGGTTCTGGGAATGAATTGGTTGCAATTCAATCGGGTTCATATTGATTGTTATCATAAGCTGGTAAGGTTTCCTTCTCTTGAGGAAGACAAAGACTCGAGTTTCTTATCTACCAAAGAGTTGAAGAAACTCTTGGCGGATGAAGCTCAGTTGTTTGGGTTGTTTGCATCATTGACTGTGGATAGTCAAGTTTCACTTGATGTGTTTCCTGTTGTGTGTGAATTTTCGGAAGTGTTTCCTGAGGATATTTCGGATGTGCCGCCAGAGAGAGAGGTGGAGTTTTCGATAGATTTAGTTCCTGGTACTAGACCTGTTTCTATGGCACCTTATCGTATGTCGACATCTGAGTTGGTAGAGTTGAAGAAGCAATTGAATGAATTGTTGGAGAAGAGGTTTGTGAGGCCAAGTGTTTCTCCTTGGGGTGCTCCAGTTTTGTTGGTGAAAAAGAAAGATGGAAGTATGTGATTGTGTATCGATTATCGCCAGTTGAATAAGGTGACGATTAAGAATAAGTATCCTCTTTCGAGAATTGATGATCTGATGGATCAGTTGGTTGGTGCTTGTGTTTTCAGTAAGATTGACTTGAGGTCGGGGTATCATCATATTAGGGTGAAAGAGGAAGATATTCAGAAGACGGCTTTTAGGACACGATACGATCATTATGAATATTTGGTGATGCCGTTCGGGGTTTCTAATGCACCATGTGTGTTTATGGAGTACATGAATCGTATTTTCCACGAGCATTTGGATCGATTTGTTGTTGTGTTTATTGATGACATATTGATTTATTCTAAGTCTCGGGAGGAGCACGCGGAGCATTTGCGTATTGTTTTGCAGGTTTTGAAGGAAAAGAAACTTTTTGCCAAATTGTCCAAGTGTGAATTTTGGTTGTCGGAGGTGAGTTTTCTTGGACACGTAATTTCAGGTAATGGTATTGTTGTGGATCCATCTAAAGTAGAAGCAGTTCTACAATGGGAGGCTCCGAGATCTGTTACTGAAATTCGAAGCTTTTTGGGGTTGGTCGATTATTATCGAAGGTTCATTGAAGGGTTTTCTAAGCTAGCACTTCCTTTGACCCAGTTGACTTGTAAAGGGCAAGCATTCATTTGGGATATTCGGTGCGAGGAAAGTTTTAATGAGCTGAAGAGAAGATTGACGACAGCTCCGATTTTGATTTTACCAGATCCTAATGAACCATTTAAGGTGTATTATGATGCTTCTTTAATTGGTCTAGGTGGGGTGCTAATGCAAGAAGGTAAGGTCGTGGCTTATGCTTCAAGGCAGTTGAGAGTACATGAGAAAAATTATCCTACTCATGATCTTGAATTAGCGGCTATGGTTTTTGTATTGAAAATTTGGAGGCATTATCTTTTTGGAGCGAGGTTTGAAGTCTTTAGTGATCACAAAAGTTTGAAATATCTGTTTGATCAGAAGGAATTGAATATGAGGCAACGAAGATGGTTGGAATTTTTGAAGGACTACGACTTTGGCTTGAATTACCATCCTGGTAAAGCTAATGTGGTAGCCGATGCGTTGAGTCGAAAATCGTTGCATATGTACGCTTTAATGGTTAAGGAGTGGAAGCTTTTGGAATCGTTTAGAGACTTGAGTTTGGTATGTGAAGTGACGTCGGATAGTGTGAGGCTGGGTATGTTGAAGGTTACTAATGATTTTCTGATGACTATTAGTGAGAAACAGAAGCTAGATGTGAAATTTGTGGATTTGATGTTGGTAGGAGGAAAAGATACGAGTGGTGATTTTCAAGTGGATGTTAATGGTGTGTTGAGGTTCCGTGGGCGAATTTGTATTCCGGACGATTCGGATTTAAAACGGATGATTTTGGAGGAAGGGCACCGGAGTAATTTGAGTATACATCCGGGAGCGAACAAGATGTACCAAGATTTGAAAAAGATTTCCTGGTGGTCTGGATTGAAAAGAGATGTGGCTCAGTTTGTGTATGCTTGTTTGACGTGCCAGAAGTCGAAAGTGGAACATCAGAGGCCTAGTGGTTTGTTGCAACCGTTGGATATTCCGGAATGGAAATGGGATAACGTTTCTATGGATTTTGTAACGGGGTTGCCGAATACTCAGCGAGGGCATAATGCGATTTGGGTGGTTGTTGATAGGCTGACTAAATCGGCTCATTTCATTCCGATTGACATCAGTTTTTCTTTGGAGAGGTTGGCTGAGATTTACATCAGTGTGATTGTGAAGTTGCATGGGGTTCCGTTAAGTATTATTTCGGATCGAGATCCAAGGTTTACCTCGAGATTTTGGGAAAGTTTATAGAATGCGTTGGGTTCTAAATTGAGATTGAGTTCGGCTTATCATCTGCAGACGGATGGTCAGACGGAGAGAATGATTCAGTCTTTGGAAGATTTGTTGAGGGCTTGTGTTCTTGAACAAGGTGGTGCGTGGGATAGTTATCTTGCATTGATTGAATTCACGTATAATAACAGTTTCCATTCTAGTATTGGAATGGCACCATTTGAAGCATTGTATGGACGAAGATATCGAACACCGTTGTGTTGGCATGAATCTTGTGAGAGTTCGGTGGTTGGACCCGAATTGATTCAACAAACTACAGACAAGGTGAAGCTTATTCGTGAGAAATTGAAGGCTTCTCAGAGTAGGGAAAAGAGTTATCATGATCGTAGAAGGAAGGATCTAGAGTTTCAAGAGGGCGATCATGTATTTTTGAGAGTTACGCCGGTAACAGGTGTGGGTCGTGCATTGAATTCGAAGAAACTTACTTCTCGGTTTATTGGTCCTAACCAGATATCCGCGAGAGTTGGTGTTGTGGCTTATAGGGTGGCGTTGCCACCGAATCTGTCGAATTTTCACGATGTGTTCCATGTTTCACAGCTTCGGAAGTATGTTCCGGATCCGTCGCATGTGATTCCGATGGACGAGGTTGAGGTAAGGGAGAACCTTACGGTTGAGGCATTACCCGATAGGATTTTGGATCGCGAGGTGAAGCGGTTGAGAGGCAAGGATATTGCACTTGTGAAAGTGGCGTGGGGAGGCGCTGCTGAGGGCAATTTGACTTAGGAGTTAGAGGGTCGGATGCGAGAGTCGTATCCAGAGTTGTTCATCTCAGGTAATATTTTCGAGGACCAAAATTTCTAAGTGGGGGAGAGTTGTAACGCCCCAGTTTTAGTATTTTTATTTAATCGAGTCGTTTTGATTATTTTATTATTATATTATTATATTTTCAAATTTTATTTGGAAATATGTTATTTTTCAATGTTGTGATATTTTATCGCGTTTTGGGAACGTTTGCAAGATATTTGAGTGTAGGGGTATTTTGGGCATTTCACTTTATTTTTTCTTAAGTTAAGAAAATAGAAAATAGAAAGAGAGAAAAATAGAGAGAAAGAAAAAGAGAAGAAGGAAAAGGAGAAGAAAAGAGAAAGGAAGGAGAAAGAGAGAAAAACTTGGGAAAATCTAGAAATCGAAACAACCGACTTTCCAAACACGATTAAATCGGGTAAGGGTGCGAAACTTGATTATTATATACTTGTGTATAATTATGTATGTATGTTTTTGGTTGTTCTTGGATTGAAATGGAAATATAGAGTAAAACCCATAATTGTTGAAAGTGTTAGAAATTGATCCAAATGTGTCTGAAATCATGTGTTAGTGTTCCTTATTGATGATACATGTTGAATATATGTTGTTATGCAATCTATTGGCAATTTTCTGATGTTTAGGTGAAATTGGATGGATTTTGGGGAGGGAAAACGCAGAAAAATTCTAGTTTTCCACTGCCCATACGCGTATCACCCAAGGCAATACGCGTATTGGTTAAGGCAATACGCGTATGGCATTGAAGGGGGGAGGGCAATACGCGTACGGAGTTTCATTTTTCTCGGCCATCTGCTGAAACGCGTAATGGTACGCGTATGATTTTGGGCAATACGCGTATGGCTCAGGGCAATACGCGTATGGCCAGCATGAGTGCAAAATGTTGTTTTTTCGCGATGTCTTTTCTTGTTTAGTCCGTAACTTGTGTTTCGATTATCCGTTTTTAACATTCTTGGTATCGTTGAGTAGCTATTGAACTGTACTTTCTTATGATAATAATTTTGAGATTGTTAGCCGATTTAATTATGTCAGGAATTTGGAATAGTGTCATTTTGTCGACTTTTGTCGTTATAATTGTGTGTAATTGGTGTGTATCATGCGATGTGATGTTGATATGGATATGGTATGATTTGCATACTGTTATATGGTATAAATGCATTGTTTTAGGCTTGAATTGCAAAGCATGATTAATGTTGAGTGAGATGATTGCATGTATGTGTGCATTTAAATGTCATGAGTCATTGTATGCCAAGCATCATGATATGCATTCTTGTGACGTCGTGAGCGACGGATTGATTCCAGAAGAAACCCGCTATAACATCATGCGCCTTAAAAATAAGAGGACTGAAAGCGATCTGATCGGATCGTGCGCCTTAAAAATAAGAGGACCGAAAGCGATGATTATAGACGATCGTGTGCCCATGTGGGGTGTGAGCGATCAGGTCGTGTGCCCGTGTGGGGTGTGAGCGATCCATAAACGTCGTGTGCCTGTGTGGGGTGTGAGCGACGGGGAACATCGTATGCCCGACGGGGAGTTACACTAAGTAACGAGCGATGGTTCCAGCAGAGTTCCTGAGTGAACTAGTGATGAGAAATGTTGGAAGTCGGTACCGCATATGCATTGCATAGAGTCGTTGTGTCGTTCTCTATGCATTTGCATAAATCATGGATTAATTGTGTATGGAATTGTGAATGTGATTGATGAGATGGAATATGTATAAATGTATTGATGATGAGTATATTGTGTATGACTAAGGTGCATTGGTATTGGATACCTGAGAATTGTACTGTGTTGTGTTGTATTTGATTGTTGTGCATTTGTGGTGAGAATATTTTACTTGTGCATTTCTGTGTTAATATATAACTATATGCAACTGTGTTATGATTGTGTTTCTCACCCTTCTGCTGTTTTATAATGCTCTATGAGGCATTGCATATTAGAGTTGCTGGAGGTCTTTTTGTGAAGCTTAGGTCTTCATTCTTTTGTCGGTCGGCTCTGATATGTGACACAGGGTAGTTAGGGAGACCGTTGGTGATTTGTGTGTATATGTATATGTTTCTTTTGGATTGTGCATGTATGGTTGTATATGACACATACACTTCTATGATATATATATATATGAGATTCAGTACAGATTTTTCGCTTTTATTCTGTATCTGAATTGTGGGTAGTAGGAACTAAGTTCCTCTGTTAATTGCTACCTGATTGTTGCATATCTTTATGGGCAGGTTTATGTGTATTTTGTTTCAAACTGATGTGACCCCTCGGTCTATGCTGTGAATGTTTTAAATATACTCTGTTGAAATTTTGAATTTCTATTACCATTTTTTTAATTGGGGGTATAGATTGGGGGTGTTACACACACTAGTCGTTGGATGAGATAACTTGATTAGTGTCTTTGGTTTACTCCATAGTACTAGAGCCGTTGAAGATAGATACACCAAAAGATCTTCATCCATTGTGTAACATGTTTAACCGTTGAGTCTACTAGAAGATCCTGTACTATAGATTCGTTGGAGAGGATGTTTGTAAAGCATGTCAACCTTTCTAGAGCCTTGTTAACACAGACTCCAGCTGATAAACTGATTTGGCAATGCAGCTTGCTTTATGCAGTAAGGACAACTTCAGTTTTATCACCAGCTCTGAATGATACCAGAAGCCAATTTACATTCATTAAATGTAGGGGCAATTATGTTGCTTCTTCTGATGCTGAGACCTTCAGCTTCAGAGTCTATGTCAGACATCACTTAACAAGTGATTTTCAGATTCTGCATCACTAAAAGCTAGCAATTTAGCTTCTCTCAAGTGTGCCTTTGTATATCAGATTATGTATCTAATATTTACTAGTATTAGAACCTGCGAACAAGAAACACACATCAAATTAAACCATTTTTCTTTAAATACTTTGTTATCATCAAAACCCAAGGAATATATGTCTTGAACAAATCTTGTTCTAACATAGTTATTCTACTTCCCAAAGTTATGAAAATTATATGTTGTAGTTTAGTTGTTATTGAGTTTGAGTTTGAGATTGAGATCGATATTGAGATTATGTTTTTGTGATTCTTTATGCAGCTCTCGTCTTGTTTTGTCAACTTGAGTATATTATATCTATTGTTGATTGTTTGTTTCACTACCCCTCTTTGAATGTATAAACTATTAAATTGATTTTTGAAATAACAATACAAAAAATTATGTTGTATTTGAGATATATCGTATACTAATTAAATCTTTTCGAGCATTATGCAACTCATCATTCATCTCATGTTTTTTTATGGTTAAAATCTCTCTAGATCCAATGTTCTTTCAAGCATTATGCAACTCATCATTCATCTCATGTTCTTTTATGGTTAAAATCTCACCATTAACAAAGACCTAAAGTCTTAAGATTTCTAAGATATTCTATTTGTAAGAAATCTTAAGGCTTTTACAATTACAACCTACAACAGAAAATTTGCATAAACTATTGAGTTGATAATTGCTGATCATGTTACACCATCTTCGGGTCAATCCTTATATAGCAGTTGCGGCAGACTAGTCGTTGGATGAGATAACATGATCAGTATCTTTGCTTTACTCCATAAGAGTCGTTGAAGATAGATACACCAAAAGATCTTCATCCATTGTGTAACATGTTTAACCGTCGAGTCTTCAAGAAGATCCTGTACTATAGAGCTATTGGAGAGGATGTCTGTAAAGTATGTCAACCTTTCTTGATCCTTGTTAACTCAGACTCCAGTTGATAAACTAATTTGACAAAGCAGCTTGTTTTATGCAGTATGGACAACTTCAGCTTTATCACCAGCTCAGAAGGATACCAGAAGCCAATTTAAATTCACCAAATGTAGAGACAATTATTTTGCTTCTTCTGATGTTGAAACCTTCCGCTTCAGAGTCTATGCCAGACATCACTTAACAAGTGTTCTTCAGATTTTGCATCACTAGAAGCTAGCAATTCAGCTTCTCTCAAGTGTGCCTTTGTATATCAGATTCTGTATCTAATATTTACTAGTATTAGAACCCGCATACAAGAAACACACATCAAATAAAACCATTTTTCTTTAAATACTTTGTCATCATCAAAACCCAATTAATATATGTCTTGAACAAATCTTGTTCTAACATAGTTGTTCGACTTCCCAAAGTTATGAAAAGTTATATGTTATAGCTTAGTTGTTTTTATTGAGTTTGAGTTTGAGATTGAGATCGATATTGAGATTATGTTGTTGTGATTCTTTATGCAGCTCTCATCTTGTTTTGTCAACTTGAGTTTATTATATCTAATGTTGATTGTTTGTTTCACTAACCCTTTTGATCATATAAACTATTAAATTGATTTTTGAAATAATAATACAAAAAATTTTGTTGTATTTGAGATATATCTTATACTAATCAAATTTTTTCGAGCATTATGCAACTCATTATTCATCTCATGTTATTTTATGGTTAAAATCTCTCTAGATCCAATGTTCTTTCGAGCATTATGCAACTCATCATTAATCTCATGTTCTTTTATGCTTAAAATCTCACCATTAACAAAGACCTAAAGCTCTTAAGATTTCTAAGATATTCAATGTGTAAGAAATCTTAAGGCTTTTACAATTACAACCTACAACAGATAATTTGCATAATTTATTGAGTTAATAATTGATGATCTTGTTACACCATCTTCTGGTCAATCCTTATTGAAGATTTAGTTTGAACCTTCAGCCACTTATATATTAGTTACGGCAGACTAGTCATTGGATGAGATAACTTGATCAGTGTCTTTGTTTTACTCCATAGTACTATAGTCGTTGAAGATAGATACACCAAAAGATCTTCATCCATTGTGTAACATGCTTAACCGTTGAGTCTTCAAGAAGATCCTGTACTATAGAGCCGTTGGAGAGGATATTTGTAAAGCATGTCAACCTCTCTTGAGCCTTGTTAACACAGACTCCAGCTGACAAACTTATTTGACAATGCAGCTTGCTTTATGCAGTATTGGCAACTTCAGCTTTATCACCAGCTCTAAATGATACCAGAAGCCAATTTACATTCACCAAATGTATAGACAATTATGTTGCTTCTTCTGATGCTGAGACCTTCAGCTTCAGAGTCTATGCCAGACATCACTTAATAAGTGTTATTCAGATTCTGCATCACTAGAAGCTAGCAATTCAGCTTCTCTCAAATGTGCCTTTGTATATCAGATTCTATATCTAATATTTACTAGTATTAGAACCTGCATATAAGAAACACACATCAAATAAAACCATTTTTCTTTAAATACTTTCTTATCATCAAAACCCAAGGAATATATGTCTTGAACAAATCTTGTTCTAACATAGTTGTTCTACTTCCCAAAGTTATGAAAAGTTATATGTTGTAGTTTGTTATTTGTTATTGAGTTTGAGTTTGAGATTGAGATCGATATTGAGATTATGTTTTTGTGATTCTTTATGCAGCTCACATCTTGTTTTGTCAACTTGAGTTTATTATATCTAATGTTGATTGTTTGTTTCACAACCCCTTTTTAAACATATAAACTATTAAATTGATTTTTGAAATAATATTACAAAAAATTATGATGTATTTGAGATTTATCTTATACTAATCAAATTTTTTCGAGAATTATGTAACTCATCATTCATCTCATTTTCTTTTATGGTTAAAATCTCTCCAGATCCAATGTTCTTTCGAGCATTATGCAACTCATCATTCATCTCATGTTCTTTTATGGTTAAAATCTCACCATTAACAAAGACCTAAAGTTCTTAAGATTTCTAAGATATTCAATCTGTAAGAAATCTTAAGGCTTTCACAAATACAACCTACAACATAAAATTTTCATAAATTATTGAGTTGATAATTGCTGATCTTGTTACACCATCTTCTGGTCAATCCTTATTGAAGATTCAGTTTGAACCTTCAGCCACTTATATAGTAGTTGCGGCAGACTAGATGTTGGATGAGATAACTTGATCAATGTCATTGCTTTACTATATAGTACAAGAGCCATTGAAGATAGATACACCAAAAGATCTTCATTAATTGTGTAACATGTTTAACCGTTGAGTCTTCAAGAAGATCCTGTACTATAGAGCCGTTGGAGAGGATATCTGAAAAGCATGTCAATCTTTCTTGAGCCTTGTTAATTTAGACTCCAGCTGACAAACTTATTTTACAATGCAGCTTGCTTTATGCAGTATGGACAACTTCAGATTTATCACCAGCTCTGACTGATACCAGAAGCCAACTTAAATTCACCAAATGTAGAGACAATTATGTTGCTTCTTCTGATGCTGAGACCTTCTGCTTCGGAGTCTATGCTAGACATCACTTAACAAGTGTTCTTCAGATTCTGCATCACTAGAAGCTAGGAATTCAGCTTCTCTCAAGTGTGCCCTTGTATATCTGATTATGTATCTAATATTTACTAGTATTAGAACCTGCATACAAGAAACTCATATCAAATAAAACTATTTTTCTTTAAAAAAAAATTTATGATCAAAACCCAAGGAATATATGTCTTAAACAAATCTTGTTCTAACATTGTTGTTCTTCTTCCCAAAGTTATGAAAAGTTATATGTTGTAGTTTATTTGTTGTTATTGTGTTTGAGTTTGAGATTGAGATCGATATTGAGATTATGTTTTTGTGATTCTTTATGCAGCTCTCATCTTGTTTTGTCAACTTGAGTATATTATATCTAATGTTTATTGTTTGTTTCACTACCCCTCTTTGAACATATAACCTATTAAATTAATTTTGGAAATAATAATACCGAAAATTATGCTGTATTTGAGACATATCTTACACTAATCACATATTTTCTAGTATTACGCAACTCATCCTTCATCTCATGTTCTTTTATGGTTAAAATCGCTCCATATTCAATGTTCTTTCGAGTATTATGAAACCCATCATTCATCTCATGTTCTTTTATGGTTAAAATCTCACCATTGACAATGGCCTAAAGCTATTAAGATTTATAAGATATTCAATGAGTAAGAAATCTTAAGGCTTTTGCAATTACAACCTACCACAGAAAATATGCATAAATTATTGAGTTGATAATTACGGATGTTACACCATCTTCTGGTCAATCCATGTTGAAGATTCAATTTGAACCTTCAGCCGCTTATATAGCAGTTACAACAGACTAGCTGTTGGATGAGATAACTTAATTAGTGTCTTTGCTTTACTCCATAGTACAAGGGCCATTGAAGATAGATACACCAAAAGATCTTCATCCATTGTGTAACATGTTTAACCATTGAGTCTTCAAGAAGACCTTGTACTATAGAGCCGTTGGAGAGAATATCTGTAAAGCATGTCAACCTTTCTTGAGCCTTGTAAACTCAGACTCCAGCTGGAAAACTGATTTGACAAAGCAACTTGCTTTATGCATTATAGACAACTTCAGCTTTATCACCAGCTCTGAATGATACCAAAAGCCAATTTAATTTCACCAAATGTAGAGACAATTATGTTGCTTCTTCTGATGCTGAGACCTTAAGATTTAGAGTATATGCCAGACATCACTTAACAAGTGTTCTTCAGATTCTACATCACTAGAAGCTAGCAATTCAGCTTCTCTCAAGTGTGCCTTTGTATATCAGATTTTGTATCTAATATTTACTAGTATTAGAACCTGCATACAAGAAGCACACATCAAATAAAACCATTTTTCTTTAAATACTTTGTTATCATCAAAACCCAAGGAATATATGTCTGGAACAAATCTTGTTCTACCATAGTTTTTCTACTTCCCAAAGTTATGAAAAGTTATATGTTGTAGTTTAGTTGTTGTTATTGAGTTTGAGTTTGAGATTGAGATCGATATTGAGATTATGTTTTTGTGATTCTTTATGCAACTCTCATCTTTTTTTGTCAACTTGAGTTTATTATATCTAATGTTGATTGTTTGTTTTACTACCCCCTCTTTGAACATATAACATAATAAATTGATTTTGTAAATAATAATACAAAAAATTATGTTGTATTCGAGACATATCTTACACTAATCACATTTTTTCGAGCATTACGCAACTCATCATTCATCTCATGTTCTTTTATGGTTAAAATCTCTCCATATTCAATGTTCTTTCGAGCATTATGAAATTCATCATTCATCTCATGTTCTTTTATGGTTAAAATCTCACCATTGACAAAGACAAAAAGCTCTTAAGATTTATAAGATATTCAATGAGTAAGAAATCTTAAGGCTTTTGCAATTATAACCTACAACAGAAAATATGCATAAATTATTGAGTTGATAATTGCTAATGTTACACCATCTTCTGGTCAATCCGTGTTGAAGATTCAGCTTGAACCTTCAGCCACATATATAGTAGTTACATCAGACTAGTTGTTGGATGATATAACTTGATCAATGTATTTACTTTACTATATAGTACAAGAGCCGTTGAAGATAGATACACCAAAAGATCTTCATCGATTGTGTAACATGTTTAACCGTTGAGTCTACAAGATGATCCTGTACTATAGAGCTGTTGGACAGGATATCTGTAAAGCATGTCATCCTTTCTTGAGCCTTGTTAACTCAGACTCCAGCTGACAAACTGATTTGACAATGCAGCTTACTTTATGCAGTATGGACAACTTCAGTTTTATCACCAGCTCTGTATGATACCAGAAGCCAATTTAAATTCACCAAATGTAGAGACAATTATGTTGTTTCTTCTGATGCTGAGACCTTCAACTTCAGAGTCTATTCCAGACATCACCTAACAAGTGTTCTTCAGATTCTGCATCATTAGAAGCTAGCAATTCAGCTTCTCTCAAGTGTGCCTTTGTATATCAGATTATGTTTTTGTGATTGTTTATGCATCTCTCATCTTGTTTTGTCAACTAGAGTTTATTATATCTAATGTTGATTGTTTGTTTCACTACCCCTCTTTGAACATATAGCATAATAAATTGATTTTGTAAATAATAATACAAAAAATTAAGTTGTATTTGAGACATATCTTACATTAATCACATTTTTTCGAGCATTACGCAACTCATCATTCATCTCATGTTCTTTTATGGTTAAAATCTCTATATATTCAATGTTCTTTCAAGCATTATAAAACTCATCATTCATCTAATGTTCTTTTATGGTTAAAATCTCACCATTGACAAAGACCAAAAGCTTTTAAGATTTATAAGATATTCTATGAGTAAGAAATCTTAAGGCTTTTGCAATTACAACCTACAACAGAAAATATGCATAAAATATTCAGTTGATAATTGCTAATGGTACACCATCTTCTGGTCAATCCATGTTGAAGATTCAGCTTCAGCCACTTATATAGCAGTTACAGCAGACTAGCTGTTGGATGAGATAACTTGATCAATGTCTTTGCTTTACTCTATAGTACAAGAGCCATTGAAGATAGATACACCAAAAGATCTTCATCCATTGTGTAACATGTTTAACCGTTGAGTCTTCAAGAAGATCCTGTATTATAGAGCCATTGGAGAGGATATCTGTAAAGCATGTTAACCTTTCTTGAGCCTTGTTAACTCAGACTCCAGCTGACAGACTGATTTGACAATGCAGCTTGCTTTATGCAGTATGG
Organism: Lathyrus tuberosus; assembly: GCA_022829125.1. Classification (NCBI taxonomy): domain Eukaryota; kingdom Viridiplantae; phylum Streptophyta; class Magnoliopsida; order Fabales; family Fabaceae; genus Lathyrus; species Lathyrus tuberosus. The sequence goes on from JALAZF010000779.1 coordinate 1,715,113, forward strand.
TCAACTTCAGCTTTATCACCAGCTCTTAATGATACCAGAAGATAATTTAAATTCACCAAATATAGAGACAATTATGTTGCTACTTCTGATGCTAAGACCTTCTGCTTTAGAGTCTATTCCAGACATCACTTAACAAGTGTTCTTCAAATTCTACATCACTAGAAGCTAGCAATTCAGCTTCTCTCAAGTGTGCCTTTGTATATCAGATTTTGTATCCAATATTTACTAGTATTAGAACCTGCATACAAGAAACACACATCAAATAAAACTATTTTTCATTAAATACTTTGTTATCATCAAAACCCAAGGAATATATGTCTTAAACAAATCTTGTTCTAACATAGTTGTTCTACTTCCCAAAGTTATGTAAAGTTATATGTTGTAGTTTATTAGTTGTTGCTATTGAGTTTGAGTTTGAGATTGAGATCGATATTGAGATTATGTTTTTGTGATTCTTTATGCAGCTCATATCTTGTTTTGTCAACATGAGTTTATTATATCTAATGTTGATTGTTTGTTTCACTACCCCTCTTTGAACATATAACATAATAAATTGATTTCGTAAATAATAATACAAAAAATTATGTTGTATTTGAGACATATCTTACACTAATCACATATTTTCGAGCATTACGCAACTCATCCTTCATCTCATGTTCTTTTATGGTTAAAATCTCTCCATATTCAATGTTCTTTCGAGCATCATGAAACTCATCATTCATCTCATGTTCTTTTATGGTTAAAATCTCACCATTGACAAAGACCTAAAGCTCTTAAGATTTATAAGATATTCAATGAGTAAGAAATCTTAAGGCTTTTACAATTACAACCTACAACAGAAAATATGCATAAACTATTGAGTTGATAATTGTTGATGTTACACCATCTTCTGGTCAATGCATGTCGAAGAATCAGTTTGAACCTTCAGCCAGTTATATAGTAGTTACAGCAGACTAGTTGTTAGATGGGAAGACTTGATTAACTGCTTTACTCTATAGTTCAAGAGCCATTGAAGATAGATACACCAAAAGATCTTCATCCATTGTGTAACATGTTTAACCGTTGAGTAGGAAATCTCTAAAGCATGTCAACCTTTCTTGAGCCTTGTTAACTCAGACTCCAGCTGAAAAACTGATTTGACAATGCAGCTTGCTTTATGCAGTATGGACAACTTCATCTTTATCACCAGCTCTGAATGATACTAGAAGCCAATTTACATTCACCAAATGTAGAGACAATTATGTTGCTTCTTCTGATGCTGAGACCTTCAGCTTCCGAGTCTATTCCAGACATCACTTAACGAGTATTCTTCAGATTCTGCATCACTAGAAGCTAGCAATTCAGCTTCTCTCAAGTGTACCTTTGTATATCAGATTATGTATCTAATATTTTCGAGTATTAGAACCTGCATACAAGAAACACACATCAAATAAAACCATTTTTCTTTAAATACTTTATTATCATCAAAACCCAAGGAATATATGTCTTGAACAAATCTTGTTCTAACATAGTTATTCTACTTCCCAAAGTTATGAAAAGTTATATGTTGTAGTTTAGTTGTTGTTATTGAGTTTGAGTTTGAGATTGAGATCAATATTGAGATTATGATTTTGTGATTCTTTATGCGGCTCCCATCTTGTTTTGTCAACTTGAGTTTATTATATCTAATGTTTATTGTTTGTTTCACTACCCCTCTTTGAAAATATAACCTATTAAATTGATTTTTGAAATAATAATACCAAAAATTATGTTGTATTTCAGACATATCTTACACTAATTACATTTTTTCAAGCATTACACAACTCATCATTCATCTCATGTTCTTTTATGGGTAAAATCTCTCCATATTCAATGTTCTTTCGAGCATTATGAAACTCATCATTCATCTCATGTTCTTTTATGGTTAAAATCTCACCATTGACAAAGACCAAAAGCTCTTAAGATTTATAAGATATTCAATAAGTAAGAAATCTTAAGGCTTTTGCAATTTCAACCTACAAAAGAAAATATGCATAAACTATTGAGTTGATAATTGATAATGTTACACCATCTTCTGGTCAATCCATGTTGAAGATTCAGGTTGAACCTTCAGCTACTTATATAGCAGTTACATCAGACTAGTTGTTGGATGGGATAACTTGATCAATTGAAGATAGATACACCAAAAGATCTTCATCCATTGTGTAACATGTTTAACCGTTGAGTCTTCAAGAAGATCCTATACTATAGAGTCATTGGAGAGGCTATCTCTAAAGCATGTCAACCTATCTTGAGCCTTGTTAACTCAGACTCCTGCTGACAAACTGATTTGACAATGCAGCTTGCTTTATGCAGTATGGACAACTTCTGCTTTATCACCAGCTCTGAATGATACCATAAGCCAATTTAAATTCACCAAATGTAGAGACAATTATGTTACTTCTTCTGATGCTGAGACCTTCAGCTTCAGAGTCTATTCCAGATATCACTTAACAAGTATTCTTCAGATTCTACATCACTAAAAGCTAGCAATTTAGATTCTCTCAAGTGTGCCTTTGTATATCATATTATGTATCTAATATTTACGAGTATTAAAACCTGCATACAAGAAACACACATCAAATAAAACCATTTTTCTTTAAATACTTTATTATCATCAAAACCCAAGGAATATATGTCTTGAACAAATCATGTTCTAACATAGTTATTCTACTTTCCAAAGTTATGACAAGTTATATGTTGTAGTTTATTTGTTGTTATTGAGTTTGAGTTTGAGATTGAGATCGATATTGAGATTATGTTTTTGTGATTCTTTATGCAACTCTCATCTTTTTTTGTCAACTTGAGTTTATTATATCTAATGTTGATTGTTTGTTTTACTACCCCCTCTTTGAACATATAACATAATAAATTGATTTTGTAAATAATAATACAAAAAATTATGTTGTATTCGAGACATATCTTACACTAATCACATTTTTCCGAGCATTACGCAACTCATCATTCATCTCATGTTCTTTTATGGTTAAAATCTCTCCATATTCAATGTTCTTTCGAGCATTATGAAACTCATCATTCATCTCATGTTCTTTTATGGTTAAAATCTCACCATTGACAAAGACAAAAAGCTCTTAAGATTTATAAGATATTCAATGAGTAAGAAATCTTAAGGCTTTTGCAATTATAACCTACAACAGAAAATATGCATAAATTATTGAGTTGATAATTGCTAATGTTACACCATCTTCTGGTCAATCCGTGTTGAAGATTCAGCTTGAACCTTCAGCCACATATATAGTAGTTACATCAGACTAGTTGTTGGATGATATAACTTGATCAATGTATTTACTTTACTATATAGTACAAGAGCCGTTGAAGATAGATACACCAAAAGATCTTCATCGATTGTGTAACATGTTTAACCGTTGAGTCTACAAGATGATCCTGTACTATAGAGCTGTTGGACAGGATATCTGTAAAGCATGTCATCCTTTCTTGAGCCTTGTTAACTCAGACTCCAGCTGACAAACTGATTTGACAATGCAGCTTACTTTATGCAGTATGGACAACTTCAGTTTTATCACCAGCTCTGTATGATACCAGAAGCCAATTTAAATTCACCAAATGTAGAGACAATTATGTTGTTTCTTCTGATGCTGAGACCTTCAACTTCAGAGTCTATTCCAGACATCACCTAACAAGTGTTCTTCAGATTCTGCATCATTAGAAGCTAGCAATTCAGCTTCTCTCAAGTGTGCCTTTGTATATCAGATTATGTTTTTGTGATTGTTTATGCATCTCTCATCTTGTTTTGTCAACTAGAGTTTATTATATCTAATGTTGATTGTTTGTTTCACTACCCCTCTTTGAACATATAGCATAATAAATTGATTTTGTAAATAATAATACAAAAAATTAAGTTGTATTTGAGACATATCTTACATTAATCACATTTTTTCGAGCATTACGCAACTCATCATTCATCTCATGTTCTTTTATGGTTAAAATCTCTATATATTCAATGTTCTTTCAAGCATTATAAAACTCATCATTCATCTAATGTTCTTTTATGGTTAAAATCTCACCATTGACAAAGACCAAAAGCTTTTAAGATTTATAAGATATTCTATGAGTAAGAAATCTTAAGGCTTTTGCAATTACAACCTACAACAGAAAATATGCATAAAATATTCAGTTGATAATTGCTAATGGTACACCATCTTCTGGTCAATCCATGTTGAAGATTCAGCTTCAGCCACTTATATAGCAGTTACAGCAGACTAGCTGTTGGATGAGATAACTTGATCAATGTCTTTGCTTTACTCTATAGTACAAGAGCCATTGAAGATAGATACACCAAAAGATCTTCATCCATTGTGTAACATGTTTAACCGTTGAGTCTTCAAGAAGATCCTGTATTATAGAGCCATTGGAGAGGATATCTGTAAAGCATGTTAACCTTTCTTGAGCCTTGTTAACTCAGACTCCAGCTGACAGACTGATTTGACAATGCAGCTTGCTTTATGCAGTATGGTCAACTTCAGCTTTATCACCAGCTCTTAATGATACCAGAAGATAATTTAAATTCACCAAATATAGAGACAATTATGTTGCTACTTCTGATGCTAAGACCTTCTGCTTTAGAGTCTATTCCAGACATCACTTAACAAGTGTTCTTCAAATTCTACATCACTAGAAGCTAGCAATTCAGCTTCTCTCAAGTGTGCCTTTGTATATCAGATTTTGTATCCAATATTTACTAGTATTAGAACCTGCATACAAGAAACACACATCAAATAAAACTATTTTTCATTAAATACTTTGTTATCATCAAAACCCAAGGAATATATGTCTTAAACAAATCTTGTTCTAACATAGTTGTTCTACTTCCCAAAGTTATGTAAAGTTATATGTTGTAGTTTATTAGTTGTTGCTATTGAGTTTGAGTTTGAGATTGAGATCGATATTGAGATTATGTTTTTGTGATTCTTTATGCAGCTCATATCTTGTTTTGTCAACATGAGTTTATTATATCTAATGTTGATTGTTTGTTTCACTACCCCTCTTTGAACATATAACATAATAAATTGATTTCGTAAATAATAATACAAAAAATTATGTTGTATTTGAGACATATCTTACACTAATCACATATTTTCGAGCATTACGCAACTCATCCTTCATCTCATGTTCTTTTATGGTTAAAATCTCTCCATATTCAATGTTCTTTCGAGCATCATGAAACTCATCATTCATCTCATGTTCTTTTATGGTTAAAATCTCACCATTGACAAAGACCTAAAGCTCTTAAGATTTATAAGATATTCAATGAGTAAGAAATCTTAAGGCTTTTACAATTACAACCTACAACAGAAAATATGCATAAACTATTGAGTTGATAATTGTTGATGTTACACCATCTTCTGGTCAATGCATGTCGAAGAATCAGTTTGAACCTTCAGCCAGTTATATAGTAGTTACAGCAGACTAGTTGTTAGATGGGAAGACTTGATTAACTGCTTTACTCTATAGTTCAAGAGCCATTGAAGATAGATACACCAAAAGATCTTCATCCATTGTGTAACATGTTTAACCGTTGAGTAGGAAATCTCTAAAGCATGTCAACCTTTCTTGAGCCTTGTTAACTCAGACTCCAGCTGAAAAACTGATTTGACAATGCAGCTTGCTTTATGCAGTATGGACAACTTCATCTTTATCACCAGCTCTGAATGATACTAGAAGCCAATTTACATTCACCAAATGTAGAGACAATTATGTTGCTTCTTCTGATGCTGAGACCTTCAGCTTCCGAGTCTATTCCAGACATCACTTAACGAGTATTCTTCAGATTCTGCATCACTAGAAGCTAGCAATTCAGCTTCTCTCAAGTGTACCTTTGTATATCAGATTATGTATCTAATATTTTCGAGTATTAGAACCTGCATACAAGAAACACACATCAAATAAAACCATTTTTCTTTAAATACTTTATTATCATCAAAACCCAAGGAATATATGTCTTGAACAAATCTTGTTCTAACATAGTTATTCTACTTCCCAAAGTTATGAAAAGTTATATGTTGTAGTTTAGTTGTTGTTATTGAGTTTGAGTTTGAGATTGAGATCAATATTGAGATTATGATTTTGTGATTCTTTATGCGGCTCCCATCTTGTTTTGTCAACTTGAGTTTATTATATCTAATGTTTATTGTTTGTTTCACTACCCCTCTTTGAAAATATAACCTATTAAATTGATTTTTGAAATAATAATACCAAAAATTATGTTGTATTTCAGACATATCTTACACTAATTACATTTTTTCAAGCATTACACAACTCATCATTCATCTCATGTTCTTTTATGGGTAAAATCTCTCCATATTCAATGTTCTTTCGAGCATTATGAAACTCATCATTCATCTCATGTTCTTTTATGGTTAAAATCTCACCATTGACAAAGACCAAAAGCTCTTAAGATTTATAAGATATTCAATAAGTAAGAAATCTTAAGGCTTTTGCAATTTCAACCTACAAAAGAAAATATGCATAAACTATTGAGTTGATAATTGATAATGTTACACCATCTTCTGGTTAATCCATGTTGAAGATTCAGGTTGAACCTTCAGCTACTTATATAGCAGTTACATCAGACTAGTTGTTGGATGGGATAACTTGATCAATTGAAGATAGATACACCAAAAGATCTTCATCCATTGTGTAACATGTTTAACCGTTGAGTCTTCAAGAAGATCCTATACTATAGAGTCATTGGAGAGGCTATCTCTAAAGCATGTCAACCTATCTTGAGCCTTGTTAACTCAGACTCCTGCTGACAAACTGATTTGACAATGCAGCTTGCTTTATGCAGTATGGACAACTTCTGCTTTATCACCAGCTCTGAATGATACCATAAGCCAATTTAAATTCACCAAATGTAGAGACAATTATGTTACTTCTTCTGATGCTGAGACCTTCAGCTTCAGAGTCTATTCCAGATATCACTTAACAAGTATTCTTCAGATTCTACATCACTAAAAGCTAGCAATTTAGATTCTCTCAAGTGTGCCTTTGTATATCATATTATGTATCTAATATTTACGAGTATTAAAACCTGCATACAAGAAACACACATCAAATAAAACCATTTTTCTTTAAATACTTTATTATCATCAAAACCCAAGGAATATATGTCTTGAACAAATCATGTTCTAACATAGTTATTCTACTTTCCAAAGTTATGACAAGTTATATGTTGTAGTTTATTTGTTGTTATTGAGTTTGAGTTTGAGATTGAGATCGATATTGAGATTATGTTTTTGTGATTCTTTATGCAGCTCTCATCTTGTTTTTTCAACTTGAGTTTATTATATCTAATGTTGATTGTTTGTTTAGCTACCCCTCTTTGAACATATAACATAATAAATTTATTTTGTAAATAATAATACAAAAAATTATGCTGTATTTGAGACATATCTTATGCTAATCACATTTTTCGAGCATTACACAACTCATCATTCATCTCATGTTCTTTTATGGTTAAAATCCCTCCATATTCAATTTTCTTTCGAGCATTATGAAACTCATCATTCATCTCATGTTCTTTTATGGTTAAAATCTCACCATTGACAAAGACCAAAAGCTCTTAAGATTTATAAGATATTCAACGAGTAAGAAATCTTAAGGCTTTGCCAATTACAACCTACAAAAGAAAATATACATAAACTATTGAGTTGATAATTGCTAATGTTACACCATCTTCTGGTCAATCCATGTTGAAGATTCAGCTTAAACCTTCAGCCACTTATATAGCAGTTACAGCAGACTAGTTGTTGGATAGGATAACTTGATCAATGTCTTCGCTTTACTCTATAGTACAAGAGCCAATGAAGATAGATACACCAAAAGATCTTCATCTATTGTGTAACATGTTTAACCGTTCAGTCTTCATGAAGATCCTGTACTATAGATACGTTGGAGAAGATATCTGTAAAACATGTCAACCATTCTTGAGCCTTGTTAACTCAGACTCCACCTGACAAACTGATTTGACAATGCAGCTTGTTTTATGCATTATGGACAACTTCATCTTTATCACCGGTTCTGAATGATACTATAAGCCAATTTAAATTCATAAAATGTCGAGACAATTATGCTGCTTCTTCTGATGTTAAGACCTTCAGCTTCAGAGTCTATTCCAGACATTACTTAACAAGTGTTCTTCAGATTCTGCATCACTAGAAGCTATCAATTCAGCTTCTCTCAAGTGTGCCTTTGTATATCAGATTATGTATCTAATATTTACTAGTATTATAACCTGCATACAAGAAACACACATCAAATAAAACCATTTTTCTTTAAATACTTTTTTATCATCAAAACCCAAGGAATATATGTCTTGAACAAATCCTGTTCTAACATAATTTTTCTACTTCACAAAGTAATGAAAAGTTATATGTTGTAGTTTATTTGTTGTTGTTGAGTTTGAGTTTGAGATTGAGATCGATATTGAGATTATGTTTTTGTGATTCTTTATGCAGCTCTCATCTTGTTTTGTCAACTTGAGTTTATTATATCCAATGTTGATTGTTTGTTTCACTACCCCTCTTTGAACATATAACATAATAAATTGATTTTGTATAGAATAATACAAAAAATTATGTTGTATTTGAGAAATGTCTTACACTAATCACATTTTTTCGAGCATTACGCAACTCATCACTCATCTCATGTTCTTTTATGGTGAAAATCTCTCCATATTCAATGTTCTTTCGAGCATTATGAAACTCATCATTCATCTCATGTTCTTTTATGGTTAAAATCTCACCATTGACAAGACCAAAAGCTCTTAATATTTATAAAATATTCAATGAGTAAGAAATCTTAAGGCTTTTGTAATTACAACCTACAAAAGAAAATATGCATAAACTATTGAGTTGATAATTGCTAATGTTACACCATCTTCTGGTCAATCCATCTTGAAGATTCAGCTTGATTCTTTAGCCACTTATATAGCAGTTACAGCAGACTAGTTGTTGGATTAGATAACTTGATCAATTGCTTTACTCTATTGTACAAGATCCATTGAAGATAGATACACCCAAAGATCTTAATGTGTAACATGTTTAACCGTTGAGTCTTCAAGAAGATCCTGTACTATAGAGCCGTTGGAGAGGATATCTGTAAAGTATGTCAACCTTTCTTGAGCCTTGTTAAATCAGACTCCATCTGACAAACTGATTTGACAATGCTGCTTGCTCTATACAGTACGGACAAGTTTATCTTTATCACCAACTCTGAATGATACCAGAAGCCAATTTAAAGTCACCAAATATAGAGACAATTATACTGCTTCTTCTGATGCTGAGACCTTCAGCTTCAGAGTCTATTCCAGACATCACTTAACAAGTGTTCTTCAGATTCTGCATCACTAGAAGCTATTAATTCAGCTTCTCTCAAGTGTGCCTTTGTATATCAGATTTTGTATCTAATAAATACTAGTATTTGAACCTGCATACAAGAAACACACATCAAATAAAACCATTTTTCTTTAAATACTTTGTTATCATCAAAACCCAAGGAATATATGTCTTGAACAAATCTTGTTCTAACATAATTTTTCTACTTCCCAAAGTAATGAAAAGCTATATGTTGTAGTTTATTTGTTGTTGTTGAGTTTGAGTTTGAGATTGAGATCGATATTGAGATTATGTTTTTGTGATTCTTTATGCAACTCTCATCTTGTTTTGTCAACTTGTGTTTATTATATCTAATGTTGATTGATTGTTTCACTACCCCTCTTTGAACATATAACATAATAAATTGATTTTGTATATAATAATGCAAATAATTATGTTGTATTTGAGAAATATCTTACACTAATCACTTTTTTTCGAGCATTACGCAACTCATCATTCATCTCATGTTCTTTTATGGTTAAAATCTCTCCATATTCAATGTTCTTTCGAGCCTTATGAAACTCATCATTCATCTCATGTTCTTTTATGGTTAAAATCTCACCATTGACAAAGACCAAAAGCTCTTAAGATTTATAAGATATTCAATGAGTAAGAAATCTTAAGGCTTTTGCAATTACAACCTACAAAAGAAAATACGCATAAACTATTGAGTTGATAATTGCTAATGTTACACCATCTTTTGTTCAATCCATGTTGAAGATTCAGCTTGAACCTTCAGCCACTTATATAGCAGTTACAGCAGACTTGTTGTTGGAAGGGATGACTTGATCAATCGCTTTACTCTATAGTACAAGATCCATTGAAGATAGATACACCTAAAGATCTTTATCCATTGTGTAACATGTTTAATCGTTGAGTCTTTCATAAGATCCTGTACTATAGAGCCGTTGGAGAGGATATCTGTAAAGTATGTCAACCTTTCTTGAGCCTTGTTAACTCAGACTCCAGCTGACAAACTGATTTGACAATACAGCTTGCTTTATGCAGTATGGACAAGTTCATCTTTATCACCAGTTCTGAATGATACCAGAAGCCAATTTAAAGTCACCAAATATATAGACAATTATGCTACTTCTTCTGATGCTGAGACCTTCAGCTTCAGAGTCTATTCCAAACATCACTTAACAAGTGTTCTTCAGATTCTGCATCACTAGAAGCTATCAATTCAACTTCTCTCAAGTGTGCCTTTGTATATCAGATTTTGTATCTAATAAATACTAGTATTAGAACCTGCATACAAGAAATACACATCAAATAAAACCATTTTTCTTTAAATACTTTGTTATCATCAAAACCCAAGGAATATATGTCTTGAACAAATCTTGTTCTAACATAATTTTTCTACTTCCCAAAGTAATGAAAAGTTATATGTTGTAGTTTATTCGTTGTTGTTGAGTTTGAGTTTGAGATTGAGATCGATATTGAGATTATGTTTTTGTGATTCTTTATGCAGCTCTCATCTTGTTTTGTTAACTTGTGTTTATTATATCTAATGTTGATTGTTAGTTTCACTACCCCTCTTTGAACATATAACATAATAAATTGATTTTGTAAATAATAATACAAAAAATTATGTTGTATTTGAGAGATATCTTACACTAATCACATTTTTTCGAGCATTACGCAACTCATCATTCATCTCATGTTCTTTTATGGTTAAAATCTCTCCATATTCAATGACCTTTCGAGCATTATGAAACTCATCGTTCATCTCATGTTCTTTTATGGTTAAAATCTCACCATTGACAAAGACCTAAAGCTCTTAAGATTTATAAGATATTCAATGAGTAAGAAATCTTAAGGCTTTTGCAATTACAACCTACAAAAGAAAATATGCATAAACTATTGAGTTGATAATTGCTAATGTTACACCATCTTCTGGTCAATACATGTTGAAGATTCAGCTTGAACCTTCAGCCACTAATATAGCAGTTACATCTGACTAGCTGTTGGATGAGATAACTTGATCAATCTCTTTGCTTTAATCTATAGTACAAGAGCCATTAAAGATAGATACACCAAAAGATCTTCATCCATTGTGTAACATGTTTAACCGTTGAGTATTCTAGAAGATCCTGTACTATAGAGCCGTTGGAGAGGATATATGTAAAGCATGTCAACCTTTCTTGAGCCTTGTAAACTTGGACTCCAGCTGACAAACTGATTTGACAATGCAGCTTGCTTTATACAGTATGGACAACTTCAGCTTTATCACCAGCTCTGAATGATACCAGAAGCCAATTTAAATTCACCAAATGTAGGGACAATTATGTTGCTTCTTCTGATGCTGGGACCTTCAGCTTCACAGTCTATTCCAGACATCACTTAACAAGTGTTCTTCAGATTCTGCATCACTAGAAGCTAGCAATTCAGTTACTCTCAAGTGTGCCTTTGTATATCAAATTTTGTATCTAATGTTTACTAGTATTAGAACCTGCATACAAGAAACACACATCAAATAAAACCATTTTTCAATAAATTCTTTGTTATCATCACAACCCAAGGAATATATGACTTGAACAAATCTTGTTCTAACATAGTTGTTCTACTTCCCGAAGCTATGAAAAGTTATAAGTTGTAGTTTATTTGTTGTTATTAAGTTTGAGTTTGAGATTGTGATCGATATTGCGATTATGTTTTTGTTATTCTTTATGCAACTCTTCTCTTGTTTTGTCAACTTGAGTTTATTATATCTAATGTTGATTGTTTGTTTCACTACCCCTCTTTGAACATATAACCTATTAAATTGATTTTGGAAATAATAATACAAAAAATTATGTTGTATTTGAGACATATCTTACACTAATCACATTTTTTCGAACATTATGCAACTCATAATTCATCTTATGTTCTGTTATGGTTAAAATCTCTCCATATTCAATGTTCTTTCGAGCATTATAAAACTCATCATTCATCTCATGTTCTTTTATGGTTAAAATCTCACCATTGACAAAGACCTAAAGCTCTTAAGATTTATTAGATATTCAATGAGTAATAAATCTTAAGGCTTTTGTAATTACAACCTACAACAGAAAATATGCATAAACTATTAAGTTGATAATTGCTGATGTTACACCATCTTCTGGTCAATCCATGTTGAAGATTCAGTTTGAACCTTCAGCCACTTATATAGCAGTTACAGCTGACTAGCTGTTTTATGAGATAACTTGATCAATGTCTTTGCTTTACTCTATAGTACAAGAGCCATGATATATAGATACACCAAAAGATCTACATCCATTGTGTAACATGTTTAACCGTTGAGTCTTCTAGAAGATCCTGTACTATAGAGTCGTTGGTGAGGATATATGTAAAGCATGTCAACCGTTCTTGAGCCTTGTAAACTCAGACTCCAGCTGACAAACTGATTTGACAATGCAGCTTGCTTTATGCAGTATGGACAATTTCAGCTTTATCACTGGCTCTGAATGATACCAGAAGCCAATTTAAATTCACCAAATGTAGAGACAATTATGTTGCTTCTTCTGATGCTGAGACCTTCAGCTTCAGAGTCTATTCCAGACATCAGTTAACAAGTTTTCTTCATATTCTGCATCACTAGAAGCTTGAAATTCAGCTTCTCTCATGTGTGCCTTTGTAGATCAGATTATGTATCTAATGTTTACTAGTATTAGAACCTGCATACAAGAAACACACATCAAATAAAACCATTTTTCATTAAATACTTTGTTATCATCAAAACCCAAGGAAAATATGTCTTGAACAAATATTGTTTTAACATAGTTGTGTTACTTCCCGAAGTTATGAAAAGTTACATGTTGTAGTTTATTTGTTGTTATTGAGTTTGAGTTTGAGATTACGATCGATATTGCGATTATGTTTTGTGATTCTTTATGCAGCTCTCATCTTGTTTTGTCAACTTGAGTTTATTATATCTAATGTTGATTGTTTGTTTCACTACCCCTCTTTGAACAATAACCTATTAAATTGATTTTGGAAATAATAATACAAAAAATTATGTTGTATTTGAGACATATCTTACACTAATCACATTTTTTTGAGCATGATGCAACTCATAATTCATCTCATGTTCTGTTATGGTTAAAATCTCTCCATATTCAATGTTCTTTCGAGCATTATAAAACTCATCATTCATCTCATGTTCTTTTATGGTTAAAATCTCACCATTGACAAAGACCTAAAGCTTTTAAGATTTATTAGATATTCAATGAGTAATAAATCTTAAGGCTTTTGCAATTACAACCTACAACAGAAAATGTGCATAAACTATTGAGTTGATAATTGCTGATGTTACACCATCTTCAGGTCAATCCATGTTGAAGATTCAGTTTGAACCTTCAGCCACTTATATAGCAGTTACAGCAGACTAGTTGTTGGATGAGATAACTCGATCAGTGTCTTTGCTTTACTCTATAGTACAAGAGCCATTTAAGATAGATACACCAAAAGAACTTCATCCATTGTGTAACATGTTTAACTGTTGGGTCTTCTAGAAGATCCTGTACTATAGAGCCATTGGAGAGGATATATGTAAAGCATGTCAACCTTTCTTGAGCCTTGTAAACTCAGACTCCAGCTGACAAACTGATTTGACAATGCAGCTTGCTTTATGGATTATGGACAACTTCAGCATTATCACCAGCTCTGAATGATACCAGAAGCCAATTTAAATTCACCAAATGTAGAGACAATTATGTTGCTTCTTCTGATGCTTAGACCTTCAGCTTCAGAGTCTATTCCAGACATCACTTAAGAAATGTTCTTCATATTCTGCTTCACTAGAAGCAAGCAATTCAGCTTCTCTCAAGTGTGCCTTTGTATATCAGATTATGTATCTAATATTTACTAGTATTAGAACCTGCATACAAGAAACACACATAAAATAAAACCATTTTTCTTAAAAGACTTTGTTATCATCAAAACCCACGGAATATAGGTCTTGAACAAATCTTGTTCTAACATAGTTTTCTACTTCCCGAAGTTATGAAAAGTTATATGTTGTAGTTTATTTGTTGTTATTGAGTTTGAGTTTGAGATTGCGATCGATATTGCGATTATGTTTTTGTGATCCTTTATGCAACTCTCATCTAGTTTTGTCAACTTGAGTTTATTATATCTAATGTTGATTGTTTGTTTCACTTCCCCTCTTAGAACATATAACATAATAATTGATTTTGTAAATAATAGTACAAAAAATTATGTTGTATTTGAGACATATCTTACACTAATCACATTTTTTCGAGCATTACGCAACTCATCATCCATCTCATGTTCTTTTATGGTTAAAATCTCTCCATATTCAATGTTCTTTCGAGCATTATGAAACTCATCATTCATCTCATGTTCTTTTATGGTTAAAATCTCACCATTGACAAAGACCAAAAGCCCTTAGGATTTATAAGATATTCAATGAGTAAGAAATCTTAAGTCATTTGCAATTACAACTTACAAAAGAAAATATGCATAAACAATTGAGTTGATAATTACTAATGTTACACCATCTTCTGGTCAATCCATGTCGAAGATTCAGCTTGAACCTTCAGCCACTTATATAGCATTTACAACAGACTAGCTGTTGGATGAGATAACTTGATCAATGTCTTTGCTTTACTCTATAGTACAAGAGCCATTGAAGATAGATACACCAAAAGATCTTTATCCATTGTGTAACATGTTTAACCGTTGAGTCTTCAAGAAGATCATGTACTATAGAGTCATTTGAGATGATATCTGTAAAGCATGTCAACCTTTCTTGAGCCTTGTTAACTCATACTCCAGCTGACAAACTGATTTGAAAATGCAGCTTGCTTTATGCAGTATGGACAACTTCATCTTTATCACCAGTTTTGAATGATACCAGAAGCCAATTTAAATTCACCAAATGTAGAGACAATTATGTTGCTTCTTCTGTTACTGAGACCTTCAGCTTCAGAGTCTATTCGAGACATCACTTAACAAGTGTTCTTCAGATTCTGCATCACTAGAAGCTAGCAATTGACCTTCTCTTAAGTGTGCCTTTGTATATCAGATTATGTATCTAATATTTACTAGTATTAGAACCTGCATAAAAGAAACACACATCAAATAAAACCATTTTTCTTTAAATACTTTGTTATCATCAAAACCCATGGAATATATGTCTTGAACAAATCTTGTTCTAACATAGTTTTTCTACTTCCCAAAGTAATGAAAAGTTATATTTTGTAGTTTATTTATTGTTGTTGAGTTTGAGTTTGAGATTGAGATCGATATTGAGATTATATTTTTTTGATTCTTTATGCAGCTCTCATCTTGTTTTGTCAACTTGTGTTTATTATATTTAATGTTGATTGTTTGTTTCACTACCCCTCTTTGAACATATAACATAATAAATTTATTTCGTTGTATTTGAGAAATATCTTACACTAATCACATTTTTTCGAGCATTATGCAACTCATCATTCATCTCATTGTTCTGTTAAGGTTATAATCTCTTTATATTCAATGTTCTTTCGAGCATTATGAAACTCATCATTCATCTCATGTTCTTTTATAGTTAAAATCTCACCATTGACAAAGACGGAAAGCTCTTAAGATTTATAAGATATTCAATGAGTAATAAATGTTAAGGCTTTTGCAATTACAACCTACAACAGAAAATTGGCATAAACTATTGAGTTGATAATTTCTGATGTTACGCCATCTTCTGGTCAATCCATGTTTAAGATTCAGTTTGAACCTTCAGCCACTTATATCCCAGTTACAGCTGACTAGCTGTTGGATGAGATAACTTGATCAATGTCTTTGCTTTACTCTATAGTACAAGAGCTATGATAGATAGATACACCAAAAGATCTTCATCCATTGTGTAACATGTTTAACCGTTGAGTCTTCTAGAAGATCCAGTACTATAGAGTCGTTGGTGAGGATATATGTAAAGCATGTCAAGCGTTCATGAGCCTTGTAAACTCAGACTCCAGCTGACAAACGATTTTGACAATGCAGCTTGTTTTATGAAGTATGGACAACTTCAGCTTTATCACCAGCTCTGAATGATACCATAAGCCAATTTAAATTCACCAAATGTAGAGACAATTATGTCGCTTCTTCTGATTCTTAGACCTTCAGCTTCAGAGTCTATTCCAGACATCACTTAAGAAGTGTTCTTCAGATTCTGTATCACTAGAAGCTAGCAATTCAGCTTCTCTCAAGTGTGCCTTTGTATATCAGAATATGTATCTAATATCACTAGTATTAGAACCTGCATACAAGAAACACACATCAAATAAAACCATTTTTCTTTAAATACTTTGTTATCATAAAAACCCAAGGAATATATGTCTTGAACAAATCATGTTCTAAAATAGTTGTTCTATTTCCCAAAGTTATTAAAAGTTATATGTTGTAGTTTATTTGCTGTAATTGAGTTTGAGTTTGAGATTGAGATCGATATTGAAATTATGTTTCTATGATTCTTTATGCAGCTCTCATCTTGTTTTGTCAACATGAGTTTATTATATCTAATTTTGATTGTTTGTTTCACTACCCCTCTTTGAACATATAACATAATAAATTCATTTTGTAAATAAACAGTACAAAAAATTATGTTCTATTTGAGACATATCTTACACTAATCACATTTTTTCGTGCATTACGCAACACATCATTCATCTCATGTTCTTTTATGGTTAAAATCTCTATATATTCAACGTTCTTTCGAGCATTATTAAACTCATCATTCATCTCATGTCCATTTATAGTTAAAATCTCACCATTGACAAAGACCAAAAGCTCTTAAGATTTATAAGATATTCAATGAGTATGAAATCTTAAGGCTTTTGCAATTACAACCAACAACAGAAAATATGCATAAACTATTGAGTTGATAATTGCTAATGTTACACCATCTTCTGGTCAATCCATGTTGAAGATTCAGCTTGAACCTTCAGCCACTTATATAGCAGTTACAGCTGACTAGCTGTTGGATGAGATAACTTGATCAATGTCTTTTCTTTACTCTATAGTACAAGATCCATTGAAGATAGATACACCAAAAGATTTGCATCCATTGTGTAACATGTTTAACCGTTGAGTCTTCAAGAAGATCCTGTTCTATAGAGCCGTTGGAGAGGATATCTGTAAAGCATGTCAACCTTTCTTGAGCCTTGTTAACTCAAACTCCAGCTGACAAACTGATTTAACAATGCAGCTTGCTTTATGGAGTATGGAAAACTTCAGCTTTATCACCAGCTCTGAATGATACCAGAAGCCAATTTAAATTCACCAAATGTAGAGACAATTATGTTGCTTCTTCTGATGCTAAGACCTTCAGCTACAAAATCTCTTCCAGGCATCACTTAACAAGTGTTCTTCAGATTCTGCATCACTACAAGCCAGCAATTAAGCTTCTCTCAAGTGTGCCTTTGTATATCTGATTTTGTATCTAATATTTACTAGTATTAGAACCTGCATACATGAAACACACATCAAATAAAACCATTTTTTATTAAATAATTTGTTATCATCAAAACCCAAGGAATATATGTCTTGAACAAATCTTGTTCTAACATAGTTGTTCTACTTCCCAAAGTTATGAAAAGTTATATGTTGTAGTTTAGTTGTTGTTATTGAGTTTAAGTTTGAGATTGAGATCGATATTGAGATTATGTTTTTGTGATTCTTTATGCAGCTCTCATCTTGTTTTGTCAACTTTAATTTATTATATCTAATGTTGATTGTTTGTTTCACTACCCCTCTTTGAATATTTAACCTATTAAATTGATTTTGGAAATAATAATACAAAAAATTATGTTGTATTTGAGACATATCTTACACTAATCACATTTTTTCGAGCATTACGCAACTCATCATCCATCTCATGTTCTTTTATGGTTAAAATCTCTCCATTTTCAATGTTCTTTCGAGCATTATGAAACTCATCTTTCATCTCATGTTCTTTTATGGTTAAAATCTCACCATTGACAAAGACCAAAAGACCTTAGGATTTATATGATATTCAATGAGTAAGAAATCTTAAGTCTTTTGCAATTACAACCTCCAAACGAAAATATGCATAAATAATTGAGTTGATAATTGCTAATGTTACACCATCTTCTGGTCAATCCATGTTGGATATTCAGCTTGAACCTTCAGCCACTTATATAGCAGTTACAGCAGACTAGTTGTTGGATAGATAACTTAATCAATGTCTTTGCTTTACTCAATAGTACAAGATCCATTGAAGATAGATACACCAAATGATTTTCATCCATTGTGTAACATGTTTAACCGTTGAGTCTTCAAGAAGATCCTGTTCTATAGAGCCGTTGAAGAGGATATCTGTAAAGCATGTCAACCTTTCTTGAGCCTTGTTAACTCAAACCCCAGCTGACAATCTGATTTGACAATGCAGCTTGCTTTATGGAGTATGGACAACTTCAGCTTTATCACCAGCTCTGAATGATACTAGAAGCCAATTTATATTCACCAAATATAGAGACAATTATGTTGCTTCTTCTGATGCTACGACCTTCAGCTTCAGAGTCTCTTCCAGACATCACTTAACAAGTGTTCTTCAGATTCTGCATAACTAGAAGCTAGCAATTAAGCTTCTCTCAAGTGTGCCTTTGTATATTACATTTTGTATCTAATATTTACTAGTATTAGAACCTGCATACAAGAAACACACATCAAATAAAACCATTTTTTATTAAATAATTTGTTATCATTAAAACCCAAGGAGTATATATCTTGAACAAATCTTGTTCTAACATAGTTGTTCTACTTCCCAAAGTTATGAAAAGTTATATGTTGTAGTTTAGTTGTTGTTATTGAGTTTGAGTTTGAGATTGAGATCGATATTGAGATTATGTTTTTGTGATTCTTTATGCAGCTCTCATCTTGTTTTGTCAACTTTAGTTTAGTATATATAATGTTGATTGTTTGTTTCACTACCCCTCTTTGAATAATTAACCTATTAAATTGATTTCAAAAATAATAATACAAAAAATTATGTTGTATTTGAGACATATCTTACACTAATCACATTTTTTCGAGCATTACGCAACTCATCATCCATCTCATGTTCTTTTATGGTTAAAATCTCTCCATATTTAATGTTCTTTCGAGCATTATGAAACTCATCATTCATCTCATGTTCTTTTATGGTTAAAATCTCACCATTGACAAAGACCAAAAGCCCTTAGGATTTATAAGATATTCAATGAGTAAGAAATCTTAAGACTTTTGCAATTACAACCTACAAAAGAAAATATGCATAAACAATTGTGTTGATAATTTCTAATGTTACACCATCTTCTGGTCAATCCATGTTGAAGATTCAGCTTGAACCTTCAGCCACTTATATAGCAGTTACAGCTGATTAGTTGTTGGATGAGATAACTTGATCAATGTCTTTGCTTTACTCTATAGTACAAGAGCCATTAAAGATAGATACACCAAAAGATCTTTATCCATTGTGTAACATGTTTAACCGTTGAGTCTTCAAGAAGATCCTGTACTATAGAGCCGTTTGAGATGATATCTGTAAAGCATGTCAACCTTTCTTGAGCCTTGTTAACTCATACTCCAGCTGACAAACTGATTTGACAATGCAGCTTGCTTTATGCAGTATGGACAACTTCATCTTTATCAATAGTTTTGAATGATACCAGAAGCCAATTTAAATTCACCAAATGTAGAGACAATTATGTTGTTTCTTCTGTTACTGAGACCTTCAGCTTCAGAGTCTATTCAAGACATCACTTAACAAGTGTTCTTCAGATTCTGCATCACTAGAAGCTAGCAATTGAGCTTCTCTTAAGTGTGCCTTTGTATATCAGATTATGTATCTAATATTTACTAGTATTAGAACCTGCATAAAAGAAACACACATCAAATAAAACCATTTTTCTTTAAATACTTTGCTATCATCAAAACCCATGGAATATATGTCTTGAACAAATCTTGTTCTAACATAGTTTTTCTACTTCCCAAAGTAATGAAAAGTTATATGTTGTAATTTATTTGTTGTTGTTGAGTTTGAGTTTGAGATTGAGATCGATATTGAGATTATGTTTTTGTGATTCTTTATTTAGATCTCCTCTTGTTTTGTCAACTTGAGTTTATTATATCTAATGTTGATTGTTTGTTTCACTACCCCTTTTTGAACATATAACCTATTAAATTGATTTTGGAAATAATAATACAAAAAATTATGTTGTATTTGAGTCATATCTTACACTAATCACATTTTTTCGAGCATTATGCAACTCATCATTCATCTCATGTTCTGTTATGGTTAAAATCTCTCCATATTCAATGTTCTTTCGAGCATTGTGAAACACATCATTCATCTCATGTTTTTTATGGTTAAAATCTAACCATTGACAAAGACCAAAAGCTCTTAAGATTTATAATATATTCAATGAGTAAGAAATCTTAAGGCTTTTGCAATTACAACTTACAAAAGAACATATGCATATACTATTGAGTTGATAATTGCTAATGTTACACCGTCTTCTGGTCAATCCATGTTGAAGATTCAACTTCAACCTTCAGCCACTTATATAGTAGTTACAGCAGACTAGATGTTGGATGAGATCACATGATAAATGTCTTTGCTTTACTCTATAGTACAAGAGCCATTGAAGATAGATACACCAAAAGATCTTCATCCATTGCGTAACATGTTTAACCGTTGAGTCTTCAAGAAGATCCTGTACTATAGAGCCGTTGGAGAGGATATATGTAAAACATGTCAACCTTTCTTGAGCCTTGTTAACTCAGACTCCAGCTGACAAACTGATTTGACAATGCAGCTTGCTTTATACAGTATTGACAGCTTCATCTTTATCACCAGTTCTGAATGATACCAGAAGCCAATTTAAATTCACTAAATGTAGAGACAATTATGTTGCTTCTTCTTTTACTGAGACCTTCAGCTTCAGAGTCTATTCAAGACATCACTTAACTAGAGTTCTTCAGATTCTGCATCACTAGAAGATAGCAATTCAGCTTCTCTCAAGTGTGCCTTTGTATATCAGATTATGTATCTAATATTTACTAGTATTAGAACCTGCATACAAGAAACACACATCAAATAAAACCATTTTTCTTTAAATTCTTTGTTATCATCAAAACCCAAGGAATATATGTCTTGAACAAATCTTGTTTAACATTGTTTTTCTACTTCCCAAAATAATGAAAAGTTATATGTGGTAGTTTATTTGACTTTGAGATTGAGATCGATATTGAGATTATGTTTTTGTGATTCTTTATGCAGCTCTCATCTTGTTTTGACAACTTGAGTTTATTATATCTAATGTTGATTGTTTGTTTCACTACCCCTCTTTGAACATATAACATAATAAATTGATTTTGTAAATAATAATACAAAAAATTAAGTTATATTTGAGATATATCTTACACTAATCACATTTTTTTGAGCATTATGCAACTCATCATTCATCTCATGTTCTTTTATGGTTAAAATCTCTCCATATTCTTGTTCTTTCGAGCATTATGAAACTCATGATTCATCTCATGTTCTTTAATGGTTAAAATCTCACCATTGACAAAGACCAAAAGCTCTTAAGATTTATAAGATATTCAATGAGTAAGAAATCTTAAGGCTTTTGCAATTACAACCTACAAAAGAAAATATGCTTAAACTATTGAGTTGATAATTGCTAATGTTACACCATCTTCTGGTCAATCCATGTTGAAGATTCAGGTTGAACCTTCAGCCACTTATATAGTAGTTACAGCAGACTAGCTGTTGGATGAGATAACTTGATCAATGTCTTTGCCTTACTCTATAGTACAAGAGCCATTGAAGATAGATACACCAAAAGGTCTTCATCCATTGTGTAACATGTTTAACCGTTGAGTCTTTAAGAATATCTTGTACTATAGAGTCATTGAAGAGGATATAGGTAGAGCATGTCAACCTTTCTTGAGCCTTGTAAACTCAAACTCCAGCTGACAAACTGATTTGACAATGCAGCTTGCTTTATGCAGTATGGAAAACTTCATCTTTTCACCAGTTCTGAATGATACCAGAAGCCAATTTATATTCACCAAATGTAGAGACAATTATGTAGCTTCTTCTGATGCTAAGACCTTCAGCTTCTCCATCACTAGAAGATAGCAATTCAGCTTGTCTCAAGTGTGCATTAGTATATCAGATTCTGTATCTAATATTTACTAGTATTAGAACCTGCATACAAGAAACACACATCAAATTAAACCATTTTTCATTAAATACTTTGTTATCATGAAAACCCTAGGAATATATGTCTTGAATAAATCATGTTCTAACATAGTTGTTCTACTTCCCAAAGTTATGAAAAGTTATATGTTGTAGTTTAGTTGTTGTTATTGAGTTTGAGTTTGAGATGGAGACCGCTATTGAGATTATGTTTTTGTGATTCTTTATGCAGCTCTCATCTTGTTTTGTCAACTTGAGTTTATTATATCTAATGTTGATTGTTTATTTCACTACCCCTCTTTGAACATATAACCTATTAAATTGATTTTGGAAATAATAATACAAAAAATTATGTTGTATTTGAGACATTTCTTACACTAATCACATTTTTTCGAGCATTATGCAACTCATCATTCATCTCATGTTCTTTTATGGTCAAAATCTCTCCATATTCAATGTTCTTTCAAGCATTATGAAACTCATCATTCATCTCATGTTTTTTTATGGTTAAAAAGTCACTATTGACAAAGACATAAAGCGCTTAAGATTTATAAGATATTCAATGAGTAAGAAATCTTAAGGCTTTTGCAATTACAACCTCCAACAGAAAATATGCATAATCTATTGAGTTTATAATTGCTAATGTTACACCATCTTCTGGTCAATCCATGTTGAAGATTCAGCTTGAACCTTCATCCACTTATATAGCGGTTACAGCAGACTAGCTGTTGGATGAGATAACTTGATCAATGTCTTTGCTTTACTCTTTAGTAAAAGAGCTATTTAAGATAGATACACCAAAAGATCTTCATCCATTGTGTAACATGTTTAACCGTTGAGTCTTCAAGAAGATCCTATACTATAGAGCAGTTGGAGAGGATATATGTAAAGCATTTCAACCTTTCATGAGCCTTGTTAACTCAGACTCCAGTTGGCAAACAGATTTGACAATGCAGCTTGCTTTATGCGGTATGGACAACTTCAGCTTTATCACCAGCTCTGAATGATACCATAAGCCTATTTTAATTCTCCAAATGTAGAGACAATTATGTTGCTTCTTCTGATGCTGAGACCTTCAGCTTCAGAGTCTATTCCAGACATCACTTAACAAGTGTTCTTCAGATTCTGCATCACTAGAAGCTAGTAATTCAGCTTCTCTCAAGTGTGCCTTTGTATATTAGATTTTTTATCTAATGTTTACTAGTATTAGAACCTGCATACAAGAAACACACATCAAATAAAACCATTTTTAATTAAATACTTTGTTATCATCAAAACCCAAGGAATATATGTCTTGAACAAATCTTGTTCTAAGATAGTTGTTCTACTTCTCAAAGTTATGAAAAGTTATATGTTGTAGTTTAGTTATTGTTATTGAGTTTGAATTTGAGATTGAGATCGATATTGAGATTATGTTTTTGTGATTCTTTATTTAGATCTCCTCTTGTTTTGTCAACTTGAGTTTATTATATCTAATGTTGATTGTTTGTTTCACTACCCCTTTTTGAACATATAACCTATTAAATTGTTTTTGGAAATAATAATACAAAAAATTATGTTGTATTTGAGACATATCTTACACTAATCACATTTTTTCAAGCATTAACTCATCATTCATCTCATGTTCTGTTATGGTTAAAATCTCTCCATATTTAATGTTCTTTGGAGCATTATGAAACTCATCATTAATCTCATGTTCTTTTATGGTTAAAATCTCACCATTGACAAAGACCTAAAGCTCTTAAGATATATAAGATATTCAATGAGTAAGAAATCTTAAGGCTTTTGCAATTACAACGTACAACAGAAAATATGCATAAACTATTGAGTTGATAATTGCTGATGTTACACCATCTTCTGGTCAATCCATGTTGAAGATTTAGTTTGAACCTTCAGCCACTTAAATAGCAGTTACATCAGACTAATTGTTGGATAAGATAACTTGACCAGTGTCTTTGCCTTACTCCATTGTACAAGAGCCATTTAAGATAAATACACCAAAAGATCTTCATCCATTGTGTAACATATTTAACCGTTGAGTCTTCAAGAAGATCCTGTACTATAGAGCCGTTTGAGAGGATATTTGTAAAGCATGTCAACCTTTCTTGAGCCTTGTTAACTAATACTCCAACTGACAAACTGATTTGACAATGCAGCTTGCTTTATACAGTACGAACAACTTCAGCTTTATCACCAGCTCTGAATGATACCAGAAGCCAATTTAAATTCACCAAATATAGAGACAATTATGTTGCTTCTTCTGATCTAAGACCTCCAGCTTCAGAGTCTATTCCAAACATCACTTAACAAGTGTTCTTCAGATTCTGGATCACTAGAAGCTAGCAATCCAGCTTCTCTCTAGTGTGCCTTTGTATATCAGATTCTGCATCTAATATTTACTTGTATTAGAACCTGCATACAAGAAACACACATCAAATAAAACCATTTTTCATTAAATACTTTGTTATCAGGAAAACCCAAGAAATATATGTCTTGAACAAATCTTGTTCTAACATAGTTGTTCTACTTCCCAAAGTTATGAAAAGTTATACGTTGAAGTTTAGTTGTTGTTATTGAGTTTGAGTTTGAGATCGAGACCGATATTGAGATTATGTTTTTGTGATTCTTTATGCAGCTCTCATCTTGTTTTGTCAACTTGAGTTTATTATCTCTAATGTTGATTGTTTGTTTCACTACCCTTCTTTGAACATATAACATATTTTAAATTGATTTTGGAAATAATAATACAAAAAATTATGTTGTATTTGAGACCTATCTTACACTAATCACATTTTTTCGAGCATTATGTAACTCATCATTCATCTCATGTTCTGTTATGGTTAAAATCTCTCCATATTCAATGTTCTTTCGAGCATTATGAAACTCATCATTCATCTCATGTTCTTATATGGTTAAAAACTCACCATTGACAAAGACCTAAAGCTCTTAAGATTTATAAGATATTCAATGAGTAAGAAATCTTAAGGTTTTTGCAATTACACCATCTTCTGGTCAATCCATGTTGAAGATTCAGCTTCAACCTTCAGCCACTTATATAGCAGTTACAACAGACTAGTTGTTGGATGAGATAACTTGATCAATTGCTTTACTCTATAGTACAAGAGCCATTGAAGATAGATACACAAAAAGATCTTCATCCATTATGTAACATGTTTAACCGTTGAGTCTTCTAGAAGATCCTGTACTATAGAGCCGTTGGAGAGGATATCTGTAAAGCATGTCAACCTTTCTTGAGCCTTGTTAACTCAGACTCCAGCTGACAAACTGATTTGACAATGCAGCTTTCTTTATGCAGTATGGACAACTTCAGCTTTATCACCATCTCTGAATAATACCAGAAGTCAATTTAAATTCACCAAATGTAGAGACAATTATGTTGCTTCTTCTGTTGCTGAGACCTTCAGCTTCAGAGTCTATTCCAGACATCACTTAACAAGTGTTCTTCAGATTCTGCATCACTAGAAGCTAGCAGTTCAGCTTCTCTCAAGTGTGCCTTTGTATATCAGATTATGTATCTAATATTTACTAGTATTAGAACATGCATACAAGAAACACACATCAAATAAAACCATTTTTCATTAAATACTTTATTATCATCAAAACCCAAGGAATATATGTCTTGAACAAATCTTGTTCTAACATATTTGTTCTACTTCCCAAAGTTATGAAAAGTTATATGTTGTAGATTAATTGTTGTTATCGAGTTTGAGTTTGAGTTTGAGATTGAGATCGATATTGAGATTATGTTTTTGTGATTCTTTATGCAGTTCTCATCTTGTTTTGTCAACTTGAGTTTATTATATCTAATGTTGATTGTTTGTTTGACTACCCCTCTTTGAACATATAACATAATTAATTAATTTTGTATAGAATAATACAAAAAATTATGTTGTATTTGAGAAATGTCTTACACTAATCACATTTTTTCGAGCATTACGCAACTCATCATTCATCTCATGTTCTTTTATGGTTAAAATCTCTCCATATTCAATGTTCTTTCGAGCATTATGAAACTCATGATTCATCTCATGTTCTTTAATGGTTAAAATCTCACCATTGACAAAGACCAAAAGCTCTTAAGATTTATAAGATATTCAATGAGTAAGAAATCTTAAGGCTTTTGCAATTAAAACCTACAAAAGAAAATATGCTTAAACTATTGAGTTGATAATTGTTAATGTTACACCATCTTTTGGTCAATCCATGTTGAAGATTCAGCTTGAACCTTCAGCCACTTATATAGTAGTTACAGCAGACTAGCTGTTGGATGAGATAACTTGATCAATGTCTTTGCCTTACTCTATAGTACAAGAGCCATTGAAGATAGATACACCAAAAGGTTTTCATCCATTGTGTAACATGTTTAACCGTTGAGTCTTTAAGAATATCTTGTACTATAGAGTCATTGAAGAGGATATAGGTAGAGCATGTCAACCTTTCTTGAGCCTTGTAAACTCAAACTCCAGCTGACAAACTGATTTGACAATGCAGCTTGCTTTATGCAGTATGGAAAACTTCATCTTTATCACCAGTTATGAATGATACCAGAAGCCAATTTATATTCACCAAATGTAGAGACAATTATGTAGCTTCTTCTGATGCTAAGACCTTCAGCTTCTGCATCACTATAAGATAGCAATTCAGCTTGTCTCAAGTGTGCATTAGTATATCAGATTCTGTATCTAATATTTACTAGTATTAGAACCTGCATACAAGAAACACCCATCAAATTAAACCATATTTCATTAAATACTTTGTTATCATGAAAACCCTAGGAATATATGTCTTGAATAAATCTTGTTTTAACATAGTTGTTCTACTTCCCAAAGTTATGAAAAGTTATATGTTGTAGTTTAGTTGTTGTTATTGAGTTTGAGTTTGAGATGGAGACCGCTATTGAGATTATGTTTTTGTGATTCTTTATGCAGCTCTCATCTTGTTTTGTCAACTTGAGTTTATTATATCTAATGTTGATTGTTTGTTTCACTACCCCTCTTTGAGCATATAACCTATTAAATTGATTTTGGAAATAATAATACAAAAAATTATGTTGTATTTGAGACATTTCTTACACTAATCACATTTTTTCGAGCATTATGCAACTCATCATTCATCTCATGTTCTTTTATGGTCAAAATCTCTCCATATTCAATGTTCTTTCAAGCATTATGAAACTCATCATTCATCTCATGTTTTTTTATGGTTAAAAAGTCACTATTGAAAAAGACATAAAGCTCTTAAGATTTATAAGATATTCAATGAGTAAGAAATCTTAAGGCTTTTGTAATTACAACCTATAACAGAAAATATGCATAATCTATTGAGTTGATAATTGCTAATGTTACACCATCTTCTGGTCAATCCATGTTGAAGATTCAGCTTGAACCTTCATCCACTTATATAGTGGTTACAGCAGACTAGCTGTTGGATGAGATAACTTGATCAATGTCTTTGCTTTACTCTATAGTAAAAGAGCCATTTAAGATAGATACACCAAAAGATCTTCATCCATTGTGTAACATGTTTAACCGTTGAGTCTTCAAGAAGATCCTATACTATAGAGCAGTTGGAGAGGATATTTGTAAAGCATGTCAACCTTTCTTGAGCCTTGTTAACTCAGACTCCAGCTTGCAAACAGATTTGACAATGCAGCTTGCTTTATGCGGTATGGACAACTTCAGCTTTATCACCAGCTCTGAATGATACCATAAGCCTATTTTAATTCTCCAAATGTAGAGACAATTATGTTGCTTCTTCTGATGCTGAGACCTTCAGCTTCAGAGTCTATTCCAGACATCACTTAACAAGTGTTCTTCAGATTCTTCATCACTAGAAGCTAGTAATTCAGCTTCTCTCAAGTGTGCCTTTGTATATTAGATTTTGTATCTAATATTTACTAGTATTAGAACCTGCATACAAGAAACACACATCAAATAAAACCATTTTTCATTAAATACTTTGTTATCATCAAAACCCAAGGAATATATGTCTTGAACAAATCTTGTTCTAACATAGTTGTTCTACTTCTCAAAGTTATGAAAAGTTATATGTTGTAGTTTAGTTATTGTTATTGAGTTTGAATTTGAGATTGAGATCGTATTGAGATTATGTTTTTGTGATTCTTTATTTAGATCTCCTCTTGTTTTGTCAACTTAAGTTTATTATATCTAATGTTGATTGTTTGTTTCACTACCCCTTTTTGAACATATAACCTATTAAATTGTTTTTGGAAATAATAATACAAAAAATTATGTTGTATTTGAGACATATCTTACACTAATCACATTTTTTCAAGCATTAACTCATCATCTCATGTTCTGTTGTGGTTTAAATCTCTCCATATTCAATGTTCTTTGGAGCATTATGAAACTCATCATTAATCTCATGTTCTTTTATGGTTAAAATCTCACCATTGACAAAGACCTAAAGCTCTTAAGATATATAAGATATTCAATGAGTAAGAAATCTTAAGGCTTTTGCAATTACAACGTACAACAGAAAATATGCATAAACTATTGAGTTGATAATTGCTGATGTTACACCATCTTCTGGTCAATCCATGTTGAAGATTCAGTTTGAACCTTCAGCCACTTAAATAGCAGTTACATCAGACTAATTGTTGGATAAGATAACTTGATCAGTGTCTTTGCCTTACTCCATTGTACAAGAGCCATTTAAGATAGATACACCAAAAGATCTTCATCCATTGTGTAACATATTTAACCGTTGAGTCTTCAAGAAGTCCTGTACTATAGAGTCGTTTGAAAGGATATTTGTAAAGCATGTCAACCTTTCTTGAGCCTTGTTAACTAAGACTCCAACTGACAAACTGATTTGACAATGCAGCTTGCTTTATACAGTACGAACAACTTCAGCTTTATCACCAGCTCTGAATGATACCAGAAGCCAATTTAAATTCACCAAATATAGAGACAATTATGTTGCTTCTTCTGATACTAAGACCTTCAGCTTCAGAGTCTATTCCAAACATCACTTAACAAGTGTTCTTCAGATTCTGCATCACTAGAAGCTAGCAATCCAGCTTCTCTCTAGTGTGCCTTTGTATATCAGATTCTGTATCTAATATTTACTAGTATTAGAACCTGCATACAAGAAACACACATCAAATAAAACCATTTTTCATAAAATACTTTTTTATCAGGAAAACCCAAGGAATATATGTCTTGAACAAATCTTGTTCTAACATAGTTGTTCTACTTCCCAAAGTTATGAAAAGTTATTCGTTGTAGTTTAGTTGTTGTTATTGAGTTTGAGTTTGAGATCGAGACCGATATTGAGATTATGTTTTTGTGATTCTTTATGCAGCTCTCATCTTGTTTTGTCAACTTGAGTTTATTATCTCTAATGTTGATTGTTTGTTTCACTACCCCTCTTTGAACATAAAACATATTTTAAATTGATTTTGGAAATAATAATACAAAAAATTATGTTGTATTTGACACCTATCTTACACTAATCACATTTTTTCGAGCATTATGTAACTCATCATTCGTCTCAGGTTCTGTTGTGGTTAAAATCTCTCCATATTCAATGTTCTTTCGAGCATTATGAAATTCATCATTCATCTCATGTTCTTATATGGTTAAAAACTCACCATTGACAAAGACCTAAAGCTCTTAAGATTTATAAGATATTCAATGAGTAAGAAATCTTAAGGTTTTTGCAATTACACCATCTTCTGGTCAATCCATGTTGAAGATTCAGCTTCAACCTTCAGCCACTTATATAGCAGTTACAACAGACTAGTTGTTGGATGAGATAACTTGATCAATTGCTTTACTCTATAGTACAAGAGCCATTGAAGATAGATACACAAAAAGATCTTCATCCATTGTGTAACATGTTTAACCGTTGAGTCTTCTAGAAGATCCTGTACTATAGAGCCGTTGGAGAGGATATCTGTAAAGCATGTCAACCTTTCTTGAGCCTTGTTAACTCAGACTCCAGCTGACAAACTGATTTGACAATGCAGCTTTCTTTATGCAGTATGGACAACTTCAGCTTTATCACCATCTCTGAATGATACCAGAAGTCAATTTAAATTCACCAAATGTAGAGACAATTATGTTGCTTCTTCTGTTGCTGAGACCTTCAGCTTCAGAGTCTATTCCAGACATCACTTAACAAGTGTTCTTCAGATTCTGCATCACTAGAAGCTAGCAGTTCAGCTTCTCTCAAGTGTGCCTTTGTATATCAGATTATGTATCTAATATTTACTAGTATTAGAACATGCATACAAGAAACACACATCAAATAAAACCATTTTTCATTAAATACTTTATTATCATCAAAA
The DNA here is from genome assembly GCA_022829125.1 of Lathyrus tuberosus. Taxonomy (NCBI): domain Eukaryota; kingdom Viridiplantae; phylum Streptophyta; class Magnoliopsida; order Fabales; family Fabaceae; genus Lathyrus; species Lathyrus tuberosus. The sequence goes on from JALAZF010000779.1 coordinate 1,746,074, forward strand.
CCCAAGGAATATATGTCTTGAACAAATCTTGTTCTAACATAGTTGTTCTACTTCCCAAAGTTATGAAAAGTTATATGTTGTAGATTAGTTGTTGTTATTGAGTTTGAGTTTGAGATTGAGATCGATATTGAGATTATGTTTTTGTGATTCTTTATGCAGCTCTCATCTTGTTTTGTCAACTTGAGTTTATTATATCTAATGTTGATTGTTTGTTTCACTACCCCTCTTTGAACATATAACATAATAAATTGATTTTGTATAGAATAATACAAAAAATTATGTTGTATTTGAGAAATGTCTTACACTAATCACATTTTTTCGAGCATTACGCAACTCATCATTCATCTCATGTTCTTTTATGGTTAAAATCTCTCCATATTCAATGGTCTTTCGAGCATTATGAAACTCATCATTCATCTCATGTTCTTTTATGGTTAAAATATCACCATTGACAAAGGCCTAAAGCTCTTAAGATTTATAAGATATTCAATGAGTAAGAAATCTTAAGGCTTTTGCAATTACTGTGAGGGATATTCTCCTAGCTACCTTGTTTTAATGATGTCAACAAACATATTAGATTGTAATTTGAGCGGTATCACTTCACGTGCCGGGCATATAGCGTCCAACCATTATCGTTCATATGTCTAGATGCATAGGATCTGGTCCTCTCCAAAAATAAATGTCTACTATCATTTTAGTTGTGTCTAATATGTGTCTCTGATCTTGGTCTGGTAAAAATGCACACAAAAATTGAATTTCCTGAAAATTTGCACTTCATGCGCTGACCCTTCAGTCCATGCGCTAACCCCAAATTTTATGCGCTAACCTCCAAAACTTGCGGGAAAGCGCACAAATTTGTGGACACCAAATTCTTCTTTTATGCGTCGACGCATGAATGCTGGAGGTCGACGCATAACCTCAAATTCTGCATTTTTTCACTTAATTTATTTTCTGTTATTATTTTTGTTGGTCATATTTTTCATATAAATAGTTTTGGTCATTCTTTTTATTTCTAACAAGAAACGTGAAAGATATATGTCATTTCTCTCTTCATCTTCATCTTCTTCATTGTGTAAACAAACAATCACACATAATCATCTTTGTTTGTGTTTCCCATTGATCGAAGTGATAACATTCAGAATTTAGGAAGTGTAATCTTCATCTTCTGGGTTGAGAGTTTGGCAGGTGTTTCTTGAATAAAACCAGTTGGTTTTGTCCTCCAAGAATCGGATAGATTTTGGGGGTTTTTACATAAATTGTTCTTTCTACAGGAATCGGCTGGGCGAAGGTAACTGGAAATTTGCGCAATTGTTCGGTTTAGTAGCTGTAATTAGAGGATTGTAGAAAGGAGGTTTGGGTTCGAATTCTTGGTAGATTGCAATTGACCGAGTGAAGGTAACTGAAGAGCGATGGTTTCTGTCGGTTTAGTAGCGTGCGGCGGTAATTGAATCAACCATATTCGGAGCACTTTATTCATCTTGAATCAAGGGAAGAGAAAATTATGCATCAACGATCGAAGACGTTCGAGGGTTTGGATGTTCATTGTTTTCTCTTGTAATAAACAATTTGCAACAACTATATATATATCTCAATTCCATTTATGGAGTTGGGGGCAGACGTACCCAAAGCGAGGACGATTGGGGAACTGCCTAATCAAATCGCATTTGTTCTTTCTTTCCTTAACTCTTTTACAATTCAGTTTGTTCGAATTTGTGAAGTCGCAAGTCATCGAAATTTTTGTTGTAGAGTAATTGTAAGCTGATAAATTGTTTTGTTAAACTGATACAATTCCTTGAATTGTGTCTTGGAGCAACTTTACATTACCTTTCACTGAAATTCTGCACTTAGTGTGTTTTCGCACACTAGGTGTTTGATAATTTGTGTCAAAGCAAAATTCGAACTTGTTGTCTTTAAATTGCTTATCATTTTACCTCATTGGATTGGAATATACATCAACCAAGTGGTATTTTGTTGATTGTGTATCTTAAGTGTAATATTCAAAACTGAATTTTTCTCTTCTGCACTCATCCGTGATATATTTGTGCATATCCAATCCTTTTTGTAGAATGTGATGATAAGTATAGTGAAGATTTGACTCAGTTATTCTATTGTGGGATCAAGGGCAAATTTCGTGGGGCTGAATTTAAATTCTCCATGAATAATACAGAATTCGAAGTGACAAATTATGTATGGTCAACATTGTTTGTCTTGAACACTGATGACACTCTCCCAAAGGTTACTGATAAAACCTTTGTTGAGGGCTATAAATTTAAAACTGCTCTGAATTCAATGTTGCGGGAACCGTATTCAGCTGATTTTGTGGCAAGTGAATTATTTCCTAAAAATGTCACTACCGGCCATCTAAAATTCAAAGACCGTATTCTTCAGTGGATTGTTGCTCGCATCTTGAGGTCTAAGAAAGGAGGATACTCAAGAGTTGAGCATGCAGAGGTTCACCTCATCTATATTCTCAAGAATAGGATCAAAATTAATTGGCCCTATTATTTTACTTATAGGATGTTCACTACTCGCAGCTCCCACAAATTTCTGGCACTTGGTTATGAGTTTGTTGTTGCAAACATCTTGAATCACTTTGATGTTCCTATTTCGCAGATTTGTCACATTCATATCACTACTGAACAACAATTTCTTGCCAAAACCCTTTCCATGATGGGTTACTTTTGGCAGTCACGTGAGAACAGGTTCATCTATCGACCAAGATCCACCCATCCTGAACATGATGAACCGGTTCATCTTGAAGGAAGTGATGATGAAGGCATTCCTGGAAATGCAAATCAAGCGGTTAATGATGAAAATGTGGTCATACAGGAAGATGTGGTTATGCGAGAATATGGTTATGCAAGAAGAGGACAATGAGGCATGGATGGGCCATCAACCTGAAGAGACCTCTGAAAATTAGGGCTGGGGTCAGTGGCAACAAAACTGCTGGATTGTGCTTGGTGATGCATATGTTCCTCCATCTTATGGTGAGGACTATGAATAGCAGCCACCTGAAAATTCAGCTCCTCCAACTCCACCATTCCAGCATGATCAACAGTCGTCTGAAGAAATCCTAGCGCGGCTGAATGAGTTGTCTCTATAACATCAAGAATTCCAAGCGCTACAGGACACTCGATACACGACTCAGCAGGAACAGTTCACAAATCTGTCTAACCAACTATCTTCTCACATCACCAACTTCAACAATTTTGCAAATGCAGCCATGAATCGGTTCAATCAGATGGATGCCAACTTGACTCAGCAAAATCTGAATTTGGTAAACAGCCTTGGTAACCTCAATAGCACCTTGATTAAGCTCAACCTTCAACTCAAGGATCTTCCACCGCCAAGTCACCATTATAGGGGAAGAGGTTATCCATTCAGGAGGAGAAGACCATAGATCTTAGGGCATTATGCTTCATTTGTGTTTGCGTTTATGTTTTGTGGTTTGGTTGTTTTTTTTTTGCTTAACTTTGACATGTACTTCCGTTTGTTTAAACTCTTCCGGAGTGAATGTTTTGCTTGTATGTTTTTTTTTTGTTCCGTATTTAATCATTCCTAAGTTTACATTAGCGGTATCATATGTCGATGCATGTTAATGTTTAATTGTTGCAAATATATGATGATCCAATACGTATTATACTGCATTATTTTGACCACTGTCTTTTCTTCTTTTTGATGTTGTCAAAGGGGGAGAAAAATAACAAGCAGAAATATTATTATCCAGATGTCAAAGACAAGGGGAGCTTTGTTCACTCTCAAATTACATATCTCGTGACAGCTAAGAAAGTGTTGCCATCATCAAAAAGGGAGAGTATGTGAGGGATATTCTCCTAGCTACCTTGTTTTAATGATGTCAACAAACATATTAGATTGTAATTTGAGCGGTATCACTTCACGTGTCGGGCATATAGCGTCTAACCATTATCGCTCATATATCTAGATGCATAGGATCTTGTCCTCTCCAAAAATAAATGTCTACTATCGTTTTAGTTATGTCTAATATGTGTCTCTGATCTTGGTCTGCTAAAAATGCTCAGAAAAATTGAATTTCCTGAAAATTTTCACTTCATGCGCTGACCCTTCAGTCCATGCGCTAACCCCAAATTTTATGCGCTAACCTCCAAAACATGCGGGAAAGCGCACAAATTTGTGGACACCAAATTCTTCTTTTATGCGTCGACGCATGAATGCTGGAGGTCAACGCATGACCTCAAATTATGCATTTTTTCACTTAATTTCTTTTCTGTTATTTTTCTGTCATTATTTTTCTTGGTCATATTTTTCATATAAATAGTTTTGGTCATCCTTTTTATTTCTAACAAGAAACGTGAAAGATATATGTCATTTCTCTCTTCATCTTCATCTTCTTCATTGTGTAAACAAACAATCACACATAATCATCTTTGTTTGTGTCGCCCATTGATCGAAGTGATAACGTTCAGAATTTAGGAAGTGTAATCTTCATCTTCTGGGTTGAGAGTTTGGCAGGTGTTTCTTGAATAAAACCAGTTGGTTTTGTCCTCCAAGAATCGGATAGATTTTGGGGGTTTTTACACAAACTGTTCTTTCTACAGGGTTTCGGCTGGGCGAAGGTAACTGGAAATTTGCGCAATTGTTGGGTTTAGTAGCTGTAATTAGAGGATCGTAGAAAGGAGGTTTGGGTTCGAATTCTTGGTATATTGCAATTGACCGAGTGAAGGTAACTGAAGAGCGGTGGTTTCTGTCGGTTTAGTAGCGTGCGATGGTAATTGAATCAACCATATTCGGAGCACTTGATTCATCTTGAATCAAGGGAAGAGAAAATTATGCATCAATGATCGAAGACGTTCGAGGGTTTGGATGTTCATTGTTTTCTCTTGTAATAAACAATTTGCAACAACTATATATATATATATATATATCAATTCCATTTGTGGAGTTGGGGGTAGACGTACCCAAAGCGAGGACGATTGGGGAACTGCCTAATCAAATCGCGTTTGTTCTCTCTTTCCTTAACTCTTTTACAATTCAGTTCGTTCGAATTTGTGAAGTCGCAAGTCATCGAAATTTCTGTTGTAGAGTAATTGTAAGCTGATAAATTGTTTTGTTAAACTGATACAATTCCTTGAATTGTGTCTTGGAGCAGCTTTACATTACCTTTCAATGAAATTCTGCACTTAGTGTGTTTTCGCACACTAGGTGTTTGATAATTTGTGTCAAAGAAAAATTCGAACTTGTTGTCTTTAAATTTCTTATCATTTTACCTCATTGGATTGGAATATACATCAACCAAGTGATATTTTGTTGATTGCGTATCTTAAGTGTAATATTCAAAACTGAATTTTTCTCTTCTGCACTCATCCGTGATATATTCGTGCATATCCAATTCTTTTGGTAGAATGTTCGTTGTAGACGTTCTATCCAGTGGTAGCTTCTGTTTAAACAATTTTTAAAAACAAATTTTGTAAACCATTTGCGTGTAATACTCAAGGGATCTATTCAACCCCCCTTCTAGATCCATAGCCATCGTCTAACAAGTGGTATCACGAGCTTCGATTAATTCTGGTGCTTCGGTAAAACTTCTTGGATCATGGTGAACGAACCTAAAAGGGATTATAATAGAGCTCCAGTTTTTACATGCGAAAACTACAGCTACTGGAAGGATTGTATGCGCGTTCGTATTAATTCCAATGATCGGAAGGTTTGGAACGTTATTTTAAACGGTCCCATGTAAATTACTATGACTAACACGGAAGGCGTTGTCATTCCTAAACCCGAAGCTCAATGGACTGAGGAGGAGGAGAAAAAGTACAGCTATGATTGGAAGGCTCGTAATATGATCATCTCCTCCTTGGGAGTTGACGAGTATTATCGAGTCTCCCATTGTGAAACGGCCAAAGCCATGTGGGGTGCTTTACAAGTAGCCCACGAAGGCACTAATGATGTTAAGTTGGCTCGTATTAATACACTAACGCAAGAGTTTGATTTGTTTTACATGAAGCAAGGGGAAACCATTGTGGATATGCAAAAACGATTCACTCACATTATCAACAAACTGTATGTTCTTGGTAAACCAATTCCAAATGAGGTTTCTACTAACAAAATTCTGAGGTGTCTTAACAGGGAATGGCAACCGAAGGTCACCGCTATCAAGGAGGCCAATGATCTTGCTACACTAGACCTCACGACACTGTTTGGGAAACTTGTTGAGCATGAGCAAGTGCTCATTAGCTTGGATAAACATGAAAAGAGTATCAAGAAAGAGAAGGCAAAAGATACGGAGAAGAAGTCGATAGCTCTTAAGGCTTCTTGTTCAAAGTCCACACATCAAGAGCTAAGTGATGATGAAACCAATAATGACAAAGATGAAGAATCTGGTGATGATATGGGCTAATTTGTGAAGAGATACAATAGATATGTTCGTAAGAACGATATTCAACACTCGGATAGAAATCTAGTTAAGTTTAGGAAGCAATCTAGAAGCGAAGGAAATAAAAATGGCAAGGTAAAAGGTACGTGCTACAACTGTGGAAAATCCGGGCACTACAAGCCGGATTGTCCATCTCTAAAGAAAGACAAAGATAAGGATAATGACAAGAGTCGCACAAATTTGTTTGAATTTATGAAGTCGCAAGTCATCAAAATTTCTATTGTAGAGTAATTGTAAGCTGATAAATTGTTTTGTTAAACTGATACAATTCCTTGAATTATGTCTTGGAGCAGCTTTACATTACCCTTCACTGAAATTCTGCACTTAGTGTGTTTTCTCACACTAGGTGTTTGATAATTTGTGTCAAAGCAAAATTCGAACTTGTTGTCTTTAAATTGCTTATCATTTTACCTCATTGGATTGGAATATACATCAACCAAGTGATATTTTGTTGATTGTGTATCTTACGTGTAATATTCAAAACTGAATTTTTCTCTTCTGCACTCATCCGTGATATATTCGTGCATATCCGATCCTTTTGGTAGAAGGTTCGTTGTAGACGTTCTATCCAGTGGTAGCTTCCGTTTAAACAATTTTTTAAAACAAATTTTGTAAACCATTTGTGTGTAAAACTCAAGGGATCTATTCAACCCCCCCCCCTTTCTAGATACATAGCCGTCGTCTAACAATTACAACCTACAACAGAAAATATGCATAAACTATTGAGTTGATAATTGCTAATGTTACACCATCTTCTGGTCAATCCATGTTGAAGATTCAGCTTGAACCTTGAGCCACTTATATAGCAGTTACTGCAGACTAGCTGTTGGATGAGATAACTTGATCAATGACTTTGTTTTACTCTATAGTACAAGAGCCATTGAAGATAGATACACCAAAAGATCTCCATCCATTGTGTAACATGTTTAACCGTTGAGTCTTCAAGAAGATCCTGTACTATAGAGCCGTTGGAGAGGATATTTGTAAAGCATGTCAACCTTTCTTGAGCCTTATTAACTCAGACTCTAGCTGGAAAACTGATTTTACAATGCAGCTTGCTTTATGCATTATGGACAACTTCAGCTTTATCACCAGCTCTGAATGATACCAGAAGCCTATTTAAATTCTCCAAATGTATAGGCAATTATGTTGCTTCTTCTGATGCTGAGACCTTCAGCTTCAGAGTCTATTCCAGGCATCACTTAACAAGTGTTCTTCAGATTCTGCATCACAAGAAGCTAGGACTTCAGCTTCTCTCAAGTGTGCCTTTGTATATCAGATTTTGTATCTTATGTTTACTAGTATTAGAACCTGCATACAAGAAACACACATAAAATAAAACCATTTTTCATTAAATACTTTGTTATCATCAAAACCCAAGGAATATATGTCTTGAACAAATCTTGTTCTAACATAGTTGTTCTACTTCTGAAAGTTATGAAAAGTTATATGTTGTAGTTTAGTTGTTGTTATTGAGTTTGAGTTTGAGATTGAGATCGATATTGAGATTATGTTTTTGTGATTCTTTATGCAGATCTCCTCTTGTTTTGTCAACTTGAGTTTATTATATCTAATGTTGATTGTTTATTTCACTATCCCTCTTTGAACATATAACCTATTAAATTGATTTTGGAAATAATAATACAAAAAATTATGTTGTATTTGAGTCATATCTTACACTAATCACATTTTTTCGAGCATTATGCAACTCATCATTCATCTCATGTTCTGTTATGGTTAAAATCTCTCCATATTCAATGTTCTTTCGAGCATTGTGAAACTCATCATTCATCTCATGTTCTTTTATGGTTAAAATCTCACCATTGACAAAGACCTAAAGCTCTAAAGATTTATAAGATATCCAATGTGTAAGAAGTCTTAAGGCTTTTGCAATTACAACCTACAACAAAAAGTATACATAAACTATTGAGTTGATAATAGCTAATGTTACACCATCTTCTGGTCAATCCATGTTGAAGATTGAGCTTGAACATTCAGCCACTTATATAGCAGTTACAGCAGACTAGCTGTTGGATGAGATTACTTGATCAATGCCATTGCTTTACTCTATAGTACAAGAGCCATTGAAGATAGATACACCAAAAGATCTTCATCCATTGTGTAACTGGTTTAACCGTTGAGTCTTCAAGAAGATCCTGTACTATAGAGCCGTTGGCGAGGATATTTGTAATGCATGTCAACCTTTCTTGAGCCTTGTTAACTCAAACTCTAGCTGACAAACTGATTTGACAATGCAGCTTGCTTTATGCAGTATGGACAACTTCAGCTTTATCACCAGCTCTTATTGATACCAGAAGCCAATTTAAATTCACCAAATGTAGAGACAATTATGTTGCTTCTTCTGATGCTGAGACCTTCAGCTTCAGAGTCTATTCCAGACATCACTTAACAAGTGTTCTTCAAATTCTGCATCACTATAAGCTAGTAATTCAGCTTCTCTCAAGTGTGCCTTTGTATATCAGATTCTGTATCTAATGTTTACTAGTATTAGAACCTGCATACAAGGAACACACATCAAATTAAACCATTTTTCATTAAATACTTTGTTATCATCAAAACCCAAGGAATATAAGTCCTTAACAAATCTTGTTCTAACATAGTTGTTCTACTTCCCAAAGTTATGAAAAGTTATATGTTGTAGTTTATTTGTTGTTATTGAGTTTGAGTTTGAGATTGAGATCGATATTGAGATTATGTGTTTGTAATTATTTATGCAGCTCTCATCTTGTTTTGTCAACTTGAGTTTATTATATCTAATGTTGATTGTTTGTTTCACTACCCCTCTTTGAACATATAACCTATTAAATTGATTATGGAAATAATAATACAAAAAATTATGTTGTATTTGAGACATATCTTACACTAATCATATTTTTTTGAGCATTATGCAACTCATCATTCATCTCATGTTCTGTTATGGTTAAAATCTCTCCATATTCAATGTTCTTTCGAGCATTATGAAACTCATCATTCATCTCATGTTCTTTTATGGTTAAAATTTCACCATTGACAAAGACCTAAAGCTCTTAAGATTTATAAGATATTCAATGAGTAAGAAATCTTAAGGCTTTGTCAATTACAACCTACAACAAAAAATATGCATAAACTATTGAGTTGATAATAGCTAATGTTACACCATCTTCTGGTCAATCCATGTTGAAGATTCAGCTTGAACCTTCGGCCACTTATATAGCTATTACAGCAGACTAGCTGTTGGATGAGATAACATGATCAGTGTCTTTGCTTTACTCCATAGTACAAGAGCCATTGAAGATAGATACACCAAAAGATCTTCATCCATTGTGTAAAATGTTTAACCGTTGAGTCTTCAAGAAGATCTTGTACTATATAGCCGTTGGAGAGGATATATGTAAATCATGTCAACCTTTCTTGAGCCTTGTTAACTCAGGCTTCAGCTGACAAACTGATTTGACAATGCCGCTTGCTTTATGCAGTATGGACCACTTCAGCTTTGTCACCAGCTCTGAATGATACCAGAAGCCAATTTAAATTCACCAAATGTAGAGACAATTATGTTGCTTCTTCTGATACTGAGACCTTCAGCTTCAGGGTCTATTCCAGACATTACTTAACAAGTGTTCTTCAGATTCTGCATCACTAGAAGCTACCAATTCAGCTTCTCTCAAGTGTGCCTTTGTATATCAGATTCTGTATCTAATATTTACTAGTATTAGAACCTGCATACAAGAAACACACATCAAGTAAAACCATTTTTCATTAAATACTTTGTTATCATGAAAACCCAAGGAATATATGTCTTGAACAAATCTTGTTCTAACATAGTTGTTCTACTTCCCAATGTTATGAAAAGTTATACGTTGTTGTTTAGTTGTTGTTATTGAGTTTGAGATTGAGATTGATATTGAGATTATGTTTTTGTGATTCTTTATGCAGCTCTCATCTTGTTTCGTCAACTTGAGTTTATTATATGTAATGTCGATTGTTTGTTTCACTACCCCTCTTTGAGCATATAACCTATTAAATTGATTTTGGAAATAATAATACAAAAAATTATGTTGTATTTGAGACATATCTTACACTAATCAAATTTTTTCGAGCATTATGCAACTCGTCATTCATCTCATGTTCTCTTATGGTTAAAATCTCTCCAGTACTTCTAGTTTTCGTTCAACTTTCTTCCATACTTGCTCATTTTGCAAAGCATGAAATTTTATGCTTTCAAGAATGAATTAGTAGAAAAGGAAATGTTAAATAAAGACCTTGAAACATTAAAAGTATTCTAACCTTTAAAGAACATGAGGTGAATGATGAGTTACAAGTTGCTCGAAAAATATTGATTGGTGTAAGTTGTTCTTCAAATATAACACAATAGTTGATTAGTGTAAAAACTGATGGAAATGTGTTTTCTCCATTTACAAATTCCAAAAAGGATCTTCCTGGGGATTGAATCTATGATTTTTACACTTTACCCGTCGATTGAATAAAAATCGAGAAGTAAAGTGGCGCACTTTTTATGGTGCCTTTCGTTACCTCTCATTTAAAACTAGGGTAACACCTCATATCCAATCGAGGTTAAATGTGTTTTTTGTAGTAGTGGTACTTCGCTTAAGGTCGATCATAACACCCTAGATATCAAGCATAAAAGATTTGCAAGGGCGTGTGTCGAAACTAATTTGAATAAAGATGTTATTTGTAAGGTTTAGATCAAAGGTCATTTGTTTAAAGTGGAATATGAATGTATACATATTGGATTCATATAAATTAACGATGTTTTTTATAGACATATTATCCAATATTGTAAAAGGTATGTTGGTGTTAGTTCTTTCATTTTTAACATATCTAGTTCAATTGAGCGATAATCGTCGATGCTGCAAATTTCTTCTCCATTGTCATTCAATGAGAGTTTGCAATTGTTGAGACAACAGACACGAAATTAGAAAAATATTAATGTTAATGAGGCGAAGACATAAACAACTCGGGCCTTGATGCACTTGCATCTCTAAAACATGGATCAATAATGCTATGTTATTCTAGTAGTATGTTCAAACCTATATTGTCTAACAATGGTGATGGCCTACTTGGTCTAGGTTCCCTGTTTTATAAATAATCGAATTATAAATTTATCTTCCACTTTCTTCTTTATTTGTCTCTCGTGCCTCTAAGAATTTTTTTTTTCAAGTTCATATGTATCTTATCATCAACTTACACATTTTTCAGGTATTGAATTTTTCCCTCCCATTCATATTCTACATTTCCTTTTTTCTAAGAATGACAATCGTTAGGGAGTTAGGTTAATATGTTAATATCATAAAACCTTGTACTCGCGAGTGACTTTGGGAGATGTGGAAATATTATGTAGAGAATGTGAAATGACTACCAGATGGGAAAGTTGACTACAAATTTGTAGTTATGGGATGGTTGAAAGTTGACTACAAAATCTCTACTTGTTTTGTGAGCCCATCCCGTGTAAAAGTACGTGTTTGGTTAGATGGATAAGCCGGGGCAAAATCTCTCAATTCTCTTGCAACGAAGGTTCGTGGGAATAACATGTAAAAACTTAAGATTATTATTAAAAATCTCAAGAATATCTCTTAAGGACATGAGTAGACCAACATTAGGCTGAACTTGTATAAATCTCACATCCATCTCTCTAACCCTATCTCTTTAATTTCTATCATTTACTTTATTATTTTAAATCCTTTCTGCTAGTTTTCTCCCTCTTCTTTTTAAATACTAACCAAACACGTACTTTTACACGGGATGGGCTCACAAAACAAGTAGAGATTTTATAGGCTAATCTTAATAACGAAACAAAAATTTTACTGGCTGAGTTCTAGAACCAAACAAATATTTTCACTCGTTTAAATGAGAGGTAGGAAACTTGTAAACGAGTTTTAAAACACATGGTTTTTGCCTAAGCAGAAGGTAAACAGAGTATATGGAATGTAATTTCAATAAAAGAAGAAGTGTTTCTTGTAAAACCCTAAATATCCCCCCCCCCCTGGGTATTTTAAATAAATGATCAGAGAAAATTTAATACATAAACATTTAGGATGCCATAGTCACCATAAACCTGCTAATATAATCAGATATGTAACACATGTCACTTTTAAAAATTATTAACAGTAATAATAAAAATAAAACATGTCTGAAAATTTAACTCTTATTGCAGCGGAAAACATCAACATCAAATACTTTATAATGTTTAAACATAAAACATCAAAAGAAACATCCACTTAGGAGATAACATAAATCTACACCAACCGAAATAAACACATAGACGCCAACCCCTAGTGTTACACATCAAAGCAGACGCCGACCCTAAAAAATAAAAGGAAGATACCATCTTCCACATACATCCACTCTTCTACTGCAAATTATATGCCCGATGCCCATGTAAAGGCAAAATTCAAATATAAGGGGCGGGCTATCATAATTATATAAAGTAATTCATAATAATAAGCAAGCATCAGATTATTACATGCACATCACCCATTCCACAACACACTTCCACACAATCAACACAACAACCATCCAAACGTAATGACAATGCAACCAATATGCAATGTAATGAGACTCACAACTTGAATAAATGTATGTGGTATTAATATGTGAACTCTCAGGTTCACCGCTCCAATCCCTGGCTAGGATCAGAGCCCACCAATTTGTTACCATCATCGTCGATAATGCTTCACTGATTCCATCACCTCTGAAATCAGCCACTCAAACCTAATCCCCAACTAGGATTAAGGCTCACCAAAAATGGACCACCGCCCAACACCATGAATTCATGCAACATATTGTCATACCCTAATTTTTAACCATAAGATACCACATATCATTTGCATTTTTTCCCACAAACAAGATTATATGCTTGGTTCTTCCCTCCCTCTTATCCTTTGGGGTTTGCCCTTGCAGAGGTCACCAAGCACCCTTTTGTGTCTGTTTATCTTTATGCTTATATGATTATTGTTTATCTAACCACTAATCAAAAAGCAAAAATATGTCTTGTTTCTTTAAGCTTTATGCAAGGTAGAGCATTTCATCAAGAGCACCATGCTTGGTTCCTCAGCTAGGGTTGTGTTCTCTCAAGGTAAAGTGTGATCATCCATTGATTCTCAAGGGTTTTCCTCTCAAGACATGGCTTTTAATCTCATGATTTTTTATCATCAAACATCTCTCAATATCATTTGGATCAAGAATACCTCAAGGTTGTGTAACTTGTTTCTCAAAAAAAATCAAAGGTTTATGTGTTTACTTCCATGCCTTCTTCAATAAGTTATCTCAAGCCTTGGTCATTTTAATCAAAGTAAATTCAAGGAAATATTATTTTGAGTTCATAATATTATCCGTGTACCTTGAAATGCAATAAAAGCTCAAGTGCACAAGTTGATTCAAGAAGGTTTGACCAAAAAGTCAACATTTTTCAAGTCAAAGTTCCAAGGACTACAACTCCTTCAATTCTCCATATTTTTTAGTGTTTTGTTTTGCATATGACTCTTCTCAATATCCTCTACAACTTCTCTTTACATGACAAGAGACAATTATGCTTGGAGGACCATCAAATGTTTGAAGACATTGTAGGTTATTTGTGGACTTAATGAAATTTGACTTATTTTCAAGTGACTTTTTCCCAACTTTCAAGGATCACAACTTCTTCAATTTTTATCCTTTGAAGCTGATTCTTTTTTAATAATGTCATTTACAATTCTTTCTACAAGTTTCCTACAAGGATCAAGATCAAATTATTCTTGGAAGGCCTTGGAATTTGTTGGAACATTATAGGTCATTTTCTGCCTCAGAGACTTAGAATTTTTCTAAGTACAACAACCAGTTTTTCATGCCAACTTCAACACACCATAACTTTCTCCTCAGATTTCCAAATGAATACTTTCTTGGAACATTGTAAACTAGGCCATAAGGACTACACATTACAAGAAGAATGGGATCAAAAAGCCTCTTGAGTAGGATGCCCCATTGAGTTGAACGTGGTGACTTGAAACTAAATAAAGCTCCATGATCAGAATTTTGATTCATCTAATCTTCAATTATAGATTAATTTGGCACAAGTTAACCACTTAAACATGTTTAGTGAAGTGTCCAAAGTTTTATTGAGCCTTGAAATGCAAGTTTTAGCTGAGTTTTGGGTGATTTCAAGTCACATTTTCCTCAATACTAAGAGTGACATGATTACACTAAATTTCCACTCAATTCACCGCTCTCAGCATTCCATCATCCTCAGATATAAATAGAGGACCTCACCACCTTCATTTCCAAGCTTTTGAGAGCCATATAAATTTTCCCCTGAAATTTTACTATCGAGTTTTGAATTCTAGCCATTCTCAACCTGATTTCTTTGTTCTAATACCTTCATCAGCCTCCTCTGAAGCTTTTGCATCAAGTTTCAAGCTCCCAGACTTTCTGAAGTGCTTTGACCATATCAAGCTTCTTCAACCTCCGGCAACCATCTCAAAAAGGTAGTTAAAAGCTTAAATTTGCTTCAAACAAGTTACCACAATGTAGACCTTGGCTTGCTGATCATTTCCCCTAACTTATCTGATGTTGATTGCTTGAATTAATCATTTAATTTTTGTTTAAGTGTTCATGTTTATTTCTGCATTTCACCTAAATTCTCATCACTCCTTTTCAATAAATGAAAATAGAGGATGAAGTTCTGTTCGCCTTGATGAGATGGTTGCAATGATGGTGGTCTCATGTCTTAATGTTACCATCTAGCAATCTCCGGTGATTGGTTCACAATAGAAGATGACCGGAGAGGTTGAAGGTGGTGGTCTACATGGAACCACGTTGGAGATTTGAAATATTTTCATTGGTCGGATTTAAAAGTGATCTGATGTTTGACCTTGCGCGTGTTCCTTTGTGTTCCCTCATCTCAGGTGCGTTGGATCTGCCACGTCAATTAATGAGACTTGATCCAACGCGCCTTGTTTTTTCTCTTTTTATTATTTTCTAATTTTATTTTAAAATTGCATTAAACTTCAAAAATTCATAAAAATAGCTACATTAAAATTTTTCACTCCATTTTTTTCATAGTTTCATAAAAATATTTCCTATTTTTTGAGAATTTTTGTGCATTTTTATTGTATTATTTGCTATTTTTCATGATTTTCTTCTTTTTGCATATGTTTTAAATAGTTTTATGCATTTTAAAATTCTCAAAAAATTTGTATATGATCCTTGAGTTGTTTTTTACTTTTTGGATTTTCTTGATTATTTGGGATCTTTTTTGATGCATCTTTTCCATTTTCGTGTTTATTTTCAATTTTTTATTCATTTTAAAAATTATTTTGATGCATATTATTTCATTTTATTGCATTTTGTTCTTGTTTGACCTTTGTTGACTGTTGTTTGACTTCAATCTTGGTTGATTTGGTCAAGTTTCATCAAGCTCAATGGATCTTGGGTGTTGATGGGATGAAAACCCTAATCCACCAAAATGGATGATTGATCTTGATGATAGCTTGATCAATTCTTGGATTTAATTTGTTGTTTTGGTTTCCTTGTTGCCACTTCTTCGTCTCCCTTCTCTTTTTTTTTCTTTTGGTTGATGAAAATCTTTAACATCGTAGAACTTTTTAAAGTTCTTGATTAAGATGAGATCACTCCTTTTTTCTTTTTGTGTGGTAAGCTTTAGGAGAATGACTTACATGTCATTTCTATAGCTTGAATTAACACAAATACTATTATTGACCGGCCTCACATAGTATGACCTTCCTTATGTAGGTTGTGTTACGATTGCTTAACATAGCGCTAAATTTGTCCCGAACCAGAAACTATGTCATTTTTGTAAGTGAGATTGCCTGCCTCCTATTCTCCATGGTATTGTGTGAAATAGATTGGATCTTTTGTTACTAAAGAGAGCTAGTGGCATACTTGTTGATTTTATCCAAGTTGGAGCCCTTCTCTTGGTAATGTATAAGACGGTTTTCATGCTTGTGGATGTTTAGTTGAGTGTTCTCCAAAAAATGACAAATTGGCCTTTCTTTTCAAATCACTAACTTACTAATCTTTACTTTAATTGTCATTTATTTTATGCTCTTTACTTATTGCCATTTACTTTTATGCTTTTACTTTAGCATTTCATATCATATTATCATATTGCTTTTATATTTGTCCACTTGGACTTGTGTTTATACTTTTGCTCTTTTTATTTTGTCCATTTGGACTTTCTTTCTCTTAAGACGTTAATAAATATTAAACCTCTTAAAAGACTTGGTTACTTTGTGGACTTGATGTTACTACCCTATGCATTATGGAGTTTTGGACCTAGAATTAAGACTTTGACCTTGCTTGGAAGTACATCTTAAGACCTACTTGGATTCATCTAGTACCCTTGGCTTAAGGATTCTCTTGAAGACTCATCATGGTTATTATGATTTCATTTGATGTTTGGATTACTATTTACTTATTTGGCTTGCTCAAGGCTCAATCTAAAGGAGGGAATTCTTGATTGACTTATGTCATGGGGTTGGCTATCTTCTCTTGGTTAGATCTCTCTTTGTCCTTAGCTTTTATTTTATGCAATAGGATAGTCCCTTCATCTCCTCCCCCTTATTAAATTTTCAAAATCTTCTCTCTATTTCAAAATCTTCTTCTTTCAAACTAGAACCACTTTCACAATAAACTTTGACTTTGTCAAGTGATTTTCAAACTTCTTTTCTTTAATAAATGTTAAGCCATCTTAAGCATACTTAAACAATTTTCAAAAAACATAAAAAACACATAAACTCATTCAAGTCATTTTGTGCTTTTGTGCACTTTTTCTTTTAAACTTTTCATAAAGTTTAGACATGATTCATTTCCATAGTTGAGATGTAATTCTCCTATCCTCATAGTATTGATGATATTTCTTTTCCACTTGTGAGAGTTAGTGGCATACTTGTTGATTTTTATCCAAGTTGGAGCCCTTCTCCTTGTGATGCAAAGTTCTTATTACTTGTGGGTGATTAGTTGTAGTATTCTCCTTAAAATGTCAACTTGTCTTTTCATTTAAAACGAATCAAAACAAACCATTTTTTTATTTTTACCACGAACTAAGAGGTTTTGATCCTCCATTGCACTTTGTGGGTACGTAGGCACGAGGCTCAGGATGTCTTGTTAAACACAAAACTATAAAAAAAAATAATTATTTTCTCACCTCCCCAATCTTTTACAAGCAAACCATTTTTAAACCAAAAAGCGTAGATATTTCAAAGAGGTTCTTATATAGTACTATAGACGTTTTGGGTGCTAACACCTTTCCTTTGCGTAATCAACTCCCTTACCTGTTTATTTGTTTTTATTTTAGAACTTCTTTAGGTTTTGTTAGCTCTTTTTCCTTTCCTTTGGATAAAATAAAAGTGCGGTGGTGTCATACCCTAATTTTTACCCCTAAGATCCGACCTACATTTGCATCATTTGCATAACATCAAGAATTTCATGTGTGTGTCTTTTATGCATTATTAATCCCATTAAAAATACAAAAATATGTGCCTTGCTTGCTTTGCCTACAAGTTAGGGTTTTTCTCATCAGGCAATTCAAGCAGATGATCAAACAAGGATTGGTGTGATCCTCAACTTCCCAAGCTCCCAATTCATTCAACATGATCAAGAGTTTCCCTTCATCAATAATTAGGTTTGAGTTCACATCAATTCAAGTTCATCAAGCCCAAATTCATCTGGTACTCCAAATTAGGGTTTTGACCAAAGACAGTTTGTTGTTGACTTTTTCATCAAAACATGATTCTGTTAGACGTTGTCATTAATCTAGAAGGGGTAGTTGAATAGATTACTAATTTTTATTAATAATTTGCGCTTAAAAATTTGTTTTAAAAATGTGCGGAAGCGTCCTTGGATCAAAAATCGTCTCAACGAACCGTTATTGGTAAGTTCGGATATGTGAAACCGAATGGAATAATATTGAGGAGATATTGGAATCAATACGGTTCCCGATCAAACAATTCAAATAAAGACCCCTTAAAGTGAACCAGTTTCCAATGCTTAATAGAAGCTAAAATTGAATTGACAATTTTACAAACAGTTTGTGTGCTATCAATATGTCAAACACTTGGTGTGTGAAACACCCCAAGACCAATTACCCTTGAAATTGTAGTGCAGGATTTTTCACATTTACATTCAAAATGATTGCAATGGTTTTTCAAAACAGTTTTAAAGCACTACAAATCAATCGAAATATTTCTAACTATTGATTTCACACAAACGTTAATATGCTTAGCAAATCTCAGCCATAACGATGGAAATCATGAGCATGAAATAGAGAAAATGATGAGAAGAATAATGGAAACACACACTTGGTTTATTGATGATAATGGAAGTGTATATATACTAGAGAGAGTTAGTTACTTGATACACAAGAAAGTTAATAAACATAACTAACTCTAACTAACTAACAACCTTATGAATTATTTATCATCTATTGGGCCCCCACAAGTTGGAATTTGGTAAATGTTCAGCAAATTCAACTTGGACTGGAGAGATTGAAAAAATTTAGGGAGGAGAGGCTTGATAAAAAAATTAGTAAATTGGTTGTGTGAGGCTACCAGAAGCAATTTCATCATGCCAGCTATGTGTTATTCGCGAACAATATGACAATCAATGTCAAGATGTTTGGTTCTTTCATGGAATACTAGATTTGCAGCTATGTGAAGAGCACTTTGGTTGTCACAAAACAGAATTGGAGTTTGTGTGCATGTGATGAACATATCTCGAAGCAAGTATAGTATCCATTGGAGCTCACAAGTGGCAGCAGCTAAAGCTTGATACTCTGCTTCAGAAGATAATCGAGAGACAGTTGTTTGCTTTTTGGTACGCCATGAAATGAGAGGGTTGCCAAGGTAAAAGCAAGAGCCAGAAACTGATCTCCTAGTATCAACACATCCAACCCATTCTGCATCAGAGAAGCCAGTGACTTGGAGGGATGAACTGCGAGGAAAGAATAAGCCTTGGCCTGGGCATTGCTTCAAATATCTAAGAACATGGCAAGCATCATTGTAGTGTTGAGTAGATGGTTTGGAAAGAAATTGGCTAAGTTGTTGGGTGATGAAAGTGATGTCAGGTCTTGTAGTGTTTAGGTAGATTAATCTGCCAACAAGTCTTCTGTAGGAAGGAATGTCTGCAAACTCGGGACTGTTATCATGGCACAGTTTAATGGAAGGATTAGATGGTGTAGTGGCTAGTTTAGAGCCTAGAAGACCTGAATCACTGAGGAGATCGAGGCAATATTTGCATTGGCAAATTAAAATACCTTGTTTGGAATAGGCAACTCCCAAACCTAAAAAGTATTTAAGAATTCCAAGGCCCTTTATCCTGAAACTATGATGCAGTATGCCTTTGATGGATTAAAATTTTTGCAAGGAATCAGCTGCATGGATAACATCATCAACATATACAAGAATAATTATAAATGTAGATTGTGTTTTCTTGACAAACATAGAGTGATCAGATGTTGCCTGCATGTATCCATGGTGAATAAGGAGGGAAGTTAACTTTTTAAACCATTGTCTGCTGGCTTGCTTTAGTCCATACAATGATTTGATAAGTTTGCAGACTTGGTTAGGTTTAGATGTTTGAACACAGGGTGGAATGACCATGTATACATTTTCATGCAAATCTCCATGCAAGAATGCGTTATTAACGTCTAGTTGGTGAAGATACCAGTTCTGAATAGAAGCCAAAGCAAGAACAAGTCTGACTGTGGTGAGTTTGGCCACTGGTGAGAAGGTATCTTAGTAGTCAAGGCCTTCAATCTGGTTGTAGCCTTTGGCAACAAGGCGTGCTTTGAATCTCTCAATGCTGCCATCAGATTTGTGTTTAACCTGGTATACCCAACGACAACCAATGGGTTTCACATTGGATGGAAGATCTACAATCTTCCAAGTACCTGTTTGCTCAAGAGCATCAAGCTCAAGTTTCATAGCTTGGTTCCAACATTCATATTTGCAAGCCTCTTTGTAGGTTTTGGGTTCATAGTTAGCAGAAAGTGAAAGACTAAAACGATATTGAGAGGGAGAAAGATTAGAGTATGACAGAAAATTTGAAATAGAATAAGGAGTACCTGAAGATGATTGTGTTGGTGTGTCATTGAAGGTTGTACAGACATAATCCTTCAAATGAGATGGTGGATTTTTTATTCTGGAGGAGACACGAGGGTTAGGGGGAGGTGTATTTATGGGTTGTGTTGGAGGATCATTAATGTATATAGGAGGGACAGAATCAGATGAGGGAGGACTAGAGGTGAATGGATGGGATGTAAGAGTAATATGGAGAGGATGGTTATCAGTTGGAATAGATAAATATTCATCACGAAATTGGGGTGAATTGGACTCTGACATGGGATCTAAGGTACTGAAGTATTCCCAATTTTGAGTGACGGAAGGAGATGGGCTATGATAAGGAAGGATATGTTCATGATGTGTAACATTTTTGGATATGAAGATAGTGAAGGAATGTAGGTCAAGTAGGATAGATCCTTTGTAACCAAATGCATAACTAAGAAAAAGAGATTTTATGGCTCTAGTGTCAAGTTTGGTTCTATGATTGGTTAAGGTTGAGGCATAGCATAAGGAGCCAAAAACTTTGATTTGGTTGATATCAGGTGGTGTGTTGTGAAGCATATGGTAAGGTGATTGGTTATGAAGCAGAGGTGTATTAATCCTATTGATAATGAATGCCCCATAACTGACAGCATAAGACCAATATGATTTGGGTAAGTTAGATTGATAAAGTAAAGCTCTACCTATATTGAGTAGATGTTGGTGTTTTCTTTCAACTCTAGCATTTTGTTGAGGGGACTCTACACAAGATATTTGGTGGATAATCCCTTTTGAGGCATAAAACTGAGGGATCAAAAACTCAGGTCCATTGTCTGGCCTGATATACTTTGGACATGTGTGGAATTGGTTTTCTATTAAAGCAAAGAACTGTTTGACATGATCAAAAACTTCTGATTTTGTTTTAAGTAGAATGATCCAAGTGAATCTACTATAATTATCAACAACTGTTAAAAAATATTTATGATTGTGAATAGAATTGATGGAGATGGGACCCCATATGTCAAAATGAAGCAATTCGAATTTTTGGGAAGCTTTAGAATGACTCAGTGTATATGGAAGTTTCTTGTGTCTAGCATAGTGACATATATCACACACAACTTTATTATCATTGAAAATAGAAGGGTACATTTGGGACATTTTTGAGAGTCTATCATGCGATAAGTGACCCGACCTAAAGTGCCAGATAGCTTGTTGAGGGATCACTTTACAATTATTGAGAAAAGTGTTAGGTGTTGAAATGTTGGAAAGGGAAATACTAGAAGTGATGGTAGGAGGTAAGGTAACTTCTCCAGCAAGGCAACCATGATTTGTTATGAGTCTGTACAACCCTTCAACTTGTTTAGCCAAATCAATCATCTTCTTGGTGTTCACATCCTGAATAAAAAATTTACTGTCAGAAAATTGAAATGTACAATTTAGAGATTGACATAATTTGGAGACAGATAAAAGATTCAAGGAAAATTCAGGGGTGTATAAAACATTGGACAAATATAGTTGAGGTGAAAAAGTAATTGTGCCTGCATGTTTAGCTACAATAATGGATCCATTAGGCTGACACACATTAATTTGCTGGATTTTGTGGTAAGAGCTAAACTAAAGATGAGCAAACATGCTCATTTGCTCCTGAGTCAAGAATCCAAAATTCAGGTTTAGTAAGAGTAGAACAAGAAATTGTTGATACAAAGGTTTTACCTGAAGATTCATGTGGTGTATGATAAGAATGGGGGAAATATGGTTGGCACTAGTGTTTGTGTTGTGGTTAAGAGGCAGCAAATTTGTTTGTTGTAGCAAACTAATCAGTTGAGCCATTTGATCTTGAGTAATGCTAGCACTTGGATTGTTTGTAGAGGCTTCTTCACCAATATGCACCACTGATTGTGTATCACCATGAGAAGCATTAGATGCATTTGCTGAACTCTGTATTTTTGTGAAATTTGGAGGGAAGCCATGCTTGCGATAACATACATCAATAGTATGATCAGACCTGTGACAAAAAGTATACAATCTACCATCTTTCTTATTGTTAGATGAACCACCATATGAGTTAGAATTTTTTCCATGATCAGCAAATTTCCTTGAATCATAAGCATTAACAAGACTTTTAGCTTCATCTACATTAGGAGCAGGATCAGTTTTGGAAAGTAAAGACACAATGTTACTCTCTTCTTGTATCACCATAGAATAAACTTTGTTAATGGATAGAAGAGGATCCATTAACAGAACTTGTGTTTTAATAACAGAGAACTTGTCATTCAAACCTGTTAGGAATTGAATGATTTGATCTTCGAGGCAAAAATCTCTTGCACTTCGCATGGCTTCGCAACGACATTGTTGAGCACATGTACAGCTTGGAATTGGTCTATGAGAATTTAGCTCTTCCCATAAACCACATAAATCAGTGAAATAATCAAGACCAGACTTGTTACCTTGTTTAAGATTGTTGATCTCAGTATGTAAGTTGGAAACACGGATCCGATTAGCTTTTGCAAAACATTCTTTGAGATCAATCCATGCATCAAGAGCATTCTCCAAGAACACTATTGTTTGAGCAATGGCGGGGCTGACTGAATTAAGAATCCATGAATGCACAAGACAATTACAATGCTCTCATGCAGAATGGTTAAGATCATTAGCAGCAGGAACAACAATCGAGCCATTGATGAAGGAGATCTTATTCTTGGCTCCAAGAGCTCGCTCCATGGATCGTGACCAAGAAATATAATTGGAACTGTTTAATTGAGGAGTAATGCTGACAGAGTTAGGGCCTTCACTTGGATGGACGTAATAGACGGAATCAACATCACCATTGGTGATGCGATTTGCAGTAGGACAAGAGATGCAAGATGAAGAAGAAAAAGAATCAGCAAGAATTGAGATGAAAGAAACGCGGAAGGGTGGAAGTGTGGATCGAAGACGATGATACCATAATATGCTCAGTAAATCTCAGCCATAACGATGGAAATCATGAGCATGAAAGAGAGAAAATGATTAGCAGAATAACGGAAACACACACTTGGTTTATTGATGATAATGGAAGTGTATATATACAAGAGAGAGTTAGTTACTTGATACACAAGAAAGTTAACAAAAATAACTAACTCTAACTAACTAACAACCCTATGAATTATTTATCATCTATTAAACGTCAACAACATATATATATATATATATATATATATATATATATATATATATATATATAGAGAGAGAGAGAGAGAGAACGACACCCAATTTGTTTAGGAAGTTCCCCTTTCGTCCTCACTTTGGGTACGTCTTCCCCCAATTCTAAAACTAGAATTGAGATATGTATAATGTTTGTTTGTAAAATTCAAAACAAGAGAAGTCTTAGCTACCACAAAATCAAACCTAATTGTTGATGTTGATTCTAACTACTTCTCTCCCCTTGATTCCAGCCGAATCAAGAACATCAATCTCTTCGAACAAACCTCTGGTTACAACTACTCACTTGACTGAGCCTTCCGTTCTTCAAGTCTTTCACTCGGCTGATTTCGATCACAAGATGTTTGACCCCAAATCTTTCAAAACAATCCTCCGATTACCGCTACTTCCTTGACCGAACCCACCGTTCTTCAAGGCTTTCACTCAGCTGAATCTGTAATGCAAAGATTTGTGCAAACACCCCCAAATCTACCAAGATCTTGGAGGACAAAACCCCAATTTTTTATTGAAGAAAATCCCACTGATTCTCTACCCAAACTCAATTTACAAATCCTATGCTTGGACGTTATCACTCTTGAACAAAGCACAAATCAATAAAGACGATTATGTGTGATTATTGATGAATGCAATTTGTGAGAGTGAAGATGAAGAGCAATGCAATGTATCTTTCAATTTTCTTCAAGTTGGTGTACAAAATGATGCATATGAGAATATGTATGTGTATATATATATATATATATATATATATATATATATATATGAGCATAAAAGAAAAATAAAAAAATAGAATTTGGGAACACAAAGATACAAAAAAAAAAGAGCGGAAACGCGTGAGAGGTCGATTTACAGAAGCTGTGAGTCGACTTGAATAAGACAGAATACAAAACTACACACAAAAATAGATTATGCGTCGACGCGTGCAAGTCAGAAAACAACAACTTTGTTTCTTACAATATGCGTCAACCTACACAAGAGCCATGTGTCGACGCATACATGGCAGAGACTTTTTCAAACTTTTTCATTTCAGTGTGTGTCGACCTGAAGGAGTCCTGGGTTGATGCAAGCATGCCAGAAAGTTTTAAACACCATTTTTCTTGATTGTGAGTCGACCTATACCCTGTGAGAGTCGACCTAATGCATCAAAAATGACTCAAAATTCATTTAAGACATAGAGTATGATCCTATATGTCTAAATTCATGTATATGGATTTTTGTGCACGTTTGTAAAAGATAAATGCATGGCTTAGACAAGGTGATATCGTCCAAAATACACAAGTACGAAATTCCCTAGTTTTGACATCATTAAAACAAAGTAATAAAGGAACCTTGCCCTCACAGATTCAAGGGTTTCAAATACATCTTGGTGGTCCATTCATGTGATCCAATTAGCTCAAGAAGTGTGTTTCATTGATAGTTGAAGAATTTGATTCAAATTGTCAAAAAAAGTCAACAGATGCTCAAAGTAAAAATTTGACTTTTGACATTTTTTGGTCAACCATGGACTTCTTAAGTCAATAATCAAATAAATGTGCAATGTGTTTGAATTTAATCAAGTTGAATCAAGAAAATCACAAAAAAGGATCAGAACTTAGGATTTTTCTAAGTATAAAAATCCATGATCAAATGACCAACTTTCAAGGGCCATAGCTTTTGATTCAAGCATCCAATGGGAACACTTGAGGGCTCCACTTAAAGATGATATTTGATACTATAAGTTGATGAAAATTACAAGCCAAAATCTTTCTTAAAGTGGAAGTTATTGATGATCAAAGTTAGGGTTTCAAGTTGTTACAAAATCCAAACACTAGAACTTTTTCTAAGTTTTTAACCTTGTCAAGTACATGACTTTGTGGATTCTTTGTGAATAATTCAAGCCATCACATTTGATGCTTGAGGACTGTAATTAAAGATCACATTTCATACTTCATCTTAGCGGAAAATTTGGTCCAAAAAACTTTTACCAATTGAGAGATATTAATAATCAAAGTTGAGGTTTCATTCATGGTGATCAATTACAAATGAACCTGAATTTTTCTAAGTTATGGGTCAGTTTGGTTCACACAAATTTGGAGTTACTTTTGGGCAGTTTTATTTTCCATGAGATCTTTAGATAGGCACCAAATCCGTGGGAGGTTGATCTCCATACAAAGGGTAAAAACATGATCCAGTGTGCCACCTTGAAGTACTTTGTGCATAATGTAAAAAGTTGCTTTTGATCAAAGAGATTTCCACAAGTTAAGGGATTGTTCTAAGCATCAGAGGAAACTTGTGAAATCTGAGAAGCACGCCAAGAGAAATTCAACTAGAAGCTACACTAAAGAAAAAAGTTCGTTGTACCTTTCACCACCTTTTTCGACAAGATCGAAGATCCATTGAACAATGCTAACAACCATTGATCTTAATCTGAATCAATTCACTATAAATGAAGGCCTTAATTCATTGTTTCTCATCAACAAAAACAAGCAAGAGCTATAAAAAACAAAGAGAGCATTTTCAAAAACTCCATTGTTGTCCATTAAGACAAAACTTCGAATCTCGTCACTCTTCCATCTCCCTTCTATTTTTCCACCATAAACATGTTCCATACACCATACATAAACTTTTGTATGCATTGAACATGACCTTAAACACCTCAAACCCCATAACCACATTTGACTTTCTCCACTTGCAAGTGGATTCAGGCAGAACAATTTGGAAGGTTTCAAGAAAAAGTAAAGGTAGTGTTGTACCCCAAATTTTACCCCTTAGATCTCATAACATCTTGCACTTACATGTAGGGATCAATCATTTATGCATTGTTAACGAACCCATATCTTTGCTAGTTTGTTTCTTTTGTGAAAAGCAAGATTGACACAAGAAAGAGGACAAGAGTAATAAACCAAATTCTCATGTGTTTCAAGGTCTTCTAAGACTATTCTCTGGCTCCATACAATCATCACAAGTGTTCATCAGTTTGGGATCTTAAGACATTGGATCAAATCAAGTCAACAAGAGGCTATCAGACCAAAATTGTGGAATTAGGGTTTTAACCTGAAGAATCACTGAAGAGGTTTTGTCATGATCAATCAAGGTTTGATTAGTTCATCAACCAATTGAACTTACCTACTTTCAAGAGGTCTTGTTCAACAAGAAATCAAGATCATCTAGTTTTCATCACTAGTACAAAGAGTCACAAGTTCATCTTGCCCTCAAACTAGGGTTTTGTCAAGACAAGTTAGCCATTGCCTTTGATTTTGACCAAGGCATGTTCCCAAGCCTTGGGACATGTTTCCATATGTTCATAGACACCCATAGAGGCCATTTTTGGACCTCAAAGATCATCCAGAGGAATTCCTGAGGAAATTCGGATTTTGACTGACAAAGTCAAGCCTCTGACTTTGATGTTATTGGCCCAAAATGAGGTATTCAAGTCACACTCCATCTTAACATGTTCAATCCATGAGTGAGAGCATGAGAGATCACCATTTGAAAGGTTTCTTGCAAAAAGGGCAAGGTTTTGTTCTTAAATTTTTCAAGTAAGGAAGAATTCACTTCTTGGGCAAAATTGGGAAGGTCATAACTTTCAAACCACGCATCTAAATTTTGTGACTCAAAGCTCAAATTGAAGCTCTCATCATGAACTTCAAAACATATTACAGGATCTTTCTCAAGTTAAGGGTTGGTTTTTAAGTTACAAGGCTTGGAAGTTCGAAACACTTAAGGACTTAGTGAAATTGCACTCCTTTTTGCCTTAAAAAAACAGCTGACTTCATCTTCACTTTTCACCAAGATCCCTTTTGATCCAGAACTTGGGGTGAACATGAAGGTTTTAGAGGACATTTGGGGCTTTCCAAAAAGTACTAGAACTCCCCAATCCATAGAGGGAGCTGAGAGTTTCGAAAAGGAGAAGTTTGAGGTCCATTTCTTGTTTTTCAAGTTACCAACTTATGCATAATGGTGCATAATCACTTTTAATCACCAAATGCCCCATTATTCAGATGTTTAGAGGAAAGATTAACATGTTTTAGACCTTTTCCACGATTTTTCCAAGTTAAAACATTAAAATATTGAAGTTAGGCAAGTTGATGCAAGTGGACACAAGGTGGGAGAAACTTTTTCAACCAAAGCATGGCAGACATCCTTTCTCCTTGTAACTTGGGTTCTGACCCAATCAAATCAGTATACAAATCAAGCCAGAGTCTAGAACTAGAGCCTTTGAAAACTCCTTGCTCAGCAGCCATCTCATACGAGGGAAACTTAAAGAAATGGGCAAATTTGGCAAGTTTCCATTTCTGACCTTACCTCAAACCCTCAACCTTTCCTATAAATAGGGCATTGTTCTACACTCCAAAACACACCAGTTTCACCCTAAAAGAAGGCTGAATACTCTCCATATTCTCCCATCCATATGCTCTTACAAATCTGCAAGAACACTCCAAACATCCATTTCACTCGTGCACATCCGTCCAAACTCCACAAACCTTCTCTAAGCATTGTATAGAGAAGCTACAAACACTTAAACCCTAACTGTAACACTCCTACCACCATCTGCCATTTTTGAGCCTCAACTTGCACAAAGGATCTGAAATTCTGGCACAGATATCAGATGTCCTACGCAGATGTTGAGACACTGATATCCAACACAATGAACAAGATAAAAATAAAATAGCAGTGCATAAAGTAAATAACACAGTGATATGTTTACCCAGTTCGGTCTAACACACCTACTATGGGGGCTACCAAGCCAGGGACGAAACTAATATACGATAGTATCAATTCACAGATCATACAAACACTGAATAATTTGCTCACTTAATCACTACCCTTCCTATGACTTCTACCTAAGACTCACCTAGGTATGAGGCCCTCCTCAAATCCCTCTTCAACCACAACCCGTGATTGGTACCTTTCCACACAAGAAACAAACTGAAAGTCACTCTTTCAAAACACACAATTCTCAATACTTCACAGCTTATGAGAATTGACACACAAGAAACTCAATGCTTAAAAGCTTATGAGTAACTTGACAGAACTTACAACACAAAAATCAGTCCTTATACTATTATCAAAATGATACCAGTTAGGCTCACAAAATACACTCGAAAACCCTAAAAACACAAGTAAGTTCCACACCTAAAACTAGGTTTACATCAGCCAATATATAGCAATTAATCTGGAGTGAATTGGGCTTCAAAAACGTAGCAAATAGACTGCTCACAAATCTGCAAAATTAACTCCAACAAAATAGGTCTTCAATCCAAAGTTTCCTATTATGTCTCCATAATTAGAAACAGCAGGAAATCCGAAAAACCAACATACAATCACAATCCAAAAATGCTTTGGATGCCACATAGGATAACCAAATATTCACAGAATATTCAGTAACAATTCACACAAACAGAATCTGCATTAAAACTGAATCCACAACGCGATGTCCTATGAGCTGGTATGGGACATCTTTATCCGACATGTTGAAAGCAGCCACTTAGAACATTAAGATTCAACATCTTGCTGCTATAATAGTTTTAGCAAAATAAATGCCAACCACAAAAGCACAGAAATAACAATCTCCCCCTTTGGCTTATTTTGGCTAAAACTACACACACGCAAAAACTTGTCAAGAAGCACAAAACAGAAAAAAAACATCCATATATCCATATATCAGATAGCAGCGAAAACACCAACAGCACACAGCAAAAACATCCAGCAAAAACATTCAGCATAACAGCACTCCCCTTCAGCTGCATACAAACCCTCAGTACAACAAACAACTTATCAAGCAAAACTCCCCCTCAACAACTGCAACATTCCACATTCTCCCCCTCAACTACTGCAGCAACATAAGCACACAAGCACTCTCCACACAAACATCCACATTCTCCCCCTCAACTACTGCAACAACACAGGCACACAAGCACTCCCCACACAAACATCCAGACAAACATACTACTCCCTCTTTTTAGCCATAAATATGACAAAGACAAGTAGAACAAGTTACGGTAAAAATAAACCAGAGTAAAGTTCAGAGGAGATACACAGAAAACTATTTGGGTGTTTCAGACAAAAACAACAAAAGCAAAATAAAACTTCTGCAGAAGCATCGTCGTCAGATTCAGCAATGTCTTCACTCTCTCCATCAGCAACAACATTAGTATCAGTATCACCACTCCTAGATCCAGAGTCATCTGAACTCTGCTCACATTCTCTATCAGATTCTACAGAAGCAGCATCTTCAGCAGTTCCTTGGTCCTTACCAGTTGTCCCAGCAGAGGCATTCCTTTTCTCCATGAAGGTTTTGATCAACTATTCCAGTTTGGCCTTCCGGTCAGTGTCTCTTCTAATGGATTCTTCTAGTTCCTTGCAAGTTTCTTGCAACTGAGCAATGACTTCATCATCAAGATTAGCATGACTGGAAGTCTGTGTAGATGTCCCAACAATGCCTGAGACATGTGATCCACCCAGTAGCTTGTAGTGAAGGGACGGAGGAGGTTTCCTTTTGAGTGCAGTGTCACCCCTCAACACAAGATTAGGACACTGTTCTAGAATAATACCACAGATCAAGGAAGGGAAACAGATAGGCATCTTGATAGCAGGTGAGCTGGCTTGTTTCAAGATCTACTCAAAGATGTATGATCTAAAATCAAAGGAAATCTTCTTCCCTGTAGCATATATGAATCTGCCAAGTGTAGAGGAAATAGTAGATGTGTGGTTTGTAGGAACCCAATTTACCACAGAAATCCTGTGGAGGATGGCATATTTGACACTTAGTTTTCCAGACGACAACTTCTCTGCATTTGGCCAATGTCTCATACCGCCACCTGTAATCTCCTTGCAAACAGTATTCTCTGTAACCTCTAACTCAGGTTGAGGTTCCTTGCTCCTGCCCAGATAGTTGTTGATAATTTCAGGTGAAAAGGTGACAACTTCTCCTCTCACAGATACTTTTCTGAGATTGTTTCCCCTGTTCTCATCACACTCTTCAGATATATTCACCACAAATTCTTTGACTAGATTTCCATAGCAGGGTCCTAACTTGGACATTGTTCTCATCAATCCAGCCGCAATAATGAGCTCCATGATTTCTTTGTACTTTTCGAAGTCCTTCCGCAACTCTCTCTCCAGAGCAATCCTCCTTTGATCTACAATTTTCCATCTATCTGTATTTCTCATAGAACTTTCAGCAGAAGCCTTTTTGCTGGTGGAGGTTTTCATACCAAAGATGTCCTGGACATCTGTTTCAACTTCATAGTCAGATTCACTTTGATCAGTAATTTTTCTCTTCTTAGTGGGCACTACAACCTTGCTCCAATGTTTAGGGGGTCCTGCTTGAACTTTTCTTTCCCCTCCTTCAGATTTTCCATGCAGTTTTGAAGACTTTGAGCCTTCACTTATCATCATTTTTTCTCTTCTTCTCTTAATTTTTCTCAGCATTCCAGCAATAGGTTCCTCATCAGATGTGAGGTCATCAACATTAATAACATCATCAATCCTTCTTACATCCGCTTTCTTCTTACTTCTTCTTTCATAGTCCACATGCATGGGAATACCACCATCAGTCCTATCAGTAGGGTTGCTATTGATGTCTTCTGTCATGGATATTGGGACACCAGACCCGACATATGCCTTAATTCCACTCAGAATCATGGCAACAACCCTCCTAAGTTCCCTATCCTTTTTAATAGCATCATTATCAGTGGAATTCTTATTTACATCTCGAGATTTAGAATCCTTCTTCTTCTCAACTAAGCCAGATTTAGACCCCTTTTCAGCCACGTTTTTCTTAGGGCTTACTTGGTCAGCATACAAACTAGTCATGGAGTGGACCTTCTTCCTAGGTGAGAAAGGTTTAGACTTCTTACCTGGAATGTTGACATTTGTTGTGTGAGAAGCTTGTTGTTTTCCTTTAGGGTCAGCCGGCATAACATTCAAAGGAGCAATGTCGAGCACTAGGCCTGAGAGATTTATCATCCGCAGTGATTCTGCATCTCCAGCATTGATTCATGGAGAACCAGTGTTATCGTGCATGGATTCGGAGTTAGGATGTTGGGACATGTTTAATTGATCACACGGTACAGTCTTGAGAATGTTAGGAGAAAACCCTAAGATGCGAGAGCTTTAAAGAGAAGGTGCAAGAGGAATTTGTGTAGAGTAAGTTTGCTGAAAATATGGTGTGTTTGCCCGCCTATTTATACTTTTGAGGAATGGGCCCAGAGTAGAGTGGTATTCACGGAATTTGATTACCCGACTCGCCTCAATTGCACATTTATCAAATTCTCCTTCTAAACTTACCTTGCAGGCATACTTACTAAGTTTAAGCTCATTATTACATTTCACCAAGCAAACATCATGAGTTGCTTTACAATTTATCAGCACCTGTTCTAACTTGATAGTCTTTCCAATATCTTTCTTAGTCTCCAAGCTTATTTCAGTGTTCTCAGAACTCCACAGATAACAATTATCTGATGCTCTCTTACCTCTCATGATAACCTTACCCTTCTTGTTTGTTATCTGACATTCAGAATTGGTAAAGTTGACCTTGAGACCTTGATCACATAATTGACTTATGTTGATCAAGTTTGCATCTAAACCTTCAACAAGTAATACCTCCTCCATATTGGGTTGTCCTGCACAGTCCAGTTTTTCAACACCTATTACTCTCCCTTTTGATCCATTACCAAAGGTCACGTACTTAACAGGATGAGACTTAACATCTGACAGACATCCCATGATACCAGTCATGTGCCTGGAACATCCACTGTTGAAGTACCATTTTTCCCTTGCAAAGACACTGAAGGACTTTTGAACTATGTGTTCCTCTGCAGTACTCTTGGGAGTCCACACTTTTGTTGTCCCAACCCACTCTTGTTTCCTACTAGACTGTAAGCCATTCTTGGGGTAGCCATATAATCTGTAGCAGAAGGGTTTTATATATCCAAGCCTTCCACAATAGTGGCATTTCCATCTTTGATTCTTTCTTCTTGTGACATTCTTCTGATGTCTGTGAGGATGTTGCAACATGTTATACGACATCTTTAATTCTTTTTCAGGTTGAGCAGGTGTCACTTCAGGCCATTTTCCCTTGTCCATCTCGCTGGAACTTTCAAACCCAAGACCCCTAACATCTCCAACATCTCTCCCTGACTTCAGAATCTCATCAAGCACATCAGAGCTGCTATTAAGCATTCTGACTGTTTTGATGACATTATCCAGTTTAGAGTTCAAAATAACTACTTCACTTTTTAGATCAGAGATAGTAGCCAGATGCTCTTCCTGTTCAGCTTTTAGATGAGCAATGATTTTCTTTTGTTCTTCTTTCTGCTGACACACTTCTTCACTTTTAATGCATAAGTTCTTATAGGAAGTAGCTAGCTCCTCAAAAGTAAGATCATCACTGACTGATTCTTCATCAGACTCACACACACCTGTTAATGTTGTGACCCTCTTTCCAGTCTTCTCATCAGTTTCAGTTTCAGAATCGTCTTCTGACCATGAGATTGATAGCCCCTTCTTTTGCCTCTTGAGATATGTGGGACACTCAGACTTTACATGCCCAAAACCTTCACACTCATGACACTGAGCTCCTCTCTCTTGGTTAGAATTACCTTCAGTACTGGTATTTCTCTCAGCATTCTGATTTTTACTGATGTCAGATGGCTTGTCCTTAACATTTGATCTTGACTTCTAATCCACCTTTCTGAGTACTTTGTTAAATTGTTTGCCTAGTAATACCAGATCTTCTGAGAGGCCTTCATCTCTGTCCATATCACTTGCCTTTGACACAAAAGCTATACTCTTCTTCTTTTCAGTCTTTTCACTGATCCCCAATTCAAATGTTTGAAGTGATCCCACAAGTTCATCCACTTTCATTTTATCTATGTCCTGAGCTTCCTCGATAGCAGTCACTTTCATGTCAAACCTCTTAGGTAGAGATCTGAGGATTTTTCTGACCAGTTTGCTGTCAGACATCTTCTCACCTAGAGCACTTGAAGCATTAGCTATCTCAATAATGTTTATGTGAAAATCATGAATGCTCTCATCTTCCTTCATCTTCAAATTTTCAAACCTGGTAGTGAGAATTTGAAGTTTTGACATCTTTACTTTTGAGGTCCCTTCATGAGCAATCTTCAGGACCTGCCAAGCCTCTTTAGCAATGGTGCAGTGTTCAATCAACCTGAAGATATTCTTGTTAACATCATTAAACAATGCATTCATGGATTTGGAATTCCCTACGGGCCCTTTGTAATCTGCATCATCCCAGTCTTCCTCTTCCTTCACCACATCAGTAGGGGTACCTTTTTCATCTTTAACCTTAGGGGGCTCCCATCCTTTTATAACAGCTTTCCATGCTTGATCATCCATGGATTTGATGAAAGCTATCATCCTTGGTTTCCAATAGTCATAGTTGGAACCATCAAGCAGAGGTGGTTTGTTCAGAAATCCTCCATCCTTGTCCATTGTACCAGAAAGTACCTTCCCTGAATCTCACCCAGAACCAAATAAGGGTGCAAGCTCTGATACCAATTGAAATTCTGGCATAGATATCAGATGTCCTACGCAGATGTTGAGACACTGATATCTAACACAATGAACAAGATAAAAATAAAATAGCAGTGCAGAAAGTAAATAACACAGTGATATGTTTACCCAGTTCGGTCTAACACACCTACTATGGGGGCTACCAAGCCAGAGACGAAACCAATATACGATAGTATCAATTCACAGATCATACAAACACCGAATAATCTGCTCACTTAATCACTATCCTTCTTATGACTTCTACCTAAGACTCACCTAGGTATGAGGCCCTCCTCAAATCCCTCTTCAACCACAACCCGTGATTGGTACCTTTCCACACAAGAAACAAACTGAAAGTCACTCTTTCAAAACACACAATTCTCAATACTTCACAGCTTATGAGAATTGACACACAAGAAACTCAATGCTTAAAAGCTTATGAGTAACTTGACAGAACTTACAACACAAAAATCAGTCCTTATACTGTTATCAGAATGATACCAGTTAGGCTCACAAAATACACTCGAAAACCCTAAAAACACAAGTAAGTTCCACACCTAAAACTAGGTTTACATCAGCCAATATATAGCAATTAATCTGGACTGAATTGGGCTTCAAAAACACAGCAAATAGACTGCTCACAAATCTGCAAAATTAACTCCAACAAAATAGGTCTTCAATCCAAAGTTTCCTATTATGTCTCCATAATTAGAAACAGCAGGAAATCCGAAAAACCAACATACAATCACAATCCAAAAATGCTTTGGATGCCACATAGGATAACCAAATATTCACAGAATATTGAGTAACAATTCACACAAACAGAATCTGCATTAAAATTGAATCCACAACGCGATGTCCTATGAGCTGGTATGGGACATCTTCATCCGACATGTTGAAAACAGCCACTTAGAACATTAAGATTCAACATCTTGCTGCTATAATAGTTTTAGAAAAATAAATGCCAACCACAAAAGCACAGAAATAACAGGATCGGGTTGTATTCTCCAGGCATATTCCAAAGCTTCTAAGCATCTGCATCTTCTCTCCAAGGATCAACAAGGACCTAGAAGTTGGTTTTTCTCATCTGTAAGTACTATAGAAGAATCCTTGGACTTTCTCCAAGAGGTAAGGTTTCTATCTCTGAAACTCACATATTCATGAATTATTTTGTTGTTGTTTGAATGTGAAAATGTAGTGTGTTTATTGCTTTGTGTTTCTGAATAAAAGCTTGCCATGTTTAGTTGAAATATTGCATGTTATAGCATGTTGATCATTTGTGTTATTGCACTGTTATGGGTGTCTTTGCGTGTTATTTGTTGGTTGTTGATCAAAACAATAATGTATTCGTGTTCCTGGGAGTTTTTACTCCAACTTTGATTTTTATTTCATCTGATTTGGTGGAGTAATGAGAGAGATATGTGGGCTGGAAATTCTGGCCATGTTTGATGCTTTAGGGCACGAGGAAGAAGAGAACGAGGGAGGAAGAAGAAGTTAGGGTGGCCCCAGTCAGTCCAACATGGCGCTGAGGTGGCCGTTTGGGTTGGATTTTAAAATAAAAATAATTTAAATCATGTTATGTTTGGATGAGAGCATAGCACCGCTGGTCCATGGAGGAGGTTTGTGTGTATTGGTAAGTGAAGGGTATGGGGTTCGAATCCCCCTCGCCCCAGACCTTTTTCCTTTTTATTTTTCCATCTATGACATTTGCCTTGATATATTATTACGTGTTTGCCTCATATGTTCACAGCGCTCTCTTGGTTCAGTTGGCAAGGCTTTTGAGCTCTAAGCCCTATGGCGTGAGTTCAAGTCCCATGTGGGACATTTCCATTATTTTTTATCACATGTTTTTTTTCTTTTATGGTTTGTACCTTGTTTTCAAATGTTCATAACTTGCTCATTTTTCACTCTTTTTGAACCATTCTTTTTGCAAAATGTTCTTTAAGATGTCTATTTTTTTATTGTGGAAAGAAATTAGTGAAAATAATTATTTTTGAAAATTTTATTAATGTTGAAAGTGAAGGCTTTTTAGGGTTTCATAAAAGACATCTTGAGTTCTCTTGATTTTCTTTGCCATGCTTTCTTGTTCATGTTGATAAAATAAGACCTAATGCATGTTATTCAAACCTTGTATGATGTTGTGACATTATGTGCCTTTGTTTCACTTTAATTCCTTGATGTTTGAGGTGTTTTTTACATGAAAATGTCCTTTGAAATACCATGAGATCTCTTTAGATCATTTGCCTTGTAACATGAGTTTGTTTGATCAAATATGTGACATGTTTATGTCTTGAAACTTGAATGCCATGTTTGAACCACCATTGAGTGTTTAATGTCTTGAGTTTGTCACCCTTGAATGCATGAATTTTAAGATATTGCCACATTCTTTTGGTTTACATATACCACTTATGTTTGCTAAACATTTCCACATGTGCTCTCCATGAAGTGTTTTGGTCATTACCATGCTCATGTTTTCATCTTGTTTATGATATTTGTTTATCTTGAGAGCTTCATTAAGTCTTTCCCTAAGTGAGGCAAGCTCTTTAGCTTCCCCTCCTTAACCCTCATTATTCCCCTCCTTCCAAAGGAAAGCCTCTCTATTGACTTTTAAGTCATAGATAGCTCATTTACCATCTTGGCCTCTTTAGAGCCATCCCCTGTCCTCATTAGGATCCACCCTTGGCCTCCTTAGAGCCTCTTCTCCCTTTAACCTCATTAGGTTTCCCCTTTTGTGAGCACTATCCTCATAGTTGCTCACTTCTCTCCTTGGCCTCCTTAGAGCCACTTACCTCATGACTTAGGTTTCATCTAGAGTTCTTCAACTCTATGAGAGCATCATCATTATGATGTTCCACTTACCTCTTAACTAAGAAATAGGCTAGAGTTTTTCAACTCTATGTGATTCTCATCATCATGAGTATCCACTTACCCTTACAACTTAGACTTAGAGAGTTCTCAAACTCTATATGAGTCTCATACTCATTCCCCTTGGAACTTTGGCCATAGTCAATGGTTCCTCACCCTTAGTTAGGTGAACTACGGTTGCTCTGATTCTTTAGTCAGGATACGTAGGCACGAGATGCGAAGTCTTGGCGAGCAAACTTAGTACCCATACCCTTAGGTCTTTACCTTAACCTTAGCAGATTTCCTTAGCAAGCAAACATAACATAACACACATAGAAACAAGAGGTTCCTGTAGAATACTACAGATACTTAGGGTGCTAATACCTTTCCTTAGTATAACCAACCCCCGAACCCCGATCTCTTAGTTGTGTCTTCACATGGCGCAAAAGGTTTTTCTTTCGATCTTTACCCTTTCCTTTGGATAAATCAAAGCTCGGTGGTGAATTTCAAAGTCTTGTGATTCAAGTTAATTAATAGCTTGACATCCGATTCTCACCGCAACAGAAATGGCGACTTCACTGGGGAAGTTTAATTGAGGGTTAAGCCCACCTTGTTTGTGCTTGTGTGTATTTATGTTTTTGCTTGCCTATATGTTTGTACATATCTGTATATTTGTATACCTGTTTTGTTGGATTCTTCTATTTGACAGGGTGTTACTATTGAGTGGTGAGATAAATCCTAACCCGGACTTGAGCACACTTATTATAGGACGATGGTATATTCAAGGAGGCTTTGAGGGAGTCGATTTTCGAAAAAGTTGACTTGAGACACCATCACTCAGTTAAGGCCCTCTTGAGAGTCTAGTCATGTTGAACGAGTCTATTCGTGAAAACATGCTACTCTCAACCTATGTGCCCTTGATATTGAGAACCGTAGTTACCTCTAACCCCACTTGGCCTTTTTAGGATGTAGTGCGAGGACTATGAGGGAGTCTATTCCCGAATTGGTTGCTACGCGATACTACACTCAGATGATATTCTCTTGAGAATATTATCGACTACCGAGTCATTCGGGAAATCGATAATATCCAAAAGATGGGTTGTCGACTCTGGGAACTTCTTAGAACCCTGTTCCATAGTTGATAAACCAATAGTACATACCAATGGGGAAGGGTGAACCATGGATCCATGCTCATGACCTTAACAACCTTTTG
Source organism: Lathyrus tuberosus (assembly GCA_022829125.1). Taxonomy (NCBI): domain Eukaryota; kingdom Viridiplantae; phylum Streptophyta; class Magnoliopsida; order Fabales; family Fabaceae; genus Lathyrus; species Lathyrus tuberosus. The sequence continues at coordinate 1,784,292 of JALAZF010000779.1, forward strand.
TCTGTGTGCTTGTACATTTGTGAATATGTGTGCATCTATGTGCTTATACTTGCTTTGCATTCATACATCATAAGCATTCATTTCATGTCAGTTTCATGGAACTCATACCTCCTTTTGTGAATATCATAGGGATATCATGGACAGTGCAAGAAGGAATACCGTGAAATACACTTTCAAGAGTCCTAAATTGGACGACCTAAGGAGATTGGGAGATTTGCTAACAGACCCCGAAGGATTCAAAGATAGATATGGGAAGTTGTGGATCTTATTGAATAAGAAGGTTGATGATGGACTCCTCTCTACTTTGCTTCTGTTCTATGACCCAAAGTACCATTGCTTTACCTTTCCCGATTATCAACTCTCGCCTACCCTTGAAGAGTATTCTCAGATAGTTGGTTTACCTGTTAAGGATGAGTCTCCTTTTCCTATCTTCGAGAGGAACCCCAAAGAACAAGAAATATCTAAGGCTACTCACTTGGAGTTGGTTGACATCCAAAACAACATGATTGCCAAGGGAGGAATATTTGGTTTGACTGCTAAGTTCTTAATTGGAAAAGCTCAATACTACGCCAAGCACTCAAATAGGGATGCCTTTGAATCCATTTTTGCATTACTTATCTATGGGCTCTTTCTTTTCCCAAACTTTGATAATTTTATGGACATAAATGCTATCAAGATCTTTTTGAAGAAGAATCCTGTACCAACATTGCTAGCCGATGCTTACCATTCAGTCCATTTGAGGAATGCCCATGATGGAGGTCAGCTCACTTGTTGTGCTCTTGTGTTGTATAGATGGTTTGTTTCACATCTGCCAAAGGCAGACGCATTTTGGGACCCTAAGAAGGGATGGTGGTCTAAGAAGATTATGGCTCTTTCTCATTCCGATATTAATTGGTATAACCGTGTGTATGATGGGATAATGATCACCAATAGTTGTGGGAACTTTGGCAACGTACCTCTTCTTGGTACCAAAGGAGGAATCAGCTACAACCCTGTATTGGCTCATCGATAATTGGGGTACCCTCTAAAAGATAAGCCTCTTGGTATTCATTTGGAAAGCACCTTTTTTGAAGGATATGAAAAATATAAAGAGCAGAAAAGAATGATCTTGAGTGCTAGGGGTAGCAAGCACAAGAAGGGAATAAGTGCTATGGGAAAACCTAACTGTATGTCCTTGGAACCGTATCTCCAATGGGTCCGAAGAAGAGCTATTAAATTGAAGATGCCTTATTCTAGACAAGAGCCAATTGATTTGAAGGAAGAGCCCGTTCTATTTTTCATGTCAAAGGAAGAAGAGTTGAAGATTTCATTGAACCAAGCCCAATAGACAGGAGAAGCTTAGAAGCACAAATATCAAGTGGTTGTTGAGGAGAACCTAGAACTTCAAAAGCAACTACAAGCCAAGAATAAAGAGCTACTTTCATGCAAGAAGAGGAAGACCCAAGAAGGACCAGACACCTCTGATACTCAATCTACTCCATGGAAGTTGATCGTCGACAAGCTCATCAAGGAAAAGGCTCAAATGGAGAAGGAAATTAAAAAGCTCTACATGAGGCTCCTAGGAGAATCTCCTTAGGTCTTTTTAGCTTTTATTTAGCCTTATGTTTAGGACTTTTGAAAGTGTATTGACTTTTGTAATTCAATTTTTATTAATGAGAATGAGACTTTTTGATATCCCTTAGTATTTCACGAGTGTCTGAATTCCATGAAACTTTGCATTTGCATCCCGCATTCTTTTTGCTAAACTATCAAGAAACTAATCTTGTTTTGCAGACTTTATAGAGATAGACGCTGGAAGAAGAAGAGTTTGACAGTATACTTTCGAGATTCCTGAGTTGGAACAACTGTTGGGGTTGGGAGATATGATTGAAGACCTGTCAACTTTCGCTGAGAAGTATGGGAGAATCCTGCCATTGCTGAAACTCCAAGTGACTGAAGGACCGCTTAAAACTTTGGTCTAACTTTATCATCTTGTTTACCGCTGCTTTGTGTTCCCAGACTATCAACCAATGCTAAATTTGGAGGAGTATTCCGCTCTGATGGGCATCCCTGTCAATGACTCTCCTCCGTTCTCTGGATTAGAAGATGAACTCACTGACAAAGACATCGCGAGAGGAACGAGGCTGAGATTGTCTGACATCAGAGCTCACTTAACCAATAAGGGAGGACATCATGGATTACCTGCTCAATTCCTGCTCGAGAAGGCTCTCTATTTTGCTGATAGAGGAAACTCTGCACTCTTTGAATCAACCTTTGCTTTACTTGTCTATGGATTGTTCCTGTTTCCTAATGCCAAGTACTTCATCGACGTTCAGGCTATTTAATTCTTCATGCTCAACAACCCTGTTCCTAGGCTGCTAGCTGATACTTATCATGTCGTTCACATAAGATACGTGCGGAATGGAGGACCAGTTGTCTGTGGTGTTTCCCTCTTCTATAGGTGGTTTATTTTGCACCTACCGAAGATGCCAACTTTTTGGGAAGTGGAAGATAGCACTATTTGGTCCAAAAAATTGATGGAGCTGACCCACACTGACATTGAATGGTACGATCCAATCTATGGGGGAATTTTGATGATCCATAGTTGTGGGGACTTCCCCTACGTGCCTCTCAAGGGTAGGAATGGGTGCATCAGCTACAATCCTGTACTCGCTCACCGTCAGTTAGGCCATCCAATGGAGGAGATCCCTGATTTTGACGACCTTGAGATGCTTTTTCTTGAGGAGGATGAAGGTTTTGAGATTAAGATCAAAGTGGAGCATGCTTGGCGCAGCATCAACAGACAAGGTTGGACCGCTTTGGGAGACCCTGATTGCACTGCTACCGAGGCCTTCTTAGAATGGTCTCGCGAAAGAGCTCTCGTGATGAGGATGCCTTATCCCCTTCACGAATCATCTACGGAGGAAGAGCTGAATTTGAAGAATGCGTTAGGAGAATTGACCCTTGAAAGGACAAAGATCAAGGAGCGAATCAACAAGCTTATGAGAAAGATCAACGGAGGGGAGGGGCCATCCGCCAGTGGATCAGATGCTTAGTTTCCTTTATGTTGTATTTTCCATTTCCTCTTATGTATTTGAACTGTGAAGATGTACTATCTCTGATGTAATATTTGCAAGATTTTCTAATGCAAAAGCTTATTTTGATGAACACCCTGTTATCTACAATGTTTGCAAAAATTATTGGGTTCTTGGTAGTTTAGCTTGCATTTGCATCTGCATTTTCATTTGCATAATGTCATGACATATGCATTTTCTTCCCTGTCTTATCTCATGTTACCATATTCTTTTCAGAATCGTCACACTGAGTTCCTGACACCACTACAACACACAAGCCCAAGCTCGTCAAAGGATGTCAGAACAGGACTTTGATATGGACAGAGTCAACAATGAGCTAAATGAGCTACGAGGAGGAATGGGGAAGATTCTGGAGGTTATACAAGTCTTGAAAGCAAAGATGGATACACAAGACACTGTGGTTTCCGAGATTATCACTCCAACTGTGGAACCTCCTACTACTACCTTAAACCCCACATTGGGTATGCCTTTTGATTTTATACGTCCACCAGTTCCCACTCCTACTCAACAAGTTGTGCCCTTGGGTAACGAGAATCATCAAGCTATTCCTACCTTTACTCCAGCAGCAGTGCAAACCCAAGCGCACCCTATTTTTCACAACCCGCATCCGGTTTATGATTACCCTGAAATGTCTGAAGAGGGTGATGAGTGACATGAAAGACTGAGAGAGAGTGTTGAGACCATCTAGAGAAAAATGAAGGCAATGGAGGGGAGCAATGTATTTAGTACTAATGCTAAAGACATGTGCTTAATCTCAGGCTTGGTAATTCCACCCAAGTTTAAACTACCCAATTTTGACTTATACTCAATGTAGCGAGCGATTTTTGTCGGTGACGCGACCACCTTATCGCTGGGTTTTCTCCTCACCGTAATGAGGAGGAGTGTTGTGCTACTTTCTGATTTCTTATTTATCCCATGAAGTTGAAAGGGAAAGGGAAGCTATCTAAAACTAACCTTGCACGCGAAATGTTTAACTGAACAAATTGCTTTTAAAGAGATTGGGGGATCCAGGGTCAGGTTATACAGTGGGGAGTTGTCAATTACCCATCCTATATGTGGTTATCCACAGGATATTAGCTTTAGGTTTCGGTTTATATTTGATGGTGTTTATCTGTTAATGGGTTGGGAAAGTTTCTTGGGAAGTATGAGTGAGTGAGTTTTTATTGATGTTCGGGTTTTTCCGATGTTTTTGGTAAGGTACTGGACCTAAGTTTGATTGTTATTAAGGTACTGGACCTATAGTTTTTTATTAGTATGCTCGCTAAGATTTGGCAATCTTATGCCTACGTATTCCCGTTTAAACGAAACAGGGAAATCAGAGCAATCGTAGTTCCTCCTATTCTAAGGGAGGAAAAAGATATTTGGTGTCTTGTTCAAAGCCCAAGATTAAAGCTAAAAGGTTTATTTGTGTCTTGTTCAAAGCCCAAGATTGAAGCTAAAAGGTTTGACTGAGAGAGATCTTGTCATCTTTAAAGAGGGATTGTTGATTTTTGTGTGCCTTGATCAAAGCCCAAGGTTGAAGCTAATAGGTTGATTGACTCCGCTAGGGGGTTTCTTTATACAAAGCCTAAGAGGAGGCTGGATAAGACCGACTCAACAAGAGAGTGTATATATTGGTGTCTTGTACAAAGCCCAAGATTGAGGCAAAAAAGAGACTGACTCTTTGGGGATATCATTATACAAAGCATAAGAGGAGGCTAGAAGTTTGACTTTTTTGGGGGAAGATGTTCTATCTGTCTTGTACAAAGCCCAAGATTGAGGCTAAAAGGGATTTTGACTCCGCCGGGGAGGTTTATATGTGTCTTATACAAAGCCCAAGATTGAGGCTGAAATGAGAAATTTAACTGACTCTGGTGAGGATATTTTTATGTGTCTTGTACAAAGCCCAAGATTGAGGCTGAAATGAGTTTTACTCTTCTTGGGGAAAATCAATCCTCAAAGCCTAGAAGAAGGCTGGGAGGAAATGACTCTGCTAGGGAAGATATTTGTCCCAAGATCAAGAGAGGGAGATTTATGTCTTGTACAAAGCTCAAGATTGAGGCTGAAAGGGTTTGACTCAACAAGAGAGTGCTTTTATCTGTCTTGTACAAAGCCCAAGATTGAGGCTAAAAAAGGTTGACACAACAAGAGAGTCTGAAAAGGTGATTGACTCAATAAGAGAGTCTAAAAGTTGATTGACTCAACAAGAGAGTCTGGAAAAGTGATGAACTCAACAAGAGAGTCTGAAAAGGTTAGCTCTGCTGGGGAGAATCTTTGTACAAAGCCCAAGAGGAGGCTGATTGTGCTAAGGAAAAGATCATTATACAAAGCCTAAGAGGAGGCTAACTTTTGTCGGGGATTGTTAAGATCCCGAGGCAGGTCCAAATGGAGAATAAAATCTTGCTGAGGATTACAGAAGAGTTAAGATATCAGAGACCTTGAGGTTTTGATTTGGGATAAGCTGACCCTGGTTGGGAAACTCTCAAGAGAGAGGCTGGGTTTCTGTTAGAGATTGATCCAGAGAGCCCGGGGTTTCTTCCTATATTTGTAAGGAACTTGAGAATGTCTTTGAGACTCAAGGGGATTAAACTGTCCAAATCGACTGGTGTGGAAGAGTTTTATCTTTTGTATGATGCCCAAGAGGAGGCACGGGCATTAAGGGATGAGAATCAACCCTAAAGTGGCCTGAGGTTTGACATTGGAAAGACTGCTCTAACAAAGGATGACTAAGTTCTATCTTATACCTTTAAGAAGTCGTCAGGGTCCTTGTATTAAGCCCAAGAGAAGGAATGAGAACTTCTAAAAAGCCGAAGGGTCCTTGTACAAGGCCCAAGAGGAGGCGGGGATGCTTGTAGGAAGCCCGTGGGTCCCAAACCAAGGAAAATTCAAGAAATATTATTCACCGAGAATAGATCATTTAGTGAAAATTCTGAGGTTTGAAGAAACTCAAGAGATGCTATTCACCGAGAATAGATCAACTCTGGGGAGTAGAATTTCTTTGACAATTTCTAGGGTTGACAGTCTGAGAAAAGGTTCACGAGGAATATTGCCTTTCTCTTTGTTCCATATTGTTTAAGCCTAAGAGAAGGCAAGACTGTATCTAGTAATCCTATTGGGATCTAGTTTTGACTGTATTTAAGAGTGACCAACAGGGCTTTACCTAGTTCTAGACCTAGTTGGGGAAAACTCTAAATAACTATACTAGTATATATACAGTTGATATATGACAAGTATTTAAAAGGGTATGAAAGAAGACTAACCATGCGCAGCTTCCCACAATACAGTTATATATATATGAAAGCGAGTAAATGAAAGCTGTTAAAACTTACAGGCGAGCAAGCTTCCATGCTGTATGGTTAGTTGTTCAAAGAAATTAAAGAAAGTTTTGATAAAAATATATATATTTGAACTTAAATCAAAAGGGAATTTGTTTGAAAAGATTATTGGGGCTTATACTCAAAGAAAGGCCCAATGTTTAACGGTGACCACACCATTATTTTGAATATCGTCTCGGGACTTATACAATGACTGATGCCCAAAAAGGTTTTTTTTTACAATAAGGTATGGTCTTACAACTCAAGGAGAGGCCCAAAAGGTGTTTTAAAAGAAAATAAATGGGACTTACAACACGAGGGTAGGCCCAGATGATTTGATTTTGAATTGGCGATCGCGCCGAGATTTTTTGAAAATGTGTTGGGACTTATACAACTTCTGAGGCCCAAAAAGGTTTTGGTTAAAAGGGGATTGGGTCTTACACTCTATTAGAGGCCCAAAGAGTTTAAAAATGAATAAAGATGGGTCTTATAGCTCAAGGAGAAGCCCAGGTGATTTTGTTAAAAAGGCGACGATCGCGCCGAACTTTTGAAAATATACGGAGGGACTTATACAATGCGTGAGGCCCAAAAAGGTATTATTTACAAAGGGGTTGGGTCTTACACTCTATTAGAGGCCCATGAGTGTTTGACAAAGATTGATGAGTGTGGAATTAATCAAAACCCTAATTTTGTTTAAAAATGGAATTAACTTTGTTTAAAAATTAATAAAAATTATTGAAAACATGTAAAAAATGAGGGGTGATCTTGGATCAATGTTTCAAAAAACATGTTTTTATCCACAAAATGATTGAAAACCATTTAAGTTTGGAAAATCAAGAAGGAAAAAATATTTTAAATGTTAAAAAAGAAATAAAAATTAATTCTTTGCAAAAATATCAAGTATATGAAATAAATAATATTTTTGGGAAATTTTTGTAAAATAAAATATTTTAACATTTTTGTGAATTATTAAAAAATGAATCAACTCAAAATCATTAAAATTCAGAGAGAAATTAATTTTTGAATCAATTAAATAAAATCACAAAATTCAAATATTTGAAAGTTTGAAAAAGGGCGCCAAGAACACCTTGGTTTTGCCCGCGTGCTCTGTTTTGCCCAGATTTGCATTTTCTCATCAATCTCACTGAATACTTGATGAAATCACACAATCCACATATCAATCTACTCATTTTCACCTCACGATCACGTTTATGATCTTTAATTTCATTTATTTTAAGCATGGAATAAGAAATCAAAGAGAAACCTCAAGAACCCTAATTTCTGCATGAAGGCTAAGAAATTCCATACACGATTCATACAGAGCAATTAATTGAGGGGAAACACTCTATACATGATTATGAACATATGGCAAAATTATTGTGCGAGGAAATATGCATGAATCATGAGATGACCAAGTTGAGGCTTACCTCTTGCAGCTGGTGATCGATTTCTAGGTTGGAGGTGTTACAGCTTGGTTCCAATGATGTGGACAGCTTCCCTAGGTGCTATGGAATGTGTCTGAATGCTTGAAGTGGATTGAATTGAGCTGGAACTTGATTTGGCACCTCAACTGCAAATCTGTCAAAAGCTTGTGCAGTTGGCTGGTGATTTTGTGAAATTGGTGTTCCAGATGTTATGTGAGAGTTTGGATCACTCATATATGTTATATGTGAGGTGTGTGTGTGATTGGTTTGGTTGGAATTGCTCTCAAACTCAAAACCCGATAGTGACTTGAGTTAGAAGGCAAATTTGGAGTGAAAGAGGTGATTTTGAGGAAAGCATCAGTTTGGGTACTTTGGTGTACTCAAACTGATCAGAAAAGAGGTCTATTTATAGTGTGTCAAGTTTGTTTTGCAAGGAATAGGGAATGGCAACTGCAGCAGGCCTTTGGCCAATGTGGATTAAATGGAATCTCAAGTCTCCTCTATCCATTGACTTGAGATTAGAGCACATGCCTATGGTTTTTTGATTCAAGGATTAGGCTTGACTGAAGTGTTCATCTTTGGTCTGATACATGCCACCTCTAAGCATCCATTGAATGCCTCAAAACAAAATTGGAGTCTTGAGGCATCTTTAGCTTTTAGGGGTGTCAAACCTATATGTAGTTCCAAAGACTTGGGAGGCTTATGGATCAGTGCTTATCCCTTGGTTGTTCCCCCTTGAGGTGTGCAGATGGATAACCATGCTTGAAGTTGCACAATTTGAGTAATTCGATCACTAATGCACAAATCTGCCTTGCCAAGAGAGTTTGCAGCAAGGCACGTTGCAGCTGTCATAACTCCTAGCTCAGATGGATTTTGATGGAGTTCTTGGACATTTTGGAAAGCTGACATATCCTATTTCAACATGATGTCCAACTTTGGTTTTGAGTCAACCTGAATTATAATGAAAAATGCCTCTACATTTGGGAAAAAATAAGGCAGATTCTGACTTAGTGAAAATTTCACTAAGTGTTGGAAAAATGTCACTTTTGTGTTTTCAGCCATTTTGATCACTCCATAACTAAAAATCCACGAGGAATTGGAATGAGCTGTAGTTGACACTTTTAAAGTATGCCATGAGATCTACAAATCCAGCTTTGGACCATCCAAAATGGTTGCTTGGATCTCAAGTTATGGTCCTTGGAAGTTGGTACCCTAGCCACTTTGTTCCATAACTTAGAAAAATTCTAAGTTTTTTATGGTTACCCCTTTTACAAGTTAACTCACTTTCTTTGATTTTTCTTGATGAATGATGATTCAAATCACATATTAATATTGTTTTAGGGTCAAAGAACCATAATTGTGAAAAATTCCAAAAAGTCAAACTTGATTTTGTGCACAGTTGACTTTTTATCGGATGAAATCTGAACTGTGCGATCCTTTGTGAAATCAAGTCCTTGACCTAAATCAAAACTAATGGATACATTCCATAGGTGTTATAGGGTGTATTGAATTATGTCCCAAGGTTTGGGAGCATGTTTTGGTCAAAAATCAAAGGTACAGTTGACTTTTTCCGCGAAACCCAAATTATGGTCCTGATGAAATTGAAACTTGTGGATCAAGCTTCTTGGACCAATCTATTATTGAAAATGGATCAATATAGTGTGTTAGAGACCCTCAAATCATGCCTTGAGGTCTTGGCTCATGTTTTGTCCCAAAAGTCAACTTAGGGGTGAATTAGGTCAAGAAACCTTAATTCCTGATTCTTTTGTGGATGCATCCCCTGAGGTAAAACTGACTTGATGATTGGGTCCATGAGGTCCCTTGGAGTATCTTGGGTTGTGCTTTGAAGCATTGGCTCATTCCCAGAGGAAAATTTCCACCTGGAGGCCTCAGTCGACCAAAACCTTAATTTGGTGACACTGTCCATCTTGAGGCTTGATCCACTTGGAATGCTGCAACTTTGTGTTTGATTCCTAATGTGGGAGTCCTCTTGATCTATTATGGGTGTTTGAGAGGCTAGACAAGTTGAATATCATGTCATTTCTTGATTGATCTTTTGTCTAAGTGCCCTAAGAGGGCTTGAAACCCTAATTCTTGTTAATAGTGAATGCTCAACAATTCCTTGAGGAGATTGATGAGACATGAAAGTATCTCCATTTTGTGATGATGATTGGCACAATGATGGGAAATCTTAGTGGTCAAAATTTGGGGTATGACAGATGCCCCTATTTAATCTTCTTGGACCTGAAGGTGTGAATGGCGAAGGTATTCGGGCATTCGGGGTGCAAGAGGATTAAATATCGGAATACCCGAAATTTTGATGGTGGTTATGAATGGCAGCTTGCTCATCCATCTTCTTTTGCTAAGCAATGATGCTTAAAAAAGGTAAAACTTCCCCCTCGATCCTAGTCTTCAGCCAAGGAACTAGTCTAAGTTTCCTTTGTCAATAAACTTCCCCTCGATCCTGGTTTCCTACTAAGGAACTGGTCTCAGTTTTTGAAATAAACTTCCCCTCGATCCTGGTTTTCAGCCAAGGAACTGGTCTCAGTTTCTGAAATAAACTTCCCCTCGATCCTGGTTTCCTACCAAGGAACTGGTCTCAGTTTCTGAAATAAACTTCCCCTCGATCCTGGTTTTCAGCAAAGGAACTGGTCTCAATTTCTGAAATAAACTTCCCCTCGATCCTGGTTTCCTACCAAGGAACTGGTCTTAGTTTATGAAATAAACTTCCCCTCGATCCTGGTCTTCAGCCAAGGAACTGGTCTCAGTTTCTTTTGTCAATAAACTTTCTTGACAAGGGACGCTATTTGTAGCGGTTTTCCTCAAACTTCTCGCCGAATTTTCCTGGGGAGATGCCATTTGATGGGAAAAAGTTTTGATGTCAGACTTGCTAGGGAACCCATTCTTCTGAGTTGTAGAGGTGTACAAACTTCTCTGTTTTGGAGACGCCATTTGTCGACTCTACTGGGGAAAACGAGTCTCTTGAAAGACTACTTCCTATTTGGGGATATTACATCATACTTTTCTCGATATCTTCTCAGAGAAATGCCATGTGATGTAATCCAATTTTGAGGTGCTGATGACTTTTTCGTCAGTGAATTTTCTGGAGAAAAACTATTGTACTGCCGAATCTTTGATTAAGAGGCTTTCTTTGGGGATTTTCCTTAATCCGAGAAAGCGAAGATATCATCTTCAATGGCGAAGAATGATGTTTGTCGATGGTCCTCTTACTTTTCAGAGGTTCAAGTTATCAAAGTGGTCGAGGATCGGCTCTAAACCAGAAATAAACTGGAGGAGATATTGTTCAGACGTAACATTTCCTGACGAGGAAAGAACTGACAACTCGATTGATAAGAGGACTTTTATCACTTGGGGATAAGACTGACCAGAGTGATAGTGATGCAATATGAATATGCATGTGAATCAATTATGCATGATGTATGTATGTTTATGCTGACAAAACTGATGCGACATACAGACTAATAGATGAACACGACTGGATACTCAGCCACTGCAGGGGACGAAGAAATACCATTTGTTCCAGATAGCAATTCTGCCTTGCTTAGGAGAGATAGCCCCTGTGGGGAAAACCGTTGGTCGGGCTTAGGAGATAAGAACTATGTTGGGGATGTCAGATGGAATATTCGCATCTGACACAGCTAATCCTTCATTCAGGTGCACTGGCTTAGTAGGAGTACTTTAATTCTGCACTTTGAAGCTCGATTACTTCTGGAGAAGCGATCGACGTTCTTTTGATGTTCAATAGTCAAAAGAAATTGCCATCTTTATTTTAAAAGCAGAAAAAAGTTTGACAAGTAAATTCATTTTTGTTTTATTTCAAGAATCGTTGATCATATTAAAAACATCATTCTGTAAGGCTAAAACAAATGAGAATTGCAAACAAAAGCACTAGGGCTCAAATTTCATTGATAGGATGGAAATCAGCCAAACGCGTGATTCTATGGAGTATTTACAAAGTTTAAAAAATGGTAATTTAAGGGAAAAGGGCTATATTGAAACATAACGACCGCTATCCTTCTACCAACTTTGAATTCGAGACATCCTGAGCTTCTGTCGAAGATGACCTTGACTGGAGTCTTCCTGATGGATGGCATGACTGCTGCTGAGGGATTTGCCCCTTTGCTGGACGTAGTTACTTGCCATTGATCCCTAACTTTTTCCTGGATTGTACTTTGAGATTTCCAATCCATCGGGATGATTTTTTATCATGTCTCTAATTTTTGCCTGGACCGCCCTTTCGGGTTTTCAATCCACCGAGACGTCTTTTTTTATTATTATTATTTTTTTAATCTAGGCGAAGTATTTCTTGACTACGTCAACATTTGTGGGGTAGGCAAATTCCTCTCCATCCATGGTTGCGAGTCTCAAGGCGCTGCCTAAGAAAGCTTTATTGACCACATAAGGGCCGTCATAATTCGGAGTCCATTTTGCCCGGGGAATCAGTGAGAAATGATTGTATCTTTTTGAGCACGAGGTCTCCTTTCCTGAAGACGCGAGGTCGGACCTTTTTGTCAAATGCCTTCTTCATCCTTTGCTGATACAACTGACCATGGCATAAAGTCGTTATTTGCTTCTCTTCGATCAGATTCAGTTCATCGTGTCGACTTTGACACCATTCAGCCTCTGTTAGCTTAGCTTCCATCAATACTCGGATTGATGGGATCTCTACTTCCATGGGGAATACTTCCTCCATGCCATATACTAGAGAGAAAGGGGTTGTCCCTATTGAAGTGCGGACATATGTCCGATAACCGTGAAGATCAAAGGGTAGCATCTTGTGCCAATCTTTATAGGTTACAACCATCTTCTGAATAATCTTCTTGATGTTTTTGTTAGCCGCTTCTACCGCTCCGTTCATCTTGGGTCGGTAGGGAGATGAGTTATGGTGTTCGATCTTGAAATTAGCATACAACTTTTCCATCATTTTATTGTTCAAGTTGGATCCATTATCCGTAATGATCTGGCTTGGAACACCATAACGGCAGATGAGATTGTTTTTGATGAAGCAGACCACCACTTGTCAGGCTATATTGGCGTATAACGTCGCTTCGACCCACTTGGTGAAGTAGTCAATGGGCACCAGGATGAACCGATGTCTGTTCGAAGCTTTGGGTTCGATCATTCCAATCATGTTGATTCCCCATATGGAAAAAGGCCATGGGGAAGAGAGAACCTTGAGATGCGTTGGCGGTACATGGATTTTGTCTGAGTATATCTGACACTTGTGACACCTCTTCATGTACTTGTAGCAATCGGATTCCATTGTCAACCAATATTACCCTGCTCTTAGAATTTTTCTCGCCATTGTGTGTCTGTTGGCATGAGTGCCAAAGGATCCTTCATGAATTTCTTTTATCAGAATGTTTGCTTCTGGTTTGTCTACGCAGTGAAGCAAGACCATGTCAAAGTTTCTTTTATAGAGTGTATCACCGCTCAGAAAGAAGCTGCCAGCCAGTCTCCTGAGGGTCTTTCTGTCTTTTTTAGATGCCCTAGGTGGGTACTCTTGTTTCTGAAGGAATCATTTAATGTCGTGATACCAAGGTTTATCGTCTATGACTGCTTCGATCGTGAAGATGTAACCGGGACCATTCTAGGCGCATTATGTCGATCTTAGGTATGTCATTCCATTGACCTACACTAATCATGGAAGAGAGAGTGGCTAATGCATCAGCCATGTGATTCTCTTCACGAGGGATGTGATGAAACTCGATTCTGTTGAAGAAGGGTAACAACCTTCTCGCATAGTCTTTTTAAGGAATTAGTCCCGATTGGTATGTGTTCTAATCTCCTTTGATCTGATTGATAACCAGGGCTGAGTCACCATATACATCCAAGTTCTTAATCCTTAAGTCAACCGCTTCTTTGAGACCCATGATACAAGCTTCGTATTCGGCCTCGTTGTTTGTGCACTTGAATGTCAATTTGGCAGTGAAAGGAATGTGGGTACCCTGAGATGTTATGATGATTGCCCCAATTCTGTTTCCATAATGATTGACAGCTCCGTCAAAAATAAGTCCCCACTGGGAACCTGGTTCCGATCCTTCACTGGGTAGTGGTTCATCGCAGTCCTTCATTTTCAAGTACATAACATCTTCGTCTGGGAAGTCAAATCCGACTGATTCTTGATTGTCAATCGGCTGATGAGCCAAATGATCGGCTAAAACACTTCCTTTGATGGCTTTTAGAGCATGGTACTCGATGTCGTATTCTGATAACAACATCTGCCAACGGGCTATCCTTCCCGTGAGAGCAGGTTTTTCAAAGACATACTTGATTGGATCCATTTTGGAGATTAACCAAGTAGTGTGACGAATCATGTACTTGCGAAGACGTTTGGCTGCCCAAGCCAGAGCGCATCAAGTTTTCTCAAGCATAGTGTACCGAGTCTCGCAGTCGGTGAATTTCTTGCTCAAATAGTATATGGCAGACTCTTTCCTTTTGGTTTCATCTTGTTGGTCAAGTACACAACCCATCGAGTCTTCCAAGACTGTTAGGTATATGATCAGTGGTCTTTCTTCCACTGGAGTTGATAGAATCGGTGGATTCAATAGGTATTCCTCAATACTGTCGAAGGCAGTTTGGCAGTCTTCTGTCAAAACGCAGTCCTGATTCTTTTTGAGTAATTTGAACATCGGCGCACATGTCGCGGTCATGAGGAATATAAATCTGGAAATGTAGTTCAGACGTCCTAGGAATCCTCCGACTTGTTTTTCAGTCTTTGGAGAAGGCATTTCTTGAATGGCCTTGACCTTGTCAGGATCAACCTCAATTCCTTTTTGGCTGACGATGAACCCTAGCAGTTTCCCTGAACGGACACCGAACGTGCACTTATTGGGATTCAAGCAGAGTTTGTATTTTCTCAGACGCTCGAATAGTTTTGACAAGTGGGTCACATGCTCTTCTTTTGTTTTAGACTTGCCAATCATGTCATCGACATACACCTCAATTTCTTTGTGCATCATGTCGTGAAACAAAGTGGTCATGGCCCTTTGATAGGTTATTCTCGCGTTCTTTAGACCGAACGACATTACCTTGTAACAGAAGGTGCCCCATGGGGTGATGAATAAAGTTTTCTCCATATCTTCCGGCGCCATTTAGATTTGATTATAGCCCAAGAATCCATCCATGAAGGAGAAGACTTTAAATTTTGTTGTACTGTCTACCAGCTGTCAATGTGCGGTAAGGGAAAGTCATCCTTTGGACTTGCTTTGTTCAGATCCCTGTAGTCTACACACATTCTGACCTTTCCCTCCTTTTTCAGAACTGGTATTATGTTGGCTAGCCATTGAGGATATTCTGATGTGACGAGGAAACCTGCATCAATCTGTTTCTGTACTTCCTCTTTGCTTTTGATGGCCATGTCTGGATGAGTCCGTTTCAACCTTTATTTTACTGGCGAACATTATGATATTAACGGTAGATGATGTTCCACGATGCTGGTATCCAACCCTGGCATATCCTGATAGGACCAGGCGAATACATCGGGAAACTCTTTGAGAAGCCTTATCAAACCTTCTTTGACAGTTGGACTGAGCAGTGCCCCAATCTTGACTTCTTTTCTCTCTTCTTCTGAACCTAAGTTGACTGTTTCCAACGGTTCTTTGTGAGTTTTAATGGACCTTTCCTCTTGTCTGAGTAATCGGGAGATCTCTTCTGGAATTTCTTCGTCATTTTCTTCTTCAGCCTCAAATACCGGGAATTCAAAGTTGGGAGAAGGCATTGGATCGTATGTTCCAATGGGGTTTAAAACAAGCAATCTGCATGACGTGATGATTGGTTTTAGAAGAGATAGAGAGAATGTAAGAGTGTGTGCAGTGTATTTTCTTTTTTACTGCTTGTTTTTATTATTCGATTTGTTTTTTAGGATTACCATTTTCTGAAAAAGCGAAATGAGAAAACAATAATAAATGCGGAAATTACAGAACATCGTTATTTTATTTATGATCTTGTCAATTCTTGAAACTACAGCCCTATAAAACAAAACTTTGTCGCTTTGGGCGAAGCAAAGAGAGACTTTTACAGAAAGTGGGCCCTATAAAAAGGTCTGTTTCACCTGGGCAGGGTGAAAGGTTAAAGTAAAGACGACAATTACTTCGACTTATGAACAAATTTCAGAATGTTGACTGCAACCCATTGGCGGCGAACCCCTCGGTGAATCACAAAGTCTGGTACCTTCCTCCTTGGCTTGTCTTCATAAATAACGTTGATTTCTGGTGGAGCGGGATCATTAGAATCTGTCTCCCAGGCAGAGTTGTCATAGGAGGATTCGTCAGCTGTATCTTGCACAATGTTTGTACTCTCAGGTATATCTCCCCATCCAGTTGGTTGGATGTCTTCGAGCCTGATACGAGAGCTTTCAGGAGTGGTGTACTTGACTAAAAAGTCGAATTTGCCACTTGGTTGTCCTAAGGTGTCCCACACCTCTTTGGAACTGGAGGAGTCATCCCTTTCGATGACGTTGACCTCGGGAAAAGCATTGTTAAGGAACTCTTGTCCTGCAATCCTTGCAAATTCATCTTAGTACTGGATATTTTCTGAATGCCCTGAGTAATGATCCCATGATTCTGTGGGGACGCAGGTATTCTTTTCAATGATGCTCAGCTGATATGCATCGTTCGGCTGACTCTCTTGCCCCAAGTCTCCTGGGTATGGTTGCCACATAGACAGGTCATCCATCGGGACATAATAGTCGTGGTCAAAGTTGTCTTTCATCAGAGTGTCCTCCTCTAATGAGTTTGGTGGAGCACGGCATCCTTCCAGATCACAATCTCCGTATATCATTTAGACATCTGACCTCGGTATAAATCGCGGACTTGGTGCGAGAAAGCAAAATGGCGTAGGCACCTCTTCCTGAGACATATAATCGTCCTCGTTAAGATATGACTTCCACTCTTTATCTGTATCGAAGGAATCACCCTCGTTGATGGTATGTACTTCTTGAGACACTGGGTGAAGGAAACCTCCACCATGGAAGAAGTTTTGAATGGGATGAAGACTTTCATCGTTAGTAGCTGTCTGGGCACAGTTTAAAGAAAAACCAAGACCTTTCTTTTTCTTATTGTCAGTAGGAATGACAAGTTGTCCCCATCCTTTGGTATTATTACTTTTGATCGCTTCGAGAGCATCTTTATTCGAGGAAATAAAAGTTCCTTTCTTTGATTAACTGTCATTACTCATCGAAAGTGCTTGGAACTGGGTTCTAATTATCTCCTCTGGTTTTACACAAGTGGACAATGATAAGTTACCCACGATCAAGGCTTGCTCTCCCCAGACTATGACTAGTTGGTCATTCTTGACGAACTTCAGCTTCTGGTGAAGTGTCGAAGTGACTGCCCCAGCCTCGTGTATCCAAGGTCTTCCTAACAAACAGTTGTATGCTGCCCCAATGTCCATGACCTGAAAAGTGACTTGGAATGTGTGAGGACCGATAGTTATGGGAAGATCGACTTCACTGATAACTATTTTTTGGGATTCGTCAAATGCTTTGACGATGACCTCACTGCCTCTCATTGGATATCCTTGGTACGATAATCGCATCAACGTAGACTTTGGCATAACATTTAGAGTTGATCCGGTGTCTACCAGTACGCTGGCCAAAACATCGTCCTGGAAGTTGACTGTAATATCTTGGATCAATCCATTGTTGTAAATGGATCAATGTAGTGTATTGGAGACCCTCAAATCATGCCTTGAGGTCTTGGCTCATGTTTTGTCCCAAAAGTCAACTTAGGGGTGAATTAGGTCAAGAAGCCCTAATTCCTGATTTTTTGTGGATACATCCCCTGAGGTAAAATTGACTTGATGATTGGGTCCATGAGGTCCCTTGTAGTATCTTGGTTTGTGCTTTGAAGCATTGGCTCATGCCCAGAGGAAAATTTCCACCTGGAGGCCTCAGTCGACCAAAACCCTAATTTGGTGACACTGTCCATCTTGAGGCTTGATCCACTTGGAATGCTGCAACTTTGTGTTTGATTCCTGATGTGGGAGTCCTCTTGATCTATTGTGGATGTTTAAGAGGCTAGACAAGTTGAAGATCATGTCATTTCTTGATTGATCTTTTGTCTGAGTGCCCTAAGAGGGCTTGAAACCCTAATTCTTGTTAGTAGTGAATGCTCAACAATTCCTTGAGGAGATTGATGAGACATGAAAGTATCTCCATTTTATGATGATGATTGGCACAATGATGGGAAATCTTAGTGGTCAAAATTTGGGGTATGACATATGGGTTGCAGTCAAAGGTGGATTGTGCTTTTTATTTTCAGATGGGAAACACTGCTATCACGTTACGGAAGACACATGAAGGGATGTATTTGGTTTGTCTATGTTCTCACATTACTCTACCTTTGATGTATCTTCTTCAACATAAATTTCTCTCAATTGGCCTAACTATTTTGTTGTTAGAATGTTTGTTATCAAAGAATGTAACAGAGGATCCTTATTTTGTTATGTTTTAATGGTTTTGAAGATTCTGAGGCATTTCAATATTGGTGTGTGAAATTCTGATCAAGCAGATCACTCAGACGTAGGACAGGATGTTGTGACACTTGATCTCGGCTTCTCACACATGGATAATGAGGAACAGAATACAAACAGCAAAAAGTAAACAGCACACAAGAATTGTTAGCCTAATTCGGTGATCAACAACACCTACGTTTAGGGGCTACCAAGCCAGGAATGAAATCCACTAAGCAGAATTGGTTCTAAGCTAAACTCCACCGTTTACAACTTGTCACCTAGAAACTACCCGTGCTAGATTTCTACCTAAGACACTCCTAGGTATGAGACCCTTCTCAATTCCCTTTCAATCATAGCAGTGACTGAACAATTACAACTCAATAAAACTGTCCAACTCAGGTATTCACGCAATACAAGAGAGGCTCACAAAAGTACAAACCCTAGTACTCAATAGCAGTTATGTATATTCAGTACCTATTCTAGGTTAAATCCATCCTATTTATATCACTAAACAGAACTGGATTTAGGCTTCAGAATCACAGCAATCAGCTCCACAGAATCTGCGACCTATTATTCTCTAGAATAGTTTATTCAATCCTAAGTTTCCTAAAATGTCTCAACGCTTAGAAACAACATATTCCTTTTAGAGTCAGAAACTCTGATTCCTCAATCTCGGATGCCACCTAGGACAAATTTAGATTCCCATAAAAACTGGAAATCAGATAACAGTTATTCCAAACTATAACAGACAAAGATGTCGAATCAACATGATAGGACATCTTGTCTAACAACTTAACCTGCAGTCAGTTCAACATGTTAGGACATCTTGTCCAACATCTTTCTGTTAAGTTAGTTTTACCAAAATTGATGTCAACCTCAAAGGCTTGGACTCATCAATCTCCCCATATGGCAGATTTTGGCTAAAACTAACTATAATTAACCTGCAAACAAAATTATTTAGAGCAGGGAGACTAGATCATCAGAACAGCAGCAGAAAAAACTTTGTCTCTTCCTCAACCAGTACCTTCTGCAAGCAGCACTACTCCTCCTCAATGGTTAGTAGCGGTCAACAGTGGTTAGTAAAGTTAGTATTACTCCCTATTTTTTGCCATAATATGACAAAGGCAGAAAGACTAACTCAAAAACCAAATAACCAGTAGAGTATTTAAAGTACACACCCAACCAAAAGTAAATTATCCTGGGCATTAAGCCCTTACAAAACCAAAACAATAAAAAAAATGAACTTGAACTTGAGAGAATGCTTGACAACCCTCTCAACCTTGATGGGAATACATATTCAGATACTTAAATAGCATTCCCACACCTATTGGAATGTTATATATCTTCAGATAGGCAAACTCCAAGCTTGTCTGTCAACACTTCAAATTGATTTGCGTCCAAAGATTTAGTGAAGATGTTAGCTAACTGATTATCTGTGGCAACATGCTCCAGGGTTATGACTTTGTCTTCCACAAGGTCCCGAATGAAGTGGTGTCTGATGTCAATATGTTTAGTTCTGCTATGTTGAATAGGATTCTTTGAAATATTGATTGCACTCAAGTTGTCATAGAAGATTTTCATAACATCTTGCATGACATTATATTCAGCCAGCATTTTCTTCATCCATATCATTTAAGAACAGTTACTCCCTGCAGCGATGTATTCAACTTTAGCAGTAGACAGAGAGACACAGTTTTACTTCTTACTGAACTAGGAGATTAAGTTGTTTCCTAGAAAGAAGCATCCATCAGAGGTGTTTTTCCTATCATCTGTATTCCCAGCCCAATCAGCATCACAATATCCTATTAACACAGAGTTAGAGTTGTGCGTATGGAGTAGTCCATAGTCACGTGTACCATTAACATACTTCGGAATTCTTTTGACCTGATTAATATGACTAACTTTAGGTTCAACCTGATATCTCGCACAGACTCCTACTACAAACGTTATATCAGGTCTGCTAGCTATAAGGTATAGAAGACTTCCAATCATGCTTCTATACAGACTCTGATCAACACTTACTCC
This sequence comes from Lathyrus tuberosus, assembly GCA_022829125.1. Taxonomy (NCBI): domain Eukaryota; kingdom Viridiplantae; phylum Streptophyta; class Magnoliopsida; order Fabales; family Fabaceae; genus Lathyrus; species Lathyrus tuberosus. The sequence continues at coordinate 1,804,584 of JALAZF010000779.1, forward strand.
TTTCTCATCTTTAGACAACTTCAAGTGAGTAGGAGCAGGAGTCCTCTTATGTTTTGCATTCGCCAAACCAAACTTTTTAACAATATTTTTGGCATATTTCCCTTGACAGAGAAATATAGAATCTTCCATTTGTTTGATTTGGAGGCCAAGGAAGTAAGTTAATTCACCAACTAAGCTCATTTCAAACTCAGATTGCATTTACTTGACAAAGTATTGAACCATCTTTTCTGACATTCCCCCAAACACAATATCATCAACATAAATTTGTGCTATCATGAGCTTTCCTTCCCTTTCTCTGACAAAGAGGGTTTTATTAATTCCTCCTTTTCTGTAGCCATTGGTGACAAGGAAGTCAGTTAATCTTTCATACCAGGCCCTTGGAGCTTGTTTTAACCCACATAAGGCTTTCTTCAGCTTGTATACATGATCTGGAAATGTAGGATCAAAAAAACCTTTGGGTTGTTCCACATAGACTTCTTCGTTCAGGTATCCGTTCAGAAAGGTACTCTTGACATCCATTTGAAAAAGTTTGAACTTCAGCAGACAGGCTATTCCAAGTAGCAATCTCATAGACTCCAGTCTAGCAACAGGAGCAAAAGTTTCATCAAAATCCACTCCCTCTATCTGAGTGTACCCTTGGGAAACAAGTCTAGCCTTATTTCATGTGACTACACCATGTTCGTCAGACTTGTTCTTAAACACCCACTTTCTCCCAATCACATTTGACCCTTCTGGTCTTGGTACAAGATCCCATACCTCATGCCTCTTGAACTGCCACAGCTTCTTGCATCGCATTAATCCAGAATTCATCAGTCAAGGCCTCTTTGACATTCTTGGGTTCCATCTTCGACGCAAAACAAGCACTGGCAACAACATCCTGTGGATTCTAATATCATTTGTAACTTCGGCTTCTATAGGTGAGTCATCAACCACAACATTTATGGATTCCAATACCACTTGAGTTCTTGAATTGTAGACTTTATAGGCTCTGCTATTTGTAGAGTATCCTAGGAAGATTTCTTCATCACCCATAAACACTAATCAAATCCTTCCCTTTTCAAATTCTCTTACACCTTTTTCTCTCCTTATTTATCATTACCTTCTTCTTCTTCTCCCACACAAAAATTCACCATCTCCTTCATAACCAACCCTACATAAAAACTCAATCTGTCACTTCCTCATTAACCAAAACACCATAACAACTTCACAAAACCTTCTCCATTCGAACCCCTATTCCATATTCCGGGCACTTTTTCTCGTAATCTCAAGAATTTTTTTTCAAAGATTTCCATCTATGGCTCCCAAAAGGAATGTTCAAAGGGAAACCAGGGACTCCTCAAGGCCAAAGAAACGAGGAAGCACTAGATGGAGTCCCCGGTTTCAAAGATTTCCATCTATGGCTCCCAAAAGGAATATTCAAAGGGAATGTTCACAGAGAAACCTTCACGGTATTGTCTTCGCAGATGACACCCAAGCAGCCCACTACAAAGTCCTCGCCAAACGGAAAATTGTTCCGACCAGGTATCTCTGTGAAACAACTCTTACTACTCTTGGTTTGAAAACTGAAGTTGACAGGTTGTTGAATAATATTGGTATGCGGGAGTTTATGACGAGGGATGCTTCCACTTATGAGCGAATTACACTTGAATTCTTGAGCACCCTCGATTTCAAGCTTGAAAAGAAACGACAGGACGGTGCGAGGGTTTATTTTGGAACCCTCAAATTTTGACTTATGAATCAAGACATCCAAATGGAAGTCGAGGATTTGGGGGAAATCCTCCGACTCCCTACTTATGGGCCCGGTTTTGTCCCTCAAGGATTTGACTTCAAAAGCTTTTGGTACGCCATCACAGGGTGTAGTGACTACACTGCTACAAACGCCAAGGCTTCTCGCATACAATATCCGGTTATTCGCTATTTACAAAAAGCCTTGGCATACAATCGACCTTTTAAGTTGGGTAACCTTTACTCGGTTACTTAGCCTAATGGCGGTTGAGTCTCAATTGTCAAATAAGTGCCAATGAGCATAAAAAGAAGATTGCTCTTGACCAACCTTATGCATACAAAGAAGCGAAAATGTCTTAATTTGACTGTCCGAACAAAAAGGGGAAAAATCGAGAAGATACTTAAGCCCAAAGCGTAGTTGGAGAGGTGACCGAAAAGGGGTATCTAGGTCTGTGGTTCTACCATGGTTTATGTTCTTAGAATATCCTCGTTGACGGAGAAGTATTGGAAGAACGACAACTAGCCGATCGGAACGAGTAACTCCCGTATGAGTATCAACAAGATCTAATCTCATTGGTTCTCATGTGAAGTACTTTGCTTGGTCTAAAAAGCGTTATCCGAGTTCATTGCTCGAGGACAAGCAACATTTAAGTTTGGGGGAATTTGATAAGTGTATTTTGTATCGTTTTTAATTAGTATTTTTCCTTGTTATTTCATTGCATTTTGCCTACTTTCTTTGCTTTTTTTGTATTTTATGCTTTGGTATTGTGTTTTTGTCATTTTCAGGTCTTCACAAGCATATTGGAAGAAAAGGAGATAAAATCGGGTGAAAATCAAAGGAAAAACACAAGAGCCGAAACCTCCCAGTAGAAAAACCATAGCTCTGTTACGGGTGCCCGTAATGCATGTTACGGCCCGTAACAGAAGGCCCGGTAGATCCCAAGAAGAGGGCACCCCAGTACAAAAACCAGAGCTCTGTTACGGGTGACCGTAACATGTATTACGGCCCTTAACAAAGGTGCGAGAAGCTAACTTTTTGTTTCCTTTTTCGTCTCGATTTGATTCCTGATTTGAAGACCTTGGCATTGATACCTGGCTGATTCTCCTATGGAATGGCATTGAAGACCCTTTTATTTGAATTTATGTGATTTATGGCTATTTTAACTCCAATTAGAGGGGAGTTTTAGGGACCGCACTTTTATCATATTTTCTTTACGCTTTCTGCAATTTTATCTTTTCGACGCATCTTTTCTGTACAAGTCTCCATTGGAGCTGAACCAAGTTTATTGAAGCAATTTTATTTTCATCAGGTTTTATTATTACTGTCTTTATATTTTATTTTGATTATGTCTTTTATTTTTACAATCCTTTTTATTGTTTCAACCCTCACCATGAGTGAGTAGTTCCCTAGGGATTAAGGGTCATGAGACCCACTCATGACTATCCGTATGATTAAATAAAAAGTGATACAAGGATTTAACGCGTTCTTATTTTAAAAGTTTGAGTTCTTATTTCAAAAATTTGTTACGAAAGTAAAAGGTTCTTAGGTATTGGTAATGATGCGAAAGCACTTTATCCGATACCCGAAAACGAATTTTTAGACAACCAAATCGATGATGCGAAAGTACTCAGAGGAGGTTGAGAAAAGCTTTATCTTAATAGACCGCGCGGTAACATAAAGGTTTTAGTAAATTCTATTGAACATGCGACAACTGACAGATTATTTACCGAAACCATGATAACACGTTGCGAAAGCCGGTGTTGTCTACAAAAACTATTTTCTATAATTCGAGTAAAAATCCTTGTAGCGTGAGTAATCCAGTCACACGGAGATGTTAGAGTGGGGAATCATGATCCTAAATCCTATTTGTTTTAATTATTTATCTAACCCTTGTTTCAGATCTGTTTCTCCCATTTTTCGGTCGCTCTAGATTTACAAAGATCAAACAGAAATCGGTACTTAACCATTGGTCCCTGTGGATCGATAACTTTTTATTACTACGATATAGACATGCACTTGCGGCCGTGTCAGGGATCCATCTTCCTTCTCTGCTCACGGTCTGCAAGGATGTAGTGTGACGCCCCCGATCTATACCCCCAATTAACACGCAATTAAAGCGGTAAAAAGAAAATTCGAAAATTGATCAGAGTATATTTGAAACATCATGGCATAGAAAGGGAGAATCACATCAAAGTAACCAAACATACACATAACATGACACACCTGCCCATAATGATATGCAACTGTGGGGTAGCAATCATACAGAGGAAACTTTGTTCCTTACACCCATTTTTCAGAAATTAGAATTAAAGCGGAAAATCTAAAATCTGAACACATATATACATATATACATATAAACATGTCTGTCATACATCAAGTTATAAATGTACAACCAAAATATATCATCAGATATACAAAATAATAGCACGCGGCCATCCTAACTACCCGGAGTCACATATCAGAGCCGACCGACCAAAATAATGAAGACGCAACGCTTCACAAAAAGGAATACCTCCAGCAGCTCTAATCTGCAACGCCTCATAGAGCGTTATAAAATAGCAGAAGGGTGAGAAAAACAACCATAATATAATTGAATAAAATTATATATATAAACACAAAAATGTACAAGTAACACATTCTCACCACAACCACATATAATATAATACCGCACAATTCTCAAGCATCGAATACCATTACACACAACACATATACCATACAATCATCAATCACATTCACAAATTCACACACAGTTAATTCATGATTTATGCAATGCACATAGACCGACACAACGAATCTATGCACATGCTATGCGGTACCGACTTCCAATGTCTCATGTCTCATCATCAGTTCACTCAGGAACTATTGGAACCATCGCTCGTTACTGAGAATCTCAAGTAACTCCCCGTCGGGCCTACGATGTTCACCCGTCGCTTTAAGTCCTCAGGCATCGCCTCGTATTTTCGAGGCCCACGACGTTAAGGATTGCTTTAAGTCTCCAGAGGAGCCCACAATCGTCTATACCCATCGCTTTAAGTCTTCAGGCAGCGCCTCATATTTTTGAGGCCCACGATGTTATAGAGGATTCCCTCAGGAACCAAATCGTCACTCAGGACGTTTCAACAATGCATTTCATGATGCTTGACATACAATGACTCATGACATTCACATTGCATGCACACACACATCCACAATCATGCATATATCATCAAATACCACACTTAGCATTTTCTTGCCTTTCGGCCATAAATCATCATCACAACATTTCATCAAAAACAACTATTCACAATTAATCGGTAAAGTCGGCCAAAAGTCGGTTAAAAATAATATTTTTCTTCACCAAATCATAGAACATATTTTTAGCTTCACATCCATATAAAGAACACTTAAATCGGATAAACAACGAAGAAGATATGAATATTTCAAAATAACGCAAAAACATAAACCGGACGCCCGACACTACGAAACGGTTCGAAAAAACTGTACCGATTGGACTAGGTTCAGACCTCAAAACTATTTTTCCTAGAAAGAACATCTCGTTAGCTTCCCAACGCTTTGAACGGGGGTCAAAACCGACTTACGGTTCAAGAGATATGAATTTCCGAAGTTTTCCCGACAAACCAGAATTTTCTGGTTCAGCACAGTATGTATCAATACATAGACTTATGTATCGATACAAAAGGCCACATGTATCGATACATAGAACGCATGTGTCGACGCATGCTGTAGTACAAATTCTGTTTTCTCAAATTTCTACAGTATGTATCGATACATAAGGGTTATGTATCGATACATAAACCATTTCGTATCGACACATAGCTGTTATGTATCGATTCATAACTCTGTTTTTCTCAAAAACCAGATTTCTCAAATTACACCCTTGCTGCCATTTTCCAAAATGCCCGGAAACTCGACTAAATCGAACATTTTCACCGAAACAAACATATACGCACAACCACCAAATACATAAGAACAATTTAGAACACATAAACGAAATTTCTACGACGTTCGATTTTTCGATTAAATTTCAACCTTTCAAAAACCAGAATTTTCAAACATCACCAAATCGAATAAAAAGCACGCTATACGACGACCTAACCTTGCTCGATACAACTACGTAATTTATTTTGAATTCTAACCGTGAAAACATCGGTTTTAATCGATTTCCTACAATTCGACCTAAACGGACAAAACAACGGAAACATAATGAAAACTAACCAAAACATAACCAAACTTCATGAAACTTTAAACAGCAGCTCACATACATATAACCAACCAACACATGTATTTATATGACTTTTCGACCGTAAAAACATCGGGTTCTATCGATTTCATCCAATACGGCATAAACGGAAACATATGGAAAACCAACCAAAACATCCACACAAAACATACATAATCATACACAATCACAGTATAATCGAGTTTCGCACCCTTACCCGATAAATTCGCGTTTGAAAAGTCGGTTGAATCGGTTCCTAAATCCCCAAGTTTTTCCTCTTTTTCTTCTTCTCTTTCTCTTCTCTTCTTTTCTTCTCCTCTTTCTCTTTATTTTTCTGGTTTTTCTTTCTTTTCTCTCTTTCTTACTACTTTTCTATACAAAATCAAAATATCTAGCCACCCAAAAGACCAAAATACCCCTACACTCAAATTTCTCGCAAACGATCCCAAAACGCGATAAAATATATTCACGACTAAAAATAACATATTTTCACACAAAAGTTGAAATGACAATAAAATAATAATAAAATAATATAAAAAGACTCAATAAAATAAAACTGGCAAAAACTGGGGCGTTACAATTCTCCCCCACTTAGAAATTTTCGTCCTCGAAAATAATACCTGATACAAACAACTCTGGATACGACTCCCGCATCCTACTCTTCAATTCCCACGTCAAATTACCCTCAGCAGCGCCTCCCCACGCCACTTTCACAAGTCTAATCTCTTTACCCCTTAACCGCTTCACCTCGCGATCCAAAATCCTAACTGGTAATGCCTCGACCGTAAGGTTATCCCTTACCTCAACCTCGTCCATAGGAATCACATGTGAAGGGTCCGGAACATACTTCCGAAGCTGTGAAACATGAAAAACATCATGCAAGTTCGACAGATTCGGCGGTAATGCCACACGATACGCTACAGCACCAACTCTCGCAGATATCTGGTAAGGACCAATAAATCGAGAAGTAAGCTTCTTAGATTTCAAAGCACGACCAACACCCGTTACCGGCGTAACTCTCAGAAATACGTGATCACCCTCTTGAAACTCAAGATTCTTACGTCTCCGATCATGATAACTCTTTTGTCTACTCTGAGAAGCCTTCATTTTCTCACGAATAAACTTTACCTTTTTTGTCGTCTGTTGCACCAATTCTGGTCCAACTACAGAACTCTCACCTGTTTCGTGCCAACACAACGGCGTTCGACATCTTCGTCCATATAAAGCCTCAAAAGGTGCCATTCCGATACTAGAATGGAAACTGTTATTATACGTGAACTCAACCAATGCAAGATAATTGTCCCACGTACCACCTTGTTCCAAAACACACGCTCTCAACAAATCCTCCAAAGACTGAATCGTTCTTTCGGTCTGACCATCCGTCTGCGGATGATAAGCCGAACTCAACCTCAATCTAGAACCCAAAGCCTTCTGTAAACTTTCCCAAAATCTCGATGTAAACCTCGGATCCCGATCAGAAACAATACTCAAAGGAACCCCATGCAATTTCACCACCACACTGATATAGATCTCAGCTAACCTCTCCAAAGAAAAACTGATGTCAATCGGAATAAAATGCGCCGATTTAGTCAGCCTGTCCACAATCACCCAAATAGCATTATGCCCACGCTGAGTGTTCGGTAATCCTGTTACAAAATCCATCGAAATGCTATCCCATTTCCACTCAGGAATCTCCAACGGTTGCAACAAACCACTAGGTCTCAAATGTTCCACTTTCGATTTCTGACAAGTCAAACAAGCATACACAAACTGAGCCACATCTCTTTTCAAACCAGACCACCAGAAAATCTTCTTCAAATCTTGGTACATCTTATTCGCTCCCGGATGAATACTTAAGTTACTTCGGTGTCCTTCCTCCAAAATCATTCTTTTCAACTCCGCATCATCAGGAATACAAATACGACCACGAAATCTCAAAACACCAAAATTATCCACCTTGAAATCCACATTCTCATTCATCATCAATTCAATAAATTTCAAATCCAGCTTTTGTTTCTCACTAACCGACAACAAAAATTCATTAGTAACTTTCAACATACCAAGCCTCACACTAACCGATGTCACTTCACATACCAAACTCAAATCTCTAAACGATTCCAAAAGTTCCCACTCTTTCACCATCAATGCGGACATATGCAACGATTTACGGCTCAATGCATCGGCTACCACATTAGCTTTACCAGGATGGTAATTCAAGCCAAAGTCGTAGTCTTTCAAGAATTCCAACCATCTCCACTGCCTCATGTTCAACTCTTTCTGATCAAATAAATATTTCAAGCTTTTATGATCACTAAAGACCTCGAACCTCGCACCATAGAGATAATGCCTCCATATCTTCAACACAAAAACCACAGCCGCTAATTCAAGATCATGAGTAGGATAGTTTTTCTCATGAACTCTTAACTGCCTTGAAGCGTAAGCCACCACCTTACCTTCCTGCATCAGAACACCACCCAAACCAATTAAAGAAGCATCACAATACACAACAAATGGTTCATTAGGATTAGGTAAAATAAGAATCGGAGCTGTCGTCAATCTTTTCTTCAGCTCACAAAAACTTTCTTCACATTGAATATCCCAAACGAACGCTTTGCCCTTACAAGTCAACTGCGTCAAAGGAAGAGCTAGCTTAGAAAAACTTTCAATGAACCTCTGATAATAACCAGCCAAACCTAGAAAACTTCGAATTTCAGTAACGGATCTAGGAGCCTCCCATTGTAGAACTGCTTCTACTTTAGATGGATCCACAGCAATACCATTACCTGAAATTACGTGCCCAAGAAAACTCACCTCAAACAACCAGAATTCACACTTGGACAATTTGGCAAAAAGCTTCCTTTCTTTCAAAACCTGCAAAACAATACGCAAATGCTCTGCATGTTCTTCCCGAGACTTAGAATAGATTAAAATATCATCAATAAACACCACCACAAAACGATCCAAATGCTCGTGGAAAATCCGATTCATGTATTCCATAAACACACCAGGCGCATTAGAAACCCCGAACGGCATCACCGAATATTCATAATGACCGTACCGTGTTCTAAAGGCCGTCTTCTGAATATCCTCTTCTTTCACTCTTATTTGATGATAACCCGATCTCAAATCAATCTTACTAAATACACAAGCACCAACCAACTGATCCATCAGATCATCAATCCTTGGAAGCGGATACTTATTCTTAATCGTCACTTTGTTCAACTGGCGATAATCAATACATAATCGCATACTCCCATCTTTCTTTTTCACTAACAAAACTGGAGCACCCCAAGGAGAAACACTTGGCCTTACGAACCTCTTTTCCAACAACTCATTTAACTGCTTTTTCAACTCCACCAATTCAGATGTCGACATTCTATAAGGTGCCATAGAAACAGGTCTAGTACCAGGAACTAGATCTATCGAAAATTCCACCTCTCTCTCTGGCGGCACATCTGAAATATCCTCAGGAAACACCTCAGGAAATTCGCACACAACAGGAAACACATCAAGTGAAACTTGACTATCCACTGATAAAGATGCAAACAAACCAAACAACTGAGCTTCATCCGCCAAAAGTCTCTTCAACTCTTTGGTAGATAAGAAACTCGAGTCTTCATCTTCCTCAAGAGAAGGAAACCTTACAAGCTTATGATAACAATCAATGTACACCCGATTAAATTGCAACCAGTTCATTCCCAACACCGCATCTAAACCTTCCAATGGTAAACACACTAAATCCATCACAAAGTCTTTGCCATAAATGGCCAAAGGACAATTTAGACACACCAAAGAAGTAGTCACTGACCCCATCGCTGGAGTATCAATAACCATCTCAAAATCCATCACAGACAACACAAGATTCAAACTCTTCGCGCACTCAGACGAAATAAACGAATGAGTCGCTCCAGTATCAATAATAGCAATTAAAGGCGTATTATTAATAAAGCAAGTACCTCTTATCAGACGATCTGCCTTTGAAGTCTGAGTTCCCGCCAATGAAAACACCTTCCCGCTAGTCTGAGCCTTCTTCGGATTAGGACACTTCGAACTAATGTGACCAGGTTCTCCACAATTGTAACATTTCACCACATTCTTCCTTTTACAATCAGCTAAGACATGCCCAATACCACCACAATTAGAACACTTATTCACTTTCTTCCTACATTCATGCTGGCGATGACCCAATTCACCACATTTAAAACACCTAATAGGATTAGACATACCTCCTCCACCTGACCTACGATCAAAAGAACCCCTTTGTTTACCTTTATCAGCCGGTGACACATACGGACCACCACGGAACTGTTGCTTCCCTTTCCTGTCACTTACACTTTTATAATGAGCAGAACGAGCTTTACTGTCCTCATCATAAATCCTACAGCATTCAACCAAATCAGCAAACCTTAGAATCCTCTGATAACCAATCGCCTGCTTTATCTCAGGACGCAAGCCACTTTCATACTTTACACACTTTGAAAATTCAGTTGTCGCTTCCACATAGTGTGGATAAAACTGCACAAGCTCCACAAACTTAGCAGTATATTCAACCACAGATAAGTTACCTTGTTTCAGTTCCAAAAACTCAATCTCCTTCTTTCCTCGGACATCTTCCGGAAAATACTTCCTTAGGAACTCTCGACTAAACACCTCCCAAGTAATCTCTTCTTCCTCCTCATCAGCTTCTAACACTTGACGAGTACTGATCCACCAGTCGTCAGCCTCTTCATGCAACATGTGAGTGCCCAGCCTCACCTTATCCTCCTCGTCACAATCCATTACTCTGAAAATCCTCTCAATCTCTTTCAACCACAATTGTGCACCATCCGGATCATGTTTCCCTTTAAAGACCGGCGGCTTATTCTTTCTAAACTCATCATTTTCGGAAGCATTCGGTGCACCCTGCACAGCTCGTGCCATCGCTTCCATCGCAGCAGCCAAAGCAGCATTATTACGACCAGCCATATTCTGTTCGTCCAAAACAAAAACTATGGTTAAACAACAACTTGCTCAACACAACTCGCCCAATATGCCAGACACAGCTGACACAACAAACACAACTGACACAACTGACACGGACTGACTCTGATACCACTTAATGTGACGCCCCCGATCTATACCCCCAATTAACACGCAATTAAAGCGGTAAAAAGAAAATTCGAAAATTGATCAGAGTATATTTGAAACATCATGGCATAGAAAGGGAGAATCACATCAAAGTAACCAAACATACACATAACATGACACACCTGCCCATAATGATATGCAACTGTGGGGTAGCAATCATACAGAGGAAACTTTGTTCCTTACACCCACTTTTCAGAAATTAGAATTAAAGCGGAAAATCTAAAATCTGAACACATATATACATATAAACATGTCTGTCATACATCAAGTTATAAATGTACAACCAAAATATATCATCAGATATACAAAATAATAGCACGCGGCCATCCTAACTACCCGGAGTCACATATCAGAGCCGACCGACCAAAATAATGAAGACGCAACGCTTCATAAAAAGGAATACCTCCAGCAGCTCTAATCTGCAACGCCTCATAGAGCGTTATAAAATAGCAGAAGGGTGAGAAAAACAACCATAATATAATTGAATAAAATTATATATATAAACACAAAAATGTACAAGTAACACATTCTCACCACAACCACATATAACATAATACCGCACAATTCTCAAGCATCGAATACCATTACACACCACACATATACCATACAATCATCAATCACATTCACAAATTCACACACAATTAATTCATGATTTATGCAATGCACATAGACCGACACAACGACTCTATGCACATGCCATGCGGTACCGACTTCCAATGTCTCATGTCTCATCATCAGTTCACTCAGGAACTATTGGAACCATCGCTCGTTACTGAGAATCTCAAGTAACTCCCCGTCGGGCCTACGATGTTCACCCGTCGCTTTAAGTCCTCAGGCATCGCCTCGTATTTTCGAGGCCCACGACGTTAAAGATTGCTTTAAGTCTCCAGAGGAGCCCATAATCGTCTATACCCATCGCTTTAAGTCCTCAGGCAGCGCCTCATATTTTCGAGGCCCACGATGTTATAGAGGATTCCCTCAGGAACCAAATCGTCACTCAGGACGTTTCAACAATGCATTTCATGATGCTTGGCATACAATGACTCATGACATTCACATTGCATGCACACACACATCCACAATCATGCATATATCATCAAATACCACACTTAGCATTTTCTTGCCTTTCGGCCACAAATCATCATCATAACATTTCATCAAAAACAACTATTCACGATTAATCGGTAAAGTCGGCCAAAAGTCGGTTAAAAATAATATTTTTCTTCACCAAATCATAGAACATATTTTTAGCTTCACATCCATATAAAGAACACTTAAATCGGATAAACAACGAAGAAGATATGAATATTTCAAAATAACGCAAAAACATAAACCGGACGTCCGACACTACGAAACGGTTCGAAAAAACTGTACCGATTGGACTAGGTTCAGACCTCAAAACTATTTTTCCTAGAAAGAACATCTCGTTAGCTTCCCAACGCTTCGAACGGGGGTCAAAACCGACTTACGGTTCAAGAGATATGAATTTCCGAAGTTTTCCCGACAAACCAGAATTTTCTGGTTCAGCACAGTATGTATCAGTACATAGACTTATGTATCGATACAAAAGGCCACATGTATCGATACATAGAACGCATGTGTCGACGCATGCTGTAGTAAAAATTTTGTTTTCTCAAATTTCTACAGTATGTATCGATACATAAGGGTTATATATCGATACATAAACCATTTCGTATCGACACATAGCTGTTATGTATCGATTCATAACTCTGTTTTTCTCAAAAACCAGATTTCTCAAATTACACCCTTGCTTCCATTTTCCAAAATGCCCGGAAACTCGACTAAATCGAACATTTTCACCGAAACAAACATATACGCACAACCACCAAATACATAAGAACAATTTAGAACACATAAACGAAATTTCTACGACGTTCGATTTTTCGATTAAATTTCAACCTTTCAAAAACCAGAATTTTCAAACATCACCAAATCGAATAAAAAGCACGCAATACGACGACCTAACCTTGCTCGATACAACTACGTAATTTATTTCGAATTCTAACCGTGAAAACATCGGTTTTAATCGATTTCCTACAATTCGACCTAAACGGACAAAACAACGGAAACATAACGAAAACTAACCAAAACATAACCAAACTTCATGAAACTTTAAACAGCAGCTCACATACATATAACCAACCAACACATGTATTTATACGACTTTTCGACCGTAAAAACATTGGTTTCTATCGATTTCATCCAATACGGCATAAACGGAAACATATGGAAAACCAACCAAAACATCCACACAAAACATACATAATCATACACAATCACAGTATAATCGAGTTTCGCACCCTTACCCGATAAATTCGCGTTTGAAAAGTCGGTTGAATCGGTTCCTAAATCCCCAAGTTTTTCCTCTTTTTCTTCTTCTCTTTCTCTTCTCTTCTTTTCTTCTCCTCTTTCTCTTTATTTTTCTGGTTTTTCTTTCTTTTCTCTCTTTCTTACTACTTTTCTATTTTTATACAAAATCAAAATATCTAGCCACCCAAAAAGACCAAAATACCCCTACACTCAAATTTCTCGCAAACGATCCCAAAACGCGATAAAATATATTCACGACTAAAAATAACACATTTTCACACAAAAGTCGAAATGAAAATAAAATAATCCAAAAAGACTCAATAAAATAAAACTGGCAAAAACTGGGGCGTTACATGTAGCATATGCTTCCGAAGACATAGAAGTACTTCACAGTTGGCTTTCTACCTTTCCACAGCTCATACAGTGTGGCAGATGTCCCAGATCTGATGGTTACCCTGTTTAAGATGAAGCAAGCTGTGTTCATTGCTTCAGCCCAAAAGTGATAAGGAAGTTTTTTGGCATGAAGCATGACTCTTGCACATTCTTGAATTGTTCTATTCTTTCTCTTAACCACACCATTCTGTTGAGGAGTGATGGGTGAAGAGAACTCATGATTGATTCCTTATGAGGAGCATAACTCATTAAACTTACTGTTCTCAAACTCTTTCCCATGATCGCTTCTGATTCTGACAATGCCACAATCCTTCTCTCTTTGAAGTTTTTGACACAGTCCTTTGAAAAATTCAAATACCTCAGACTTCTCTTTGATAAAGTGCACCCAGGTGTACCTAGAGAAATCATCCACTACAACATAAGTATACCTCTTTCCACCAAAGCTTTCAACTTGCATAGGTCCCATCAAGTCCTTATGGAGAAGCTCTAAGTTTTTTGAGGTGGTCTGATGTTGAAGCCTTTTATGTGGCATCCTAGTCTGTTTTCGAATTTGGCATTCCCCGCATATTTTGCCTTCATCTATCTTTAGATTAGGAATACCTCTAACAACCTCCTTGGATATGACTTCTTTCATTCCTTTCAAGTGCAAATGACTAAGTTTCTGAGGCCATATCTTCACCTCATCTTCTCTTGACACCAAGCAGGTTGAAGGGCACTTAGTTTCATAGGGAGCCCATAAGTAACAATTATACTTAGATCTGGTACCTTTCATGATAAGTTCCTCTTTATCATTTGTTACCAGACACTCAGATTCAGAGAAGTTAACCTTAAGGCCCTGGTCACACAATTGGCTAATATTTATCAGATTTACTGTCAATCCTTTGACATACAGGACTTTATCAAGACTGGGCTGACCATCATACTTTCGCTTACCAACACCTTTTATCTCTCCTTTTGAACCATCTCCAAAGGTGACATGGCCAGTGGAATGGGGTTTGATGTCAACCAAGAACTTCTTGACACCTGTCATATGTCTAGAATAGCCACTATCAAAATACCAATCTTCTTTAGCAGAGGCTCTCAAAGAGGTATGAGCTATGAAGGCAACAATTTGATTCTTGGGGATCCACTTCTTCTTTCCTTTAGGAACCTCCTTTCTTCTTCTGGGTCGAGTTGATGATGCAGGATAACCATTCAACTTATAGGAGTAAGCCTTTAAGTGACCGTACTTGCCATAGTGATGACACTTCTTGTCCTGATTCTTTCTTCTTGGAGAGTTGTTCTGAGGCCTTTGACGATGTTGAGACATCTTTCTTGACCTCAATTGAACCGAGTTCCCACCAGACCTTTGTCCTTTGTTCTCAACTTGATCATTGTAGCCGAGACCTCTTCCACTTCCAGTATTTCTTCCTGAAATGAGAATTTCATCCAACACATCTGAGCTATTATTTAGCATCCTTATATACTTGGTCATGTTGTTAAGTTTGGAGTTTAACAACACCACTTCATCCTTCAGATCCGAAATTGTGCCCAAATGATTTAGTCTTTCATCACAAAGTTGGGCAATAAGATTCTGCTGATTTTATCCTAATTGACACAGTTCAGCATTTTTAATGTATACCTCCTTATATGAGGCAGCTAGTTCACCAGGGTTGAGATATCCAATATCTAATTCCTTGTCCGAATCATATACTCTAGTGAGTGTAGACACACATTTAGCAGATTCTCCATCGCTCGAGGAGTCATCTTCAGAACACGAGGTGGATAAACCTTTCTTCTCCTTCTTATGGAAGGTAGGATATTCACCTCTTGTGTGTCCAAAACCTCTGCACTCAAAGCATTGAATTCCCTTTCCTCGATTGGGTTTCTTATCATAGCTAGTTTTTCTTCCAAAGTTTCTTGATCTATATATGTCGAAAGTCTGAGTCTTGACATTGGTTTTAAACTTCTCATCCAGTTTCTTCAATAGTTGGTGATACTGTTTTTCAAGAAACCCCACAGCTTTGGACAGATTCTCATTGGAGTCACCCTCTTCTTGGTTAGTCACCAAGGCTAGACTTTTCTTCTTTTCATCCTTCTCGCTGATAGCCATCTCAAAAGTTCAGAGAGATCCCATGAGCTCATCTACTTTTATAGTATTTATATCCTGAGCTTCCTCAATAGCGGTCACCTTCATATCAAATCTCTTGGGGAGAGACCTCAGGATTTTCTGAACCAACTTGGCTTCTAGAATCTTCTCTCCAAGGTCACTTGATGTGTTGGCAATATCAACGATGTTCGTATGAAAGTCTTGTATACTTTCATCCTCTTTCATCCTCAAGTTCTCAAACTTAGTGATGAGAAGCTGAAGTCTTGAAGATTTTACTTTTGACATTCCTTCATGGGCAGTCTTCAAGATTTCCGATGCATCCTTAGCACTGGTGCAGTTCTTGATGAGTCTGAAGATGTTCTTGTCCACACCATTGAAGAAGGCATTCAAGGCTTTGGAATTACCTTGAGCAAGCTTATTATCTTCATCATCCCAGTCTTCCTCAGGTTTCAGCTCATTAGTGATATTCCCATCCTTATCTTTGGTCTTTGGTAGATCCCACCCTTTAACCACAGACTCCCAAGCTTTACCATCCATGGACTTGATGAACGCCACCATGCGCACTTTCCAATATTCATAATAGGAACCATCAAGTATGGGTGGTCTATTTAAAATTCCTCCTTCTTTATCCATTGAACCAGAAAGTATCGTCCCTGAATCTCACCCAGATACAGAGCAGGATGCTTGCTCTGATACCAATTAAAATTCTGGTCAAGCAGATCACTAAGATGTCGGACAGGATGTCGTGACACTTGATCTCTACTTCTCACACAAGGATAATGAGGAACAGAATACAGGCAGCAGAAAGTAAACAACATACAAGAATTGTTAACCCAGTTCGATGATCAACAACACCTACGTCTGGGGGCTACCATGCCAAGAATGAAATCCCCTAAGCAGAATTGGTTCTAAGCTAAACTCCACCGTTTATAACTTGTCACCTAGAAGCTACCCGTGCTAGATTTCTACCTAAGACACTTCTAGGTATGAGATCCTTCTCAATTCCCTTTCAATCACAGCAGTGACTGAACAATTACAACTCAATAAAACTGTCCAACTCAGGTATTCACACAATACAAGAGAGGCTCACAAAAGTACAAACCCTAGTACTCAATAACAATTGTGTATATTCGGTACCTATTCTAGGTTAAATTCATCTTATTTATATCACTAAACAGAACTGGATTTGGGCTTCAGAATCGCAGCAATTCAGCTCCACAGAATCTTCGACCCATTCTTCTCTATAATAGTTTCTCCAATCCTAAGTTTCCTAAAGTGTCTCCACACTTAGAAACAACATATTTCTTTTAGAATCAGAATCTCTGATTCCTCAATCTCGGATACCACCGAGGACAAATTCACATTCCCATAAAAACTAAAAATCAGATAACAGTTATTCCAAACTGTAACAGACAAAGATGTCGAATCAACATGATATAACATCTTGTCTAACAACTTAACCTGCAGTCAGTTCAACATGTTAGGACATCTTGTCCAACATCTTTCTGTTAAGTTAGTTTTACCAAAATTGATGTCAACCTCAAAGGCTTGGACTCATCAGTGTGCCTAACCTTCTGAACATCTTTCTTGGTCCTGCTCAAGAACTTAACTCAAGCACCATGAGACACATGGGGTACCATTGGAATAATAATCTTAAGGCATATTATTATAAGATGAATGACTCAGGTAAGGTCGTCTAAAACTATGATGACCCGACTGAATTCGGTATTACTTTATTTGATGAACATCGCGTGGAAGAACCAACTCACAATATGGATGTTAACATGATTGATCCTCATCATGATAATGAAGACCCTCATGTGTTGCAAGGTGTTGCAAATGAACATGAAGAACCCCTAAGAGTGGAGTCAATGGCAGCAAAACTAGTGGACTAACCATGACACTATTCACGATAACCCCTCTGATAATGGCTCATATGGGAAAGAATTATCCATTCTAGTGTTAAGTTAAAAAAATTCAACATTAAAGTTGGATAAAACAATAAGAAAGAGAATAATAATTCATTTGATTTTAACTAAATGAATATAAAGCCTTCATCTAGAATTCAATTCCTATCAATATTTTTTATTTTTTTTATTATATATATACTTATAAATCAACAATTTTTAACAAAATCTCAAGCCATATTTTTCAAATACTTTTTAAGAAAAGGATAATTTTTTCTTAAAATAAAATGAAAGTTTAGATACTATATTTATTTTCTTAAAAAAATAATTTATTTTCTCGAGCCATTATTTTTTCTTATAAAATTTCTTTTTCAGAAAAAAAAAACTTTTGAAAAAGTATAATTTATTTTTGTAAAAAATTGGTATAAAAGTTTAGACTTTGACTTTGAAAACTTTTGTTAAGAGACTCATTAACAGTCGAAATGTGGCATGAAATTGTCACGTGACACCACACTAGCTGCTAACATTAGTCAGTAAGACCCAACCCGACCCGACCCGACCCGACCCGACCCGCTAACTTTTCCAAACCTTCCAAAACCTTTTTCCTTTTATTTTCCATTTTTATATTCTCTTCTCTCAATATTCTACTGTTTCTTCCGCTTTCTCTCTACGCCTTTCTTTTTCTTCGGTAAGATACAGAGAAGGACAGAGAGAAAACAGTACAATGGCAACGGTGAAGTCTCCAAAGAAACATGTTAATCTTTTCTTTTCCCTCGACTGTGAACAACTTGCCAACAAAGTTGCTGCTCATTCAGACAATAACATCACTCTCCAGAATATCAATTGGAGGTACTTCCTCTCTCTCTGCTCTATCAACTTCATTTATTTATTTATTTTTCTTTTAGTTATGTCTCTTTTATGTTAAGGTTCTGCTACTGACGGCTAATAGATTTGTGTACTTGGTCTTATACGTTCTTTAGGTTATAAAGTTTATACCTTTTGTAAATTTTAAACTGAATTAAGCATGCTGTTATTAGAGGGTTTCATAAACTAAATTTTAAGCATCAGTGTTTGGAGATGTACCTATATGTCACTTTAAGGTGTAACATTGAACGGTCAGAAATCTCAATGCTCTGGTCTGGTCAATTTTAAGGGTTTTATGAGAGATTTTATTGTTGGTTGTCAGTGGAAACTACAAAATTTGAAAGATTTGAATTCTAGCTAACCGAGCTGATCAGATCAATAAATGTGTATAAAATTCTTTTTGATTTGCTGTCTTCATCTTTAAGTTTATATGTATAAACATTATCCGTGTTGGCGTTTTAGGTTTATATAGTATAAATATTGTCCGTGTTGACGGTTGGTTGGTACATTCACCATTATTCACAAGATCAGATGCAGGGATGCACTGTTCACCTTTAAAGGGTGAATTCCAACCACTAGGCTACTTGACAAAAAAAAAACGTCTTTGGTTCGCTTAGAATGCTTGCGCTTTTTACACACATTTCTTTTGCAGTTTGGTTTGGTTTCAAGCTCCGCGTAGGGTTCGCTGCATTGTGGCTTTTTACATGCATTTCTTTGGCAGTTTGGTTTGGTTTCGAGCCCGTGTAGGGTTCGCTGCATTGCGGCTCTTTACACACATTTCTTTTGCAGTTTGGTTTGGTTTTGAGCCCTGTGTAGGGTTCGCTGCATTGCAGCGTTTTACACACATTTTTTTTTGGAATTTGGTTTTGAGTGCCGCGTTGGGTTCGCTGAATTGTGTTTTTGTGTGTATCTATCTACTTTGCATTGGGCTATTTATTGGATTTATGTTTAGGGGTGTGCATGGATCATAAACCAAACCAAATTGAACCATATATATGGTTTGGTTTGGATCTTGAAATTGTTTCCATAAAACCGGTTTAATTTTTTAAAACCGGTTTACAAGTGAATCGGTTCAGTTTCAAACCGGTTTTTTACAAAATATCAGTTTTTTTTTAAAACCAATTTTAAACCGGTTTTTCGCAAAACCATTTTTTTTATTTCTTTAAAATAACTAGTTTTCTTAAAAATCAATTTTATGAAATGTCAAAAACTACCATTTTAGTAAAACCAAAATTCAAAAAAGAAGTAAATAAGACATCTAATTATGAAGTTTCACACATGAAAATAATACATGATTGAATCTAAACAACTTTTGTGATATCACAATTTCTCAAGAGTTTATTTGCTGCTAAAAAACAAAATAGATTTCTTCCTCGAGTAAGTTCTTATACCAAAACAAATTGAAATAGTGAATGTCACAACTGCTCCTTAATACATTTTCCAATTATATAAAGTTATATAGTAAAGTCACCTAATTCATTCCACCTCCTTAATATGTTAAAATTTCAAAAACAAGGAAGAGATAGAATTTAATAGAAATGAAATTCAAATTTACACTTCACTGCTAACCATAACATACTAATAGAAATAGAAATGGACGATTTTAATGATTTTGAAAAACAATTTCATCGATTTCGTTGGATTTTGGGATTAGAGTTTTGAAGTTGAAGGAGTGGAACTGTGGAAGCAGCGGTCGGACGTTGGAGAAAGAATATTCAATCCAAAATAAAATGTGGTATCCAATAAGCAAAACCGGTTTAGAATATGGGTACCGGTTTTTTTAAAAATTTATTAAATGGGCCACCAGATTCAAAATATAAGATTGGGTTGGATTTTAAAATTTGGACTAATTTGGATACTAATTTGGTTTATGGTTTTTGGTTTTTTTGCACACCCCTATTTATGTTCAGTTTGTTTTTTATATACACTTTTGTTTTTCATTGTTGGGTCAGGTTTATGTGTCCCCAGCTTTTTTGTATTTTCTTTTTTATTTATGATATTTTTCTTTGCTTAAAAAACTAATCTACCCTGTCATGATGAATCTTCTTCAAATTATTTTTTCATTCCAAATATGTCATTTTGTCCCGCACGGTTTGGTTAGTTATTTATGGTTTAGTGTTGGATAGTAATTTATTTTGAGGGTTGTAGTTTACGAGGAAACCCTGTTTGCGGCTGCAGAGATAAAAAATGGAAGGTCTTATTACAGAACATTTGAGTTTTACTAAATGGTCAGGTTTAAATATTTAAGAAGGTCAAGCATCACAATATGCCCAAAATTCCATTGCTATTTAGTATATCTATTGGAAGATTTAAGAGTGCTTTTTTGGGGTTGAAATACAAGGAAAGAAATAATATGAGGAACTTCACGTCTGTCGAGTGGCTGTATATGGAAATCTCCTGCCTTAGAATGACATGCGTTTTGCACTCTAAATGATGAATGTAGTTTTTTTTTTATACTTTTGACAAAATTGATAACGGATCAGTTTTTGTGATTATCCAGGTCTTTTGCAGACGGATTTCCAAATATATTTATAAATAATGCAGAAGAGCTCCGGGGTCAACATGTTGCCTTTTTGGCATCATTCAGCTCTCCAGCTCAAGTCTTTGAACAACTGTCTGTCATATATGCACTCCCTCGACTATTTGTTGCTTCGTTCACATTGGTATTGCCTTTCTTCCCAACTGGATCATTTGAGCGTATGGAAGAAGAAGGTGATGTAGCAACTGCCTTCACCCTTGCAAGGATGTTGTCAAACATTCCGATTTCAAGAGGTGGCCCAACTAGTTTAGTCATATATGACATTCATGCTTTGCAGGTTTGTGCTTTTAATGCATTCAAAGGAAGGAAGTTATGTTCTACGTTTTGCTCTGTGCTGTATAATTTAAGATTCTTTATGAATGCTATTGAATATACTTGTATTGCTCTCGTTTAATTCGACTTACATAGCATACTCGTCAACATTTCTCTTTCAACATTCTGACTTAAACTCTTAAGTGATGATGTCTTCTTTTAAGAAACTTATTGAGTTTTAGGAGCATGTTTAGGGTATGTACTTGATCTTTTAACTGTGTGCTATAGTTTTTTTAGTACTCATGATTTGGAATCACGCAGGAGAGGTTTTATTTCGGAGATGAGGTTTTGCCATTGTTTGAGACTGGTATTCCTCTTCTAAAGCAACGTCTGCAACAACTTCCTGATGCTGATAATGTGAGTATTATGCATTTCTTCAAACCAAAAATGTCAAAACTTAGCGTGTTTTCTACATTACATGTAAATTCACACACTTGCAATTCTCATTTTTGATAGTCTGAATTTCTTTTTGTTATTATCAGGTAGTTATTGCATTTCCCGATGACGGTGCATGGAAGCGATTCCACAAGCTGTTCGACAATTATTCAGTGGTTGGTCTCAATAAGGATCTCTATATTTAATTTATATTTTATTTCTTTATAGTTGTCTGAATTTTCGGAGTGGCAGGTTGTATGTACAAAGGTACGCGAAGGTGACAAGAGAATAGTTCGGCTCAAGGAAGGCCATGTCTCTGGTCATCATGTTGTGATTGTCGATGATTTGGTCCAATCTGGAGGCACCCTAATCGAGTGTCAGGTGAATTATTAATTTCTTAATCATAAAACGTGTATACATTTTCAAAAAGGTTTTGTATATCTTTGAAGATTACAGTTGCGTTTGCCAACCGAAAATGCAACTTAACGCATCTCTCTCTTTTCTCTCAGAAAGTTTTGGCTGCCAATGGTGCAGCAAAAGTGAGTGCCTATGTCACACACGGTGTGTTCCCTAACCAATCTTGGTTGCGGTTCACTCATAAAGATGGTTAGTCCTGTCTTAATCTCATCAACTTCTACGCCGCTATATTTTCTATATTTGAATGTTGTTTCGTTTTCATCTGTTTATTGCAGACGCCTCGGAGAAAGCATTTGCCTACTTTTGGATCACAGATTCATGCCCAGTTACTGTCAAAGCTCTAGCAAATCAAGCTCCTTTTGAAGTACTGAGTCTTGCAGGGTCAATTGCTAATGCCCTTCAAATTTGAAGCCAAAAATTGAGCTTTGTGAATAAAAGGGGTTCTCTTGTACAACATTTCTGAGTTAAACATTATTACCATATTATCCTTTCACTCATTCCTGTGCCTTGCTTTGAGCTTAGCACACTGAAACCTGTGAATTAAATTTCTGACATTCTGGACCCTATGTTATTGAACTATGTTGAGTGTTAACAATTGTGCTAGAAATTTGAATGCAAAATCATGTTAACTTTCCAGAGATCATGTCATGGCTTTGTTGCATAAACATATCGAGTTTTAGTAGAATGCTTAGGATCACACATTCATGTAAGATAAAAATAAACCAGTACTTATAAAGAACATCCAATGTTTCAATGTATTTACACCAACTTTTTTTGTTTCGTGAATCAAATTTGCACACCTTTAAGATCACCTATACAGTAGTTATCACTTCTAGACCATATGCAGTGTGCCTTGGAACAAAACTTGATCCAACAACTGGTTATTCATTCTTTAGCTTCTCGTCTGAATCGCTCTTCGAGCTCTTCAAAAAATCACCCGAGTAAGATCCATCCCGTTGACGAATGATAATATTCACATTGCTGGATGGAAACTCTTCCTAGATGGTCACAGAGAAACAGTCAGACAAACCCTTGAATGTTACGTGAATAAATTCTTCTACTACGTACAAGAAATCGAACCAGATAATAACTACCTGATCAATAGATTTTAGGCCTTGTGAACGAAAGAGGATTGGCCAACTGTGCTTATCGTCGATCAGGCCTGAATTCTTAAAATGCTTCACTAGTTCAGCCTTTCCTTGAATTTGTGCATATGCCAGTGTAGTTACTTTGTTGCTATTATACCTGTAATCTCATTTGATCTCATGAAAAGCCTGCATGAATTTTCAAAAACTAGCATTGAAAATACTTTCAAAAGAATAATTCTATTCATATTTCTTGCATGACAATCTATGAACTTGAAAATCGGAATATAGAGAAAAAAAAATTATAAAAACCTGATAAAACGGGATAACAAGTTTCGCAGACAGCATATTTATGAATGCATATCCCAAATTACACTTATTCTGCAAGCAAAAACAGACATTAATAAGTAAACCTTGAAATACCAAACAAAGCCGTAATCAACCCCTAATCGAAAAGATCTATAGCATACTTTTGAGTCGATTGGCAAGTAGAGGAAATCGTAAATCCCCTTGTGATCTTTCTCAACTACAGAAAGCAGCATCTTTGAAGTGCACATTTAAAAACAATTGGAACACCTATAAGTCATCAAGAAACTTATCAAGATGTTGCTTGGTCTTACATGTAAGGAATGTTTTTGATGATTAAGAAAGTCCTTGTTTCTTCACCACTGATGATTTTGTAAAGATCAATCTCGTACTGTCGGTTCTTACTCTCAAGAGCAGCAGCATGATGGAACGGCAATGTTGGACTAGGAGTTCGATACGCGCAAACATTCCCATCATTTCTGCGATATACATTCCTAAATACAACTGGTATAGGCATGAGAGAAGCATTGGGGTAGCTGTATATGAAACTCGGCGCATTAGGATAGTGCTGGATGCCATGAAAAGAAGTGTAAGGAGCCACATAGGTTTCATTCACCCTAGAAGAACTTGGTCGATGCACCTCTATTTCATTCTTTGTATTAACAGAAGCACATATCTCAGATGAAGAAAATTCCACATTCTTCTGCACCGTCGTATAACATGGCGGTGGCTGCTGCTCCTTTTCATTCTTTGTGACAGCAGCACATATCTCAGATGATGGCAATTTCACATTCTTTGTGACAGCAGCATATAATTCAAATGGAGTTTTGATGTTGTTAAGTTGAGCCGGTATTTCTTTGATACGATCTGCTTGCAGTTTCGACTCCATGAACAGTTTTCCGTGTTCCACGGGCATATTCTCCAACGTGCTAACTAAGTTTTCCATTGTTTAGGTATCTGGATAATTACTTGGCAAGAAAGGAAAAGAAAAGATACTATTAACTATACTGATCCAATTCTGTTAAATATATGGGAGTGAGGCAGTAAAACAACCTAACAGAATTACTAACAGAAAAACTAAACTAACTAACTAAACAGAAACACCAAACAGCCTAAAAGCCTAAACCTTTTAAAACCTGATATTTTGTATTATTAATGGCATCCCCATTGTGTTTGGCTTCATTTTAATATATGCACCAGCTGTCATCGATCAAATCAATAACGACTGTGTTTCGTTAAGCCAGCTAAGTTGGTAGTTGTGTAGGGACTTCAATGCAGAGGTGCGAGTTCGAACCCGCGACATCCCACTTGTTCAACTTTAAAGGGTGAATTCCAGCCATTAGACTACTTGACCCGAAAAAATCAATAATGACCATGAATGACAAGTTTCTGATTTAGAATAGTTTGTACCTAAGTTTGGACTGTTTTTTAGACTTTATAGTTGAGTTCTAGAGTTTAGAGGCCCTAGAATCATTTTTAAGAAACATGTCTCGAGAGACATATATCATAGGATCCTGTAAGTTGTTGTAATTTGATGGTCTACATGGATTAGGGGTGATCGTATCCGAACCAATCCAAAAGCAAAACCGCAAATCGAACCAATCCAAACCGAAAACCGCAAAAAACCGCATTTAGTTTGGATGATTTTGGATGATATTTTTAATGAACCGCGCGGTTCGGTTCGGTTTGCGGTTTTTATTCCACACAATCGAACCGATCCGAACCGAACCTCATATTAACCTAAATTCCTAATTTCTAATATTATATTTCCAATCATATTAATTTCATTTGGATGAATCTAGGGTTTCATTTCAGACACCCTTTCACTATCTCTCTCCCTCTCTCGCCATCTTCAAGTTTCACTCTCTCTCTCTCGCCGTCTTCAAGTTTCACAAGTTTCACTCTCTCTCTCGCCGTCTTCAAGTTTCACTCTCTCTCGCTGTCTCACCCTTTCAATCTCTCGCCTTGCCGTCTCATCGTCTCACCGTCTCACTATCTCATCGTCTCACCGTCTCATCGTCTCTCTCACTCGTCGTCGCCTCTCTCACTCTCGCCGTTTCAGACTCTCACTCTCTCAAATGTCAATCAACAAAGGTGAAGTTTTTATCGTTTCTGCAATTTCAATTGTTGTGGGTTATCTAATTTCAATTTCTGCAATTTCGTTTTTGCAAGTTCTTGTGGGTTATCTAATTTCGTTTCTAGAATTTTTTTTAGATATGGAAGAAGTGAGTTCTGCTGTTGGCTCTCATACAAATCGAACCATATCGATGAACGAAAATCAGGTACTGGATATCTATCAGTAGAGGTTTTTGTAATGTTCTTTCCAATTTTGAGATCCATATTATACAAGTCTATATCAGTTCTGCATATAGGTACTGATGTATGTTACTGGTGTGAAAATTTTCTCTGTGTGTGATTGCTGATTTTTTTTTGTGTGTAAGTATTGGTTCGATGGAGCTCTCTTTGAATTTGGTGTTTTCTTTTGTTTGCTCCCCCTTCTTGTGAAATTGGTTCCTTTTTATATAAGCTTCAGCCAGAACGGGCTTTAACTTTTGGGGAAATTGGTGTTGGAAACAAGTTTATGAATTGTGATTCTTGTCGTTTCGGTTCGATATGTTTGGAGCATGTTATAGAAACTTTGCTTTTCTGTTTTCAATTTCAAGATACGTGTGGTAATATTGTTTCCACTTTCAAACCGACATGTTTCTGTTGCTTTTGGAAATATTTCAAATCCTTGATTAGCTTTCATTTCCCCTTGATTTCTTGCCATACTGTGAAATATTTGGAACTTAGTGATTACTGTGATTGGCCTTGATGTGTAGATTGGTATATTTAACATGTTTTCTACATTTGGCTCAGTATTAATTTGTCAATATTTTAGCTTTTAGCTTAGAACAGTTATTCTATTTCATACTAAATGGAGGAATAATTTAAATAAAATCAAATGAATTCACAATAATGAAGCAACATTTGAATAAGTTTGTTCCTCATTTGCAGGCTGAAAATAGTCCATCATTAATGCCTACAACAGAACCACCACCTCAAAGTGTTGATCAAGGTGACAAAGATCAATGTGGCAGTGTTCAAAACAACAAGAAAAGTAAAGACGGGGAAATATCTACAAAGACAAAGGGTGTTTCTAACGCTGATGAGCCAGGTAAAAAAAAACCTTGTAGGCCTAAATCTTGGGTTTGGGAGCATTTTGACAAAGTAAATGGTAGGGCTGTGTGTAAGTGGTGTAAGAATTCATCTTATGCTGCTGATTCACATAGAAATGGAACCTCCAATTTTTCAAATCATCTAAGAGTACAATGTAAAAAATTTCCCAAAAATCTTGATCCTACCTAAACTGTTCTTAGCGTTCAAGATAGTAAAGGAACTAGTAGTAGTGGGATTGTTGCTGTCCATTTTGATGGTGATTTGTGTAGACAAGCTTTAGCTAGAATGTTAATTGTGGATGAGTTGCCTTTTTCATTTGTTGAAAATGAAGGATTTCGTTATTTTATGAGTGTTACACAACCTAGACTCGTGCTTCCGGGGAGAATTGCAATTGCTAGGGACTGTTTGAACCTTTACACTAGTGAGAAACATAAACTAAGAGACATGTTTACTAAAACAAATCAAAGTGTCTCTCCCTAACAACTGATACATGGACATCTGTGCAAAATATTAATTATATGGTTCTTACTGCACATTTCATTGATGAAAATTGGAAGATGCATAAAAGAATTCTTAATTTTTGTCCAATCACGTCTCATAGGGGGGAGGTAATTGAAAAAAAGATTGAGAAGTGCATAGAGGGTTGGATGATAGATAAGATTTTCACCATCATGGTTGATAATGCTAGTTCAAATGATCTTGCTATCTCTTACTTGAAAAATAGAATGGAGGATTGGAATTCACATCCGTTAAAAGGGGAACATTTGCACGTTAGGTGTTGTGCTCACATTTTGAACCTTGTTGTTGGGGACGGGTTGAAGTTGAAGGACATGCATTCTTCAATTTCCAAAATTAGGTTTGCGGTTCGATTTGTTCGTGGATCATCTAGTCGTTTGGATAGGTTTAAGGTATGTATTAAAGAAGCTAGGATACAAGATAAATCTACAATGCAGTATGATTATCCAACTAGATGGAACTCTACCTACATTATGCTTGAAAGTGCATTGAAATTTCAAAAGGCATTTAAGAGATTAGCTGAGAAGTGTGTTGAGTATGCAATGTTGGAAGGTGGTGTCCCAAATAATGATGATTGGGAAAATGCTAAGTGTTTTGTGAAATTTCTGAAGTTGTTTTTTGAAATCACTAAGAAGGTTTTAGGTTCAACTTATGTAACATCTTCAACATATTTCTTGGAACATTGTAAGATATTGGATGCATTCAATAATTGGATGGGATGTCACAAAGATGACCCAATACTTGCAAAGATGGCTATCAATATGAGAGGTAAATATAGTAAGTATTGGGGGGACGTCTCAAAGATGAACATGTTGGTCTTTATTGCTGTAATTTTTGATCCTCGTCGTAAGTTCCAATTTGTTAGCTGGGGATTGCATCAATATTATGAGAAGAAAATTGCCGATTCTTTGTGTGATAAGGTAAAGGAAACTTTAGCTAGAATATTTGAAAGGTATAGTCAGAAAGACCAAGCAGAAAGTGTTGCACAAGAAGTAGAAGGATCAGAATTTGCACAAGAAGGATCAGAACTGGATGATAGATTTGAGCAGGAGATGGATCAAGGTCCAAATTTGAGTAAAAATGAAGTTGATTTGTATCTCACAGAGCCTAGGGAAAAGAAAAGTCATGATTTTGACATATTAAATTGGTGGAAGGTGAATTCTACCAAATACCCTACTCTTGGTCTAATAGCTAGAGATATATTGGCTATGCCAATATCAACTGTTGCTTCAGAGTCTGCTTTTAGCACATGGGGTAGAGTTCTTAGCTGTTATAGGAGCTCTCTTACACCACACACTGTTGAAGCTTTAATTTGTGCACAAAATTGGTTAAGATCTTCACCTTTGCAAGTTGATATCGAGGAGCATTTGGAAGATTTAGAGAAGCTCGAAGAAGGTATATATGTATATAATTGATTCTATTTTATTCATATTTGTTATGTCTAACTTTTGTTATATTTTTTATGTCTAACTTTTGTTATATTTGATACATGCTTAGAATTAGCTCCGATCCCACAATCGAATGAGGGGTTTATTGATATTGAATCCGATTAGTAAATGTGCTTGGAAACTCCACTCAAATGGTATGTTCGACTTTTCTAGTTTTTAAATCAATTAATCTGACACAATTTTCTCAATTATGATATGTAGATAGAGTTGCAGAACATGAACATGAACAAGAGCAATTATGACACGATTTTGGGAATGTAGATGGAGATGGAGTTACAGAACATGATATGTAGAATTATGTGTGTGGTGTTTAATATAAATATTGTATGGATAATTATTTCAAGTTGCAGACTGTTTGTTTTTAGTATTGTTTTTAGGAATGCTCAGTTCAATCTTAGCAGTTCAATTGTTTTTAGTATAAATATTGTATGGATAATTATGTGTGGTGTTCAATCTTAACAGTTTGTTTTTAATATAAATTTGTAATATGATATGTAAAATTATGTGTGCAGTTCAATTGTTTTTAGTATAAATTTGTTTGTAGTATTGTTTGTTTTTAATATTGTTTTTAGCAGTTCAATCTTAGCAGTTCAATCTTAACATGATATGTAGAATTATGTGTGTGGTGTTCAATATAAATATTGTATGGATAATTATTTCAGGTTGCAGACTGTTTGTTTTTAGTATTGTTTTTAGGTTGCAGTTCAATTGTTTTTTCTGCTCAGTTCAATCTTAGTATTGTTTTTAGGAATGCTCAGTTCAATCTTAGCAGTGTTCCTGTGTGTGCATTTGAATTAGCAGTGTTCCTGGCAGTGTATTCAATATTGTTTTTGTTGCCTCAATATTATTCAATAGTGTTCCTGGCAGTGTATTCAAATTATATGATAGGAAATTATATGATTTTGTTGCCTCAATTTAATTGATAGGAAATATCAAGTACACTATATTGTTTGGTTTTGTTGCCTCAATTTAATTGATAGGAAATATCAAGTACACTATATTGTTTGGTTTTGTTGCTTCAATTTAATTGATAGGAAATTATATGATTAGTTTCTTAGTTTTATAATTCCATAATCAAGAAATCTATAAACCGCAACCACCGAACCGATTCTAACCGCATTGGTTTGGTTTGGTTTGGTTTGGTTTGGATGAATTTTTAAAAATCAACCGAACCAAACCGAACCGCATGCATTTTTATCTCGTGGTTAGGATGATTTTTATGCTCAAAACCGAACCAAACTGCACCGCGAACACCCCTAACATAGATAGTCTACCTTGATTTCACGTGCATCTAGAGTGTGTCCATTTTGAAATCTGTCTTATTTTCTAAGATTTAAGTAATTTTATTTTTAGAGAATTGGGCCTTGGCCCAGATAGGAACAATAAACCCCAACCCCAAGTCTAGTCCGATGAACCTGGATAATGACTTTCTTTCAAGACTCTTCAAGTCAGAACGCCTTTCCCTAGATGATGGTAGTTAGGCATGGCAAGAAAACCCGGGCCCACTGGGGCCCGCCCGGACCCGGCCCGAAATTAACGGGGGAAACCCTATTTTATTGGGTGCGGGTGCGGATGCGGGTAAAATCCGGTTTGTAATTGCGGGTGCGGGTGCGGGGGCGGGGGGATGTTACTACCCGCCCGCACCCGCCCTCGCCCGGTTTTATAATATTTACTTTAATACCCATATTTAAATTATTTTATATCACATTTATTCACTTTTGAAGAAGTAATTAAAAATTCCCATTAGTCATTTCTCACTATTCACTCAAACTCACATCTTTAGAAACGAATTTATTATTAAAATGGTTAAGTTTTTAATAAAATTGTTAATTTTTATTACTATTTAAAAAAAATATTATTTTGCGGGTGGGGGCGGGTGCGGGTGCGGGAAAACCCGTTTCTATCGGGGGCGGGTCTGGGTGGTAAATTTTCACCCCCGACAGGGTTTAGGGGCGGGGCGGGTCTATAACAGGGAGGCGGATGCGGGTGCGGGGCTAGCTAAACCCGCCCCGTTGCCATGCCTAATGGTAGTAGTTATGACCTTAGCGAGATCTGGTGAGGTTTTTTCATAAGGAGGTCATGCGCTACATGCCATAAACGTTACAGTTTTACTCCTTTGTGTTAGAGAAATTCTAGGGTTTGGTGAGAAATTAAAGTCATTGTTGTCTCAGACCGTTGTTAGTGAGTAATGGGACCGCTGTTAGGGCTGAATGGTATTAATAGCCTCATAATTTTGGTTTAGTATTTCTATGAGATTGCTAAGTGTAAAATAATCTAATTATGCTTTCGACATTTCGATAACTTCGACTGAAGGGGCGAGTTTTACTCTTTTATCAGATGTTTTGGTACTTAGTCTATATTTGAGTTCAAGGTTTAGATAACTTAGAAACCTACCAAGTCTAGTTTGGAAGAATCTCAATAATAGATCCACAAGATTAGAATCACTCTCTGTTCAAAACATGTTCAGAATTTTGAAACGATTTATGGTGATTTGGCATATTTGATAGAAGTAGAAATGAGGTAAATTCACAGGCTAAGTATAATCAAATAAGCATTTTGACACTATGCTCCAAGGTTCGACAGAAGAAACTTTTGAAAAAAGTAGTTAGAGAAATTTAAAAGATAGTTTGAAACAACAAATAGCAGTTCAAGACAGTTCAAATGTCGAAGACACGTGGAAGCAGTCTAGAAGCTTGAAGCCCACGTAAGGGAGTACGTGTCGAATTCTGCAAGGATAAAGTTATCTACGGTTAACATTGTAATAGTATATAAGACATGTTCAGTCATGTAAGGGTCGCTAAATTCATTAAGTATTCTCTATAGAACTTAAGTATCCAAGTCTAAAAAAGAAAAGAGTTTGTGAGAAGATGCATGAATTTGCATCCTTTATTTTAATTCTTTAAATTCTTAGAATTTACTTGAATGATCATTATTAGGTTCTTCGTTTATTCTTTATTTTCAAAACAATTATGCAGTTTGAGTTAGAGTTTATATCCACACATCCATATTCAAAGCACAAACGTATTTTTCTCAAATATATTTGCACAAATATGTCTTAGAAATTTTTCGAGTTTAATCCTGTAAGTGAACGAAAACTTGTGATTTGATTTACCAAAAATAACGGTAAACAAATTGGCACACCCAGTGGGACCCATTTGTGAAAGAAATTTAAAATTTTGCAGAAAAGTTTTGTGTAATTTTGTTAATTTTTGTTCTTCATACATGAAATACTTTCAATGTATTACTGTTTATGTTTCTGAGAAGTGGTAAAACTTTAGTTGAGATGGAACATCAAAAAAATACATCCCTTCCCTAGAATAACGCTCTAAATAATGAAAAACAACTAATCAAAATGACGGTTGGTGGGGCAGGTACTCCAGCAACCGTTAGAATAACCGCTCCATTTGTAAGTTAGACGTCGATTTCGACGCTATTACCAGAAGTGGTGGTTCCCCCACCACAAGTAATGAGTATTCCAACCACTTTCAGGGCCACATAAGCGATTAAAGGAGACCCTAGGCCTTCTTTTTTCCCAAGTTTCATGCTACCCCCTGGTAGTAGGGAATATCTATATGGAATGCCACCTGTAATGATGGAAGACCTACAGATTAGTGTATCTACGTATGCAGATAATACAATAACTGTTGCATCTCCTCTCAATCCATACTTAACGTCAGGATCTGCTATAAACAATCCTAGTCAAATGGCACAACCACAAGGAGGGTTAAGATATATCCCTCAAGCAATGCCATCCATGACCACTAATTTCCTCATGTCTGTGAGAAAACAAATGGATGAAAGCAACCATCAGATGGTAAGTATGCTTACAAAGCAAATAAACTATGTTTAATCCTTTGATCCAAAACACAAACAATGCTTATAAAAAATTGGCACACGAAATGGGTAGAATCACTGATTTCTTTAGCGCCTATCTAGCCAATCCCGCAAGCCCCTCAATACCAGACAGAGGCTGGTGACTTGGCCAATAATGAGAATTTGAAGATGAATAATTTTCCTAATTCTATGACCAAAAGTGATTTCACCTGGTTCACTATCCTTCCCCTAAACTCCGTTTGTAACTGGAATCAATTAGAAATGGTATTCCATGAGAAGTTCTGCATGGGTCAGTCGAAGATTAGTTTGAAAGAGTTTGCAAGTGTGAAGAGGAAGTTCTCTTGTTGATAGATGATTATCTCATTAGGTTTAGGCTAATGAAGTTGAGATGTTTTACTCAGGTGCCTGAAACATGAGCTAGTTGAAATGAGTGATGGAGGCCTAGACTATTCCATTATAAAGAATCTAGATACCCAATACCTAAGGGATATGGTCCAGTTAGCCGATAGGGTTAGGAAGGTCGAACGGTTAAAGGACGAAAAGGCTAGGTCGAGAAAATACCATAAGAAAGAAAAAGTTGCTTATGTTGAAATAGATGAAAACTATCAAGAGTTTAATATAGTCTTTGAATATGTTAAAGAAAATGAGGTTAATTTGACAGGACTAAAGCCAGGACCTCCATATGTTTGCAAGGTCCTAATATCTTCTAATGGAAAATATCCTATCAAACCTAGTAAAAATGAAAAATTCATTACAAAAATTTATATGTTTGATGTAACTAAGTGTGGTAAAATTTTTGATCTTTTGGTTGCCAATAGTCAGATCATAATGCCAGAAGGCCTAAAGACGCTACCATTGGAACAAAGGAAGAAAAGAGGTTTATGGAAGTATCATAATTTTCTTGGTCATAAAACATCTCAATGTGTTCTTTTTAGGGATCTAGTACAAAACACGTAGAAAGATGGAAGATTGGAATTTGGAGACAAGATCAAACCGCCCATGAAGATTGATTTCGATCTGACATGGGAAACCTCAAGTGCACGGTAGTGTCAAGTAGTACAAAAAAGATCGAACCCAGATGGAAATGTGTATGAGTACTGAATTTCATTTCAAACGTTGTTTATCTAAAGTGATAGAAAAAGTGGTTTGTTTGGTGCAGAGTGAAATTAAAATTAACAAATACTAAAGATAGGACACGAGGTTTATGATTGTCTATATAGACTAGCCCCAATGATTATCCATGTTTGATTACGAAAATATCTAAGCATTTTTATAGAAAAGTAGATAAAAGTATGTGTCACACACTTTTGTGGCGTGTGCAACTAGACATGTTTATGGCTAGGCATGGCAACGGGGCGGGTCGGAGGCGGGTTTAGCTAGCCCCGCATCCGCACCCGCCTCCCTGTTATAGACCCGCCCCCGCCCCCAAACCCAGTCGGGGGTGAAAATTTACCACCCAGACCCGCCCCCGATAGACACGGGTTTGCCCGCACCCACACCTGCCCCCACCCGCAAAAAATTTTTTTTTTTTAAATAGTAATAAAAATTAACAATTTTATTAAAAACTTAACCATTTTAATAATAAACTTGTATCTAAATATGTGAGTTTGAGTGAAATGACTAATGAGGATTTTTAATTACTTCTTCAAAAGTTAATAAATGTGATATAAAATAATTTAAATATGGGTATTAAAGTAAATATTATATGACCGGACGGGGGCGGGGGCGGGTGCGGCGGGTAGTAGCATCCCCCCGTCCCCGCACCCGCAATTACAAACGGGTTTTACCCGCACCCGCACCCGCACCCAATCAAATCGGGGTTCCCCCGTTAATTTCGAGCCGGGTCTGGGCGGGCCTCGGCGGGCCTGGGTTTTCTTGCCATGCCTATTTATGGAACAACTAACAATTTCATCCAAGAGCGAAAATGCCTTGTCATACGACGTCGCAACTTGGTTGTTTCTCAATCGAGGGGGAGCCACATTGTCACGGAGGGCGCCTCGCTTACTCTATTGTTTTGCAATCCATGGTCAAACATAAATGCATATACTTTCGAACTATGACCATGTCTATGTTGCCTTTGCTTTCGCAGCCGACATAGACGTATTTTTGGAACTCGAATTCTAAAATAAAAAAAGGGACTTAATATTCTCAAAATTCATATTGGATGGATCAATTGGGGTTTATCATGAGATAGGCTATCACAACCCCTTGTCCTTATAGGATTACTCACACATGGTGAGGCAAACAACAATCAAGCAATAATAAAGCATATCAAGCAATTGGAATAAAATAATGTAATGCAACAAAACTAATATTGAAGTAAACTTAAAGTAAAGAAACAAGAAATATTATACCAAAGTTGTTGAATGATTACACGAGTAAGCAAAAACAAAAGCTCAAAATGGAAGCAAACAACAAGAGAAAAGTAGCAAATAATGGATGATAGGTGGTGATTTACTTGAAGCTCAAGTGTATATTTATACTAAAACCAGCCATAAATCACCACCACCTCCCAATTATTTCGTGCCAAGTCTTAATTACCCACTAACGTAAATCCTAGGGAGGTTATGGATGCTAAAAAGTCACAAAAATGCTTAAAAACCACTCAAATTCGTAACTGCCTGGGAAGCTGACACAACCTGTGTCAAAGGACACGGCCAGCCCGTGTCTGCCCCGACTTCTTTGTATGGGAGAAGCCTCAAGGGCCAACAAGGCCCATGTCAAAGGACACAGCCAAGCCGTGTTAGCCATGGGATAAATGTATGGAGAGAGCTCCCTTTTGCGCGATCTTTGACCTTTTTCGCTCTGATTTGGTCCATTACCCACTTATTGCCTGAAATCATAAAAAGAAGACAAAAGCGCATAAAATCGAACTAGAATGACAAACACACACATGAAAACAGAAAAAAAAAAAGCAATGCATTTACCACTCATTAAATACCCTTAAACTTAAATTGTTGCTTGTCCTCAAGCAACAAGCTTGGTTAGAAAAGATTAGGATCAAACTGTTTAGTTCCTCAAAAACTTAAAAGATGAAATTGTGGATCTATGTGCTTACAGGTAATGAAGATCATCATCTAAATTTTTTATGACGACAACGCAGGGCAATGACTTTCATCCCTGATGATAACCAAAGCATCCTATGACTTATCAATAAAGGACTCTAGATCAAAGTGCCTATAAAATCAGACACTATCTAGCAAAAGTCTTGAAGCCTCTTTGAGGAAAGATGTGAAAGCTCTTCAGGTCATGTCTGTTGGTCTGTTTGAGTGAACCTTATTTAGAATTAAGGTAGTAACTTAAGAGTACTAAGGCAACACACACACACACACACACACACACACACACACACACACATACACACCCACACACACCCACATACACAAATACACACATACACACACACACACACACACACACAAATTTCAAAATATTTTTATCATGCAAATTGTTTTCTAGGCCAAGCCAAGTGATTAAAAAGATTGTCCAATCTCTTTCTAAAGCCTTTTTGAACTAATCAATCAATTGCTACAACTTTTTTTGTTATCTAATGGATTAGAATCTTATGCCAATCCATTAGAAAATGAATAATCTATTAACCAAGTGATGGGAACAACACCTTAAGGACCTACAACGGTTATATATCATATATTTTCTTTTTGGCCTATAAATCATTTAAAAACGTGTTTTCTAATCAATTAGAACGTTTTTCCAACATATTAGAAAAATGCTAATCAATTACAAAATAAAAAGGACATCACTTTTAAGTCTTGCAACATTTCTATACCTAAACTTTCCTATTTGGTCTTAGAATCGATCATATTTTTGTTTTCTAATCGATTAGAACCTTTTGCCAACAGATTAGAAAATAAACTCGGCCCATAGATCGTTTACTTTCTTGGTGCTTCCAACTAGTATATAAGGGAGGGTCTCCCTCACTTCAAACCATACCACTTTCTAATGTTTTCATATCTCTCTCTCTCTCTCTCTCTCTCCACTACGCCAAAATTGGACAAAGACAACGCAAAAAAGACAGCGCTTTTTGGATAAAGCGCTACTATAAGTCTTTAAAAAATTTCGCTTAAAAAAAGCGCTGTAAAAGACAACCTTTAGAAAGCGCTTTTTAAAAACGCTGTTAAATGCCCAAAATGGAAGCCACCTTAGAAAGCGCTTTTTGTAAAGCGCTGCTATAGACATTACTTTAGACAGCGCTTTTATAAAAGCGCTGTCTAAAGGTTAACCTTAGAAAGCGCTTTTTAAAAGCGCTGTTAAATGCCCAAAATGGAAGCCACCTTAGAAAGCGCTTTTTGTAAAGCGCTGCTATAGGCATTACTTTAGACAGCGCTTTTATAAAAGCGCTGTCTAAAGGTTAACCTTAGACAACGCTTTTATAAAAGCGCTGCTATAGGTTTTAAATTCTCCCCACCTTAGAAAGCGCTTTCTGAGGAAAGCGCTGTTATAGGTAGCACTTAAGAAAGCGCTTTTTAAAAGCGCCGTCTAAGGTCATTTATGAATTAAAATATAAAACAATTTCTAATCATTTTCAGACATTTCTTTTCATTTTCTTCTCTCGACCGTTCTTCTCTACTAAAACCCTTGCTATCGTTCATCTCTGCTGAAAACCATTGCCATTGCCGTCGTTCATTCGCCATTGCCGTCGTTCATTCGTCATTGTCGTCGTTCACGTATTTCCGTCAGTTTGGTTGTTCATTCGCCATTGCTTTCGTGAAGAAGAAGACGAAACGAAGAAGAGGTACGATTTTCATTCTTGTTTTCATTCTGTTTTCATTCTTGTTTTCATCTCGGTCATCGTACGATTTTTGTTCTGTTTTCATTCTTGTCACTAGCTACTATTTTGCCATCGTAGTACAGGTGTTGTTTGAGTTTGGTGTGAAACTATTAATAAAATGCATCATGGTTTGTATATTTTATAGAAATACAAATACTATGTATTGGGATATTGAGCAACAAAGCCAGTATATGCCCTTAAAAATTTGTGTGTAGTGTTGATATGGGTAATGACCATAGTTATAAAGTTTTGAACATGTTTACATACTTCTGACTTATTTTTGAGAAGAATGATCCATACATAGAATGACTTATTTCTGACTTATTTTTGAACATGTTTAGAATGACTAATATTGAACATGTTGTTTCTATTTTCATTAGTTGTTGTTTCTATATTCTAGATTAAAGAAAGTATGATAGTTATTGTAATATTGATAGTTATTGTATTGGTGGTGTTATGATATATAGAGCCATGAAAGTGGAGTTATGATAGTTATTGTATTGCATGGTCAAAGAAAGTATGATATTTGTCTTTGCATGAGATGTTTATCTTGCTCAATAATTGCTTTGATGATTATCTTTGTGATATGATGATTACTTGTTTAAGTATGATTTAAACTTGATTCTTGATAGATTTAGGTTATCGTATGAATGTTACTTGTTTAATTTGATGCATGGTTACTTGTTTAAGTATGCTTGCTCTTAAGTATGTTGCTTGTTTGTGATTACATGTTGCCACTTATCAAGTTATGACTCATAATTGGTCAATTAATGATATTTCATTTTATGATACGTGTGCAGGGGGATCTTGGTAATTCTAACCTATCTGGACACTGTATGGGTCTAGAAGTTATTTACATCCCGACAGGTAAATATTTTTTTTATTTTTGTTTTTGTTTAGTTTAATTAGTATAACTATGGATAAGAAATGGATGTCTTCAAGTCGATTGTCGAAAGAGTATGAGAATGAGGTATCGGAATTCGTTAAGTTTGCTGTTGCGCACGCCAAAGACCCCAGTCGAATGAAATGTCCTTGCTTGGGTTGTTGTTTTGGGAGTCGGGTTGACGCGGTTCAGTTGGCATCGCATTTAATAAGGAGTGGAATTGATAGAAGTTATACATGTTGGAATTTGCATGGTGAGAAAATTAACGGGAATGTTGAACCGGGGGATAATACGACCTATGCTTCAAACGACAATGGCACAGATACATACGATTCTGATCGAGTCGAAGAGATTGCAGAAGCACTTTAAGAAGATCTTAAGGATTATCCCTGTAACGCCCCGGTTTTGTCTTATTTAATTAATCGAGTCGTTTTGATTATTTTATTATTATATTATTTTATTTTCGACTTTTATTTAGAAAAATGTTATTTTTCATCGTGATTATATTTTGTCGCGTTTTGAGAGCGTTTGCGAGATATTTGAGTGTAGGGGTATTTTGGTCTTTTTGTGGGGATAGATATTTGTTTTATTAAAATAGAAAGTTAGAGGTGAGAAGGAGAGAAAAACAGAATTTTGAGAGAAAAAGAGAAGAAGAAGGAAAAGAGAGGAGAAAAGAGAAGAGCAAAGAGAAAAGTGTGGAAAATCACCAAGATCAATCTTTCGGAGTCGATTTAATCGGGTAAGGGTGTGAAATATTGTTATCCTAACTTTGTGTATGATTATGTATGTGTTTTGTGTGGATGTTTTGGTTGGTTTTCCATATGTTTCCGGTTATGCCGTATTGGACGAAATCGATAGAAACCAATGTTTTTACGGTCGAAAAGTCGTATGAATACATGTGTTGGTTGGTTATATGTATGTGAGCTACTGTTTAAAGTTTCATGAAGTTTGGTTATGTTTCGATTAGTTTTCGGTATGTTTCCGTTGTTGTTTCCGTTTAGGTCGAATCGTAGGAAATCGATAGAAACCGATGTTTTCACGGTTAGAATTCGGAATAAATTACGTAATTGTATCGAGTAAGGTTAGGTTGTCGTATAGCGTGCTTTTTATTCGATTTGGAGATGTTCAAAAATTCTAGTTTTTAAAAGGTTGAAATTTAATCGAAAAATCGAACGTCGTAGAAATTTCGTTTATGTGTTCTAAATTGTTCTTATGTATTTGGTGATTGCGCGTATATGTTTGTTTCGGTGAAAATGTTCGATTTAGTCGAGTTCCGGGCATTTCGGAAAAGTTACAGCAAAGGTGTATTTTGAGAAAATCTGATTTTTGGGAAAAACAGGGTTATGAATCGATACATAACAGCTATGTATCGATACGAAATGGTTTATGTATCGATACATAACCCTTATGCATCGATACATACTGTGAAAATTGGGAAAAACAGCATTTTCACTACAGCATGTGTCGACACATGCGTGCTATGTATCGATACATGTGGCTTTTTGTATCGATACATAAGCCTATGTATCGATACATACTGTGCTAAACCATAAAATTCTGGTTTGTCGGGGAAACTTCGGAAATTCATATCTCTTGAACCGTAAGTCGGTTTTGACCCCCGTTTGAAGCGTTGGGAAGCTAACGAGATGTTATTTCTAGGAAAAATAGTTTTGGGGTCTGAACTTGGTCCAATCGGTACAGTTTTTACGAACCGTTTCGTAGTGTCGGGCGTCCGGTTTACGTTTTCGCATTATTTTGAAATATTCATATCTTGTTAACCGTTTATCATATTTAAGAGTTCTTTATACCGAATCGAAGCTGTCGATGAGTAATTTTTGATGATGATAGAAAATATTATTTTTGGCCGACTTTTAGCCGACTTTTTCGGAAAACCGAATAATGGAATTTTGAGTTATTTTTCAATATTGTAAGACATATTATGATATGTTATGAGATGGCTTGTGTGATGATTCTTTGATGGGAATTTGATGTTGTGGAATGGTATATTGGTGTTTGTGGCCATTTTGGGCAATTGTGTGCATTACTTTATATGTACTTGAAATACATGATTATTGTTAATGCATGAGCATTTGATGTTGGCATGAGTCATTAATGTGTCAAGTATCATGATATGCATTCTTGCATTGGAAGATTCATAGATGAATCAGTTTTATCGTCTTACGCCCTGAAATAATGGTAGAAGCGATTAATCACAATCAGTTTTATCGTCTTACGCCCTGAAATAATGGTAGAAGCGATTAATCACAAATGATTGTGCGCCCTGAAATAGTGGACTAAAGCAATCCATAAACGTCGTACGCCCTGAAATAATGGTTTATAGCGACGGGGAACATCGTAGGCCCGACGGGGAGTTACTCTATGTAACGAGCGATGATTCCAGCAGAGTTCCTGAGTGAACTAGTGATGATTGAGTCGGTACCGCATTGCATTTGCATAGAGTCGTGAGTCGGTCTCTATGATTTGCATTGGTCATCTTTGTATATGTGCATTGATGAAGGAACCTGAATATATGTATTTATGTTGAATGATAAGCATTGTGATGTATATGCTTGGTTTTGTATATATATATATATATATATATATATATATATATATATATACCTTGCGATGTATATTGAGTAAGATGTGATGAATGGCGATAAGAGTTGTATCTTTGTAATGATACATTGGTGAATAAACATGTATGTGTGTTGTGTTGAATGAATGGTGATGAATTGAGATGTATTGGGGATACATGTATTTGAGCATGAATGAATATGCCTATGTGAAGGATGCGTTAATTACGGATTGTTATGCCGTGTATTTGATTTATGGTATATGCTTGGTGTTATATGTATATATATATATGCATAGTGACGAGTTGTGGTGAGAATGTGGTATATGTGTATTATATGTTGAGATATATAATTATATGCAACGTTATTATGATAATATTTCTCACCCTTCTGCTATTTTATGATGCTCTATGAGGCATTGCAGATTAGGTATCTGGTGGTCTTTTGTGAAGCGTGGCTTCATTTCCTTTTTGGTCGTCTGGCTCTGATATGTAGCACCGGGTAGCTAGGATGTGTTTATGAGCTTTTGTGATACTTTTGTACATGTATCTAGCTGATGAATGTTTATGTAAACATGAATGATATTGGTGACTACTATTGGAGTATGATATATATATATATGTATATATGTTTTTTTTTAATCAATGTTTAGATGTTTCCGCTTTTATTCTAAATGTTGACATGTGGGTATAAGGACTGAGATCCTTGATTGTTGAAAGTTACCCCACTGTTGCATATCATTTTGAGCAGGTGTTGTATGTGTTTTAATTTCAAGCATAATGTGACATACCTTTTTATGCCGTGTTTGCAATTATACTCTGATGAAATTTTCAATACGTGCCTAAATGATTTAATTAATTATTTGGGGGTATAGAAAGGGGTGTTACATTAAGTGGTATCAGAGCCAGTGTTGAGTCAGTTGTTGAGTCTGTTGGTGTGACAGTTGAATACTGTCGTTGTTGTT
This sequence comes from Lathyrus tuberosus, assembly GCA_022829125.1. Taxonomy (NCBI): domain Eukaryota; kingdom Viridiplantae; phylum Streptophyta; class Magnoliopsida; order Fabales; family Fabaceae; genus Lathyrus; species Lathyrus tuberosus. Next base: position 1,846,443 of record JALAZF010000779.1, read on the forward strand.
TGTCCCTTAGTACGTGATATGTGTGTGAAACACTGTCAGTGCTTTTTGGTTTTTGGTAATCCTTTATCTTCAGGTGTGAGAATGAGATAAGTGGGGGAGAAGCTGGTACTTCTCCATGTTGCTTCAGGTGTGGAGCGCTGGCTCAGTGTGTTGTGAATTGCAAGATTGTAAGTGTTGTTTGGACAGCGTTGTTCCCGGTTCCGTAAGAAATGCGGAGGTAAGGTTTATATCAACTAAGGATTTGTGTCTTGGATAGTTTTGTGTATGGGATGCAAGAAAGGCTATTATAGTTTGGTAAAGACGGTTTATGCCCCATCATGATTGTCGACTGTCTATTGGCAAATTGAGGAACTGATCACCCTTAATCTCTTGTTGATAGCAGACGAAAATTATGTTGGATGGAATAGGCGGGTCTTTCCGGCTTTGATAGTGTGTGAAGTGAGTTGTTTGGAATTTAAAGAGATGATTACAGATTATTTTAATGAGTCGATGAAGATGCTAATATCGGAAGATGAAATGGATTAGAGGTTTTGGTATGTTAGTCCAGTTGGGAAGTCATTGAGAGAGAATGATTGGGTTTTATTTAAGGAATGCTTCACAGAGAGTAGAGATTAAACTTAATTGGACGAAGGTGAATAGTTGAGGTTTATATCTGCTAAGTAAGTAGGAAACTCTTAGTAGATGGGAATAAGACGTTTGTTTTGTCTGTGATGGTAGTGTTCTGGGAATTGGCAGGAAGTCGCAGTGATGGGCCGTCAGTTGGGCATGGTTTTCAGATATGTTTTTGGATGGAACGTTAAGGTGTTGTCTTAGAGAGCTCCAGTATTGTTGGTAACAAAAGGAATGATGTTTGAATGGAATAACAAGCAGGATGTGTATAATGGTATTGAGACTATGGAAAGCAAAACTTAGAGTTCTGGTGAAGTTTGACGTCTTGGGAGTTTTAAGGCATTAATGGAAATTTTGAGAGAACCCTTAGGTATGGGTGTAATATTTAAGAGTTCTTTTTGGTTAGTTGTGGTTACATGTTGGGATTTGTGGAATTTGGATTGTCCAGAGAATGAAATTGTGTATGAGTTACTGTCAGTGGAATAAGGTAATGAATGAGAATAAGTGTCCACTTTCATGAACAGATGACTAGAATGGTTTGGTTGAGTTTGAGTGAGTTACAATTGTTTGGAATGTTTGATAAGAGTGGTGAATTGTGTGAGCTTAGGCTTTGATCGATTTAATGTGACTGGTTATGGTTGTTATCATTGGGATAGGCTGTTATGTACTCGGTCAAGCTTGTGTGTGAGTAACCAGTTACCCAGTGGAAAGTTTTGCAAAAGCTTTAAGAATTTATATCCTTTGGAATTTGTTTGGGTATTACAACGTGCAATGATGTTATTTGGTGTTAGTAAGGAATCTGTAATGTTTGTGGAGTAAAGGAATCGTATCTTCCATATTTAATTGGATAAGTTCGTAGTGGTTTCGATTGAGGATATTTGGATTTGTTATAAACTAAGAGGAAGAATGAGTAAAGTGTTTGAGATTTGAATTACAAGTGTGGAAAAGAGACGAAGTTTTATGCTAAGTTATTCGAGTGAGAATTTTGGCTGAAAAGGGCTGGTTTCTTGGAAATGTTATTTCAGATGAGAGTATGCTTAATGGATCCATCGGAAGTAGATGTAGTTCTACATTGAGAGGCTCCGAAGTTAGTTAAGGAGATTAGAAACTTTTGGACTCAGTTGGTTGTTATTACAAGTTATGGAAGACTTTGTTAAGTTCGTACTTCTGGTATCTCAGTTGACTTACAAAGGGTGAGTCGTTTGTTTGGATGTTCGTTGTGAGTAAGTTTTGGTGAGCTGGAGTAGAAGTGTCTACGGTTTCAGCTTTGATTTTGTGTGATCCTAATAAACCGGTTGTGGGGTATTGTGATGTGTCTTTGATGAGTTTAGTCAACGTGGTAATGCAAGAGGGTAAAGTCGGGGCTTATGCTTTACGACAATTGAGGATTTATAAAAGGATCTGTATTATTATGGATTTGGAATTTGTTGCGGTGGTATTGTGTTGGAATGTTTGGAGGTATTATCTTTATGGTTCTAGGTTCGAAGTGTTTGGTAATCGCAAGGACATTGAGTACTTGTTGGGTCTAAAGGAATAAAGTATGAGACAACAAGGATGGTTAGAGTTCTTGATGAGTTATGAATTTGGCTTGGATTATCCTTCGGGGAAAAGCTGTTGTTGTGCCTGAAAAGTTAAGTCGGAAGTTTCTATGCATGTCTATTTTGATGATCAGGCAGTTAGAATTATTTGAGAAATTCCGAGACTTGTGTATGGTGTATGAGATAACACAAGAGAGTGTGAGATTGGTAATATCAAAGTGAACAGTGATTTTTGGTGAATTTGAGAAAGAGTTAGACTTTGGACGTGGAATTGATAGTTTTGATGGTTGCGAGTAATCAGAGTGCGCAGCGGAAGCGTGAGGTGGCACATTTTGTGTTTACGTGTGGGACTTGTAAGAGTTCGTAGGTTGAACATTGAAAACATGTAGGAATGATGAGACCATTGGACGTTTCAGAATGGGAGTGTTAGGTGAAAGGTTTAGATATTATTCATGGGCTACTATGTAGATGGATGTTTTGGTTATATGTTCGATTGGGAATCGTAGCATTGTTGTAATAAGGTTGTGTGATAAGGATGTTGGTATTCTGGTTTTGTAGAGGTTGTGGAATCGATGTTGTGTCGTGGAACTTGTGTTCTTGTTTGTGTTGTTGCCTCGTTTCCATCGTGATGGTTCGAGTGTGTGTGGCTAATTTCTTGTGGGGAATTAGGGGAGTGTTATCTACGGTGATGGTAACGATCTTGTTGTGTTTTGGTTCTAGAGTGAACCTGTGTGTTGGTATCGTGGTTTTCCTTGAGTTGTGAGTTGGTCGTCAAGTGCATTGTATGGGCTTTGCATCTTGTCGTTGTTGTTGTCGTCGTTGTCATGCCGTTGTTGTATCTGCTATTAGCACGGTGGTTTGTCAGTTGTGTTATTTGTGGTGTGCCTTTTGTTGGCATGTTGGTTTGTTAGTCGGATGCGAGAGTCGTGTCCGGAGTTGTTCGCCTCAGTATATTTTCGAGGACGAAAATTTCTAAGTGGGGGAGAGTTGTAACGCCCCGGTTTTGTCTTATTTAATTAATCGAGTCGTTTTGATTATTTTATTATTATATTATTTTATTTTCGACTTTTATTTAGAAAAATGTTATTTTTCATCGTGATTATATTTTGTCGCGTTTTGAGAGCGTTTGCGAGATATTTGAGTGTAGGGGTATTTTGGTCTTTTTGTGGGGATAGATATTTGTTTTATTAAAATAGAAAGTTAGAGGTGAGAAGGAGAGAAAAACAGAATTTTGAGAGAAAAAGAGAAGAAGAAGGAAAAGAGAGGAGAAAAGAGAAGAGCAAAGAGAAAAGTGTGGAAAATCACCAAGATCAATCTTTCGGAGTCGATTTAATCGGGTAAGGGTGTGAAATATTGTTATCCTAACTTTGTGTATGATTATGTATGTGTTTTGTGTGGATGTTTTGGTTGGTTTTCCATATGTTTCCGGTTATGCCGTATTGGACGAAATCGATAGAAACCAATGTTTTTACGGTCGAAAAGTCGTATGAATACATGTGTTGGTTGGTTATATGTATGTGAGCTACTGTTTAAAGTTTCATGAAGTTTGGTTATGTTTCGATTAGTTTTCGGTATGTTTCCGTTGTTGTTTCCGTTTAGGTCGAATCGTAGGAAATCGATAGAAACCGATGTTTTCACGGTTAGAATTCGGAATAAATTACGTAATTGTATCGAGTAAGGTTAGGTTGTCGTATAGCGTGCTTTTTATTCGATTTGGAGATGTTCGAAAATTCTGGTTTTTGAAAGGTTGAAATTTAATCGAAAAATCGAACGTCGTAGAAATTTCGTTTATGTGTTCTAAATTGTTCTTATGTATTTGGTGATTGCGCGTATATGTTTGTTTCGGTGAAAATGTTCGATTTAGTCGAGTTCCGGGCATTTCGGAAAAGTTACAGCAAAGGTGTATTTTGAGAAAATCTGATTTTTGGGAAAAACAGGGTTATGAATCGATACATAACAGCTATGTATCGATACGAAATGGTTTATGTATCGATACATAACCCTTATGCATCGATACATACTGTGAAAATTGGGAAAAACAGCATTTTCACTACAGCATGTGTCGACACATGCGTGCTATGTATCGATACATGTGGCTTTTTGTATCGATACATAAGCCTATGTATCGATACATACTGTGCTAAACCATAAAATTCTGGTTTGTCGGGGAAACTTCGGAAATTCATATCTCTTGAACCGTAAGTCGGTTTTGACCCCCGTTTGAAGCGTTGGGAAGCTAACGAGATGTTATTTCTAGGAAAAATAGTTTTGGGGTCTGAACTTGGTCCAATCGGTACAGTTTTTACGAACCGTTTCGTAGTGTCGGGCGTCCGGTTTACGTTTTCGCATTATTTTGAAATATTCATATCTTGTTAACCGTTTATCGTATTTAAGAGTTCTTTATACCGAATCGAAGCTGTCGATGAGTAATTTTTGATGATGATAGAAAATATTATTTTTGGCCGACTTTTAGCCGACTTTTTCGGAAAACCGAATAATGGAATTTTGAGTTATTTTTCAATATTGTAAGACATATTATGATATGTTATGAGATGGCTTGTGTGATGATTCTTTGATGGGAATTTGATGTTGTGGAATGGTATATTGGTGTTTGTGGCCATTTTGGGCAATTGTGTGCATTACTTTATATGTACTTGAAATACATGATTATTGTTAATGCATGAGCATTTGATGTTGGCATGAGTCATTAATGTGTCAAGTATCATGATATGCATTCTTGCATTGGAAGATTCATAGATGAATCAGTTTTATCGTCTTACGCCCTGAAATAATGGTAGAAGCGATTAATCACAATCAGTTTTATCGTCTTACGCCCTGAAATAATGGTAGAAGCGATTAATCACAAATGATTGTGCGCCCTGAAATAGTGGACTATGGCAATCTGATTGTGCGCCCTGAAATAGTGGACTAAAGCAATCCATAAACGTCGTACGCCCTGAAATAATGGTTTATAGCGACGGGGAACATCGTAGGCCCGACGGGGAGTTACTCTATGTAACGAGCGATGATTCCAGCAGAGTTCCTGAGTGAACTAGTGATGATTGAGTCGGTACCGCATTGCATTTGCATATAGTCGTGAGTCGGTCTCTATGATTTGCATTGGTCATCTTTGTATATGTGCATTGATGAAGGAACCTGAATATATGTATTTATGTTGAATGATAAGCATTGTGATGTATATGCTTGGTTTTGTATATATATATATATATATATATATATATGCCTTGCGATGTATATTGAGTAAGATGTGATGAATGGCGATAAGAGTTGTATCTTTGTAATGATACATTGGTGAATAAACATGTATGTGTGTTGTGTTGAATGAATGGTGATGAATTGAGATGTATTGGGGATACATGTATTTGAGCATGAATGAATATGCCTATGTGAAGGATGCGTTAATTACGGATTGTTATGCCGTGTATTTGATTTATGGTATATGCTTGGTGTTATATGTATATATATATATGCATAGTGACGAGTTGTGGTGAGAATGTGGTATATGTGTATTATATGTTGAGATATATAATTATATGCAACGTTATTATGATAATATTTCTCACCCTTCTGCTATTTTATGATGCTCTATGAGGCATTGCAGATTAGGTATCTGGTGGTCTTTTGTGAAGCGTGGCTTCATTTCCTTTTTGGTCGTCTGGCTCTGATATGTAGCACCGGGTAGCTAGGATGTGTTTATGAGCTTTTGTGATACTTTTGTACATGTATCTAGCTGATGAATGTTTATGTAAACATGAATGATATTGGTGACTACTATTGGAGTATGATATATATATATATGTATATATGTTTTTTTTTAATCAATGTTTAGATGTTTCCGCTTTTATTCTAAATGTTGACATGTGGGTATAAGGACTGAGATCCTTGATTGTTGAAAGTTACCCCACTGTTGCATATCATTTTGAGCAGGTGTTGTATGTGTTTTAATTTCAAGCATAATGTGACATACCTTTTTATGCCGTGTTTGCAATTATACTCTGATGAAATTTTCAATACGTGCCTAAATGATTTAATTAATTATTTGGGGGTATAGAAAGGGGTGTTACAATCCCAAAATGTTTGAGAGGTTGGTAAGCGATGCAGAGAAACC